>CP113887.1:0-606242 GCA_030370665.1 Hanseniaspora meyeri | reverse complement strand
CCTGACCTGACCTGACCTGACCTGACCTGACCTGACCTGACCTGACCTGACCTGACCTGACCTGACCTGACCTGACCTGACCTGACCTGACCTGACCTGACCTGACCTGACCTGACCTGACCTGACCTGACCTGACCTGACCTGACCTGACCTGACCTGACCTGACCTGACCTGACCTGACCTGACCTGACCTGACTTTTTGTTTTGACTTTTGTTTTGACTTTTGTTTTGACTTTTTGTTTTGACTTTTTGTTTTGACTTTTTGTTTTGACTTTTTGTTTTGACTTTTTATGTTGTCGGTGTTATAATGCTGTCGATGTTATGTTGTCGGTGTTATGTTGTCGGTATTATGTTGTCGGTGTTATGTTGTCGGTCTTATGCTGTCGATGTTATGTTGTCGGTGTTATGTTGTCGGTGTTATGTTGTCGGTCTTATGTTGTCGGTGTTATGTTGTCGGTGTTATGTTGTCGGTGTTATGTTGTCGGTGTTATATATTGTCGGTGTTATAATATTATGACTCTTATATATATCTACCTTATATACTACCTCCCTTATATCATCCCTCTCTTATGGCGTTCGTTCCTCACGCTGCTCGGACTTCGTCACTCGCCCTCTCTTTTGTCTCTTGTGTTCCTATCTCCTGTCTACTTACCTGTTTTTACTCAGTACTTCTTCTTTTCTGTGTGTTTCTCTCTCTCTTTTTTCTCTCTCATTTTTCTTTCTCCCGTTTCTCTCTCTCTTTTTTCCTCTCTCTTCTTTTTTTCCTCTTTTCTTTTTTCCTCTCTCTTTTTTCTTTCTCCCGTTCCTCTCTCTCTTTTTTCTGTTTCCCGTTCCTCTCTTCTTTTTTCTCTCTCCCGTTTCTCTCTTCTTTTTTTCCTCTCTCTTTTTTTCTGTTTCCCGTTCCTCTCTTCTTTCTTTCCTCTTTTTTTCCTCTCTCCCTTTTTCTTATTGCTGCTATTGATGTTCTACCCTCTGCTCCGCTTCGCTACACGGCGGGTACTACTCGTGCTTCGCACTCGTATTCCATGTGTGTAGATACCTTTAATCCAGCTTAGTATCATTTATTGTTGTATCTCCTCTCAAGTTGCTGTAAGAATTATTAACTATCTGGTATTTAAATTTATAATTATGTATTAACTATGTAATCTAACTCTGGATAATTATATAACATCCCTGCTCTGTGTTACGACATTGATCTAACAGTTTATTTTCTGACATAGGTGTAGAACTCTTAGTATGAAGACGTACAGTTTTACACTATAAGAGTTTACAGCAGAGTTAATTGCCAGCATAACTTATGAGTGTTTTAGCTCTCTCATATAAATGTTGATCATTTCTGGTAGTTAAGCAACTTCTATAATCATGCGATGCATATATAATCTGACAATTTTCACGTTTACTTCTTTTCTACTCATTTTGTACTCTTTTTCTATGCTATTAAAGGTATGGTCTATATCTTTATAAATAATCTCTAATCCTAACTTGCTTGATGGTTAAACTGCTGAGATAACAACTCAATGTTCAAGCTGTTTGTGTGATTGTTCATTTAGTCATCAGTAAATACCTTCTTTTCGTAGTGAATATCTTCAGTAGATCTTTAAATTTGGCTGTTTATTACCATACCATATTACCAAGCAAAACATTTTTTATTTTTTAACTTCCATTTGAAATAATCAGCTACTATAAAATTGTAATTATCGACGTATGAACTGCTGGTATAACCGCTACCATATTATAAATTTTACATCCCTTTTGAAGAAGTAGTTTTCTCTAACCTGAAATTAAGCTAATAAAACTAGAAACTTACTTATACATTATTATAAGTGCTATTACCACACACAGTAACTCCAGTACTTATACTAAACCTAACAAATCTCTCTCCTTCTTATTTTCCTATATCTGCTTTCTTATTATACCTACTTTGCACGCTTTTTCTTTCTCATCTCTTTTTTTTTGCTGCTGGTGATGTTGTGCCCTCTGCTCCGCTTCGCTACACGGCGGCCACTACTCGTGCTTCGCACTCGTGATTTTTTTTGCTCGCCAAATTTATTTACACTTTTTCACGTTTTTTGAACCTAGTTTACATTTTGAATATTTAATAAATTAATTTAAATTAAAATAACTAACTTATTTCAAAAACAAAAAATGTTGATTTAAAGTTGCCAAACATCAAATGTAAACTGCATCAATGGTGCATTATGCGGGAAATGACTTGAGATTCGCGAGAATTTAGCTGTGGAAAAATGTTTCAAATTGGACAGTTAAGATTTGATGCTAAAACTGGACAGTTAAGATATGAAATATATTGTGAAGTAAAGAAATTAAGCGGCTTCAAATCAACGAATCCAATTTCTATATAAGGAGGAGGTCAAACAGGTGTTTTGGAAGATTCAGAAAGTAGAGTAAATGTAAGTTATTAACAATAAGGTGATGTATGTAAAGACCAGAGAGATGAACTATTCTACAACACTATGTAATACTACTAGCTATGCCATCAACTAGGCGATAAAGACTTTACTTACACTTTGCAGTAAAATAATTCAACTCAGAAACAGTAATGAATAAATTTGTTTTGACTTATAAAAATATTACCTAATATTATGTTTAATAAGCAAACATTGATATTCTTTTCGTTTAATCGTTTCCTATTTGCTAAATCAGCTGATTGTTAATACAAAATGACGTGTAATATGATTTTTGATTTGTAACAAAGCATCCCATAAAACTTCCAAATAATAATAATAAAAAAACCATCGTATATGTCAGATATTAAATTTTTCAGTTGTTTCATTTGTTTTCTTACATTTCGTTTGTATATATTCAAAAAAAGACGCAAAATACGTATCCTAGTGCTTGGTGCAACAACAGCTGAGTATGTTTCAAAGTACTCGTAAATCTGTAAGAAACTCCCTTAAGTTTTCTTAGAAGCTGGCGCAATTTTCACAGCCGCAAACATGTTTACTAAGGAAAAAAGGCGCTGCGCGCAGTTCCGTAAATAACCGGAATTAATAATTAGCGCATTCGGGGAGAAGGAAAAAAAAACAATCTGTGCAAGAACTGCGTGCGTGGCATTGTTTGACTCTATTGTCTTTAGTAGGCCCTAAAATTAAGGAGGACATTCATTCGAAATGCTCGTATTAAAAAATGGTGAAAATCACATGTTTTTTTTCCCACAACGAACAACCTCCCTTAGAAGGAATTAAAAGGAGTTTTGCTCTATTGTTCATTTTGATGTGTGACAAAAAAATGAAGAATAGAAAACAGTAACATGAAACTGTGGATAATACAGATTGTCCAAAGCATCCAGACGCATTATGATTAAAAAAACTTGTGGCACCTTTCAAATTTCCACTTTGTTTTTTTAGCAGATCTTTGAAAAAAAAGGAGGGTTCATGCCAAGCCTGCAATTTTTGGCCCAGAAAATAATATGTTCATTGAGTGAGAGTAATCTCTTATGTATCGGTTTATCGTGTAAGGAAAGCCTAATTCTTTTAATGGCATTAATGCCAGATTTTGTGTTTTGCCTTTGCTGAATACATAAAACTCCAGTGTTTTGTTTTTGTTATTTCGTGTATATCCTTCTACCTTTCTTACACCCATATTAGTTCTGCTCCAAATTTTTGGTGGTGGCTGAATGAGAAAAATGCGCATATTTTTGGTCTTTTAACGTCGGGAGATTTCACGGAGGTACCGAACAGCTGCGGGAGCCATTAAAAAAAAAAAAATATCTCAAGTCCTTTATTAGCTAATTGATATGTGGGGGCGGAAAAAAAAAGAAGCTAATAATCGAAGGAATATTCAAAAAATTGTTTTCGTTGATCAATACACGCTATGTCTAAGAGTTGAAAACCATTAATTTACCCTTTCAAAAATCATTAAACCATTGGCTATCACAGAGATATTCTGGTACACAACGGCCATTGTGTTTTTTCTTTGTTTCATATAAATGAGAAAATATGTCTAGATGGTAAAAAATCATACGATTCCATTTCATGGTAATTTTGTCATATTCAATGATTTGCAGTAATATAGTACCCATAAGCAGCAATTCGGAAAAACATTTCAATAAAAGTGGATATGTTTATAAAATATTTCCTGCTTTGTGTTTGTTTTTTTTTTTTTTTTTTTTTTTTGAAGAAAACAAAAGAAAATGAAACCTGTTATGATTTTTTATGACACTGCATACGTTTCAAAAAAATAAATGAAACTCATGAAAATTGTGGCTAAAAATAATGATTAGACCTTTTTTCATATACTCAAAAATAGCTCATTTTAGCAAACTATATTCAACTATTAGCGTAGAAATACGAATGCTTTCATCACCTGTTAATTATAAAATATTGCCATGTTTTCCTGGTTGTGTATTGTTATAAATTTACGAAAGAGCTGCCAGAAAACCTTTTTCAAAGAAAAAAAGGGAAAATAAAAAGCATTAAGTGTTCTTTTTGACTATGGAGAAAGTTATATAAATGACATACTTTGGTCTTGTTTTTGTATCTCAAAGTTCATGGTCATTTTTATTGATTATAGATTATTAACAACATTACATTGTGGAAAACCAAAAAAAAAAAAAGTAAAGCAATTTAAATAGATTTATAATGCAACCAACTTTGAAAATTTTATTTGTATTTTGGCTAATGCAAGCAGTTAATGGTGTTGGCCAACAAGGATTTGATAGTAAAATCGGCTGCCAAATTACCAACAACAAGGAACTAGTCTCCGGGTTGACTGGTAGTGTTTACTATTACCCATGGCGTGACTACAGTGTTAGCAAGAACAGTGGTACTCAAGACGAAGTTCTTTACACCAACAAAGACTACTTGTCTGGTGGCTATGCTGGGGATGGCTCTATTATAACTGAAAAACATACTAGTTATACTAAACCAGGGGTCATTGCTCACAACGTCACAGCTACTCAGCTGAATTTCAGAAACGACAGTCCATGTACAGCCAATGGTAACTGTAAGGCTGAAGTTTGGTCAGATTTGGATTACTTTTCAAAGGAAGATGGCTCTCCGCTTAGTGTTTCTTTTACACAGTTTGCTTTTCACTTGAATGGTTACATTGTTCCAAAAATTACGGGTACACACAAACTTACTCTTAAATACATTGATGATTTAGCAATTATCAACATTGGGTCTAAAGGATTTGTTTCTCCAAATTGTTGCGACAACTACTCTCCAAGTGGTGATGTTAGCGGTAACAACACAATACAAACTATGTGGACTAAAAATGGTCCATCTGGTATTAATGAAGCTATTGTACACCTAGTTGCTGGTGTTGCTTATCCTATTGAATTTTTCTATGTTAATAGAGGGTTTGCAGCCGGTATGCAGTTTGAATACACCGACCCTAATGGTGATACTCATCAGAGTTTTGATGGGTTTGTTTACCATTTCAGCACAGAAGCCGTTTGCTATTACGATGAAAAACACGTTGTAACTATGGAATGGGATAAACAAAGCACTGCAACCTCTACAACAGCTGTTACCAATCTTGTAACTCAAACCAACAGTTACTTAACTGATCAAGCTGTTACATATACTGGTACAGTTGTTCAGGAGACTATAATTATTTATGTTCCTATTCCTACTGTTACAACCTATTGGACAGGTACAACCACATCAAGAAGCACTTCCTACTTGACAACTACCGATACTGATGGATCATCTATAACAAGTTCAGTGATTTACATTAAAACGCCCGAAAAAACTACTACGGAAATATGGACTGGAAATTACACTCATACAACCACTAGCGGTGTGATTACCACTGATTCTTCAGGAAGTACAATTACATCGCCAATTGTTGTTATTGAAACTCCTAAGTCCACAATTACTGTTCCGTGGACTGGTGTTGGTACATCAACCACCACATCAGATATTGTTACAACCGGGGACGACGGTAAACCAACCACCACTCCAATTGTTATTGTTGAAACTCCTGAATCCACAACCACTGTGCCATGGACTAACACCTACGTTTCTACCACTACATCAGATGTTGTTACAACCGGTGACGACGGTAAACCAACTACCTCCTCAATTGTTGTTGTTGAGACCCCTGAATCTAAGACTACTACCACCACCCCATGGACCGGCACTTTCACCAGCACCTACACCACCAACACTTTTGTTACTGGTGGTAATGGTTCCACAACTGAAATCACCATTGTTGTTGTCGAAACCCCTGAATCCACAACCACAGTACCATGGACTAACACTTACGTTTCCACCACCACCTCAGATGTTGTTACAACCGGTGACGACGGTAAACCAACTACCTCCTCAATTGTTGTTGTTGAGACCCCTGAATCTAAGACTACTACCACCACCCCATGGACCGGCACTTTCACCAGCACCTACACCACCAACACTTTTGTTACTGGTGGTAATGGTTCCACAACTGAAATCACCATTGTTGTTGTCGAAACCCCTGAATCCACAACCACAGTACCATGGACTAACACTTACGTTTCCACCACCACCTCAGATGTTGTTACAACCGGTGACGACGGTAAACCAACCACCTCCTCAATTGTTGTTGTTGAAACCCCTGAATCCACCACCACTGTTCCGTGGACTGGTGTTGGTACCACAACCACCACCTCCAGTGTTGTTACTACTGACTCCGACGGTAAACCAACCACCTCCCCAATTGTTGTTGTTGAGACCCCAACTTATTCTGGATGGAATACAACAACATTGTCAACCACATCTAGTGTTAAACCTTCAACTTTAATTAGTACTACAGCTGACACTGTAGTTCAAACTACTACTTGTACCGATTACAGCTGTTTAATCTCAAGTCAATCATCTAGTTCTATGGAAACTTCTTCTTCTACTCTAGTCACCAGTTCTGTGGAAACATCCTCTTCTGCTCTGGTATCTAGTTCTATGGAAACATCCTCTTCTGCTCTAGTCACCAGTTCTGTGGAAACATCCTCTTTTGCTCTAGTCACCAGTTCTGTGGAAACATCCTCTTCTGCTCTGGTATCTAGTTCTGTGGAAACATCCTCTTCTGCTCTAGTCACCAGTTCTGTAGAAACATCCTCTTCTGCTCTAGTCACTAGTTCTATGGAAACTTCTTTCTCTGCTCTGGTATCTAGTTCTATGGAAACTTCTTTCTCTGCTCTGGTATCTAGTTCTATGGAAACATCCTTTTCTGCTCTGGTATCTAGTTCTGTGGAAACATCCTCTTCTACTCTAGCCACTAGTTCTATAGAAACATCCTCTTCTACTCTAGCCACTAGTTCTATGGAAACTTCTTCCTATGATCTAGCATCTAGTTCTATTCAAATTTCAAGTTCTTTACAGAAGACTAGCGCTAGTAAACCTTCAACATTTGTCACCACTATAATTGGAACCAACACTAAAACTTCTACATGTGCCGGTGCCAGCTGTTTTGCAGGAAATGAAGCCTCTAGCTCTGTTAAAGTCCCTAGCGGTATCCAAACTTCTTACATTACAAGCTCTGCTGGAAGTATCGCTAACCCAAGCTTTAGCAAAACGGCTTCTGGTGTAAGCCATACTGGCTCTTTTGTAAACACTGAAGGTAACCCTAGCACTTTAAGTGTTGTTCCTTCTATTACAATTTCTTCTTTACCCTCAATAATCACATCTAATAATGTCAACAAAGCCAACTCTTTGGCAATTAGCGGATTCGTTATTTTATTACTGCAATTTATTTAAATTGTAGGTTATAGTTCTTTTATATATATTATGTACATTAATATGCAAATTTCTTTTGATTTTCAACTTTTAGCTATGGATAACTACTTTTGCCAAATGCATGCATAAGTTTTACATTAACTCTTAAAACAGATAAGAATGTTTTGCAATTTTTAAGCAATACAGTATACGCCTATTGAATAAAGTTTTTGTTAACTTGAAAAAGATGTTATTTGTAGCCGTACTCAATATAACTCTTTGCGTCTTTGCAGCTAAAAGTTTCTAGCTATTTTATGCTATGTCGCCAAATTCTATTAGCAGTTTTTCGTTAGTCTCTGGAAATTCTCCTCTAAAGAATGGTTACCACATTTTTTTTTTCTACTACTTCATTTTAAAACTCATTTTTTTCTTCGATAAATTACCATTCACTTGTTATTATAGATTTTTTTTTTTTGCTTATTTTAATTTTCAGCTAATAAATCAAATAAGGCTTAAACTTGTCTTCATATTTTTGCCAAACACCAAAAAGTTGATAACACAATTGACATCATACAAAGAATCAGTAACTTCGTTGAATGGTCCTTGCTCTTTTAAATTTTATCAACACTTTCGGATATGCAAAAATAGACATAAAACATTAAAAAATTGATAAAAATCTTAATTGAGTATCCCAAAACCGGTTATATCGGAGCTTTGGCATTAAGTACGGTAACAAAAAAACTGCTAAAAATGACTCTCAGCAAAAAGAACTACTTAGATTAGATATTCTGCTGTGAGTTCAAGCTTTAATGATGATGGATAACGGCATTTACACTGACTTTAACTAATACCATGCCTCTGTTGTTTGCTTCCACCTTTTAGCTGAAGTTTATTGACAAATCAGATAAAAACTGTAAAAGATATTTTAGCCCTTAACTTAAAATCCCAGCCATATTAATTTCAAGAAGAAACCACAGCCGGCAGTTATAATTTGGGAAAAAATTAACAAAAAAATTGGCTTCCAACAAATTTCTTTAGTCTGAACCCAAAAAACCTTCAACCAGGTTGTAGTTACACCATACACCAAATCAACCAGAGTTCAAAGAATTTGCCAAAATAATTAATTTTTTAAAAGACTTCTGCAACCGTGAAGGCAATATAAAGCCCTATATTATCCATACACCATTATTAAACCACAAAACCACCCAGCACATTCGGCTTATCTATATTTTCGGTGATCATCACAAACAGCATTGCCAGTATCTCCACTGAGTGGGCTTTGTACTCCTCGTGTATATACAAGTTGATTTCGCTCAAGGTATCGTATTTGCATTCTGCTGCTGTGGTATAGCCTTCGGAGTGCGGCACCAGTAAGGTATAGTTCAGATTATGCTTACGCCATTTGAAGTTATTCAGTAAAGGCACGTCTGCCGATTGAACTTCGGTGTCTTTCTTGATGCGAAACCTGAGTTGCAGCTTTGTGTTGTTATTAAACAACAGCTCGTAGTACTTTTTGAAAGGAAACAACTTCCTCTTCTCGTTTATTGTGCATATCAATGCATCATTTGCATCGTACACGGTCAAAATACACAGCCTTGCGTTCATAAAGTAATTATAATCATAAGAAACTTCACATCTGCAAATAACTTCATTTTCAAAATGTGCAATATAATTTATTCTATATACATCTAATCTACATGCAATGCTGTAGTCCATTTTATAAGGATCAATGTTTTGGGTTTTAGGATTTTGGCAAACAAAGCGAAAAGTAATAATTGCTTTTTTTTACTATTATTTTTTTTTTGATGAGTTTTTTTTAAGGGGGCAATTTGAAGAAGCTCGCGCGTCAACACATTTTTTACTTTCTTCTCAAATGCTGTAGAACTTTTTTGTCAATACCAACAAATGATAGAAGCAAGATAACGTCAGCGGACAGCAAGACACATCCGGAAATAATGAAAGCATACTTCAACATACCGCTTTGCACAACATAACCACTGAACAACTGTCCAACGCATCTAGCAAGGGTTTTACCTACATTCACAATACCCATAACTTTTGTAATTTCATTAGCGTTAACCAAGTCAGTCAATAAGATCTGTCTTGGAGTGACATCCATCGAGGCTGTTGCGTAGTAACCCATCAAAGCAGAAATACTGGCCTTTAAGTTGAAATCAAACAGCGGAATCAAGATCAAAAAGACTGCGGATATGGATTGCACAACAAAGGTTGCCTTGACTGGACCCAATGCATATGTGATCATTGATGAGGGGAATACTGTGGATGCGGTAACAATCTTACCAATTGAGAACAAAAGACCCAAATGCGTGTATGTAAGCAAGAAAGTCTTTTCGTAATAGTAAGGGATCCATGAAGTTATTAGACCGTATGAGAAAGAATCTAACATGAAGATGACTAGCAATTTGATAAGGATGGAGACGGTAGCGGATGACAATTTGGATGACTCTTGGGTGATCGGAATGATGCTCGAGGATTCTCTTCTTCTTTGTGAAACAGTTCCTTCGATTTCGTTAATGATCTTCTTAGGAGGAACCATCTCAACGTTTCCAGCATTTGTAGGCTGGTGCAACAAACTTCTACTTATTATTTCTTCTTCATCTTCTTCTTCTTCTCTCAACAAAGGTCTTTCTTCAGCTTCCAGAACAGTATTGGAGGTTTCTTGGTCTTCAACCTGGTCATCGTTGTAGTGGAAGTTCATGTTGACGTTTTCGGAAAAGAATTGAACGGCTATGAATTTGACAAGAGATAAGAAACAATAAACACCAAATATGAACTTGTAGCAGTTCAAGTAGGTAGTGTAAATCTTGTTATCAATCAAGTAGTCAACAATGGTACCAGCAACCCAACAACCTATACTGAACCCAATGCTGGAGAACAAGTAATGCCATGAGTAAATGATAGGTCTGTATTTTTTCTTGGTCAAGTGGGCCATGCATGATTCTTCAATGGACTTGAAAGGACCAACATCAGAACCATCACCTACAATTCCAAGCGTGGACACAATAAGCAACACAGTAAAGTTCTTATCGTATACAATGAATGTCAATCCATTGATGAACATAAGGATAACACCCAGTTTGATAATGTTGCTTCTTTTTAGAGTATCGGCATACCAAGTCAATACCCAGGACAAAACAACATCACCAAACAAGGTTAGCGACAAGAAGACCCCAATTTTCTCAGATGTGTAGTGCAACTCCTTGAAGTAGAATATAAGAATCTGGTTAAGCAACCCGTACTGGAGCTGTCTTATGAAGACACACAGATAAAGTATCCTGATGTCTTTATCCGATTGGGTGATCAATCCATTGATGTATTTGTTGTTGTAGATTTTATTCAGAAGCGTCTGTCTCGGAAGAGTCTCAGCAGGCATGTTTTATGGTATTAGCTTATACCTGTTGTATTTTTTTTTGGTATTCACAAAGATGATTATACTTATATCAAACTGTGACTAATGACTTTAAGGGCAGGCGTTCTTTCCTTCCTTCCCTTTCTTTTTTTTTTTTTAGAGTGCAAAAAAATATCCAAAAAGCAGCAACCTAAAAAAAATATGCGTGATATGCTTGCACGTGGCACTGAAATGAACAGCCAAGTTGGCTGTGGATATTCATTGGATAGCAACGTCAGTGATATGGCATTCCTAAAATAGCCTGTGATAAGAAAAAAAACAGCAACACAAGTTAGTTATCATCAGACAGAGAATTAACAGCCACTCAAAACCCACATACACCACAATGGGCTCAACATACACTTATCGGTATCTATGAACAGCTACTTCTCACGCGATCAACTTCCTCTATATCAAATTTTCTGTAAAAAACAGCAAATCATCATAAATAGCAATTTACCAAACACAGGTTGCCATCACCCTGTCTTTCTTTTCCTTCTTCCCACGATCTCACGTTTCTTTTTTTTTTTTCTTTGGCTTTTTTTTTTTGCTTTTTTTGCTTTTTTTGGCCTTTTTGATTTTTTATACAAGCTGCTCAAACGTGAACAAATATGTCAAAGGGGGTACATCGATGGAAAAAAAAAACAAAACAATCAATAATATCATTAAACAAATAATCAGTAAACGCACCGAACAAAACAAACATGAACGACAACAGCCAATCTGTTTCTGTTGATCAGATTAAAAGGAAAAGGAAACTTGCATGCATTGAGTGCAGACAGCAAAAAACCAAGTGTAACCTGGATAGCCAGCCTGAAGGAGTTAACAGATGTAGCAGATGTATCAAAAAAGATAAAGAGTGTATTCTCCAGCAGGGCTTCAAAAGAGTCAAGAAGAGACAGAAGACTCAGTTATTGGAGGACAAGCTTCTTGATATTGCCAATGATATCATGAATATAAAGGACATCGAAGATATTGCAAACAACAAGCTCGATGCCACTGAAAAACAAAAGCTCATCATTGAAAAGTTAATCAACGAAAAGGAATCCATTATGGAGCTGCTGCATAACGCCAACAAATCAACGACCAGCCCTGAGCCGGAGATGGCAAATGTTTCCCTTAAAGAGAATTCAGTCTCTCAGAATGAACTCAACAGAAGCACATCACCATTACAAATGTCATTGTCAGAAAATCAAAAAAGAAAGTTAAACGGAGAAGAACTTAATACAAACGACATACTAAACCAACAAGTTCTGGACGAAAAACTCATAGCCTTGGAAAGTAAACTTGCAAATATCAGCGTTAAGTCTCTAGGCATGGTAACTCTACAACCAGATATGATCAAAGAGCTGTATCTAGAATTTGTGAGAAACTACCACATATTTCTGCCTGTTGTTGATATAGACAAGGATCCAGAGTCAATCTATAACCTTTCTCCATGTCTCTTTTGGGTCATCATTCTAATTGGTATGAGGAGATTGCCACGTTATCACCAGTCAATAAGCGACTTCAACAGCAACATAAACACAGTCAAACAAATTAAAAAACAATCTAGCAATGGCTTGAAAATTGATCCTGACTCACCAATGAAGCATTTGATTATCTGGGTGAAGAACATAATGGCTGAGATTGCTATGCAGCCGATTATTAAGTACTACTTCACTGACGATGAGCTGAACAACAGCGACCCTGCATTTGAGCCCTTTTTGAATGTGTCATCTGTATATTCCGTACAAGCATTCTTACTGTACTCGTTCTGGCCATCATCTTCATCATCTATCAGCTGTGATACTTCTTGGAACACTATAGGATCTGCAATGGTGCAGAGTATTAGACTAGGGCTGAACTCGGCTGAGCACTCCGTTGAGTCCAAAACCAACAATTTGCAGTTCATCACTGACCAAATCAAAACTTGGACAGCAAGCAACTTGCTATCACAGTACATTGCAAGTACCTTTGGGTTTCCAAGCTACGTATCCTTTGACAATGCCATCTTGAGCAATTGTGAATTGTCCATCTACGGAAAAATAGATGAAGATAAAGTAGTAATCAACAAGCCTTTGAAGCAGATGCTGCACATAATGAAGTTCCAAAACGATTGCGTCAAGAGCTTACAAGGCAACGACGACCAATATGAGATATTGATGAAACTGGAACAGAAGATGGCTGTTTTGAACAAGGACTTGGTGGAGAATGGCGAAGTGAATCATATCACCAAGTTCCTCTTTTTAGTGACAAAAATCAACTTGTTTTCCAATTACTTTTTGAAAAATGACAAGACCGCACCAAGCTCTGGAACTGAAGAAAGCGATGATGAAAAGAAGTTTACTGATAAGTTTTTGAACGAGTTTGCCACTGAGCATGTTGACATCAAAACAAAAGTCGGGTTGACTAAACTGAACAACACCTGTATAGAACTCATCCAACATTGCAATGAGATGAACAAAAAGCACACCGATATAATTAAGTACTTGCCTGGGGTTTTTGTCCTAAACATTTGGCAAGCTGCGTGCATTATATGTAAGCTCTCATTCTCGTCATTGCAAACAAACATTGAACTAAAGAAATCCAAAAAGACTTATGACCTGGCAGTCAAGCTAGCTCAAGGCTGTTCCCTAATGAAGTTTGATTTGCCATACAGATCCTCAAGAATCATGAAGTCCATTTGGCAAATATACGAAAACTTATACACAGAGTGGGTCAAGGAGTACAGAGAAGAAGAGTTTAACCTGAACCTGAACATCACAAACAGACTATCTGTATCCGTTTTCTTTGATTGCTTGTATGTTTTGAAACAACACAGTGGTGTCAAGAGAAAACAAGAAATGGACAAAATCAAGAATGCTGAGATTGATGAGAACACCTTCAAGGAACACGGCGAAAAGGGTGAAGACGGTGATGACAAGAGCCTCAAGAAGACCAAGGGCTCTGCGCAGACCCCATCAGTTGCTGCAAATGCAACAAAGATCATCCAAACAATTCCTTTGGACCCTGAGCCAATGACTGTTCCAGTAACCACCCAAAGCGAAGGGACAACCTCATTCCACACAACTCCCGACACTCAAGCCTCTAACAAGTCGCCAAAGTCTGCGGGTGGCAAGAAGGAAATCCTGGACCTGAAGAGCATGCTGAACAAGGCCATTCCTGCCCAAAGCAAGGCAAACAACAGTCTGAACCAGGACAACTCTAGAGGAGCCTCGCCATTTTTGCTGATGCTGAACAAGAACCTGTCCGAGAAGATGGAGAAGTCCTTGGGCAGCCAAGCCAAGCCGTCGTCTGTCAGGGAAGAAGCACCAGCAGTGCCTTTCCCAATGCAGCAAAGCCCACCGGCCATTCCTGGAAGGATATATGCGGGACTGGAGCAGCCAACCCCCTTCTCAGCCAAGTCTCCAAGATTTATGAACTTCATGAACATGGAGAACAATGTGCTGAGTCCTGGGCCTGCACGGGCGAATACCCCACAGATGCTGTTCAACAACAACAATGTGATGGCTGACATCTTCGGCAACGAACAGGCCACACGGAGTGTTCACGAAGAAAGCGAGAGCATTGCGAGCAGCGCAAACAACCTGCCAAACTCAAACAACGAGTTCCTGTGGGATGACATCGACATGATGATGAATGAGTTTGCCTTCAACCCTGCGGTGTAGGTCACGTTATATATCACACACTCTAACTTCCGAATAAGGAAATGTTTCCCTGCGGCTACCAAAAGAGGAAAAAAAAGAAAAGAAAAAAAACGACACCGCGGATGACGCCCTGGCCACCAGCGCCCCCATCTGCGCTAGGAAAATTTTTTTCTCTTCGTCTTTTTTTTTTTCAAAGGCTCAATACACACTATGTTCATGATGATTTGAAGTTGCAATTGATACTGTCAAACAGCGTTTTATTTGCAGATACATAGTCAAAAACCAAATAAATATAAAACACAGGACGTTTATTTTAAACACACAATCGGAATAGAAGTATTTAAAAAAAAAAATGGCTGTTGATAAGTTCGGTAACACTATCGATGATGAAGAAGACTTCGTCGAACAACAAGACGAAGGATTATTTGAACAAGAAGGTGAAAATTACGAAGAAGAAGCTTCTGCTCCTTCCGCTGACAAGCCAAAGAAGACTGTATCCTTCCAAGTCGAAGATGAAGAAGACTCCAAGAGAGAATTCGAAGAAGGTGGTGGTTTGCCAGCCCAGCCAGAGAACCCAGACTTCTCTGCTTTAACTCCTCTTTCTCCAGAAATCATCAATAGACAAGCTACCATCAACATTGGTACCATTGGTCACGTAGCACACGGTAAGTCCACTGTTGTCAGAGCCATTTCTGGTGTCCAACCAGTCAGATTCAAAGACGAACTTGAAAGAAATATTACCATCAAGCTGGGTTATGCCAACGCCAAGATCTACAAGTGTCCTCAATGTCCAGAGCCTGACTGTTACAGATCCTTCAAGTCCGACAAGGAGATCCATCCAAAGTGTCAAACTGAAGGCTGTGATGGCAGATACGAAGTTGTCAGACACGTCTCCTTCGTTGATTGTCCAGGTCACGATATCTTAATGAGTACCATGTTGTCTGGTGCCGCTGTTATGGATGCTGCTTTGCTATTGATTGCCGGTAACGAACCATGTCCACAACCCCAAACCTCCGAACACTTGGCTGCTATTGAAATTATGAAGTTGAAGCACGTCATCATCTTACAAAACAAGGTCGATTTGATGAGAGAAGAAAGTGCTCTTGACCATCAAAAGTCCATTTTGAAGTTCATCAAGGGTACAATTGCAGACGGCGCCCCTATTGTTCCTATCTCTGCCCAATTGAAATATAACATCGATGCTGTCAACGAATGTATTGTCAAGAATATACCTGTTCCTCCAAGAGACTTCAACGTCACTCCAAGATTGATTGTCATCAGATCCTTCGATGTCAACAAACCAGGTGCTGAAATCAGAGACCTGAAGGGTGGTGTTGCCGGTGGTTCCATCTTGAACGGTGTTTTCAAACTAGGCGATGAAATCGAAGTCAGACCAGGTATCGTTACCAAAGATAAGCAAGGTAAGATCCAATGCAAACCAATCTTCTCCAAGATTGTTTCTCTGTTTGCTGAAAATAACGACTTGAAGTTCGCCGTTCCAGGTGGTTTGATCGGTGTTGGTACCAAGGTTGATCCTACCTTGTGTAGAGCCGATAGACTTGTTGGTCAAGTTGTTGGTGCCAAGGGCCACTTGCCAAGCATCTACACCGATATAGAAATTAACTACTTCTTGTTGAGAAGATTGTTAGGTGTCAAAACAGACGGTTCTAAGCAAACCAAGGTCAGAAAACTTGAACCTGGTGAAGTATTAATGGTTAATATTGGTTCCACCGCCACCGGTGCCAGAGTCGTTGCTGTCAAGGCTGATATGGCTAGACTGCAACTAACATCTCCTGCCTGTACTGAAGTCAACGAAAAGATTGCTTTGTCCAGAAGAATTGAAAAGCATTGGAGATTGATTGGTTGGGCTACTATCAAGAAGGGTTCAACTCTTGAGCCTTTGTCTGCCTAATTGGAGTAAATGGATTATCGTAAGAACATTGTTAGTTTAGTATATATAGTTGAATATAACTAGACTTCTGAGAAATAAAATATAGCTTTTTTTTTTTTTGTTCACTGTATCACATCATCTAAAATATCCTTGTTGCTGTTCAAAAACTTAGGTAATGAGTCAGTTTCCATTATCTTGTACAGCTTTTTGTTGACATCTTCAAACAATGGTTTCAGTTTACTTAGGATGTACAAAGAATGGGTTACTGAACTTTCTGTTGGCGAGTCTACTACTAGGTTATCTCTCAGAATTTGGTTTGAAGAGAAGTATTCCGAATGTCTGTTGATTATCTTCTTGCTGGGGTCATTTAAAATATCTAATCCAGCAGGCTTGCTTTTTCTATCCAGCTTGCTAGTATGCGGCGACCACTCAGCTGCAGTATCGTTGTTGGCTGGTTCAACAGCATCTTCAATGACCAAATTCTTCAGACCCGATGACTTTTCGTTTGCATTGTCTTGTTTCTTTGGATCTAGGAATTCCTTAAATGGGCTTAATGAGGTTGTTGCTGTTAAAGCAGAGCTTGAGTTCAAAATAAGAGTGGATATGGAGTGCCTCAACTTATAGTCAATGTTAATCAACTTGGAACATCTATCGGCTATGTATGTGGCAAAAATTTGGTATGCCATTGATAAAGACTCATTAGATTCCTTCACTAACCTGTTTTTCAGAGACACAAACAGATTCATCGATTTTGCATCTTTTTTCGAAGATATCTTGTTCTTCTCTTTGACATCAACAAAGTGCTCAACATTCGACAGTTTCTTGAGAAACTTCTTGATATCGACATAGGCGCAGAAGTTTTCCGAACACAGTTCCTTGTCCAAATGGGACTTGAACAAAAATCTTTTGCCAGGGTCATTCAGAACAGAGTCCAGAGACAACCCCTGTCTTTCTTTTTTGGCACCATAAATACCCTCATCAACTTCTTCCTCGATGCAATCAGTTGTTATCACTGACTGCTCAAGCTGGCTCAATCTTTTCTTCTTTTCTTGGGTCCAATCAGTGTACAGAGACTCCATGTAGTGCTCGTTCCAATCCAGCCAGTCGCAGCCCTTTTTGGTAAAGGTATACAGATTCTTCTTTGAAATAGTAAAGTTGTCTTTTTTTGAAATTGAAGGGTTGAAACAAATGGGCTTTATCAACCCGCACTTGTAGAACAGCGAGGCCATGATCACAGCCTCTTTAAAGTAAACCAGATCAGTGCAGTCCATCAGCCATTGGACGATTGCCTTAGTGGAGAAGGAGTAAGCTATCACATGTTTCTTTGACTTTATGGTATTCTTTTCAGATCTGATGCTTTCTATAAATTCTTTGTTGTGGTACACTCTTATACCTTTCAGGTGGGAGTAATACTGTACATGAGAATCTGATTCTGGATTTGTGAAAAACTTGTGATACAAAGGAGATACTCGATTTGTGTCATTCAACAGGGCTGTATCACTAAGCTCCTCTGGAACAATGATGTTCTTGTCAGAAAATGGGTTAGGCGAATCAGGCAATGCTTGGTTGTGCTGTCTATTAATAATATCCATAATATTCTGGGTTTGCTGGCCAGTGAAGTCAAACTCGTTCATGTCATCATCTTTCCCCAGCAAAGTCTTCAAGCTCACAATTTTGTCTGGCTTCGAATTGGGCGACCAAATAGCCGGGCCATCACTGAACATCTTGGTAAAAATCAGCTTGATGAAGTACTCACTGTATATGATTCTGTCGGTGACTGAAGATCTTTCAAAGTTGAATAGAAAGGTGGAGTTCAGATTGGAGAACACAACATCAGGAATTTGCTTTTTGATTCCCATGTCCTTGATGTACTTGGTCAGGATCGAAACACCCTTTGGAGTTGGCTGCAGAAGCGACTTGTTGTTCAAGTCAGTGCTGGTCCTATCAGACGGAGTATGTAGCAGTTTGGCGTTAAAAAAAATCTTGATCAGCTGCAAGGACATCTCAGGCTTTATGGAGTATGAGATAGACACAGTTGTTGTTTCCATGTCAATGTTTACGGCTAGATTCTGCATTTCTTCAACACATTCGTTGAGCGAGAAGCAAAAGTAGGCCTCGTTGCTTAAGTCCTTGTTGCTGCTTGAAGCCAAGCTCGAAAAAAAGCCCTTCTTCTTCTTTTTAAGAGCACTGGTGTTGTCGACTAGCTTTTTTTTCAGGTCAAGACAGATAAGAATGATGCAAAAGATGTCCTTGATGTCCTTGGCAAACATAAGCCCCTTTGGGGTTCTGTTGAAGTCTTTGGTAGTAACTTCATGCAATGTTTTTTTGAGTTTTTTGGCTGAACTAGTCTCATTGACGGTATTGGCTGATGAAGGAGATGACTTTAAGCTTGAGCTTTCCTGGTTCAACTCCGAAACAGCTACCGGCTTGTCTATAGTGATTGAGTCACTGTTTGTTTTACTCTTCAATTTAAACAATTCAACCATTTGTAAGAGCCCTGCTATCAAAGACTATGTTTTGTGGTTACTTCGATGCTATATATTTCTTTTCCCAAAAAAAAAAAAAATTGATATTGAGGATTGTTTAATCAAATAAAGTCTTTATATTCGAACAACAGACTGGCATGGATCATCAAACATCAACCAAAAAGGGAGGAAACAAAAAAAAAGGAGGAATGTCCCTTTTACTGATTTTCTCTCTCAAAGACATGTCCTAATTCTTCTCAAACAAGCAACATAACTTTATAAAACCATGCTCTAACTGCCATTAATGCTTATTTTTTAAAAAAACTTTAAGATTTGTTGAATGCCTTTCCCCTGGTGATCTTTTCGTAGTTTTTCCGCACCAAAAAAAATAAAAACAAACGCCCAACAGAGAAATCACTGCGCCTGGGGGAAAAAGGCGTTTTTGAGGTTCGCAATGAACAGCTCGAATTGCCTCTTTGGGCTGCTCCGGGTCTCTAACCCAAACCTCAAAAAGCCTCCAAATGTTGTCTTTTTTATTTCTTGTAAATCAAAAAAAAAAAAATTACCCTAGGTTCAGTTATCTCATTCGTACATATCCTCAATGGAGATCTTGATGCTCCCTTGCTCTTTCTTCTTGGGCTTTCTAACAGACGGCTGCTCAGCAGGCTCCTTCTTCGGCTCCGTTGAGCTGCTTTGGGCAGCCACAATCTCTGATTTCTTCTTCTTGTAGTCGTGGATGAAGCTCGACACATCATCTCCAGGTCTCTTTGTGCTAATCTGGGCACGCTCTGGAACAGCCGGTTCAGGCTTTGGAGCACGAGCTTTAATCTCTGGTTCAAATCTTGACTTCGGTCTGCTGTCAAATCTGCTGGTGGCCTTGGCATTACTGGTTCCTTCAAATCTGGATGGTTTCTCAAACCGTCTGCCAGCAGCCTCTCTGCTGTTGTATGTCTGCTGCTGTCTGTTTTTGTTGTATTTGTGAACGCTTCTGTCGTTGCTCAGCGGCTGGACACTATCCAGCAGCTGCAAGTTTTTGTTCAAATCCTCCTGGCTTCTAGCGGTTTTGAATGATGGCTGGCTTGATCCTTCTCGGCTGATGTTCGAACCTGGTGTTCTGGAGGCATTTCTCTTAGGGTCTTTGTTGACAGTATCAAGTTTACCCGGGTTGGCAGCTTTGGAAAGCATCTCCTCCTTCAACTTATCAAACTTGTTTATATCGCTTTCATGGGACTCCATCACCTTTTCGAAGCTCAATGTTTCAGCAGGAAGCGGATCCATGGCAAACCACTCATGTTCCAAAGCAGCAGAGGCTGTGATTCTCTGGTACGGGTCCAAAGCCATCATCTTTTGGAAAAGATCCAGCCCTTTATCATCCAAAAAGGTTCCAAAGATGCCCTTGTAGTTTCCCAAATAATTTTTGTTTGCGTAGTGAGCATCGAATTGCTTCAGGTACTTCAAAGTGGGCCACTTTTGTGTGTCTGGCTTCCCGAACATCTGGAAAATCAGGTGTCCCTGTTCTATATCTGTTTTACCTTGCATGATTGGTTTTTTGATGAAGCACTCTCCAAATATGCACCCCACGCCCCATATGTCTATAGCTGTTGTGTAGAAACGGTCGCAAAGGACGATTTCCGGGGCCCTGTACCACCTGGTCACAACGAGGGCGGTGAACTTCATTCCAGACCCGGACCCACCAGGCAGGTGCTTGTTTGGCGGACACCCGTAGTATACTCTGCTCAAACCAAAGTCAGCGATTTTCAGAACCCCGTTCTGATCAATCAGAATGTTTGCTGTTTTGATGTCTCTGTGGAAGTACTTCATCTTGTGGATGTAGTCCAGCCCGCTGAGCATCTGCTTGAGTACGTTTTTGATTTTTGGTATGGTCAGCTCAAAGTATGGATTGTGGATGATCCCTGCAAGGTCACTCACCATGTACGGAAGAACCATGTAGAAGAACCTGTCAGGGGCAATGTTCGATGGGTTCCCCATGGAGTTCATCTCAGCCTCGGTCATGAATGGGTTTTTGCTTGCGACTGCTGTGCTGTTATTTGATGTACTTTTCTTAGCTGACTGTTCGTTTGGGTTGATTGCAAGTTTTTCAAAGTTGTCAAAGATGACATCATTCAGGGTTATCACGTTGTGGTGGCTCATCTTCTTCAGAATCATGATCTCTCTCTGGGCCACAATCGGGAATATGTCGTCTGTCTTCATGATCTTAAGCTTCTTGATGGCCACCAGTCTATTTGTTTGCAGGTTGATCCCTTTGATGACTTCTCCAAAAGACCCTTTCCCCATGATGTGTTTTATAAGTGGTTCGTAGTGGTCCTCAATTTTTGTCACCAAGCCATGGTACCGCGGGTCGTGCATGTTCGTTGGCTTGGATGTCAGGTCTATCATTGGATATCCAGTTTTCGGGCATCTTTGGAGATCCTGGTTGGTCTTCACAACCTTGAAGAGAGAGTATGATGTTTTTTTGGCTTGATGGCCTGGTGTTGGGCTTTCTTCCGGCAGACTCATTATTTACCTGTGACTTTTTTCGTTTTCTTTGGTCAAATACTGCTTTTTTGGTAAAATGTGCACTTAAATATTTTATGGAAAGAGCAATGTTGTTGGTATTTGGTGTTACTCTTGCAGTATTCCAGTACACCAGAAATGAATAATCAAGAAATAAAAAAAAAACACATTGAGAAAAAAAGTAGGACGAAATTAATGCTGTGCGAGAATAACTATGGCCAGATGTGCTTTGGCACGTGAGTGCAATCCAGAGATGCGAAAAAAAAAAAATAAACAAAAAAGGCGTAAACAGTACTCATGGGTTTTTTTTCCAATCCTGATTTTTGAAAAAAGCCCAAACACAATACTGCAAGGAATCACCCTTGATAAATAGACTCACAACACAGAACAAGCATGGAAGGCTCTGATGAGGAGAACATACACAAACTGCGGTTATCTCTGCTGAAGAAGGTAAACATCGAAAGAAGAGTGCCCGAGTACTACAGGGAAAACCTTGAGCTGATCAAATGGAAGCTGAACAAATGCTGCAACTCATCTGGAGGCAAAAGAAACGAGTCTTTCATCATCCAGGTGTTTAACCCACTTGACTCAGGCATAGTCAAGAAGACAATCGACCAGGCACTCTCAAGTGATATCAAAAACAACAACATTGTGATAAACTTGAGCGGTGTTGTGGACACATCCGTTGATACTTTGCTGACGCAGTTTGAAAACCAGATCTACAGAAACATGGACATCAACAGCATGAAAAAGAAGAAAGGTGGCGAAGACGATGAGGAGGAAGAGGATATGGTTATCATTGACAAGCTGTTCAAGGACAAAATGGACAGATACTTCACCTTCCTGCAGACGGGGGAGACCATAAACAATACCAGGCTGGACCACAATGTTGACTTTGCCTCAGGGGAGAACAAGACCAAGGCTTTTGATACCTTCTTGAGTTTTCTGGCGAATGACGGCCAGCTGCTTCTGAACAAGGCCAACAGCGGCGCTATAGGGAGAAACCAGTTGCCAACGGTATTCTTCATTGTTGACAGTCTGGAGCTCTTTTCGGAGGACATTGAAAGACAGACTCTCCTGTACAATCTGTTTGACTTCATGGATGGGAACAACGACAAGTACGCGTTTTCCACATGCTTTGTGGGGGTCACGACTCTTCCCTACATTGAGAACATGCTGGAGAAGAGAGTCCACTCGAGATTTTCGAATACTTTCATTCCGTTCAAGCCCATGAATGACTTTGAGGCTTTCAAAGAGGACTTCTACGAAGCTTTGGTTTTTGAGTATGACGATGAGGAGGGGTATGATTCCTTGATAGCCTCTGGGATGGAGACACAATGGAACTCTCTCTTGCACGAGTGGAAAACCCAACTCCCATCCGACGGGAATGGGATGACCTTGAACCAATTCCTGCAAGTCGTCTTCCACAGCAATAAGAACCCACAGCAGCTCCAGATGGGGATTCTGAACGGACTTAATTATAAAAACTTCAACATTGACACATGGGGCGAAATAAAAGAGGCTTTCCCAAAAGCGGTGATTGAGTACTACATGAACACAAGCAGGAACACCATCGGCGAGCTTGTCAAATCTCTGACAAACCTTGAGGTCTTGCTTCTTATCTTGATGACAAAGAAAAACAAGCTGCTCCTGGCGAAGGAGGATGAGAGGGTGACATACAAGAACAGCAACAAAACAACATCCCTGACCCAGGTGATCAGGTTGTATGACGACTTGTACGCCTCAAAGGACGCCAAAGACATCCCGATCAGGAAGTTCTCCAAAACGGTGGTGAAGTCAGGATGGGAAAGACTGATCAAGCTGGGCATAATCAACCACAGAACAAAGATGAAGTCCCATGCGGACCTGGTCAGAGTCTTCAAGACAGCGAACTCGAGCAGATACACGACTCTCAGCAACCCGGCAATGGAGCGGTATGCGTGCTTGCTGAACCTGGATGAGATCAGAAAGATCATCACCCCTAAACACAGACTGTTTGAGCTGACGTCGATATAGAGCAGGGAGTATTTTCTTATGGATGTATTTACATAAAACGAAAACTATATATATTGTTCTTATTTCTCAGGGGCGCTTATATTGTTATATGTATCAAAAAAAATTACTTTATTAGTCTTCATCTAGGGATAAATTCTCAAAACCTAGTGTCTTATTGCTTTTAGTTTCCTTCTTTTCGTTATTGCTGGAGTTTCTTTGGGATCTGTTTTCACCGACAAGGGCACCCTTCTTGGACCAGTCGAAGGATGTTGGTGAGGCAGTCTTTTGTCTTGAGGTTTCTCTTTCTCTTGGTTGTCTGTTGGCACCCTTTTGAGACCAGTCCAAAGAGGTAGGCGGCTGGGCCGTCTTCTCTTGGCTTGTCTTGGCTGTCTTTGTTCTCTGACGTTTTGGCCCTTTTGGGACCAGTCCAAGGAGGCAGCAGATGGGCCTTCTTCTCTTGGTTGTCTTGGCTCTCTTTGTTCTCTCAAGTTTGAGCCTCTTTGGGACCAATCAAGGGAGGCAGCAGATGGGCCTTCTTCTCTTGGTGGTCTTTGTTCTCTCAAGTTTGAGCCTCTTTGGGACCAGTCCATGGAGGAGGCGGATGGGCCGCTTTCTCTTTGCTGTCTGTTGGCACCCTTTTGAGACCAATCTATGGATGCACCGCTGTCCATGTTGTTGGCACCTTTTCTGGACCAATCCACTGGTTGGTGCTCACGGTTATTGCTATATGAATCGTCGAATTGTTGGGGAGCTGAGCTACCTTTGCTCCAGTTCAAGGACAGACCTGAGGTGTATCTACCGCCGTAGCCACCGCCGTTTCTGCCGTTGTTATTCATTCTGGTGTTTGGGTCAGCAACGTCGACGTAGACCTTGTTGGCGTTCAAGTAAGAACCGGACAATTTCAAGGCCTTTTCCAAGTCGGACTTGGCGTTGAACTCAACAAACCCTCTGTGCTTGTTGGTGTTGTCCATGTTCTTTGGGATGTTCAAGGAGACAACACAGCCTGGGTTCTGGATACCGTCTTCAAACCAGTTCTTGACACCGTCTTCAGTGATATCGGAAGGGAAGTTGACGAATGTACCCATGAAAGGAGGGTAGTCAGGAACAGGGAAGTCAACGAACTTCTTCTTGGTGTTCAAGGTGCTTTCGGCGGCAGGATCCAAGGATGAGGCCTTTCCGGTCAAGAAGTCGTTCAAGTCGTGGGCCTTAGGAGCAGCCTTAGGAGTTTCGTTGATCTTGGAAACATCGATGTTGTTAGAAGTGAAACTGAAAGAACTGGCAGTAGATTGGCCGAAGTCGTTATTCTTTAAGAAAGCTTGCAAATCCATACTAAGTTGTTGTAGAGCCTGATTGCTGTTTTTGTTTTTGGTGATTAATCTTCGATAGAAAAGGATTTAAAAGGCAATTAATGATTGAAAGATCATTTCTATTATTTAACTTTTAATAAAATGAATCAAGGAAAACAATAACAGTTAGTTGTCTGATGAATAGACTTCACAGCGGAATTAGAAGAAAAAAAAAACTAATGAAATTTTTTTTTTTTTCCAATCTTTTTCTTTGGCTGTTTTGAAGACAAATCTCCTCAGCAAGAAAAATATTTTTCATCGATTTTGAGAAAAAAGGGTGATGGTACTGGAGCAAACTGACTTTTTTTTTATCTCGATGATATTACCCAAATAGGCAATTGTCCCAAAGAGGAAAGCACTAGCTTTAAAAGAAAAAAAAAAAGGAAAGGCAATCATGTGATCTCGGAGATTAGATGGTCAAGTCACATGGTCTATCACGTGTGCAACATTCACAAGTTCAGCCTCCAACAAAACAAAAAATAATGATCCCACAGCGAAAAAAAATATATATATTAAAAAAATTTTTCATTTTCTGTATTTCCTCTTTCATAGAATCAAAAACCCAAAAAAAAAAAAATAATAACATAAGGCGCTAAAAATAACATTTGGATACAAATTTTGGTTGCCACAGACGGGTATCAGGTTGCACTTTTTTTTTTTTTGTTTTGTTTTGATTTTCTCCCTCTCTTGATTATTTTTTGTTACCCCCTTGTGTGTGTTAATTATTAATCAAATGATCTATGTCAAGAATACAAAGTCTTTGAAGAGATAATGAAAGAAATCAAAAACCGTTCACAACTATTATAATATAAATAATCATACACAATGTCACAAAACAATAATGTTAACGGTAGCATAAGAAGAAAACTAGCCATTGTCGGTGACGGTGCTTGTGGTAAGACATGTTTGCTAATGGTCTTTGCCAAGGGTAAGTTCCCAACCATATACGTCCCAACAGTCTTTGACAACTACGTCGCCGATGTTGAGGTTGACGGCAGAAGAGTTGAGTTGGCTCTATGGGATACCGCTGGGCAAGAAGACTTCGACAGACTAAGACCGCTATCATACCCAGACTCCAACGTTGTTATCATATGTTTCTCTGTTGACTTGCCAGATTCATTGGAAAACGTCTTGGAGAAGTGGATCTCCGAGGTCTTGCACTTCTGCCAGGGTGTTCCTATCATCTTGGTTGGGTGCAAGGTTGACTTGAGAAACGACCCGGCCATCATTCAACATCTACAAAGCATAGGCTCAGAAGGCCCTGTTTCACAGCAACAAGGTCAAGAGGTTGCCGACCAGATCGGTGCCACTGACTACATCGAGTGTTCCGCCAAGACTGGTCTGGGTGTCAGAGAAGTCTTTGAAGCCGCCACCAGAGCCTCCTTGATGGGCAAGCAAAACAAGAGCAAGATGAACAAGAAGGCCGGCAAAAACGGTAAGAAGGATAAGAAGAAGTGTACCATTTTGTAAGCCATGTTGTGCAATATAATTCTGTAACAGAATGATAATGGATATTAAATATTGATACTGTTTTTTGGTTCTTTTTTTTTTTGCAATACATATGCTCTGTAATACAATAATAATGGAGGTTTGATCTAGAAGCTTTTTTTTTTTTTGCAATATGAAACTAGAGATTTGAGATTAGATACTCTTTTGAAGTATATCGTTATATATAATACTAATACTCTTTTTTGCAATAAATCATTGTATTAATTCACACTGGATTCAGAATATCATATTCTGCTACTTTTTTAAAGATATATCATTTATATAACATGGTAATAGACATCAACTGCTGACACTTCTATTAGCCATATTCTTTTATTCTCTAGCAGGACTCAGCCTGCTCTATTTACAAAACACAAATTCGTTACACTCACATATATAGTTTACCAGCCACCGATCTTGTACTCTGGCAGCTCGCCGCTGATGGATCTTGTTCTGAACTGGATTCTGTTCAGTTTCACACCATCACCAACAACGGATCTCCCGGTCCCGGTCATCACACATCTGTTTCTGATCTGTGTCATCTTGGACCACTTCGGCATGGCAGCCAGCTGCAGCTGTGCCTGCATTCTGACCTTTGTAGGCAGAAGGGTGTTTCTGGATATCGACTTCAGGGTTTTCTGCTCAAGCTCGGTCTCGGCAAAGACCTGTCTCTTGACGTTGTCCTTGATGGTGCTCCATCTGGGAGTTATAGGTGGCATTCTGAACAGCTTGGCATATGTAGACATTGTGTGTGGGGGTGTTTTCTATGGTGCTTATGAATGTCGTCTATCTCAATGAATGCACAACATTGAATATAATATATGGAGAAGGAAAAACGGCTCCAGTGAAGAAAAAAACAGAAAAAAAAAAATTTTTTATTGGCTGTATGTAGAAAACTGTGTAGCGTTTGTGATTAAACAACTCGGACTTAAAGCGCATTAATCAAATATGTGATATGGCTAGTCACAAATTAGCTAATACTCATGTACTATATAAAAATAGTGATTATTCACGCAATAAATAATAGACGTATAAGGTTTACACACACACCTCTTACTTAAACTTGGAGAACCTTTCTGGCTGGTGGATCCCACACTCGGTCTTCCCCTTCTGGCCAGCCCACCGCCCGCCACGCTCGTCATCGCCAACTGTGGGCATGGTTGAGTGGTAGTCGCCGACTGATCTGTACCCGTACTCGAGCAGCTCGTTGGTTGGGACGTTGCCCTCAACAACAATGGCGTGGACCTGCTTGAAGGTGTGGTTGTAGAACGGGTTCAGCTTGAGAACCTTGTTCACAGCATCGTACTCAAAAACATCAAGGTCAGCTCTGCTGTTTCCCTGTGTCTGTCTGCGGCCAGTGATCACCACATCGATCCCGCGCTGCTTGTATGTTCTCTCCAAAGGCTCGACCTTGGAGAAGTAGTCGTAACGGTCGTCATCAGTGATCCACAGGTTGTCTCCGTACTTCTCGCTGAACTCCCTTTCGGACTCAAGACCAAGGGGCTTCACGACGTGGAAGTCCGAAACAGCGTCTTTCCCGTAGTACTTGTGCTGGATCTTCTCAGCCAGGTCCAGGGTCTGCGGGAAGTGGTGGAGCGTGTCCACAAAAATGCAGTCTATCTTCTCTGCAGGGAACTTCTCAGAAAGAAGGTGGATGATCGACAGCCCGCTGATGCCCAGTGCTGAGATCTGGTAGATGTTGTCGAAGGTATAAATGGCCCACTGGATGATTTCCTCGGGCGACTTCATTTTTTTCAGACTGGCGTTCCAGTGGGTGAGCTGTGATGGCTTGAACTGGATGGCACCAGAGTTTGTGGTAAGGTATTCTGTCATGGATGGAGATTGAAAAATGCCAGTTTATTGGTGTCTATGTCATTTCTGCAAACCTGATTTTAAAAAAATAGTAGAGTGTGGTTTATAAACCCAGTCTGTGTCCATATAGCTATGTGGTAATGGCCATCTTATTAGTCATAGTGTGTGTGTATTTTTTTTGTCAATCTCCCACCACAGTGCCATTAGCCACCCATTCCTTCGTGTAGCGCTTTTTTTCTCTTTGGGTTTTTTATCATTTTTTTAACCCGAGGGAACCAAAAAAAAAAATAGAATGATAACAACAAACACCACTGAAGAAAACCCCCCACCATGACTGACCAACTCACAAGCATACAATCCAAAACCAAGGACCTGATAGAAACATTCAACGAGCTCAACCTGACCGTGTATGACTACGCAAACACAGACGACACACAGCACAGCATCCTGAACAACCTCAACAAGATATGCAGCACTCTGAAGGAGCTGAACGACGACTCGTTTGCGCTGAGCAAAACAGAAAAGAACGTCAACATCCCCCTCGACGTGATCCAGTACATAGAAAACACGAGGAACCCTGACGTGTACACCAGGGAGTTTGTGGAGAGCATCCAGCTGGCAAACGACTACCAGAGAGAGAAACAGCTGGCCTTCAGGGCCATGAGCAAGAAGCTTGGCGAGGGCATTCTGGATGTGTTCTGCGAAGATAACGGCGAGGACGAGCTTGATGATGCTGAGAAGCAGAAGATCAAAGAAGGTGTGGAGAGTATATGGAAACGTGGTGGCATACCAGAGTAAGATGAATGCACTCACTGCCACGGCGTTTCTTTTTTTTTTTGCTTTTTTTTTTTTTTTTGCTTCTTTTGGCGGGAAAAACAAAGATTTCGTTCCGAGCATATAAGAAAACATAACACACTCTCAAACTAAGTCATTCCTCAGTATCCCCAGAAACAAAACAACAAAGAGATGGACGCTGCATTATTGAACATTGCAATTGAATGCGAAAACGCCATTTTCACAATGGCCATGCACCCCTCAAAAAACCAGATGCTCATAGGGTTCTCCACTGGCCATGTGTGCTGCATCGAGTACAACACCAGCACAGACAACAAAGTAAAGATGGTCTTCACAAAAATAGGCAAAGAGTTTGAGTACGAACTGTTCAATGAGAACGGCGATGAAATCAAGGCTGAAGACAAGGCTGCACACGTCGATCTTCTGTGGAAGACCAAGAGACACGAAAAGTCGTGCAGAAACGTGATCTACGTCGATGAAAACACAGCTGTCTCAGTGGGCTCGGACAACCACATGAAGCTGTTCAAGTGCAGCAGCGGGAAGATCCTGGACAAGCATCACTTCGAGGACCTGGACAAGCTTGCAGTCAAGCCTAACTGCCTGTATGCCTTCAACGAGTACATCCTGATGGGGACCGAGGAGAAGGGGATTGTTAAGGTAATGAAGTACGATTCAGACTATAAACTGGAGATGTTCAACACCCTCACAGGGCTGCATAACGGCGACAGCATCAACAGAATAGAGGCACTGAGCAAGAACAACTACAAAAAAGTCATCAAGAAGGCAGGCAAGAACAAGGTCCAGGACGAGTTCATCTCCGAGGCTTTGTCTGTGCACAAGTTCGTTTCTGTTGGGCAGACATGTCTGCAGATCTGGGACTGCAGATGGAAGGACATCAGCAAGGTCCAGTCCTCCGAGGACCAGGAAGACGAGCTCTTGTCTGTTTGTTTTTTGAACGACGACGAAAACGACACCACTTTGTTCTGTGGACAAGGGCAGGGTGTTCTGACCACGTGGAAGTACGGTCTCAATGAGTACACTGACCAGATCGGAAGAATCAAGATTTCCAGAAACGAGGGTATAGAAAGCCTGATCCCAACAATGCTGAACAACAACAGAGTGTGGTGTGGTGTCACTGATGGTTTTGTGTACTTGATTGACGGTAAGGCCAAGCGGATTGTGAAGAAGGTGCACCATGGGAAGTACGAGGATGTCTCGTTGCTGGACATAGACTTCGAGTACAGACTTGTCTCCGGGTCGCTGAATGCCATCAAGGTCTGGGAAATTGACCAGGGCGAAGAGGAGGAGCAAGAGCTGATGAGCGAGGACTCCAGCGACGGCGACTTCAGCGATGACTCGGACAGCTCGTTCGATGCTGAAAACGACATGCTGAGTGGCGAGGAGGAAGATGAAGAATCAAACAGCGACGACGAGGCCATTGCCAGCTTCAAGAAGGCCATGGAGGAAGCCCCTAGAAAGATAGAGGTGCAGGAAATCAAGATGTCGAACAAAGACATCAACAAGATCTCGAAGAAGCAGCAGAAGAAGAAGCAGCAGGAGCTGAAGAGAAAGCAGGAGTCCCTGAAGCACGGAATCAGAAAGTTTGAAGGCTTGTAGAGAGAGTGTTGATGAGTCTGCTTATTCAATATGTGTGCTTCTTGTTTGCATCACGTGAGTCGTTATTTTTGCATTATTTTTTTTTTTTTTCAATCTTCCCTTTTTTTTTTTCTTTATATCGTATTTTTTTTGGTTCCTTCGTTTTTCCTTTGGTTGTAAGAAATTGTCACCAAAAAGAAAAACCCCCAAAACATTAAATAATACCCAATACATAGATAATCATGAAGCCAGTAGTCGGTAAGGGTAAAGCATGGTTCTGCACCGTTGTGTCCATCTTTGGATGTGTGATTCTAACAGTGCTTGGCCATTTATACAACACAGGACACGAGGAGTTCGTGGGCCACTCAATCAACGACCCGACTGTTGAGGAGGGTGTTCTGATAGCAAAGACCATATTCACCACTGCTTTGGTGTACCTGGGGCTGGTGGTCTTCTGCGGCTCCCAAATATACTTGCACAACAGAAAGAACCAAGTAAGAATCTAGGCTATGTGTTATATATGAGATAACTTGGAAAATTGTTACAAAAGCTTTCTCTCTTTTATTTGAATTATTTTTTGGTGTTTAGTAGGACTTAAGGATATAATTTAAGTCACGTGGATATAAACATAACACGTGATTGTATTTGTAAATTATTTTAACATCACGTGTTTTGTGTTTATACACGTGACTGATTATAAATGTGTTTTAGTGTCACGTGTGTTGTTGTTTTTTACAAAAGATAAAAAACCTCCCCAACCACTTTATACGCCTTGCTTTTTTCTCATTCACACACTCACAAAAAAAAAAAAATGAGAGAAACAAAAAGTCACCCCCTTCAGCACCGTTTACGTAATCATCTATGCTAAAACAGTTTTAGTAAAAACTCAATCAAAAAACCAAACAACATGTCCAAATTAAACAACACCCAATTCCCAGACCACTTGCAGTACCTGCTATCAGAGTCGAAGTTCCTTCACCTAGCCACCGCAAACCCAGACACAAATGTCCCTTCCATATCCATGATGCACTACCTGTACATCCCAGAGGACCAGACTTTCTTGCCTGAAGACAACAAGCTGATTGTGTTCTTGACCCCAAGACACACAACCAAGTTCAAGAACATATCTTTGAACAAGCACGTTTCTGTTTTGCTGCATGACTGGATGCTGAGTGGGAAGGAGAATCCAAACGAGGAGAACGAGAACTTCAGCAACTTGTTGAAGCAGCTGAACCAGCAGGAGCTGAAGAGAAACATTTCCGCCTGTATCTCTGGAGAGGCTTTTGTCTTAGCCGATGAAAAGGAAATAGAGTACTACCAAGACTTCCTGCAAAAACAAGACCCGGAATCAATGAACTACAAGTGTGACTCATATGCAATCATCAAGATCAAAATCACATCAGTCAAAACAAACGATGAGAAGAACAACATACACGTCATTGAGTAGTGCTGGTAAGCTGTGTATTTTTATTATTTATATATATAATCCTAGTCTAATTACCCTCTTGTCCAAAGTCATTGGTGAACTCGATCTGCTTGTCAAGATCGTGCTGGTTGACAGTAGGTCTGCTTCTTTTGACGCTCTTGATGAAGTCCTTCAGGGTCAGGTCCGGCTCCAGAAGATCCTCGCCGTTTTCTATGTCCAGCCACGACATCTCAATAGCACCCTTGTCGCCTGGCGAGCATGGCGTGTACTTGGTGTTCCCCTCAACATCGACCTTCTTGAAGTGTGTTGCTGTTTGGATTTTTCTGATCGGCTCCATCAGGGCATCCTTGACAACAGTGTTGATATCTGACCCGGAGTACCCCTCAGTCATCTTGCCCAGCACCCTGTAGTCTTTTCTCTTCAGGGTGCATGGTGTGTCCCCAACATTCAGCTCAAACATCTTGCAACGCGCCCCAAGCTCAGGCAGGGCTATGTATATTCTCTTTTCGAATCTTCTTCTTATAGCAGAGTCCAGCTGCCACGGGATGTTTGTGGCACCCAGAACAAGAACACCTTGGGTATCGTTCCCAACACCGTTCATCTGCACCAAAAGCTCTGTTTTGATACGTCTGGAGGCCTCGGACTCGTTGTCGGATCTGGCAGACGTCAAAGCATCGATTTCATCAATGAAAATAATGCTCGGTTTCTTCTCTCTGGCCAGGTGGAACAGGTTCTTCACAAGCTTCTCGGACTCACCCATCCACTTGGAGACCAGGTCAGACGACGATATGGAAAAGAACGTCGACTGCGCTTCGGTGGCAACGGCCTTTGCAAGGTAGGACTTACCTGTGCCGGGTGGGCCGTACAGCAGGATCCCTGTTGTTGGTTTTCTTTTTCCTCTGAAAAGATGGGGAAACTTCACAGGCAGGATGACAGCTTCCTTCAAAGACTCCTTGGCTGTCTCCAGCCCAGCGATGTCTGACCACTTGACGTTTGGGTTTTCGGTCAAAATCGCCTGGGAAATCGAGCTCTTCAGCTTGTCGTCGTCGCCACTGGCTGCTTCGTTTTTCTTTGCATTGGCCTCCTTGGCTGGCTGTTTCTCCTCGTCCTCCAAAAACTTCTTTAGCTTCTCAGCCCTGTTCAAGTATTCCATGAACTTCACACGGATGAGTTCCTTGGACTTTTCGTTTTTCTCGTACTTGATAGCGAGCATCAGATAGTCCAGCCCATTGTAGTACGACTCGTACGCTTCTTTGTATTTCTTGCTGTTGTCCAGGTCAATGGCCCCAGTGACCAGTTCAAGACCCTTGTTCAAAAAGTCAACATCACTCATATGATCAGTTGTTGTATGGGTGTGTGTGTGTTTACAACTAGATATCAGTTATGCTGTTTTTTTCCCCTTGAGAGAGGATATTTGACACGGGGGAAAAAAATAACAAAAATTAAAAAAAAAAAAAGATAAACACACGGCTGGTTGATCATGATCAAGCACACTCTCATTTACTCATTATACATACTCATTCAATATCACTCGACGATATGGAGTCTTCCTCTATCTGCCTCCAGTCGTACGAGTCATCGTCCTTGTTGTGTTCGTTTCTCAGCAGTCTTGTGATGTTGCTGTTGCTCACCTCGTTTGCCTTGTATGCCTTTGTCGGCGAGCTTGTGATGGCATTGCCTCTTTTTTTATCTGCTCTAGGCGACCCATTGAGGATTTTGCTGTCTCTTTCTGCACTCAGGAATGTGTTCTGTCTCTTGATCGGAGACAGCCTGTCAAAGGCAATGATGCTCCCGTGCTTGTTTTTCTTCTTGAGACTGTCGTTGATGTTATTGTTGCTGTTCTCCTCAAACTGCATCACAGGATCGCTTGACTGCAGGTTGTTTATTTTTCTCTTTTCCTTGATCAGCGACATGTCCACAAACCCGTCGTTGTGCTTGTGCTGCTGCTGCATAAGAATCACCTCATTCGACAGATCACTCACTGCCTTTTCCAAAACGTTTATTGTCTTCTCGTAGTCCAGAAGCTTGTCAGTCAGCTGCTTCAGAGTAAGGGTATTCTCGTCATCGGCTTGTGGCTTCTTTGGTCTTTCCGGAAGAGATGTCTTGTAGTAGTTTTTGCCTTTGGAATTGAAGATTGGATCGTCCACGAACGTGCTCTTCGTTGGCTTGTTTGAGCTGTTCACTAGTTTCTTCTTGATGGATTGGACCTTGTCTTGGTTTTGGAATCTTGATTGAATGTCGTATAGAGACTCATCCGCACTGTTGTCGTTCTTGTTGTCGGCAAAAAAGCTGAATACCTTGGATATGAAAGATGGAGAGGTGTTTTGTTGTTTTCTCTTGTTGACTTTGTTTATTTTCTGAACTCTAAGCCTGTTTCTAGCATTGACCTTGGTATCGGCGGTATCTTTAGATTTTTTGAATCTTTTGGCATTGCTGGGCATGCTTTTGTCGTCATTTACGTTCATCTTTGCCAAAATGGCCTTTAGTTTGTTTTGGTTGATTTCCATTCTGGACTGTCGTTTGTTTCTATTGTTATTGTCTTTGGTATGGTCTGTTTTGTTAATGTTGTATATTATTAATTAGTTAAATCAAAGGCCCCTAATGTTAATCAGTAAATGAGAGTGTTTTTTTTTTAAAAAAAAAAAAAAGAATAACACACACACCAAAAAAACCCTTAGTTGCCTTTTACAGAAGCAATCGCCAAAAAGGGACAACACATTACGCGTTTATTTATTTTATTTTTTTTGGTAATTCAATTATGGTCACATGACTGAAATAGCGCTACCAAGCATTGAACGCGTCAAAAAAAAGACACGATCCTCTCCAAATGAAAAGACCTTCTCATTTTTTCAATTTTATTTTTCAGAAAGTCATGGTACTATTAACCAAAGCATCAGCAACCTTGTATACACAAGCCATAAACCAAATACAATATGGAAAACGTATTTTTGCCTGTTGAAATCCCAAACCATGTTATCAGACCAATCATATACAGAATCATAACCAAGCAGCACAACCTTCTTCTGACCACATCGGGTCTACAGACTCTTGCCTACATCATTGGTAATAAGGCTATTGGAGGTGAGTGGAGAACAACTCAACTGAACCAAACCAAGAAAGTTATAGACTCTATTGCCAGAGAATGGATTGGCAGAAACTACGGCAAAAAATTTGAAGACAAGGACAGCATTATGGCCATATATAAAGATCTGTATGAGAATAGAAACATGACAGATTCGTTCAACAAAGAAAACATAGAAATGTCGTTCAATGACATTGAGCCTGGGAATTCCACATCAGTTCAAGATGTTGAAATGAAAGAGGAGCCTGAACAGGAACAGTACAATGTCTCAATGGATGTTGAACAAGAGCAAACGATGCTGAAAAACTACCACGACTTCATCAAGTTCTCGAGCTACCATGAGCTTCCCTCACTGAAGTATGAGTACCAGCACAAAACTTTCAACTTGAAAAGCTCTCCGTTTGGTGATATGGAGCACAGCCACAAAAATGTGATTAATCCGTTGGCAAAGCCGCAGACTTTGATAAACAGAATAGAGCTGATGAAAATCAAACACATCAAAAACAGTAACGAAGAGGTAAAGTTCAACCCTATTAAGGATCTTTTGGGTCGAAACGAAGAGGTTTTTACCTTATGTGGTATTCTTAGAAAAAACTTCAAAAGTGAGTGGATCTTGGAAGATCCTAGTGGTACTGTCAAGCTGAAATTGGACAACTTGGACTACGAACAAAATGACTACTACTTAATACCTGGTGAGATTTTGATTTTGAAGGGGATATACTTCACAATCGGTGAAATCTTCCATGTTAGATACGTAAATTTCCCCAATAATGAACCAAGACCAGTAACTATTTCCAAAAGGCTGAACAAAATGGATTACTTGGGCATCAACAAAGCGCAGAAATACGTCTTGAATGAAGACTTTTTCCTGAAGCTCGAAGACATAAATATAAAACTGAAGAAAAACTGGATTGCATTTTTAGGCGGGGACATGTTCCTGGATGACCAAAGGGTTTTGAATGGAATTGACAAAGTTCTTGAGGCTTTTCAAGCAGATACCCTTGCAATTCCAAAGTTCATAGTCTTTCAAGGCTCTTTTGTTTCCAAGAGTCTTAAAGTAGATATTATGTCAAATATTGCAAATGTCTACAAACAGTACAGTGAAAATTTCAATGCTTTGTTTGGAATCATAAACAAATACCAGAATTTGCTGAATTCGAAAACTCAGTTTATATTTGTTCCAGGTGAGAACGATCCTTGGTGTGGCTCAGATGATGTTTTCCCAAAGTCTGGTATCCCAGATTTCTTTACTAAAAATCAAAACTATGCTGGTGTGCTAAGAAATAGTCATTTTAAAAGTAACCCTGTGAAGTTGGTATATTTGAACCAGGAAGTGGTCATTGTTAATAATAAGTACTACAACCAATTCATTACCAATGGCATTGATCTTGACTTAGACAGTGTTTACTCAGGTGAAAATGAAAATAACTTAATTGATCAACTAGAGAATAAGAAGAAGGAAAAGTTCAAGGTTGCAAAAACATTAATTTCCCAACAGCATCTTTTCTTTCACAAGAACATCTTAAACTGGGACTTTGACCATTTCTTGCAATTGAATCCTCTACCCACAAGTATGGTTCTCATTGATACTTCCGCATCATCATATCAGACAACCTTCAATGGAGTCCAAGTAGTCAACACAGGTAAGTTTATTTCTAACTCAGAGCAGTCACTGTGTGGATGGTGGGAGTACGCCCCATGCCTGAGAAAGTATTTCTGGAAGGAAATGAAGATATGATCTATATATACTGTAATACCCTGATTTATAAGTTAAATTGTATTAATAATGTCTTTCAACATACAAAAACGAGGATCTATCTTTTTGAAACTCTCTTCTCCAAGGACTTCTTCTATAAGAGACATTCCAGTCAACCCAAAGCATGTATGAAAAATATCAACAACGTTTCCTGGTCTGTCTGAAATACCCCCATTGACGTCATCCTGGCATTTTATTATGAACTCTTTCAGCTTATGAATGTCTATACTTTCCAGGCAATCATGTTTGTTGTCCTTGAAGTGTTTACTGTAGTTAACAAGCTTCAAGGATGCTAAGCACCACCAAGAGTAGCAGCAATCAGATAGTTTGCAAGGTCTTCCGTTCAGTCCACCGTCCAAGTTTTGTCTTTCGCTTAACCACCACTTCAGCTCTTCCAGTTCTTGTTTGTTGAAATATTCGTCAATTTTTTCCCAAATAGCAAAGCTTGCAAAGGATGTCCACACATGAGCACCGTGTGACTCTCTTTGTGGTTTGAGGCCAAACCCTCCGTCGTAGTTAAAACACATTTTCAAGTATGCCAACCCCTTGTCAACAATTTCACTGAGTTTGTTGTCTGTGAAAACCCCTGGTGTGTATTTGCTTATGTAGTACAGAATGTGCAAGCTGTTGTATGAGTATCTGGTATCCAATTCTTCAGTGTACTCATCCCCTTTAAAGGCACCGTTTTCTAACTGGAGATTTTTTATGTATTGATGAATCCTTGGGAACACACTTGCTTTCAAGAAATCGATATCATTGTAAATTATTAGTAGCTGAATGGCTGATAGAGTGGACAGAATATGAGTATCGTGTTTGGGATATGGAGAAAATGCACCGCTTTCAGCATCAAAACATTCCTTGACCCATGCAACAAGAGATTGCTTTTGGGAGTCGCTGACTTCTTGATCTATCATCTGTTTGGAGACAGCTGCCCAATAGAGCCCGTTCATTCTCAAATGCTGCGATAGGTGAAATTCCAGCTGTGTTTCGTCATCCAATGTAACTTCCAGTTTGTCAATGTATGTGGATATGAGTTTCTTATCGATGGACATGCTAGTGGCTTGGTCTTTTGGGTTTTTGGCAAAATCAGTAGATTGATCTTTTTTCGTGTGTGAGAAAAAAAAATCGAATAATTAACGTGAGGTGATTAAATGCACAAGTGGAAAACATCTCATCATGAATTTTTTCAATAACAAAACTAAAAAAAAAAAGTTTATCGATTATACATGAAACCACACATCAACCAATATATACAGAAATTATGGCTGAATTTGTACCCGCAGACGACTTTTATACTCCTGCCAGCACCGAGACCATTAACTTCAGATTGAATCTCATAAAGCAGTATCCAACTTATATCAACACAAAGAAACATAGCAACCACATTTTTGATGGTAAACATAGCTTTCAATTAACAAAAAGATCAGACTTTACTGCAAACGGGGCTATTGCCAAAATTATAGAATACAAGGAAGACGAAATACTGTTTTCTACACACAGAGGGGATGTATCGAGCTTCAAACTAGGATCATCTGAGTACAAAACCTTGCATAACCACAACAACACGAGAACATCTGCAATAGCCTACATTTCCACCTTCGATCTTGTTGTTTCAGGGGCACAAGACGGGACTCTTTTACTTAACAAAGCGGGAAGTGTGACACAATCACAAGCGCACAAGGAAAGAATAGTCGATATGTGTTCATTGAATCACTCCTCGAACAATCTGCTCACGATTTCCCAGGACAAAACGTGGTCGCTGCATGACTTGACCAACTCTCAGGCACTTTTGTACAAGCAAGATGGGTACACTTCAGGTTTGACAGCAATGTCTCTTTCTGCATACGACCATCTTTTTGTCACAGCAACTGCTGATGAAATCCAAATGCACGACTTAAGATCTGGGTCTTTGCTGGGTAGAACCAAGAATATGGACAAGGAGCCATGTCATGCCATGCAGATGCTTCCGAACAATCACACCTTAATAGCAGGTGGACAAGGGAAGCTGAAGATCTTTGATCTAAGAAAAATAAACATGGACGGAATCAATGATTGTTTGGTGGATGAAAAATTAGTGCATCAGGGAAACCTAGTCACTTCCATCGACATGAAGGATGACATTCTGGTCAGCACTGGATTCAAGGATGCTAGCATCGAGATCAATACTCTGAAGAATGGGTTTGTGGAAAATATTAACGACGATAGAGATTCAATGTGCATTGTGGGTGATAAGCTATTGACTTCAAAAATATTGAATAATGGCCAAATTCTTTCGGCAGGGTTCAACTCAAAAATTAACTTTATATAGTGAAAAATGGAATTTTCGGATTCATCTTCTTCTTTGTCTTTTGGAACGCTTGGATGGGAGTTCAGCTACTACAGTGAATAAATTGCTGGTTTCTTCAATTAAACTTTTTGCTTTTTCAGCATCTCTGCAGCTATACAGCTCTGATATTTCTCTTTTCTTGGAGGAGATACCTAACAGCTTTGCTGTGATTTCAGATTCAATAGCTTCTAATTTTTGCTTGATGCTTAAAGTTTCAGCATCTGAGTCAACTATGGACTTCTCGGCCTTGTTTATCTCAGAACTTAAGTATTCAGCCTCTTTCGTCTTGTCAGTGATTTTCTTCTTCAAAGAATTGATTTCAGCCTCCGGGCTCAATGTGGTTGAAGTTTCATTTTTAGAGGCTTCTTCCTTGATTTTAGATATTTCTTCTCTTAATTGTTTTTGTCTTTCTAGGCCAAGTGCTATCTTTTCGTTAGATTCCTTTGTGTATTGTATACCATCAATAACAATTTTCTTGACAGTGGAACAGTACTCAGTGTTAAAGAATTCAATCTCTTTATCAATGGATTCGTTGAATCTCTCTGCATACTTTTTCAATTCTTTTTCATTTTGCAGCTTTTCAAACAGCTCCTCACTTGATAATTCTTTATTCAGTTTGCCTTTGGAAAAATGCTTTAATCCCTTGTTTACTTGATACAAAATTCTTTGATCAAAGTTGACTATGAGGTTTTTATTCAGTCTGAAGTTGTCCTCATTCAGTGAGTTATCGTCATCTTTCAGATGAATTCTGTCTTTGATTAATTTTCTAATATTGCTAATGTCGGCATCTGATAATTCTGAGAAGTTTATGCCATGATCAATATGCTTCAAGTATCTCAAGAAGTTAAATATAGAATCACCTGAGTCTAGTCCGTTCACGTAGTTTTCTAAAAAGTCACCATATAAGTCATCCGAGTTCTCCAATATCTGCTCTGTTAGCTCTTTATTGCCTTTGGTGAAGCTTTTGGAGCTGAAGAAATCCTTTTTGTTGAATAAGCTGTTGTTTTTCAATGGTAAAACTCCGCTCAAACCATTCAAATACTCAGAAATCCAGGAGTCGTTCAAGGAACCTGCTCTGTCTTTGTTGCAAATGACATCCATGATAACATCCTTCACACTCATCATAGTATTCTGCTCCTTTACCTTCAAGAAATGGTCTATAGAGTACGGAGTAAACAGAGCAATGGTATCCACATTTTGCAGAGGAAGGAAACTCTTAGGTGGAGAGCAAGAATCCAAGGTGACGACCAGATCCGCAAAATCAACAGGACATTCATGCTCCATATTAGAAACCAAGTGCACAGTCAGCTCGCCTTGGTTGCCGTTGTTTCTCTTGTTGTTTGAGTTGTTGCTTCTGCTGTCGTTTTCGTTGCTTGTGTTATCCCCATTGTTTGGGCTTCTGATATCCCTCTTAAGGCCTTTCTTTCCATCGTATCTCTGGACATTAATTTTGTTGTTGTTTTTTGGAGTCAGACTTGCCGTTAAAATGGCTTCCAAGATGTCACAAATTCTTGTAGGTTGTGTGGTGCTGCTTAGAGTAGACTTTGATCTACCACCAATACTGCTTTGGATCGAATCTTCTTCGGTCGGCTTGGCGGTCTCGTTCTTCGAGCCACTGGCCTTCTTCTTGGTATCTTCCCCTGATTCGCTGTCGTTTGATTCTTCACCCGAGTTATCCTTGGTGCCAATTGTATTGATGGCCTCGTTTGTATTTGATTTTGCCAAATCCTCCACATCGCTATCATCGTCGTTCATGTCTTCTGATTTCACTTCTCCTAGTTGCAAGTCAGACACTGTGTTTCTTCTTAGTTGGATTTCCTGCAGAAAGTCACCGGGTATGTATGTTAAGTGCTTGTATCTGGTGTCTTCAAAGTCGTACAGGTTGTTTATGTTGAAATCCCCTCTGAAATATATCACTACATTTTTTTTGACCTTGGTTTCTTTTATATTTTCTATCAACATCTTCAGAGCATATAGCTTCCCTGAGTTGCTCAATAGCTGGGTTTTGACAAACTCTTTGAACACCAGCTGTCTGTTTGAGTTAGGTAGCTTGCTCATGATCAAAACGTATGGGTGTATGGAAACGGACTCCAAATTGATGGCGAGCAAGTCCATGGAGTTTTTGATGTAGTCAGACATATCCTTGGAGTCGTTGTTGATCAGCTGAAGAATATCACTGTAGTGAAGCTGGATGACCTTTCTGTATAGATCCAGCTGCTCTTCTGAGAAGTAGCACGGCAACTCGTACACATTGCCTGAATCGGATGGCACTGTCTCTTTGGAGGCATTATTTTTGTGGCTCTTCAAAATACTGCTACAGTCGTTGTTAAGAATGTTGTGTAAGTTCATTTTGTGTGGTTAACTGTGTGTGTTTTGCAATCTTGGTTTACTCAAGCTCTCTGTATTTCCCAAGTGCTGAAGGATCATCTTGGCAAAAAAAAAAAAAAAAAATTATAGTAGAGATTCCCCCTAAACGTATTTTGGACTTTCCTTGGAAGAATGCGCCCATTCCCAAAAAAAAAAAAAACATACACAGCAATTCATAGGCTAAAGTTAAATCATTCCAAAAAAGAAAAACACCAAAACAACAACACATTGTGAGCAAGAGAAGATGAGTTCAGAGGAAAAAGTTGACGTTGAGCTGTATGATAGACAAATCAGATTATGGGGTATGTCCACCCAGAAGCTGATTCTGAAAAGTAATGTGTTAGTAGTCAACCTGAACGGTTTGGGTACTGAAATAATGAAGAACCTACTGCTGTCAGGTATTGGGAACATCACTGTTCTGGATGACCATGAAATTGATGTTGAAGATGTAAACACCTACTATAATCAGTTCTTCATATACAAATCAAACCTTGAAAAGCTCACCGGTAGAGTAAAAAGATTGGATATTGCTGAGGCCAATATGAAGGACATGAATCCTAGATGTAACTTAACAACAGTCAAGGAAGACACACAAAAACTTCTACTGGACAAGGCTTTCTTGAATAAGTTTGACTTGGTCATTATTACGGAAATTTTGGATAATGACTTCTTATGCCAAATCAATGACCTCACACGTGAACTGAAACTGCCAATATACATTGCGCAATCCTATGGATTATCAAGTATGGTATTCGTTGACTATATAACCAGATACTCCTTCTCTGAAAGGATCTTGGATACCAAAGCTGATGCGACCAAGATTGAAAAAGAGAGGATTATTATTGAAGAAGGCAACTTCCCTGTGCCTCTGACCAAAAACACAGAGCTTGCATCCAAGGAGCTGGTTAAAAATGAAGAAGATGGCAACATGAAGCTAATCTCAAAAACTTTAAACAAGTTTATTTCATTTAGAGACATGATAGATAACTTGAAAACTGAAGATTGCTTGTCAACTCAGTTCAACAACAGACAGCTACGGAACTTGAAACAAAATACCACCATTCCGTTTATTTTGAACTCATTGAATTCTGACATTTTTTCAAGCGATGACTACTTCACCAAATGTAAAGGGATTGAACTGCCTGCTGTTGTTGCTGTTATGGGTGCAGCCTTAGTACAAGACTTCATCAGCAGTTTGAACAAAACAAAGCTGATAAACAATCTGCTGCTGCTGGATGCAAAGAATGACGAAATGCCAGTGATAGAAATATAATTTAAAATAAAAACATATTTATATATAATTGCAAAAAGCTAAAACAAAAAAATGAAAACTCTATTTTCATTTTGTTGTTTTCCTTAGACATAAGAAGTTTATTGTTCATCATTGACAACAACAGATTGTAAATGCTTCATGAAGGTTTGTAAAGAAACATCATCGGTCAAAACAATGTTACCAGCCGAGTAATCTTGGTCGGTGTAGGCAACAGAAGGATTCAACTTACTCATCAAGAATCTGGATTGGGAACCACCATACTCGGTATCAATGAATCTTGGTAGTGGGAATCTGTCAACTAACAGTTCAGCAGCTTCCAATTTAGGCTCCTCCAATAAATTCTTGAAGTCTTGGTAAGTTGGATCGTTTTGGTATCCAGCCTTTCTCCATTGGGCTACTTGTTCACCATGGTAGATCAAGATATAGAAGAAGGTATCCAATAGCAAAATGGTGTTTGGCTTGACAGAGATAGAGTCTAACAAGACTGGCTCTGGTTCACTTTCCATTGAGTAGGAGGTCAAAGTAGGCTGTATCATAATCAAAGAGTTGGTACAGTCTTCTCTGGTAAAGACGTGTCTGTAGAAAGCTGTTTCATCAGGAGAGTTGTTGAAAACAGATAAGAACTGGGATCTTCTCAAGTAGAACAAAAATTGCGGATACAAAGAGAAGTTGCTGCTTAACTTGAACGATAAAGCATCGCCCTTGGTGTAATCACTGTAAGATTGGCACAGCTTGATTAAAGCTCTGTCAATCCATCTAACAACGTCCTGTTCGTCTTCTTTCTCAGCCTTGTGGACAGCTAATCTGGCCATCAATACAGCAGCAGCTTCTTGATCGAATGATAAACCGATCTTTTGGGAGCCATTTGGAACCATTTCATTAGCAACAGTGGTGACTCTGGTTCTCAAGGTACCGGATGAGTGTTCATAGGTAGTGATGAACTGAGTGTAAGCCAATGGGTATTGTTGCTGCTGATTGATCATGCCTTGGTCCATGCCGGAAGGAGTGGTGTTGGCCATTTCGAAATAAATGGCATAGTTGTGGTATGGAGAAATAGTGGACATTTTCCAAGAGGAAGTGCCACCAAGACCAATAGAGTTCAAAGAAACATTGGAAGCGCCAACAGTACCAGTTTTGTTGATTTCATCAGCAGAAGCATGTCCGATCAACCCTTGGATCTTCAAGTCTGGAGATGTCTTGACAGCTAGTCTACCATTGAAGCCCATGGTCAAGTAGCCTTCGGAATCCTTGGAGAATAGTCTCAAGAAAGATTGCTTGAAGATGGCAGTTGAGAAGGCATCGGTTAGTAACAAAACACCCCCAGTGCTGTCGGTTAATTGCTTCATTTCGGAAACACCGACTTGGTCATAAGAACCACCAAATATGTCAATGGTGTGTCCGTTTGTAGAACATCTGACAGCAATGTTGTTGTAGAACTTGACAGCCTTTTTGTAGTGCTTAGCGTTATCAGAGTCAATATCGTGATGAGATCTCAAAGGATCCTTCAACTCTGGAGAGACAATTTGTCCTGGGTTCATGGTTCCCGGACCAGAAGAGAACAAGATGATTCTACCAGAGGAGTTCTTGTAGCATTTCTCCATCAATAAGGAAGAGATGTTCAAAGCGGAAGAAGTAGCTCTCAAAGGTCTGCAACCACCGTTGATTGGCCAGTCAGCAACAGTCAAGTTATCCAAAATTTCTGTTAACTTGAATTCAACTTGTTCTAATGGCAAGAAGAATCTTTTCAAGGCTTCAGCATTGTTGGCAGCAGTGGAGGCATTGATTTCTTTAACACCGGAAAGAATTTCAGAAATCTGGGCCATTTCGTATTCTCTGTCACCTCTGAAGACATTAATTTTTTCAATACCATTGCAGGATAAGTCATATAACATGACATTTCTATCATAAGTGACCAAACCAACCAACAAGTTTGGAGGTAGCAAGGATAGGGAAGTAATGATGGACTCCTTCAAGGCTTCCAAGTTTTCAGCATCGGTGGTCAAATCAACGACAAATAAAAAGATAGGAGGAACAGAAACTTGTTTTCCAACGTGAACATATTCAATGGTTGTAGAGCTCAATTCCAAAGGAATGGATTCTTGGCTGATGGCATGGTACTGAGTAGGTAAGTTGTTTCTGTGGTTACACAACTTACAGGACCAGGTCTTGGATGAAATGTCAATGACAGAGTAAGGATTCAAAATAGCCTTACACTTTTGAGAAGCACAAACAACTGGGTTGTAGTTGGCAACAGGCATGTTTTCGATTTCTTTCAAAGGAGTGTACAAACAAGATAAGGGAACAACATTTCTCTCACATTCTTGCTTGGTTTGCGGGAAACAGTTCCAAGCAAAACGGATACCGTTGATATCTTCGTTTAAGTCAAAATCCATATTGATCTGTTATAAAAGTCTGCTTTTTGTTTTTTTTGGGTATTTGCAATATTATCTATGTTATCAATAGAACAAGATTGTTGTAATTTTTCAGACTTTAAAAAAAAAAAAAAAAAAAAACCAGTAGGGTGTGTGTTGCTGTTTTTTTGGAGTAAAAATTTTCAACTCTAAACAAACACGAACATTCGCTACACGGTAAACATGCTACTTGTGGGAAGGGGCAAAAAAGAGTAAACACATTCACAAAAATAACCAAACACACACACCATCCAGGCAATGGCAGCTCTACACATAAATGCCCTCTTTGTGGTTGCAGTTGCTAGCACACGGTACTTTATCATACCAAAGCTGCTTGATGCATTCAATGCGCAGCAAATGATGCTCCAGTACATTGACATATTATTCAATACGCCATTCATCTCATACAAAACTCTAAAGGAGTGTATTCTGTTCACAAAGTTCAAGAACGATGGATCCAACCTAAACCAAATGCCGTTGTACGTTTTGCTGTTTGCCAATATTCCAGAAAGCTTGCACTTTTATGTATTTGCCCTTGTGGACATTTTGACATTGATGTACTTCATGAAACTAAGTGTTCCAAAAACAGTTAGTACAAGCATAAAAACAAAGTTTTGGCTCTACTTGTTTAATCCATTGACCTTTTTGAATTTGATAATGCAGACCCAATTTGTCTTTACACAGTTTTTCATAGTTTTGGCTTTATACTATTGCCAGAACCATACGGTGAAGACAGCCAATGTTTACAAAGCTGCCGCTGCTATAGCTGCAAGTGTATACTTGGATGTTTACACTGTGGGTCTATCATTGATATGTTTGAATTTCTTTATTGAGTTTAAGCTGAAGAAAGCCTATGCGCTGGCCTTTACGGCAGCATTGTCTGTGTTATATGCAATTTCTTACATAATCAATCCACACTTTGTTCAAAATGTCATATTTTCGCAAGTTCTTTTCAGAGAACAATACCCAAACATTGGTTTATGGTGGTACTTCTTCATTGAAATGTTCCAAGAGTACAGAACCTTTTTCAAGTTTGTTTTCAACGGCTACTGCTTTATCTTCACAATCCCAATTTACCTAAGGTTCCAAAAATATCCATTGCAGGCAGCAATTATCCTGTTTGCTTGGGTTACAATGTTCAAGCCGTACCCAAGCATTGGTGAGCTGGGCCTGATCTTAGCTGTCTTTGTATCCTGGTTCGATATGAACATTGTTGACAACAAATTGATTATGGGACTTTTGGTAGTGCACAGCATGGTTTTGCTCCCTGTTTTCTATCACTTGTGGATAACTGTTGGTTCTGGTAACAGTAACTTCTTCTATGCCATGACATTGGTATACGTCATTGGCGTAGCTTTGGTGTTATTGGGCATGATAAAAGCAGTATTGTATAAAGAGTATGTCGAGGTAAATGACATGGACAAAGAATCCAAAGAAATAGAAGAGTCGCATAAGAAACTGAACCTGGTGTGTATTTGATGAGCAGTATATATTGAATCCTTGTAACACGATTGTTTAAGTTTAATTAATTCATCTTTTGAAATTGCTGCATCTTACGGACATAAGAAACACGAAGAGGCAGTTTTCGTACTGATTTTTTTTTCCCTTTTTGACCATGAAAAAAGGACTTTCACACCTCAGCGCTTATTCATTAAATAACTGTTGTGATATAAACATAGAACCAAACTCATATTTGAAACCAAACCAGTACTATAAATATATCAAATTTTGTTTTTTTGGATTAGACAAAATGGCCGGAAAGAAAGTTACCAAACAAGAACCAAAAAAAGCTATTAAAAAGACGACTGTAAAACTCCCGAGCATACCAGCAAAAAAGGATGCTGTGCCGAATGGGAAGAAATCTAAGAATAACAAAAAAGTCCCTGCTCTAAAACATAAACTATTGACAGAGAATGAGGCGTCCAGTGCCAGTCTGCCACAAGATGGGTCTGATTCTATGCAGAACTCGCTATTGCCAACAAATTATCTAGTATCTCTATACGGAAAGAATGTAGAAGTCCACTTGAAGTTCAACGATGCTGTTTACAAAGGCAAACTGCTTTCCATTGACGACTACTTCAACCTGAGACTGGAAAACACAGTAGAGTTTATAAAGGACAAGGAAACGGGTAAGGTTGGCGACTGCTTCATCAGATGCAACACTGTTTTGATGATCAGCCATAAAGACTAAGACTTATATACTTATACATCTACTAAAGAATACACAGAAAGCAGCTTTGACTCTTCCCTGAGAAGCATTTTCTTAGAAGGAATAAGCCTTCCATCATTGTTTGAAGCATCCGTTTTGGAAGGGGTAATTTTTCTTCCTTCCTTTTTTTTTTCTCCTTCTTTGTTTTTTTTTTTTCCTTCCCTCAGAATTCATAGCTGCTGTTGTTTTTGTATTATTTTTAGTTTTTTTGGCAAAACATATAATCATGTTTACCTTTGAAGAGAAAATGCACAACCCTGCAAACATAATACTCAAAAATAATAATAAAATGGCTATTGAAAACTCCATTGTTGTTCCTGCTTACCATGAAAAGCTAAACATCAAACCTTTGACCGAAAGATTGTTCAAGGCTCTTGGTGAAGAAGGTTCTGCTAAGTCTGAATTGATCTTTGTTGACGACAACTCCAAGGACGGCTCTGTTGAAGAAGTCGAGGCTCTGCAAAAGAAGGGCTACAACGTCAAGATCATTGTCAGAACCACCGAAAGAGGTCTATCCTCCGCTGTTTTGAAGGGTTTCTACGAATCCAAGGGTGAGTACCTAGTCTGTATGGATGCTGACTTGCAGCACCCTCCTGAATACGTCCCAGAACTTCTAGCAAGACTAAGATTGCACCCATTCGTCATAGGTACCAGATATGCCGGCGGTGTTGAAATGGACAAGGATTGGCCATTGTACAGAAGAGTCATCTCTGGCGGTGCCAGAATGATGGCCAAACCATTGACTCTGGCTTCTGACCCAATGTCTGGATTTTTCGGTGTTCAAAAAACCGAGCTAGCCAAGGCCTCTGAAGGTTCCATCAACGCAAAGGGTTTCAAAATCGCCTTGGATCTATTGGTTAAGTTGCCTTTCGATGATGCTTTGATTGGTGAACAACCATTCAGCTTTGGTGTCAGAACCGAAGGTGAAAGTAAGCTAAGCAGCAAGGTTATGATCCTATACATTGATCAATTGAAGGAACTATACTTCTACAAGTTTGGTGCTCAAAACATCATCTCTTTGATTGCTATCTGGGCTGTCTTGATCTTATTTGTCTTATACTACTTGTTCTTCTAGAGTGATCGCATTAGTTCAAATTCATTTCAGATAAATATAAACTATATATATAGCACCAAGCTGCATTCATTAATAATAAACAAAATATATTATAATTTACATTTTGTTTATACTAAACTTGTGTTATGTATTTTAAATGTAAACAAGTTTAAATGGAGTAAAAAAAAATATATATAATTTTAAATTCACGTGAATTGAAAAAAAAAATTAAAAAAAAATAAACTTAAACAGTGCTTAGGAATATTTTTTTTAAATTTGCCATGACCAGAAATCGAATCTGGGTCGCCTCGGCCACAACGAAGAGTACTAACCACTATACTATCATGGCATAATTTGATGTCTGTAAAAATCGTCAAAACACTAAGTTGTTCAGAAAAAGGTATGTTTAATCAATTAATTGCTTATTTTTTTAACACACGGCACAGATTGTTTTTATTCATCAGTGATATCTATCCTCAAAATATGTCCTTAATAAGAATTTGTATTTTCTTTTTTGAATAATAAAATTTTCGAAGATGATACATTGAATTGTGTTTTGGCAATATCTTTCCGTTTGTTTCTAAGAGCTACCTTTAAAATTGGAACACAAATCTTGAGTGATCTCTCTGACAAACATGGAAGAAGTAGTTAAACCTGTATATCTTCAGCATAATCTTAGTCCAGCTGCTAAAATTTTATATTTTAATTTGAAGATTCAGAACCGGAGTATGCTCTACGATAGAAAGGTCAGCATAATTGTACACACAATTCATAACGAGTAGTATTTTTAAGTAAAATCTGCCAAACTGTGGATTCGTTGTTTTTTCAAAAAAAAAAATTAGCTGCCATATGCAAGACCTGTAACGCTACCAAAAAACATATCTTTCGTCTGCTCATTATCCCAATAAAAAAAAAAATTTAAGTTGATATGCCGTAAACAAATACTGCTGCTAACACGTGACCAAACAAAAAAAACCAAAAAAAAAATAATTACAGATGCCATGACCAGAAATCGAATCTGGGTCGCCTCGGCCACAACGAAGAGTACTAACCACTATACTATCATGGCTGATAATTATTTGATATACTAAAAATTAACGTTGTGAATTATAAATCATAAGAAAGATATGCGGCATTTAAACCTAAGTGTTTTTTAGTTCAGATAAAAGTAGTCCCTACTTCTACACCAACAGGATCTAGCACTAAGTATATGTTTTGTTATCATATGACAAACATAGATTTAAATACAAAAAAAATCACTTACAAATAGAAGAGGTTTTTATAATTAGTGTATAGTTTTGCTCATGTTGTTATGATTTTCAAGAAAGTTTGAATAAAGTCAACTAAAAAGTGCCTGAATTTTCAAAAGAATGGAATTCCTTTCTTTTCATTTTTATTCAATGAAAACTTCCTGAGTGAGGGGTTTCAAAAGGTTCTTGTTTCTTTGAAACGTGGCTTCTGTATCGTTTTGCACATGAGCAATAAGATATAAAGACTTGATTAGGGCAGCACTTTAAAAGTGGACCCCATATCTCTATGCTTAAAGTATGTCGTTTACAAGAGTATATCCTTTTAATACATACTTGTATATTAAATAGCAATGGTTTGTCCTGACCTTTGTATAAAGAGCTGTGATCACTAATAGAAATAACCCTCAGTGACAGTCTCCAATACTCAACCCTGCCTGTGTGCCATCGCATGAAGAGCATCTAAGGTTTTTCAACGCATCCCACAGTGACAATATACTGTGTGGGTTTTTCTTATCACAAGAAGGGGAAAAAATACCCTTTGTGCTTAGATAAGACGCGCTGTTTTTGTTACCAACGGCAAAAGGGGGAAAAAACCCACACACACTAAAAAAAAATAGAACACGATAATTCTCTTATAAAACACTCTTTTTTTTTTATATATACACTCAAAAAAACACACACACACTCATTCACTGTACACAGATAAAGCCTTGCCTTTTGAGATAACAATCACCAAGGAACTAGATCATTCATAGCACACACACACAATAACCATACTACAAGACCAGAGACCATAGTATAACAGCTGTTGTTTTCCTTATCTGTGAAGTGTATCTACATCATCCCCCCTAAACAACTCTGTTGACAACTGAGCTATCATACATATAGATGTCCGACCCTAATCTCAATGAAAGCTACAACAGTCTCTTGCAAAACAGCGCATTCTTCTCCAAAAACAGCAACAAGAAAAAGCTGAATGAGGCCAAGTTGATTGAGATGTTTTTTGTAAAAACTACCATGCTCATCAGCAACTCCAAGTCTCTGTACTTCCTGAACCATAACGAGGAAGATGAGTATGTGGAAAACAACCCAGACAAAACCATAATAGACAATATATCAACTTTCCATACAAAATACCTGGAGAATGAGCAGAATATTAGCTTTTGGCGAGATATCGATGTGGAGAAGTTGTATGAAAGTCATCGGACCAAAACATCAAAGTATCCTCCACCATTGGTCATCGAAACGTACTTGGACTTGATTAATTTGGAACCTAACCAAAACTTGTACATAATAAAAACAGATTCAAACCAAGATTCTCAATCATCTTTACCCAACATAACCGGATCAGCCATAGACAGCGAGACTTTATCCAGATCGAATTTGGTTTGCAAGGGTGGGAAGAAAAATGAAATAGTATTGGAGAGATGGCTATTGGAACTCGATTTTGAAGACTCCACTCCAGATGCCCTGCACTTCAATACTTTTGACAATGAAGACGGAAAGGACCTGTCGTTGGAAGAATTTGTGAACAACAAATTTTTGATTTTCCTAAGATACTTGGCAGCTCTATTACGAATGCTTCCTTCTCAAGAGCTACATGAAAAAGCACACAGTGAAGAAGAGTCTGGAAAATTTCCTGCAGTAAGAGTGTCTACGAGAATTTTGGATGGGTCAAAGCCCATACTCTCCAAGGGAAGAATTGGCCTAAGCAAGTCTTTGGGCACTTCCACGCAAAATCACTTGGAGCAAAAGAGTGTTTTGCCACTTGAAACTGATCTTGGATTGCTGAGAGTCAATGTGTCCTACAGAGAAAATGTCAACTTTTTTGTTTTGAACCAGCAAGAGATCAACCAGATTCTATCGTCTAAGCAGCCTGGTGGGCAAACGACTGCCAATATCAATATGCAGAGATTATCTCCAAACATAAACAACCACGACAGCATTCTTTCAGCCCACAGCCCCTTATCTAATGATCCTATTTATAGCAATGGAAGCAGAAAGTCTTTGAATAACTACAACAATAGGGGGTCGATACAATATCAAAGCAACTTTAAAGTTGGCTCAGTGGGCTCAGTTGTTTCGAATTCTTTGACTAGAAACCCATCCAATTCATCTGTTATTGCCACTTTGAGAGCACACAGGTCAAGCACCAGCTCTACGAATAATGTTTTGCCACAGACATATCAAAACCATACCTCATCTGAGTCGTTAATATCTCAGCATAACATAGAACCTGGAATCCATCAGTCTATAGGAAGTCTACATTCGGATATCAAGCATTCCTCCCAACATGAAAGCTTGCTGAAGAGACCTATCAACACGAACAGCAGTATTACTAATAGTAGCATTCACAGCTCAATGAAAAATGAAAGGAAGTTTTCCAGAGGAAGTCTGAAAAATGAAATAACAAAGCACAATTCGGAAGTCGATGAGTTTTTAACCTTGATAAGCGATGATACCAATCATCCCAAAGGAGTCCGGTGGGACATTGGAAAAGGACGATGGTTTTGAAAACTCGCACAGTATTACTGAGTCAATCTACAAGTTCAGAGGCATGAAGAGCGAAGATTCAAAAATTTTTGAAAACAGCTTTTCAAAGAGCAATACAGGGAGCAGGTATGCCGATGCGTTGGCAAACTACAGAAACATGAGCTCCAGCAGCATGGCGGATTCACGGAAGAATTCGGATACTCGAGAGAGCTTGGTAGATGATAAGGAGTCTGGCTTCAACCAGTATGGGCTTTTCTCCAAGCAGAGGGCTGGATGCGGAAAACCTCAAAGCTGTGTTGGACAAGAGCAGACGGGCATCAATTGATTCTTCTAAAAGGATGATGCCCAGCACTAGCAGAAACTCGATGTATTCACATGCAGAGCATGACAGGATAGACCCGAGTGAGTTCAGAAAAAAAGAGACTGGGTCTTTGTCATCGGTTTCAAGTCCTAAAGACATTAGTATTGTCAGAAACATGGATAATCCACGAACAAGGCGTTCTTCAGCGTCATCATCCTACTCTATACCCAAGTTTTCACACTCTTTGAACAATGGAAACCGGTACAGCGGCTCACCAGGCTCCAACCTGGTTCACTCCCTGTCTTCGAACATCGCTTCCAGAAAAGCTAGTTTGGACAATGTTTCCTTGGCTATAGCCGACACTTCTGCTGTTTACGCTGATTTTGAAAAGCCCAAGAGCAGCTTAAGCAAAAACAACAAGACATCTTCATCAACAAAGTCGCTAAATGATGGAAGTGGTAATACTAATAGTGCTAAGACGGTAGCCAAAGATGATGAGCACGATGACGCAAAGAAATCCCAGCATAGTAGCTACAACGATGAAGACGATTTATTATTTTTCATGGGCGACAGCAACTGATACGAAAAAATAGTAATGATTAAGAATTTAATGTCAACTTATATAATAATTATAAAAAAAAAAAACCAAAAAAAGCATAATAAAAATAATGAACATTATTCTTCTATGTCATCCTCGTCATTTGGCTCAAGGAGACTCATCTTCTTTATGTAGTCGTTATGTTTCTCAAGATGTTTTTCAAAGTTTTCCTTGATTTTGAATTTTCTGTAGCAGTTTGGAACACTGCACTGGTACTTCTTGCCCAGGGAGTTCAGGAGCACCTCAGCCATGGACTTGCCATTATCGATTTTGTTAAGGATTTTGATGTTTGACTTCCACAGGTCCACATCAGTTGTTCGGATTTTCTTTCTGACTACAAACCTGTCGTCGCCTGGGTCTTGGACGGGCTCCTCTGTGTTGTGGCCCACGTCTAGGTCATGCGAGAGCTTACAATGCTCAGAAAGCTCGTTCTTCTTGGCGAACTTCTGCTGACATATCAAACACTTCCAGATCTTGTTGATCATGCTGTCGTCGTGAACCATCATGTGCATCTGCAGACCTGTTTCACCGACACACTTTCTCTTACAGATCAAACATTCGAGTTTGGGATGGTCGTTTTTCATGTGCTGCTGGTACAGCGACCATGTGTTGAACGTTTTGTTACAGTCTGTGGTTGAGCATTGGTATCTTTTGACTTTCAGCGACATCTGGAACTGTACCAGTTTCTTGTCTTCCGCAGAGGCCATAGATATGCTGTCTGAGTCGTTGTGGGTCTTGAGGATATGCTGCTTCAGCTTGGATGGCGACTGCAGCTTCTGCTTGCAAAACTGGCACGTCAGTCTTTCTTCGTGCTTGCTCAAATGCGCTCTTTCAACGTGTCCATCAAGAAGCTTCTGGGTTGTGAATCCGGCCTCGCACTGGTCATTAAACCTGCATCTGAATGGTTTTGTGTGGGTTCTCTCGTGAGTGTCCAGATGTTGCTTTGTTAGTAGCTTTTTGTCACAGAACGAGCAGCTGAAGGGTTTGTTTTCAATTGAATGCGCACTTATGTAGTGCCTCTGCAGATGCAGCTTCTTGGTGTATCTCTGCTCACACTCAGTGCACTCATATTTCCGTATGTTAAGGTGTTTTGTTTGCATGTGTTCTTTCAGCACTGAAGGTCTCGAAAACAGTTTGTTACAATCCGGGTATGTACATTTATGTTTCTTCAATCTTTTTGCATTTGAGCTTTTGAATGTTTGGCTGGCCGTATCCAGAACGCTTATTTCTGATGCTGTTGTGCTTCTTGGCTGCATGCTTCCTTCATTCTGCGGACCAGAATGGTTGTTAGAGACAGGTGTAACTTCATCTTGCAAAAAGAAGCTGGTCAAATCACTCACACTTAGGTCGCGTGGCTTGCTTACTGTATGGGTATTTTCCCCAATCAAGGGAATATCATTCTGATCCTGAGAATCACTGCTAAAATGTCGTAGACCGTTATGAGACATGGGTATATATGTTTAATGGTGTGTGTTTGTTTTTCTTTTTGGTTTTACTCTTAAGGTTCCAATTCTTAATTGTCCGAATGAATTTTAAGAAATCTCCTATTTGGGTAATCGCGAAATGATGATAAATACCAAGGGGGGTGAAAAATAAGAAATCAGCAGAAGGAATTCCACCGTGTAGCAAATGCGTTCCCCTTCCCAACTTTTCTTTTTTTTTTTTTTGCCTTTTTTGCTATTTTTTCTTTTTTTCTTCCACCGTATTATTGGAAATTCTTTCATAAAAATTTTAAAGCCCAAAGAAAACATAAACAAAACACCCACACACAATGTCTGATAGAGAAGAAGCCTACAACGATAACAACGAAGAGCAGTATGCTGACTTCGACAAGGAAATGGAACAATTTTCCGACAATGAAAACATAGAAGCACAAGCTGATATCAACGATAACACCGAAGCCAAACAAGAGACACAAGAAATCATTGTTGCTTCTGGTGCTGCCCAATTCGACCAAGAGATTATGGAGCAACACAACGCCACCGGATTCAACAAGCTTCAATCATTGAAAGACAAAGCCATAAAGAAAGAAGATAGAACAACCACCCCATATATGACCAAGTACGAAAGAGCCAGAATCCTAGGTGCCAGATCCTTGCAAATCAGTATGAACGCCCCTACCTTTGTCACCTTGGACGGTGAAACTGATACATTGAAAATAGCCACCAAAGAGTTAGAAGAAAATAAAATCCCATTGGTCATCAGAAGATACCTACCAGATGGATCCTTCGAAGATTGGTATGCCACTGAGTTGATCGTTGATTTCTAGGTTACATGCTTCGATTGCTGTACGTTTTTTAATATAGGTATTGATAATAGATTATATACTTTGTAGTAAATTTTCTTTTTTTTTAAAAAAAATTATAATGCTCTTTGGATTGGAAACATCTTATCTAAGCTGAATATCAATCCGAACTTGAAAATTCTTTAATCAAATGTTTTCAAAAAATTCTCTCCTAGGAAGTACACAGACCCCTTTTCAGATAAAATGAAGTGTTTCCACTGCTCAACAAACTCCTCTTGAGTTTTGATGTAGAAATCCGTTTTAAGCAGGTATGAGAACAAGTGGTCGACATCTATTTTGTTCAAATCCTTTTGGTTTGAATCATCCGCAAAACTAGTCAATGCCTCTCGAAGTTGGTTGTTGTTTGGGAAGCCTTGGAATATTTTCCCCATGATTGATAAAAACTCAGGGTATGTAATGGACTCAGAGTTGCTTGGAAACATCTCATCTACGTCTACCTTATCATTCAAGTTGATTATTTTTAGAAGTTTTTGTATGTCTTGTTTATTGATGCTGTTGTCGTTGTCTATATCAATGAACTTGAAAAGTTGTTTGAAGTTGTGTATTAGATCTGGTGATAGGTTACTGAAGTTTGTAGATTCGCTTCTACTGATCATTTCTGGGTAATGTTTATGGCTGTTGGTGTCAAATGTTGTGAAGTCGTTTATTCTTATGATAGAGCTTACTTTGTGTTTATACTTGTTATTTTTTTTTTTCCATCTCTTGTGTATACACACGTTTTCGTGATCTGCACGTGTCTGTCGGACATAAATTATATACTAAAAAAAAATAAACACGAATAACCCACCTTGTTCATCATACAATAATTTCCTACAAAAATTGTGTGGTTTAAAACTTTCTATCCAGTTAACAGGAACCAAAGAAAATACCAACTTCTATTGAATTAGCTAAAAAACAACAACAATAATGGCTAAAAAGAACGGTAACTCTAAATTGTCAGAATCTGATCTTTTGACTATAAAAGGTTATATGAAAAATGCCAAAGAAGATTTTGTCAAAAAAAACTTTGATGATTGCATAGAATGGTGTGACTACATCTTGGAGATAGACCAGCAGTCTTATTTAGCTCTGCTTCTTAAAGGTAAGTGTCTAAACATGCTGAAGAACTTCAAACAAGCCCTGAAGGTATATTCAATGAACATCAAGTTGGACTCGAACAACATGCTTGGTTTCAAGGGTGAGTGGGAAGTTTTTAATGATTACTTAAAGCTGAATGCATCCAACGAAGCAGTTTTGGAGAAGTTTGAAAGCGAAATTTGCTCGTTTGATGATCTTTTTAAGTTTTTGTATACTTTCTACCTAAAATGCCAAGATGCTAACGATTCAATTACTTACAATAACATCATCACGTTCATCATTGATTTCAAAAATAGTGTTCCGCAATGTGAATCAAGTCTTTTATCCAGATGTATTCCAGATGCAGACCCCAAATCCTTTTTCAATACAATTGGCCACAGAATTTATAGTAAAAAAGATAGTTTACTTAAGAGTTTGAAATTTGAATTAAAAGCGGAAAAATCTAAAAAAATTAAATTCAAGGCTCTTTACCAAATGAAAGATGATGGCATGTATAGAGAATCTTTATGTGAGATGTACAAAACCTCACCAATTGAAAAAATATATGTTGAACTTATCAACTGTATTTTGGAAGAACAAGACCACGACATCAAGGAAAGGTTTGAATACGAAGAAGAACTAGTCAACTATAGATTAGAAAAGTGTTCCAACTTGTCACCAGAAGAGAAGTCACAGTACTTTGAAACTGAGGTACTGGAATACATTGATAATTTGGTTTTGATTGGACCAGATCAGATATCTCAAAAGATCTTCAATCTGCACTTGAACTGGATGGATTTCGGCTCATTAGAAGATAGCTTAAACCATATGAAGAAACTAATTTTGCTATACATAACAAGATTCCCTCACGACAAGTTGACGCTATTGTTATTCACATTGATTATGAATCCAGAAAACTTTCTGGTCATTGAGAGTCCTGAGCTTGAGACCATCAAGCAAGACTTGAATTTGAATGAAAACCTAAGTGATGTGGATTTATGCTACGGAGCCATGTTGGACATAATGAAAGACCTAAAAAACACAAGTTTGTTGGCCAACAGATTAGTTGTGAACCATTTGACCTTGATTAAGAAATACGGAGAGGCTTTGCCTATAGTACAGAAGGGTATTGAAATGTGCAAAAACAACTACGTCAGCTATGGATACAGTATGCCAAACACCAAGCTAACTTTTTCTTTGGACCTAGCATTGATCTATACCTATGTCGAAGCGCCAAAGTACCACACTTTTGCTATTAAATTGTATGACCAGTATATTACCTCTGACCCTAATAACCTACGAGCCAAGTATGGGAAAGCCATGATTTTGATGGAAAGAAAGGAATACGATCATGCAGCCATGATGATCACAGAGTATTTGGACCACAACGCAAACTCATTGGCAGCTTTAGAAAGGCTATCTTTTTGTGAGCTTAAGCTGGGAAATTATCAACTTTCTTTGAAATATGTCGATGAAATCTTGAAAATTAGCTCAAATGAAGAGAATTTACTGGATGCCGATTTTGAATGTAAACTCAGATATCAACAATCGTTGATGTACTTGGAAAGATTCAAGCACGAGGAAGTTGAAGACGATCTAGATCCTAGCCTTTGATTGTTTGATCAAGAGTATAAAAATCAACGAATACTACTGGAAAAGTTATCAACAGCTGGGTATTCTCTACAGCGAATACATTTTAGACCCTGCAAGAGCTTTCAAGTGTTTCTGGAAGGCCTTCTTCCTATATAATGGTGATATGCTATCTGCCCACTTACATAGTCAAGAACCTATGTGAAAAACAAGAATGGAAGATAGCTGCCTCCATTTGTAAAGACCTGATCGATTCAGGCTATGTCAAGAGACAATTGCAGTTTGAAAACTGGCCTTATAGAGTCTTGGGTATACACAGCCTGAACATTGGTCAAGTTGATGATGCTGTGAATTACTTGCAAAGCTCAATAAGAATCAATAACGAAGACAAGCAAACACTAGTCACATTGGGCCAGGCCTATTTGGAAAATGGTAAAGTAGAGGCTGCTCTTAAGGTATTCTCTAAAACAATTGAATTGTACCCGGACTACGAATACGGTGTGTTCTTTTATGCCATTGTACTATCCAGATTGGGTAAATTCGAAGAGGCCGAGGTTATTTTCAATGGGATTTGTTTTGACGACGAGTCGGTTGACTTCAAAGACTGCTACTTACTGGAATACATAACTCACTTGGCCAATCATGCTGAGTTCTTGAATCAACAAGGATTTTTGAGCAAGAGTTGTTTGAAGGCTCAAAAGATTATTGAGTGTGTTCATATCTGTATCCATGACCTGCAAATACCACACTTCAATTCTTTGTGGACTAATTTGAACAGAGCTTTGAAGATATACTTGGGCATTGGATCCAAACATGACGATGTTCCTATTGAAACATTGATGGACATTTTTGAATCTGCAGGTATTTTGGATAACGAAATTGAGATACTGAAGTACAACCCTGTGACTGTTGATACTTTAACCGAAGAAGACGACTTGCTTTCTGAGGATATAGACTTTAATGAGACTGTTGGAATTATTTGTAAGTGCATGATCTTAGCTGCCAAATGTTCCTTTGTTGTCAATGACTACGAAAAATCAATCAGAGCCATCAAGGCATCCTTGTGGTTCAACCTTGCTACAGCAGAGCTAACGACATCTATAATGACCGGCAATGCCTCTTATAGAGATATGGCCATTGACTCCTTCAAGAAGTCCATCAAGTTCCAGTCCAATGTTTCAGCCAGTTGGAACGGGCTGGGAATGGCTACCATGGATATCAACTATAGGGTCTCCCAACATTGTTTTGTCAAAGCACTATCCATTTCCTCCACTGAACCTTTGACATTCAACAACTTAGCGATTTTGGCCTTGAAGTACAAAGATACTGAATTTGCCAATGAGCTGTTTGAAAAGTCCCAAGCAATGTTCCCTATCAACTACTTCTCCTGGTTTGGGTTGGCATTATCTTACGACATCCAAGGAAAGAGCGATATTGCATCAAGATACTTCAAACACTCATTTGTTTTGTCGAAAGGGAAATCTGACTTTTTAGCACTTTACTATGCGATGTCTGTGTTGAAGGAGAGCTTTGCCAACAAAATTACCAGCAATGATATCTTGCAGCTGCAAGAGTTCATATTCACCACCAGAAGCTTGGAAATGTACTTGAAGAAAAAGCCTCACGATTCTTTAGCTTTGCAATCTTTGCTGGTTCTGTTGGAAAGAGTCAGTGAAGTTGAGAGAGCCATGCCAATCATTGAGGAATTGATCTCCAAGTTTGAATCCAAAATCAATGAGTCCATGGACAACGACTTGGTGCTGTCTGTTTGCAGACTGAAATCCCAATACTCAAGATTGCTGTTGAGCCATGGAAACTATGGCAAGGCTTTGGAAGAAGCTGAGTCCAGTAAAGAAATAGGAGACTTTGCGGAAAACGTGTCTGATGCTCTGAAGATGTCAAATGCAGTTGTCATAGGATTATGCAAATTCTTCCAAGGCGATGTTGACAATGCCTTGAACATACTAAGAAACTACGATTACGAAAGTGTTTTAGAACTATGCTACAAAATCTCCTTTGAAGCCAAAGAAAACTTTCAATTTGAATCATGGAATAATACCAAGCTGCTAAAGCTCTACACTGCCATTGGGTTGTTGAATAAGGACGAAAGCATCATGAAGGAAAGCTTGAAACAGTTGTGTAAGAACAACAAATTCGAAGAAGAGGAGATTTTGGAGTTGGTCTTGATGATACACGGAAACCTGAAGCAAAACGGCCATGACCAAGTTTTAAAGAGATCATTGTTTATGAATCCTAACAACATCAAGGCTTGGGAAAGAGAAGACCCAGCAATAGCCTTTAAGTTGATGAACCAAAAACCATTGCAGTTGTCGAGCCCTGAAATGAAGAGTGAGATGCTAATCAAAACTGGAAACATAAATATGATTCAAAGAGCCATGTTCTTGACGCCATGGTTGAAAGAACCTGTCAAAAGCTTCATAAGCGTTTATAAAGAAGTTGAGTAAAAGTAAAAAAAAAAAATGAAAAAAAACAACTTTTTTAAATATTTTTATATATGCTTTAATCAATTAAAATTGAAATACTTCCCATAGACTCAGCAATCTGTTCAATCTAACGTATGAGCTCATTTCTCTTTCATTGATCATCTTCAATTGGGTCAGTTCTGAAGCAAGTAGCAATTCTTCTTCTTTACCAACGACATCTTCTCTTTCGGCCTTTGCAAGCAAGACTTTGTTCTTTTCTTTTAGGAGCTCAATTTTGTTGATTAGGTTGGCCAAGTTCCAGCACAGATTATCTTCCATGTATTGGTATTGGTGGGCTTCGTCTATTCTGTATAAGAAGACTGTTCTGGCAGCGGATCTGTCGGCTGCTTTAGGAAGTTCTTGGATTTCCACAGCATTGATCTTGATTAGTTTTGTTACAATGTGTCTGACGTCTTTGTCTTTCAGCAGAACGAGTGAGCATAAGGTCTTTTCAGTGACTAGCCTATTCATTCTGATGCATCTCAGAAGTCTCAAAGAACTCACACCCAGAGAAGACTCAATCAAACCGTCATAAACGTTTTGCTTTATGACTTTGTTCAACTCAGCAAATGGGAAGTAGTATCTACCTGTGGCGGTCTTCTTCAAGAACTGTATGGTTTGCATGTCGTCTGACAGAAGCTGCAAGCAGGCGTTTATTTCCGGGATGGATGCTCTGGTGTTTATGTCGAATTCATCCTCCTCCTCATCTTTGATGGATCTTTTGCCGTTGGCATCTGCTTCCCCAAATGCGGCATCAAGGTCCATCTCGTCTTCATTTTCTTCCTGTATGTCATTTAGACTTGCGTTTTCTCTCTTGACTCTTTTGTTTGGAGCTGCATTACTCTTCTCAACAATGGAGTTGATCAGAACATTGCTCAAGTCAATAGGAATTTTTCTTTGCTTTATGAATCTCTGTATGTCAAGGGCATCGAATGAGCAGCCTTTGGTATTTTCGTCTTTGTATTCGGATTCCTCATAGAAAGCAGTCTTTTCATTGGCGTCATCGAATAACCCACATTCCTTCAAAGGGTCTCTCAGAGTCGGTTGCTTGTTACCAACGATATCCCCACAGAAGTTCAAGATTTTGGCGATGTGGATACCGTGGATGGATTCACTCAACTTGGCGATGTGCATTACTCTTTTGTATTTCCACAATCTGTCCAATGAGACTTTCACAATTTCACCTTGGGAGAAGGAAGTCAAGACATTGAACTTTTCCTTACTCTTTATTGTGGCTTGGTGCTTTCTTTTCAATTCACTCAAAGTCTTGTCTACCTGTCCAATGTTGTAGTACTCTCTGTTGTATACAAGGGCCCACAGGTCCTTTGGAGGACACTGGTCAAGGGGAGTGGTTCTAACCAGCCACCCGTCTTTTATAAGGATGTCTATGCATTGTTTGATGTACTCTTCATCGCCAAACTGCTCGAATTCCGGGTTGTCAAGATTCTTCACGGTCATTATGATTTGGTTTATGGATAGGTATCCAAATTGCAAACAGTTGGTCATGATCTGGTCTATCAACTCCATGGCAGGCTTGCCCATGTGTGAATGGTACATGGTGCATGTGGCAATCAACTCACCGGAGTACAGTAGGCAGTTGAAACCTTCATCGTTCAAAGAGTAGTGGATTTTCTGTTTGAATTTTTTGTTGTTGTTTAGCTTTGGATTGAAATTTTTTGGGATCTCGTCTTGGTAGTATTTGATCAGGTTCAGTTGTATCATCGAAACAAGAGTTCTTTTGATTGAGGGCAAGTCCATAGGAACCTCGGTGGAGTTCAGGTAGGTGTATAAAGCCTTCAATGTGATTCTTTGTTTGCTCACCAGAATTTGGGTAATGGCTTGGGCCTTTTCACCAAGGAATTTCTTGATGATCGTTGTGTATAGAAAAGATTGTGGTCTTATAGATCTGACGGAGATATTCTCCATATCTTTGCTGTAGTAGAAGTCGTCATTGTTGATGTTAACGTTACGAGTACCTATGTCATTTGCGTTTTGAGATGTGGAGTCATTTTTGTTGTTTTCTATTTTGTCAATAGTATCCAATAGACCCATAGTTAATTTTAGTACTTGGTGTTGAAGATGTACAGGTTTTTGTAATTGTTGTTTTTTTTGATAATTGACTAGAGTGTATACGAAGAGAGAGCTGATCTTGAATGATTTGTATACAAAATTTTTTGGCTTACCAAAACTAGGAACAGAATCAAAAAAAAAAAAGAAAGAGGAAAAAAAAGAAAAAGAAAAAAAGAAACATTTTTATCATCGGAGTTTAAGAAAAATAAATGTACACGTGATAACGTAACAACCACGTGATAATGCACAAAACACGTGATAAAACACAATATAAACACGTGCTTACCACACGTGATCATGATCCAATTATAATAATACTAAACACACCCTCCTTTTTTTTTCTTTCAAGTTTGTTCAAGAAAGACTATCACATTGATACTGACAAAAGAATAAAAAGATCTTCTTAAAGGTTTGATGTTACTGCATTAGAAGACATCTGTCTCTACATGTCAAAGGTAAAACAATCAACAAGTATAGAATACCATTTCTCTTTTCTTAACTCTCAGTAGTAACATCACAGTTGTTAAAAATCCACTGCAATACCAATACGCCTTTTTTTTTGTTGGTGGGAAGCACACATATACTCTTTTTTGCCTATGCGCCCGATATTCTCGCCTACAGGAAAAATTTTCTCTCTTTCTTTTTTTTTTTGTTTTTGGTCGTTCTCTTTTTTTTATTATTTTTACTTCAGCTTATGGGTTTTCATAGAATAGCTATAAGTGTATTAGAGACTTAGATCTAATACCCCCAATCTATATTCAAAGTATAATAATCTATCTAAAGAAGCACACTCATTGACACATTTTATTTTTTTTCAAAAAATCCATAATCAAAAAAAAATAAACAAACAAGCTTTCTATACATATTACATATCATAAAATTAGATTTAAACACATAACCACAATGTTTTCTCAAACCATCAAAAGATCATATTCTGCTGCCACCAACGTTTCCTCTGTTTCCTTGAAGCTAGTTAACACCTCCGGCGCTGGTAAAAAACAAGGTTTATCCCACTTGCTATCCAGATACAACTTCTTAGATACCACTGAAAAGTCTGCTTTAAGATTAGTCAGAGAATCCGAAGTCATTGGTGGTTCTTTCAAGTCCACCCCATTGAGAGACGGCTCCATTGAATTGAAGGCCACCTTCCTAAAGGAAAACCTACCATACTTCCTACAAGCCTTAAACAACACCGTTTCCAAGGGTGCTTTCAAGAAATACCAATTCGACGAAGAAGTCGTTCCTGCTGTATTGAACGATGCTGCTGAAGCTGCCTCCTGCTCCCAATTGAAGGCCAAGGACCTACTATACCAATTAACCTTCAAGAACTCTGTTTTGGGCCAACCAGTTGCCTACGACCAAGTCGATGCCATCTCCTACGAAGACGTCAAGGAATTCGCCGCCAAGTTATACTCTTCTTCCAACGCCGTCTTAACTGCTGAAAACGTTGAAGAAGCCGCCCTAAAGCAATTCATTGCCGAAAACGAGTTCTTGAGCGCCATCCCAGCCAAGATCACCTCTTCCGCCGCCACCAAGTCTTACGTTGGTGAATCCGCTGCTTTGAGATTCGCTGCTCCAACCGGTAACTCCACCGCTGCCATTGCCGTTCCAGTTGCTGAAAAGGACTTTGCCACATATGAAACCTTGAAGAACTTTGTTACTTCCCCTCTTTTCAAGGCCTCCCAAGACGTCTCCAAGGCTGAATTCGAAACCTATGCTGACAAGAAGGTTGGTGTCTTCTCCATCTACGCCACTGGCCCAGCCCCAGCCAAGTCTATCAAAGCCATTGTTGAATCCTTGAAGAAGGGTGTCAGCATCTCTGGTGCTGCCAAGTTCACTGAAGCCTTCTCCGGCGTCAAGTCAACCGCCACCACCTACAAGTTAGAAAAGTTCAACTACGTTGCTGTTGGTAAGACCACCGAACTACCAACCATTAATGAATTATAAACTTGATGATATTAACAAACAACAACAAAAAAAAATATTAGAAAGAAAGAAGGAAACTAAGAAAATAAACATAAATTAATACAAATATTCTGAAGAGTCTTTCTAGATGATTGAACATCGATTATGAAATAACAAAAAAAAAACATCATGGATTTTTTTTTTCTTCTTTCTTTTTAAATTATAAATGACCATTCTGAATTTTTATAACTTTATTTATTAAACCAAAAAGTAAAAAAAAAAAAAATATTAACAAATTACTTCCCTAAGATTTTACAACGATAATTGTTATTTTTTATTATTATTTATTTCTTATGTCTGTGACAATTGCAATTCGGTGTGTCCCATCGTATAATCACTGCAGCACAACAAACTGTCTAAGCAGATTGAAGACGGCAATTCTCTCGTCTTCCTTTTCTATCCAAAAGCCATACACCTGGCCCAGATGCGACTTCAGGATGATAAGCTCCTCCTTCAGGTCAACCTTCACCTGGAAGAAAGACTCTGTTTCTGTGTCTCTTGCCATCTTTTGCTTGTTTATGAAGTGTATGTTGTTTGCTATGCCCAGGGAGAAGTTGACCTGCTCGGATCTGTTGAACACCATCAGTCCGAACCTGTACCCATCGTCCCCTGTGAGCTGGTCTGTTTCGTAGATGTCATCAACCTCGTTTTCTATGAGCTGGTCCCCACACTCCCCAGTCTGCGGGTTCATGCTCAGGTAACGCTCATAAAGCATCAATGGGCCCTGGCAGTTCGTGAACTGCCAGTCAGAGGCCTCGTCGTCGTACTCGTAGACCTTGCAGTGGTTCACCGAGTACACCAGTGCGCGGATCTTGTCGTCGTATGTCTTGGTGACTTTGAAGTTAAGTTGTTTCTGGTAGTCGGAGTACGTCTGCATTATGTTGTGTTTGGTATGGTATACACTGGCACTTCTGCTGTGTATTCTTCCAAAAGAAAAAAAAAAAAAAATGAAAAACAGCACAAGATTATCGTGACGGGGGTAAAAAAAAAAAAAAATTGAACAATAAGCATTCAGTTGCCTAGACCAAGGCAGTTCATTAATAAAAACCATATATACTTATACACTATCTGTGTTTTACTCCTTGTAGAATGGGTAGTCGATGTAACCCTTGTAGGTCTCGGCGTAGAAGGTGTCTCTGTCGTACTTGTTCAATGGCAGCTCCTTTTCCAGTCTGTCAACCAAGTCAGGGTTGGCGATCCAGTATCTACCGAACCCGGCCAGTGTTCTGTCGTTTTTGTTGACGATTTCCTTGGTGAACTTGTTGCCCAGAACCTAAGTTACCGGCTCTCATGACAATGCCCTTGAAGTGGTCAAAGACAAACTCGTTGTTGACAGTGTCCAGAACACCCTCACCCTCAGTCAGGAATGGGTGGGAGACTCTTGGCTCAACAAGGGACAAGTAGACCGGACCCTTTCCGGCAGCTCTTCTCTTTTTCCAACTCTTGGTAGATGTAGGTGTACATCTTGATGGTTTCTGGGTAATTGTCATCACCGCTCATGTCTCCGAAGGCACCGAATGGGGACAATCTTAGGGCAATCTTGTCACCGCCGAACTCTTCGACCAATGAGTCCAGAACCTCAAACAGGAATCTGGATCTGTTTTCGTAGGACTGTGGGCCGTACTGGTCAGTTCTCTTGTTGACCTTCAAGTCAATGAACTGGTTCAGCAAGTACCCGTTGGCACCGTGGATCTCAACACCATCGGCACCGGCCTTCAGAGCGTTTCTGGTGGCGACCAGGTAGTCTCTCTTGAAGTCCTCGATGTCCTGGATGGAGCAGGCCTTCAGTGGGTTGCCGCACTCCTTGGCCTTTCTGGTGGAGTCGATGGCGTTGTCGTTGATTGGGTCAACAGCAGAGGCAGACAAGAACTCGTAGCCCTCGTTCTTCAGAACAATAGGGTCGGCTTGTCTCCCCAAGTTCCACAGCTGTACAAACATGTAGGACTTGTTGGCGTGGATGGCATCAACGACCTTTGACAAGGAGGCGACCTGGTCGTCGTTCCAAATACCTGGGATGGTGTCGTAACCACCGGCCTTGGCGGAAATGAAGGTGGCTTCGGAAACAATCAGGGTGCCCGGTCTGATGGATCTTTGGTGGTAGTACTCAGTGGTCAAGCCCTTCTTGTTGACAGAGTCGACCTTGTTGGCTGGCTCAGCAGCGAACTTCTTCCAGTCGTCCTCCTCCCAGTGAGACAAGTCTTGCTTCAAAACGTACTTGTCATCAGCTCTGTGTCTGGTCAGTGGGACCATGGCAGCTCTGTGCTGCAGAGTGATGTTGTCATTCAGCTTGATTGGCTTGAACAGGTTGGAGTCGCTTAGCTTTACAGCAGTGTATCTTTCGTCGAACATTGGTATTGTGGTTGTTTTAGGATGGTTGTTTACTCTGTTAGAATTCTTTTTCAGCAGAATGTAAAAAAAACTTGAATCATTCCATATAAATAAGGTTTTTTTTGTAATATTCAGTTGTGCGATCGTTTATATATGTGATTAGACTTTTTTTTTACTGATATTAACTTAAACGGCTTTCATGCACATCTTGCCTTATCTTATGTAATTTGATAACGTTTTTGTTGTAAAAAGAAGGGAATAAGTTAGTTTATTATGTTATTTTTTTGATATATTATGACGAATAGCACACTTGAAGGTATCAATCTTGACAAGCATTCAACGGTTTGTATGTTAGATTATGTAAATGCTGTGTGTTCACGTGTAGTGTGTGTGTTTTTTTTAGACAAAGAGATGTTTTAGCCGATTTACACAATCTGTGCACCGTTGTTATTTTTTTTAAAAGAAAAGTGTGTATCTTCTTTTTTTTATTCATTTTTTCGTATGCAAAAAAACATAAGTGCATATCACGTGTTACCCAAAAATTAAAATTCCAAAAAAAATAAAATTAAAACAATGCTCAATAACAGGATCGAACTGTTGACCTTAGTGTTATTAGCACTACGCTCTAAACCAACTGAGCTAATCGAGCTTCGTATAATTTTATATCAGAAAATAAAAAGGTGGTGATCAGATTAAGATGGTCGTAAAAGAAAAAGCACAAAGCTGTCACAACACAACATACATCAGGACTACAACATTTGATTGCAGCCTGAGCTTGCGATCAGTGTATAATTGCAATCAATTTGCTATGTAACATCTTTTTAAAATATTTTGTTTTGAAATTGTTGGACACATTGCAGTGTAGCTTATATTACCCTTTTGCATTGGTGAATATCAAAAGATTTCATGTTTGCAGCTTTGTGTTGGCTCGCTAGCATTGTTGATGCTGTGACACGTTTAAACCAAATGGTGGGCCAAAATTGGCAAAATGCTATATAGAATTCTTGTATGTGCCGTACTTATTATAGCTATCCAAATAAAAGTTAAAATTTATCAAGTTTGAAGAAAATGCGGCATGAAATGTAGCTTTTGTTTCTACACTGCTAAATAAAAGGATTACTATAAGGCAATACTAAATCTTGATGACATATATTTTATCATTTGTTACTACTAACAACCATTGTTGTTTTCTTGTAGAGTGCTAAGGCTGTTGACTTGTGAAATTATCTTTAAACAAAATTGTGTTGGTGAATAAAATACTATCAAACCTAACTTTTTTAAGAAAAAGATTAGCTGATTGTGAAATATATTTTGATCTGGTTTGTTTTTAAAATTTTGAAAAGAGTGGCTTCTAATTTGCTTTTGATTAAACCCCTTTCAAAAACAGAAATATAATAGTTTGCATTTGAGCTTGTGAATAACCACAAGTATCAGCTAGGCTTGCTGCACTTGCATCAAGCGTTTATCTTATAAGCAATATACAACTACCATCACCTTTGAGCGTGATTAAAACAGAGATTATAAACAAACTATATAGCATTCAGCTGTCTCATCTTTTTTTGCATTGGTCGTCCACGGCAGACACCATTCAATGGAATATCGTGATTTATGTCCGAGCATATAGAGTCGCGCATGCCCGTCTAGTGTCAATCGCAGTGATAGCCTTGGGGCAATGCTCCAACTACCTGACAATGGCTTAAACAGCCAACACGATCAGGGAAGCTGAGACTAGTCACTGGCCCTTATCTAGGTAATAAAACAAGAAAAGGAAAAAAAAAAAAAAGGAGACGTACATTGAACTACATAAGCCAAACCCTGAATAATTGATGGATTCTCCTTGATTTAAAGATTCACTTGTGTCCACAGCTAGGAAAACGACAACATGTACTGTCTCTTTTGCTTGAATCTTCTGGATATTCTTAATTTCAGTCATATTGCATTGATCAATTATCTGTGTATCTGTGATGGTTGCTATTGGAATGTTATCTCTATACAATGCTATCACAATCTATTATCCATAATCGTCTTATTCTGTTTGGCTTATTTTCTGATTCACCTATACTTAACTCTCCACTTTGTACTATTATATTTGTTTTTTTTATTTTTTTTTTGTATGTTAAGTTCTGTATTAAAGGTTTCTTATATTTAAAACGTTTAGTAGTCTATTTAAAAAAGTTATAATGTGATCATTAATAACCAATTATCTGTTAGACTTGGCAACTCTTTCTAATTCGTCTTTCTTCTTGATGGCGAAAGAGGTAGAGGAACCCTTGGCAGCGTTGATTAATTCTTCGGCTAAGGTTTCAGCAATGGTCTTGATGTTTCTGAAAGAAGCTTCTCTAGCACCAACAGTCAATAAGGAGATAGCGGTGTTGACTCTTCTTAATGGAGAGACATCAACGGCTTGTCTTCTGGCAGCACCACCACCACCAACTCTGGTAGTATCTTCCTTGGCACCGGAGTTGACAACAGCATCAACAACAACTTGTAATGGGTTTAAGTCGGTTAAAACGTTGATGATTTCTAAAGTGTGCTTGACGATTCTGACAGCTTTTAATTTCTTACCGTTGTTTCTACCGTTCATCATCAAGGAGTTAGTTAATCTTTCGATGATTGGACATTGAGCCTTTCTGAATCTCTTGTTGGCGTATCTACCGGCGGTGTGGCCGACGTAAACTGGGTTTTGGATTTGAACGTAGGCAACTAAGGATGGGTCCTTAACTTCAATTTCTTGGAAAGACCACTTGTTGAATAATCTAACTTCTTGTTGACCTTCAACGACATCTTCTGGGATGGCAGTGGCTAAAACAACTGGGGCAACAGTTTCGACAGTAGCTTGTTCTTCAGACATGTTAACTTTAATTGTGCTGGTACTTTAGGGTACTTCTTTAAGCTTTTTTGTTTTTTTCTTAATAAAAACTCAATAAATCAAAGCACAAGCTAAAATGTTCAAGATTCTTTTTTTTTTTTTTACTTGTTTTCCTACTACGAGAATTACTAGTTAAAAAAAATGGCAAAAGAGGCCAAGAGGGAAGGAAAGCTGATTTAGTGTACGCCCACAGCCAAAAAAAACTTACACAGAGAAAAAAAAAACAAAAAAAAAACCAAAAAGTGGAAAAAAAACGAGATTACTCCTTTAGGAAAACAGCAACGACAATAAGTTTTTTTACTAGCAAAACTCAAAAACACACCTTAACTTGAACATTCTAATATTATGATAATTAAAAGCACACACCAAAGTTAGAAATTTTGGTACTGAAAACACACCAACACACGAAAAATCAAACATTGCCTGTAAACTTTTTTATTGCACACACGAATGTGCAGTTGCAATAGAGAAAAAAAGAAGCAAAACTCGTCGTTTCGATTTTTTACGTTTTGGTACATTTGCCTAGGGGTCTATGCTTTATGGAGACATAAAAAAAGATCTCCTCTTTTTGCTGTTTTTCAAGCTGGAATATTTCCTAATGCGGTAATTATATACAGGGGTTTTTGGTATTTTCCCACTTGTGTTTCGCGGGCTTGCCAAAAAAATAGTTACTCGAAAAAAATGTAACAAAAAAACCTGGAAAGACACGGTCTCTCCCATAGCCAGCAGCTATGTTTACCATGCGGCTGACTTTCTCACTTGTTTTTTTGTTTTTTTTTTGGTGATGTTCACTCCTCTGTGTATTCGTCTATCCAGTAAGGCGTTTTGATTTCTATATCAACTTTGCAGTCATCCTTAACTAGACCCTTTGCCTTGATTTCTTCTTTTGACGGAGTGAGGTAAAACTTGATTTCTTCGTTGTTGTTCTTGAACATCTCATCAATGTACTTGATTTTCATCGATACCAAGCTCACATTTTTTTCTTCATTGTGTATGATCAACTTTCCTACCGGCTTATTTCTTTTTCTTAGGCCCTGTTTGGAGCTGCCGAAAAACATCATTCACCTTTGGCTCTTCCGCAGCTGTTGTTTTAAACTCAAAGTCGGTGTAGACATCCCATCCAACCTGTGGCTGAGCACTGTGTTCATTGTGCATAATGTTTACTGGAACACCACGCTTGACTATCTTGTTTGTGGAGTACATTCTGGTTGTCAGTTCCTGTCCAATGTAGCATCCCTTGTCGAAACTCAGACTGTTTGGGATGTAGTCCATGTTTAAGTCAAATGGAAGAACCGACCCTGGGGCTATGTCGCATATGTCAAATAATCCGTATTTCTGCTCAAGACCTTCAACTCCGCTGATGTCATTTCCTTTAAAGTTCTCAATATAAGTGGGATGAACAAAGTCGTCAACCTTAGCTGTGTCTTTTTTGACCAAAACTCTGTATCTGTAGTAAACCTTGTGCGAGTCCTCATTGACCAGTGAGCTGTTGTACAGAACATCGTCAAAGTACACAGCAATAACATTCTCCGAGAGGAAATGCTCGTCGATGTGGATCTTCTTGTTGAACAAATAGTTCATCTTGTTTTCCTCCACAATCATCGACAACACCTCCAGTTCCATGTCGCTTTTGGCAAGGTCTCCTTCAAAACACAGTTCCCACACAGCAAAGCCTGCCTCAGGGTCATCTTGGACATCCTTGACCATCTTCACGTGTCTTTTGAATCTCTTGTGTTTCTCCAAGATGGCTATGGAGTCGCACTCAGGGTCTTCTTCCTTTGTGTGCTGCTTCGGGACCTCCATGATGATGTTCTCCCCGGGGGCATTTAGAGGCGTGTACAGTCTCATCATGGTTGTGACTTTTGACTGGCTGGTCAGCAGGGCCGTCAGCTGTCCTTTGACATTTCCGTATGATTCCGACTGCTCGTCGTACAAGGACTTTCTCCGTATGTCTGCGTCGTCTGTGCTTTTGAACTCAGACTTGTAGAGATCAAGCATCTGCGCAGCCACGGGGTTGCTCATGGCGATGTCCTGGAGATCGGTTATTGTCTGCGGTGGTTCGTAGCCTTCCTCGTCCACAGCCAGGCTGGTCAGGTTCTTCTTGACAACTTTTTCATTGAGTTTGGTTGTCACCATCCCATTCACAAAGTCTATTGTGCCTGGCCCAGAAAGAGAAATGAAGTGTGTGTTCGTTTGGTGATTATCTAATTTCTTGGCATATACCAAGGATTTCATGTGCTTGTTAAGGGCAAGCGATGCATAACGCTTGCAGATGCTGTTGATGGCAAAGCACTGAGATCTCAGATCAGATCTCATGAAATTCATTATTGTTGGTGTGTTTTATTATCACTTATGTAATTTTAATCTTTTGAAAAAAAAAAAAAAGCCATGAAGGTCTGTAATCAATAACGGTGTAAATCCGAAAATCAAATAACAACATACACGATAGAATAACCTTAACATTTCTAATTATTAATACATATATATTATTATGTTTTTTATTTTTTTTTTGAGATATAAGAATATTCAATATATACTATTTAATGTTATTTATAAATTGTTGATTTTTTTTTTTTTTTCATTTCTACTTCAGAATTAATAATTTCAATATCACCATTAGTAGAGTTTCACCATATCAGATTTTCATGTACATATATAAACAATAATTTGTTTGTTTTTTTCAAAAAATCTATGAAACTTACTTAGATTCAGCTAATAACTTTTCAGCCTTGGCGACAACATCTTCGATACCACCAACCATGTAGAAGGCGTTTTCTGGTAAGTGATCGTATTTACCATCTAAGACGGCCTTGAAGGAGGAGATGGTGTCTTTTAATCTGACTAAAGCACCTGGGATACCGGTGAAGACTTCGGCAACGGCGAATGGTTGAGATAAGAATCTTTGGATCTTTCTGGCTCTTTCGACAGTTAATTTATCAGCTTCAGACAATTCATCCATACCTAAAATAGCAATGATATCTTGTAAGGACTTGTAAGCTTGTAAGGTTTGTTGGACTTGGTTAGCAACATCGTAATGTTCTTGACCAACAATGGAAGCATCCAATAATCTGGAGTTGGAGTCTAATGGATCGACAGCTGGGTAGATACCTAATTCAGAGATACTTCTGGACAAGACAGTGGTGGCATCCAAGTGAGCGAAGGTGGTAGCTGGAGCTGGATCGGTTAAATCATCGGCTGGGACGTAAACGGCTTGGACGGAGGTAACGGAACCCTTCTTGGTGGTGGTAATTCTTTCTTGTAGCAAACCCATATCGGTGGCCAAGGTTGGTTGATAACCGACGGCGGATGGAATTCTACCTAGCAAAGCGGAGACTTCGGAACCAGCTTGGGTGAATCTGAAAATGTTGTCGATGAATAACAAGACATCTTGACCTTCTTCATCTCTGAAGTATTCAGCAATGGTCAAACCGGTTAGGGCGACTCTGGCTCTGGCACCAGGTGGTTCGTTCATTTGACCGAAGACCAAGGCGACCTTGGAGTCACCTTCTAGGTTGATGACACCGGTTTCCTTCATTTCTCTGTATAAATCGTTACCTTCTCTGGTTCTTTCACCAACACCGGTGAAGACGGAGAAACCACCATGGGCCTTGGCAATGTTGTTAATTAATTCTTGGATGAAGACAGTTTTACCGACACCGGCACCACCGAACAAACCAATCTTACCACCTCTGGCGTATGGGGCCAATAAGTCGACAACCTTGATACCGGTTTCCAAAACTTCGGCAGCAGTGGATTGTTCGGCAAAGGTTGGTGGATCGGCGTGGATTGGGTTTCTCTTCTTGGTAACAATTGGACCTCTTTCATCAATTGGTTCACCAACAACGTTTAAAATTCTACCCAAGGTTTCTCTACCGACCGGGACAGAGATAGGGGCACCGGTATCAACGACAGCAGTACCTCTGACTAAACCTTCGGTACCGTCCATAGCAATGGTTCTGACGGTGTTTTCACCTAAATGTTGAGCAACTTCTAAGATCAACTTACCGTTGTCAGTTGGGATTTCTAGGGCGTTCAAAATAGCAGGTAGGGAGCCTTGTTCGAATTGGACATCGACAATAGCACCAATAACAGCTCTGACTTTACCGCTGGCAGCCAAGGCAGCAGCAGAAGTGGAGAAAGTTTTTCTGGAAACAGCTTGTAAAGCAGTTCTTCTGATCAAAGGTAAAACCATTTTTTATGAATTTATTTTCAAATAAAATATTATGTGTATAAACGAAATTATAATTTTATATGATCTGGTTGTTGACTATTACTTTACTTTCTGTTGATAATAATTAATATCAAATAGTGTAATTAGAGGTTTATAAATGAAAAATAAAACATACACTGTAAAGAGTTACGAATACAACACTGGAAAAAAAAAAATTTTTTTTTTTATTGGAATTGGATTTTCCACCACCAAAAAGCAGTTTCACCAATAAAAAAACAACAAAAAAAAAAATTTTTTTCTTCCGCCAAAAAGCCTAGGAATTATTCGCACTTTGCACCCACCAAAAAAAAATGGTTTATAGGCAATTTTTTAGCTTCACACCAAAAAAAAAATGAAGACGGGTGGCAATATTTTGGTTGGTTGAATCACTGCCGTGTGCGCTTTTCGGATATACAGAGAAAAGAAAAACGCGCTTATTTTTACTTATTGGTAGCGATTGTTTTGTTTCAGGAAATTGTGTACGTGCGTTTTTTTTGTGCACATCAGAAACACACATGGTCTCTTATTTGGTTGGTTCAAGTGCTGTGTGAACCTATTTCGTTATCTTCCAACTGATAAGAAATGACTATCAACTAGTAAAAACTCTTATACGAGCTTCTAAAAAAAAACTTATTTATCTCTTTTACTTAATCGTTGGATATATAAACAAGGGGTAAGGGATGCAGTTTAACCTTAATGTTTAAACCCGAACGTCTGAAATCCTTTCCCTCATTGATTAAACCTTAACAACCAATAATCTCTTACTTCTTCTTTCCCAGCTCAGAAGCGACTCTGGCTGCCTCAGTAATACCGCTGATGACCCCAGCCTTTACTCCTCTGTTGTCCATCTCTACCAGTCCAGCAATAGTTGTTCCACCAGGAGTGCAGACTTGGTGCTTCAAGACACTTGGGTGGGTGTAATTGGTCAATTGACCCATCTTGGCAGTTCCCTCAACAGTCTTCAATGCCAATATGTACGACTCCTTGTATGGAATACCCATCTTGATACCAGCATCAACCATGGCCTCCAAAAAGTTTAGCACAAAGGCCGGGCCGGACCCAACCAAGGCAGTTGCAGCATCCATCTTGGACTCAGGCAACTCAACCATCACACCCAGTTGCTCAACCATGAAGTTTAGGCTGACCTTCCACTTCTTCAATAGTTTTTCAGATCCAGTGTGGGAGACAACAACAGCACCCTCACCAAACTTAGCAGGAGTATTGGTCATGATTCTGGTTATAATCATGTCTTCGTTTTCTAAGATTTCTCTCATGGACTCGGTTGTCCATCCGGCAACTAGGGAAATGAAGATTTTGTTTTCCAATATAACACCAGCATTTTTGATCTGGCCCAGGACCTCTTCCATTTGGTATGGCTTGATGGAAAACAAGATCACATCAGACTTCTCAATCAGCTTCAGGTTGTCTTTTCCTGTGAAGCACTGGTAATCTTCAAACCCGTAAGTTTTCAAATCATCTTCGTCTTCACTGATCTTCTTGATGTTTTCCTTCAAAACCTTCTTCACTTCCTTGACGGAGTTTTTGTCATGGTTGGTGGTGTAGAACTTTGTAGGAAGCTTTTCCCTGTCTTCTGGAGTACCCAAGACTCTGCACTTTTGGATAGCTGACAAGAAGCTTTGTCCCATGACACCGCATCCTAAAATACCAACGCTGTAAGCCATTTTTTGATTGTATGTATATTTTCTTTTTGGTCTTTGCAAAGATGCCAATGAGTATGACTAATTCATATATTTTTGTTGTCGTTGATTAATTAATGTACTCCAAAAAAAAAAAAGAAGTTTGGAGGAGTTCCCGTTGTTGATTTTTTTTTTTCTTCAGGTTGCATGTTTAATCATTTATGTATAAAAAAACAGCCAACTTCCAACAGTGTGTTCAATGCCTGGCGCTACAAAATAGTGCAGTTCTTCTTGTGTCTTTAGGATGATTTTTTTTAGGGTTACAGTTTTTGTATTTGGCTCTAGGACAGACTTCGTAAGTGTTTGAGTTCGTGATGTCTTAAGTTAGTTTCCATTTTTATGGGCTTTTTACAAAAAAAAAGGATGGACTTGTCAGAATTGTATTAGCAATCTATTAAGTATAGCTCTAAGTGTTTGTGCTACTTTAGTTAAGCATCTGGTCGTATCTGCCATGAACCCCAGACACATGAAAGCACATGGCTTGTTGGCGTTGGTCTCTTCTCAAATTACATTTTCGGAAATAAGAAAAACACATCGCACAATTTGTTCATGCACAATCCACAAGTGTTTTTTTTTTTTTTTGCTTCCTTTAAATAATATTTCTTTAGCGACTTTGCCCAAACAACCACTGAATCAGCAACCGAAATCATGACGACTGCAAATATCCAGGACACTTTTAGCATTGATCCTGACTTGATAAACATCCTACAGGACAACGTTATAGACAACCTGAAAAATGACGATGCCTCTATAGTCAACCAGCACAAAAACAACACAGAAACTGATATCTCCTCTTTGAGAATGGAGGAGTTCATTTCTCTGGTTTTGAAAGAAAGAAAAATATCATTCAAGGACCTGACCATAGAGAGTCTGGAAGAGCCTGAGGCAGAAGACGTCGATACTAAAGATGTTGATATGGAAGAAGACAACATCATAAAGACAGCAAACGAAGATGAATATGAAAAGTTGACTATTGAACAGTTTGAAACTTTGAAGAAAGAGTCCTTCAACGCAATTGGCAGTGCCATCAACGAGTCATCTCTGCTTCTAGAGCTTATATCATTGTTGCTATCAGGGCCTAAGCCTAAGCAGGGGTCAATGACCATGTCCCCTTACTTGAAGCAGCACTTGCCCATGGGCTCTGTGAACAGTGATAAAGTATCCATTAAACAAATCTTGAGCAATGACACTGTCAAAAATTACCTTGTAAAGATGGCCTGGAAGCTGCAGACTTTGGAGAGCATAAAAGAATACAATGAATTCAACTTCAAAAAGCTGAATGAACAAATGCTCATAGAAAACAAATACTGGTCCATCATTGCAGACAGCAAGCTGTCACAGAAGGGCACACTGATCAAAAACCACAACAACAATACACTGGGCGTCAAGTACGGTGTGAACTCTAACCAGTTCGCCGGTCTGAACATTGTCAACCAAAAAGTCGACGGTTTTGAAGTGCAAGTAATACCGAACATTGCCTCACACAGAATTTCATACACAAATAAAGAAGAAGGGATTCCTGATGATGCCACTGTTTTCAGATACCTGAGTGTGGAAGTATTCGAGGGTGATAAAACCATAAGCAAGTCAACAATATCAGAAAACATTCTGAACATAGTCTCAACAGCAATCAAGCCAAATGAGCTGAGTGCACAGCTGGAAAGACTTAATGAGCTGCAGTTTCAGGAACTTATATTCAAGACTTTAAAACTTGAATGCAAAAATACTAATATTTTAAATCAAAGCTTTAATCTGAAGGACGAAAATACAATTGAAATATTGACCAGCAGCAAACAAAGAATTGTTCTTCAATTCAAAAACTTGTTGAAATCTGAACTTGCAGAGATGGAAAACACTGACCATAGCAACAGCAGCCTGGCAAATAACATTCTTGAGTTCATCAAGAAGAACCTTCTGTTTTTGAACAAATTAAGATGCTTCAATAATGTAACCAAAACTCCTATTTACTATAGCAAGAAAAGAGTCACGAACCCACAAAGCGAGAACTATGCGAACATCATAAACAACCTGCTTCTAAAAATCAACCACGAATACATAGTCAAGATAGTCACAGAGTGCATATCCGAACACCCCTCTCTGGACCTTGTTGCCTCAACAAACGAAAGAATCAAACAGAACGAACAATGGAAAAGCACGGATCTGGACAACGAAAAACTGAAACAACTGAAGATGGAACTGAACTCATACAGTGCCTTGACAGAAATATGCGAAACGACATTCGAGGTGAGCTCAAAGGACAAGGCTGACCCCCACAAGTTCAAGTTGAAGCTGAAAACACCAACCTTCTATACTCTGGAGCTGTTGGCCAGCAAAACTGTGGTATTTGAAAACATATCCGAGTTGTTGGATTACATCACGTTTATATAGAGATTTTATTATGTAAGCACTCATTCGGTTTCCTCGTCATCGACCTGCTCATTCAACACCTTGTCCTCGTACTTTCTCTTTGACTCTATGTTTGAGTCGTTCAGCTCCTCTTTGATGCAGTTGTAGATGATAAAGTTGAACCATATTTCAATGAATCCGTACAGGAAGACAAAGTTGTTGTGCCACTTGACGTTGACTTTGTTGAAGTACGATATGAATGTGATGACAAAGGCCAAGCTCAGTCTGATGAAAACCAGGTCCTTGTAGAAGTGGGCCTTGATTTTTCCGTAATGAATCAGCGAAAGAACGTCTAAAATACCAATGTTGAAGAGGAACACAGACAGTATACCAACGATGATGGAGGTCTCGTGGATGACCACCTGGGGCAGTCTCATGGCTATGGAGAAAGTGACCAGGGAGTTGTTACTGGTCAGCGCGGTTATGTTCTTGAAACATAGGATGGATAGAAAAATGTATGTAGCTGCCCTACACTTTATGATGAAGTCGGAAGTAAACAGTGCCATCGATTGTGATATATGTCCTTTGGGTGGCGATAGTTGAACAGTTATAATTCATCACGAGAATCAAAAAAAAAGAAAGTGTGAAAAAAAATAAAAATAAAAAAAATGGAAATAACGTGACTGCGTGTTTAATCAATAAACAACTACAAAAATTTGGCGTTGATGTCACAGAGCACACAGCTACTTCAGAGATACTGGAAACCCATACACGTCATCCCTCTTGAATTTTTCACTTCCATTCATGTCATCGTCCAGACAAACTATCTCTGTAGTCAGATGGTTTTTGAAGGCCTGGTGGTTGCGTATGTAGCAGTCAACGCAGTACAAGTACAGTCCTTTGTGGTCGTTCTCAGCATGGTTGGAAATGAAATTGTCGAGGTTCTCGTAGTCCTGGCCGTCCGCAGTCCCGTTGATCTTCTTGCTGAACAGCAATATCTGGGCTAGACTCAAGTGCGCCCTGTTGTCATACAACTCATAGTCGTTGTACACCAGCACCATGGCAAACGAGCATATCTTTTTACACATGTCACAGCTGAGCTCATTCAGCATGAACGAGTCTTTGTGGACAGACAAGTCAAGTCTGCTGGGTTTGTAACCATCAGCAAGTTTTTCCTTAATCAGTATCTCCACGCTCAGCTCAAGGTTCTCGATCACTTTCTCGACATGCTTGAACAGATCTTCGCTGTAGGAGCAATCTCCATTAACGACGATGTTCTTCTGGATTAGCTTGTAAATGTCAAAGACATTCTTCCGTCCATCCCGTCTGTACACCTTGTCCGCCTCGATGGCATATGGTATCCAATTTGGCAATATGAAGTTGACTGCTTCGTTGTGGTTAAAGCCCAGGTTGAATCCAAAATGCCAGCACTTTGGAAACGTGATGATATACTCGTACGGCTTCTGGCAAGCCTTGAAGAACTTGATGCCTATTTTTTCGTGCATGTCTGTGTCATACGGCGAGATGATTGCTGTCAGCTGATGCAGTATGTCTTTTTGTCTTCTGATGTAGTCAGGGTACCTTTGCTTGATGTAGTGGTGGAACTTGTCTGAGTCAGCTATCCTGATGCAATACCAAATCTTGGGGTTCCCTGCAAACTGATAGTTGATGGAGTATGTGAAGTGGTCTTCGAGATGTATTCCGAACACAGAAAACTTTGACCCAAAGTAGCACCAGGGCAGGGAAATCCCTGTTATGCTCGTTAGCAGAGGTAGCAGTGTATGTTTGTCATTGGGCAGGTTCATCAAGTTCAAAAAGCTATTTCTTATTTTTTCAGAGGGCTGGTTTTCAAAACCAGAAATGTAGTTTGTAACATCATTGTGCACATCAGCACCATAATGGGTCTTGATCCCTTCATCTCCGTATATTGTTCCCCAGAACTCCTTCTCGATGTTCAGGAGGTCTCTGTTCTCGTCAAAGTTTTTTATGTCATCAGAAATGCACATTTTCTTGAACTCATGTATCGACACCTTCTTCTCCAGCTCTTGGAAGCCATACTCAAAATTCCCTAAAAAGCAATTATCACATAGCTTCCCATTCTTCCCTGACACAAAGGGGATGCAGTACTTGTGATAAGTTTCCAAACAGTACTCGCACTGGTACAGTTTTTTGTCTTTTTCGCAAATCTTGCATACATCCTTAACCAACCCGTCCTCCTCTCTTTCCAAACCCTCCTCTTCCTTGATCGGATCTTCAGAGAGATGGTGGAGTATACTTATACCGTTAGACTTGAAGTTTTGGGTACTGGTCCATGGCTTGGTGCCTTCGTATTTGTACAATGCTGTGAGGTACTTTTCAAGATGCGCTTGGTACATCATGTATACCTGTGCATAGTGTGGGCCTATGCTTTTCCAAAACTTCAAGGAATGCGATGACGGCTGAACACTTTTCCTTTTCAATGGCATTTGCAGAAATCGGCATGTTTTTGGATCAGGCACCTTCCACTCATCTTCTTGGCTCTTATCTTTTTTGGATTTATCGCTGCTTGAGTTGCCTTCCTGATCTTGCACTTCAGTTGCATTGCCACTAATCGTATTCTTTATTCTGGAGCTCCGTCTTTTCTTCTGTGTGCTTTGGTTGTCGTCAATGCTGGTTTCCTTTAATGTTCGCTTTCCAGTAACGGATGCCTTTCGCACGTATCTCCCGTCTGCATCAACAACATCGCTGTTGTAGGTGGCCATGATCTTGACGTATAAATCGTACAGAGAGATTTCATTGCCTTCGTCGTCAACTTTGATTTTCCCGATTTTCTTGTGCTCAACTCCGGAAATCTTATCAAACGCTTCCAGCTGCCTCTCAAAGAACTTGTTGGATCTGTTGCTCAATTCCAGCTCATTCAGCACTTGTTCTCTGATTTTGATTTTGAAATTTGGATCAAACTCTTTGTCTTCCAAGTTATTAACAATCGCCTGCTTGAAACCCTCAGGAGCAACGATCTTGATCATCCCATATTCCATACCCAGATTGTAAACCTTCGGATTGTTTATAAACTGGTTAATGTCATTGGGAGTCATCAACTCCTCCATGGTGGGATACACAGTCGGGACTTTTTCGATGTTGATGTCATCAAAGTCTAATCTTGATGAGTTCATATTCAGTCAAACCCGCGGTATGTTTTATTCTAACTTCTGTTTGACTTAAAGTAAAACCGTTCTTGCTTCTTAAAAATAATAAATTTATTTTTGGCTTGATTGTTGATTATGTAACCTTAACAAAACGGCTTGTGTTTTCTTGTTCTTTGGTCCTCATATGTGTTCTTTGAAAAGATGAACTCCAGTGAACTCGTCGACGTTTAAGATCTCCTTTTTTTTTTTTTGCTCCCTACTTTTTTTTTTGCTGAAGGGTAAATTCTTCGAAAAACTAAACCCAGACCAAAGTTCCAAAAATCATTCAATATAAACGTTGAAGAAACTCACGTGACATACAATCACACAGCTTCAATTACCTAAACAAAAAATATCGCTTCGTAATGTCAGAAAGTTCACTGGATAAGGACAATTATATACCTCAATACATACCGTTTAGAAGTCTTCATCAAATTCGTCTTCGTAAAAGTCATTCAGCAAAGAAGACAAGGTCTCTGGGTTCATGGCAAAGATGTCCTCTTCATCCTCGTCAGCAGCTGGCTCTTTTCTATCTTTCTTTGGGTAATTCAGAGACTTCAAACAATCGTTCTTTATTTGGTTGGCAAAGTAGATTCTCTGGTCAAATATATCTTGTGGCTCCCTGGTTTCGTACAAAACACTCTCCTTAAATGTCTCTACCACACTGGTTTCGTAGTCGATCTTGGCATCTATGACGTTTTCCTTGATGCACTTGGCAACAATGTACTCAGTGGTTTGCTCGGAGTCAAGCTTCAGCTTATGACAGATATCTCTTAGGTGGATCTTGCTGTATGTTTTGGAGATGTTCTTCATTCCCGCTCTCAACACATTGGATCTCAATCTTGTGGATAGCATGTGAAGATCGTCCTTGTGGAATGTACTCTTGTATTTTATGATGATGTTGGTGAAGTTGTTTATGTCACCTAGCTTAACTGACTTTGTTAGCAAGAAATAAGGCTTGATGACTTCACCTTCGATAATCTTGTTCTTGAAAAATGACAACTCCGGGATGTTACCTAGCAATAGGTCAACAACACATTTCAACTTGTATGCTATTTGCAAAAATCCCTTGGAGCCTTCGTCATTCAAAGGAGCCTTTCTAATTGCAGATACAATATATTCGTTGGCTGTTTCGTAGTCAAGCTGAATGGCAAAAATCTTGGCCATGTAGAACAAGTATCTGGCTTCCAAGGATGTGGATATGCTGAAGTTTTCTGGGTACTCGACTTTGGACACAAACTCACTTGCGGAAAGAATATCTCCCCTTACCAAATAAGCTCTCAAGACCCCACAAATAATGGATACCTGTGTTTCTGGTTGGTGCTTTAGCACTGCAAACTTCAAGTGGTCTAGTAAGTGCTCTATAATTGTGTAGTCGCTCTTGTTGCTTAGCTTTTCATCAGCCAATTGGACATAAAACCAAATCTTGGCTGTAATCAAATCGCAATCACTTTGAGAAGCAGTAGAGTTCTTGTTGAAAAGCTTTTGGATAATTTCACTTTTGTTAAAAGTGTTCAAATCTGCTATCAAGTTGGAGTCTAGTAAGAACAATTGGATCAATAACCCAACAAATAATAAAATTTCTTGTTTTATTAGGATCTCAGTTCCACTTGAGCTTAAGTAGTAAAACTCGATTGGTAGCTGATTTCTGAAGTGCTCTTCGTTTTCCACTATAGCCTTCTTTTTTGTGATGAACTTCAAAAGAGACTGCTTATTTGGGAACTCATTAGGACATAGGATGTTCAAAAATACAGTCAAGTTTTCTGTTGTCAAACTGGATCTTAGGTTTTCAACTTGCAGTAAAACCTTGTAAACATCTGATGAGCCCGATGAAGAAACTAGTTGTTTGCACAAAGTGAACAAGTTGTCAACTAATTCATCTTGCAGTTTAATCTCAGGTTCTTTGTGTTGTGTTTCAAATGGAATGTCTTTCTCAACATCCATAGGTTCGTAGGCAGACAATCTGTTTTCTACCTCAGTCATTTTTTTTTGTATATTCAATGAAGTTTCCCTTTTGGTTTCTCTTTTAATATTCTTGACTGATAACTCTTTGTAAAATTATGATTGTGTTTAAATCACCAGAAAATTTGCCACCGTGTGTGTGTGTTTATTTTTTTCCTGGTTATTTTTTTTTTTTTAGCCTAGTAAACACCAATACCCCTAACATCGCAAAGATTTTTGAAAACGTGACCTATTTACATTCTTTTTTAATTTTAAAGTTTCAGTTTACATTAATAAAACTTGAATATGATCATTATAAAAGTAGCCGTATATATCGTTGATATGCATATATATAAATATATAATTATTCAGTTTTCTTGGCTTCCTTAGCAGTATACTTGTCAATTGCATCTAGTCTTTCACACAAAACTGGGTGAGAGTAGTGGTACATGGAATACAACTTATCAACGGAGATAGTGCTCAAGTTGGTGATTTGCAGTTGAATCAAGGCCTTCTTCAAGTTTTCACCTTTTCCTAGCTTAACAGCGTAATTGTCGGCTTCATATTCGTTGTGTCTTGAGAACAAATTCATAGCAAAGTTCATTAATAAATCGGTTGGCTGTATCAATTGAGAGAATACTAGCAAACCAACTAGGAATGGGAAATCGTTAACAATGGCATACTGAGAGCCTGGTAAACTGGCTGTTGGTAGTTTTGAGGATGGATCAATAATAAAGTTAAAGTCACTAAACATCTTGACGTTCTTGAAGACAAGATCAAACAACTTGAAGAAAATACCCAAGTGAATTTGGCTGATTATCAGCATTTGGGAGATGTGGTTCATCTTCCAATGACCAATTTCATGGCCCAAAACAGCAACAACTTCGTCAATAGAGGAGTCCTTAATTAAAGTGTCAAAAATAACAATTTTCTTCTTCATAAATGGTAGGCCTGAGAAGTAGGCGTTGGAATGAGATGATCTCTTGGAGCCATCAACCATGTAAATTTCAGATAATGGGAAGCCACATTCTTTGGCTAAGACATTAATTTTTTCTTCTAATTCTTTGTTATCCAATGGAGTAAAGGTGTAGAACATAGGTTGAATGACTAAATCATTCAACAAGAACATTGTGATTTGCAAACCAAAGATGAAAGTCCAGATGTAGAAAACAAAGTTTTCAGTGCATTTTTTCAACACTATACCCAAAAGGTATAAAATTGGGGAGGCTAGAGCACTGACTAGGAAGAAACTTTTAATGGTATCAACAACAAACAAAGATTTTGTCATCTTATTGAAACCGAACTTTTCTTCTAAGACAAAGTGTTGGTAATAGGAGCTTGGAATAGTTAAAAGAGTGGAGATGACATTGGATAGCAAAAAGAAGGCAATGTTGTTAGCCAATAAAGACATTTCAAATGGTCTTCTCATAACAAAACTCAGAGCAGCATTTCCAATAGTAACAGAGTGGTTCCAGATCGATGAGTACATGGTCAATGTGATTAGACCAGTAACCATACCCGTGAAAGCTGAGACCATTTCAAACTTACTTTTGGCCAAACCATAGGCATCTGATTCACCAAACTTCTTTTCATCAACTTTATCTTTCAATGCAGCCGGGATCTTTCTGTCATCGGATTTCAACAATTTGAATTGTCTGTAAGCCACGTATCTTTCAAACAAAAAGTTGGCACAAGTAATACCAATGATTACTTTTTTAAAAGGAAAATCAGAAAGGTTCAGCGAGTTATCCAAACCCAATTTGTTAATAATAAAGGACATGATGTTTCTTTGGATAGGGTTGTACCACAACTCCTTTCATTTGACATTGTGTTTATCAGATTAGAGAAAGATTAAAATATAAATGTAAAAAAAAAAAAATACACACACAATCTGTGAAGCAGGGAACTTTGCGGGATTTATCTTAAGCTGATGGGGGGAAGAAATACAAAAAAAAGCCAGCTGTGGACATATAATCACATTGATTGCGTCTTTTTTACAATTTAGAAGGTAAAAGCAATGATTTAATGGTATCAAGAGATATTTCTAACCTTAATCTGGGCAGAAGCATGATCGATGTAATGGTAAACACATTGTGACAACTAGCTACAAACACGAAATTTGAAAAAAAAATAAAATAAAATAAACAAATGAAACACGTAAAAAAGGTTAATAAACTACAAATAATTTAAATGTGGTTGAGCATTACTCGTGTTTTTTGGTACCACCTACACCGGCCATTTTCTTAGCAATCTTAACCATTTTACTCAACCAAACACAATTTAAGGTATTCAAGGCCATGTTTATGGAGAATGTGATGGTCATAATGGTCTTTGGGAAGTTTGGATCAGCATACCACTTTTTGGAGTAGACCTGGTAAGCCATGGCCAAGATGCATGACCAGCCCCAACAGATTCTCACTAGGAAAAAGACAACCATCAGCAAAATACCATTTACGGCATTCAAAACCATTGGAATTTGAACATCAAACTCTTTCATCAAAGTGGAAAACAACCAGTTGACATTGACAAACGGAGAAGACAACTCAAACAGCAAAAACTTGGAAACATAGTTTTGGTAGTTCGGATGCATGGCACTAATGAACACAAACAAAGAGCAAACAGCGTGGATCAGGAACTCGAGTTGGAAAAGCTCAAACCATTTCAAGCACACATACAGGTCCCAGAGGAAGTACCCAGCAGTGACAGCTGAGACCATTGTGATGAAGTCGTCTTGGAAGTATATGATATTCAAACCGAACTGCAAGTTCAAAGTAGGCAAAACCAGGGCTATGGAAATTATGCACTGGACCATTGTGACAACATGAACTTTGTAGTTCAAAAAGGACTGCTTCTTTTTCTTGTCTTTTGATGTCTTAAGGTCGTTCCATTGTTCCATTTGCTTGGCTCTTTTCTTGCCAACAAAGAATAAAGGAAGGAAAAGGTCAAGCAGTGGTGTAGACAGATACTCATATATGACGGTGTATGCTAATAGTGAAAGAACAACTTCGTGTAGGTTCCTTAAGTATAGATTTTGGCTGTTTGGGAAGAGCGAGTATTTCAATAATGGGTCTGTAAGACCTGTTTCAGTAACAAATTTCATATTTTTTTTTCTAATTTTCAGTTTCAATCAATAACAATGTACTTCCTGTTGTTTATGAAGGTATTACAAAAGTTTTAAGTAAGAGTTTATAAAGGAACAAAAACAATCTATATGATGAACTTTGGTTTGGTGTTAGTTTTATCTAACTTTTAAATTTTTTTTAAAAAAAAAAAAAAATATCGTTGCGCTAACTCCGATATGCAATTCCTACGTCCCAATAACCATTGTGAATCAGATCAGTTTAAATACAAATCAAATGCAGAGACTTAATCTCAAGAAAAATATGTCTATATAAATTGTTGACATATGACATTGAAGAAATAAATCACTTTAGAAAGGCATTGCATACTTAGGGGATGGAAGCTTCATTCTGTAGTTGCTACGTGGATTTCTCTTTGTTTTTTTTTTTTACCAGAGGTGTGTGCCTGGCAATATGGTAGAATTTATAAACGATACAAGTAAAATTAAATAAAATAAAATATCAAAACATCATCAAAAATTTGTTGATGAAATGCTACAAGGTGTTGTTTTGTCGAAAGAGGTGCAGGCAACGATGGTGCATTGATAGAAGCAGCAATAATCCTGATTGCTCTTGCTTCTATAATCCTTACATTACAACAAAGTCACGTTCTCAAGTCAACATTACATATCGCAGTGACGGTCTCATATGAAAAAAAAAAAAACATAAAAATTTTCACATTTTTTTTGTCTCAGGCGGCGAGTCAAGAAAATCCACAGTTTTGCTTTTATTTTTTACCCTCCATTAGTCGATATTTATTATTCTTAGATGGTTGCTTTTCAATCAATCACTAGATAAGCATTGTAAGAACATAATGATACCAAAGAATATAAACACTTTTTGTAAACTTCTTATCCGTAGATACACCATAATCCCATACAAAATGTCTTATCCATTAGTCTGTTTAGGTAACCCATTACTAGATGTTCAAGCCAATGTTGAACCAGAATACTTAGCCAAGTACGATTTGAAATCCAACGATGCTATTTTGATCGAAGATGCCAAGTCTGACCCAAGAATGAAGATCTTTGATGAGTTAGTTGAAAAGAAGGAAACCATCTTTGTTGCCGGTGGTGCCGCTCAAAACACCGCCAGAGGTGCTGCTTTTGAGTTAGGTCCAAACAAGGTTGCCTACTTCGGTTGTGTTGGTGAAGACAAGTTCTCTCAACAACTATTGCAAGAAAACGAAAAGGCCGGTGTCAAGTCCTTGTACTTGGTTAACAAGGAAATCGGAACTGGTAAGTGTGCTGCTTTGATCAATGGCCACAACAGATCTTTGGTCACTGATTTAGGTGCTGCTAACCACTTCAAGCCAGAGCACTTAGATGAAAACTGGGAATACGTTAAAAATGCTAAGGCCTTCTACATTGGTGGTTTCCACTTAACTGTTTCTCCAGCTGCCATTGTCAAGCTAGGTAAGCATGCTCAAGAAAACAACAAGCCATTTGTCATCAACTTCTCCGCTCCATTCATCCCGCAATTCTTCAAGGATGCATTGGTCCAAGTTTTACCATACGCCACCCATATCATCGCCAATGAAACTGAGGCTGCTGCTTTCTCTGAAACTTTCTACAACGGCGAAAACATCACCGACTTGAAAGAAATTGCCAAGAAGATCATTGCTGACTACAACCAAAAGGCCACTGTCATCTTCACTCATGGCTTGGAACCAACTGTTTTAGTAAACTCTGACTTAACTACTAAGGAAATTTCCGTTCATGCTTTAGACAGCGCCAAGATTGTTGATACCAACGGTGCTGGTGATGCTTTTGCCGGTGGTTTCGTTGCTGGTATTGTTTTGGATGAAGATGTTGAAAAGTGTATTGATAGAGGTCAAGCTTTGGCTAAGATCTCCATTCAACAAGTTGGACCATCTTTCCCAGTCAAATAAGTAGCCAAAATGCTGTATATATTCTTAAATTAAGTATTTGTTTTCAAATTTTGGAAAAAAAAAAAATTAACTGTTGCCAAAGTTAAGTAATTATAAAAAAAAAAACATTATTTACATAAGATCACGGGTTTGTAACTTATTTTGTTTACATATAAAATATTTTAAAAATTTAGTATAAAAAAAATTGGGCGCAAAAAAAAATTTCCCTGATTTTTATGTAGTTAAAAAAAGAAAAAGTTACGTTTTTATAGATGCAAACAAGAAAAGAGAACAATAGAATTTTTATAATGAGCATAAAAACCCCATCTATTGTTTTTTGTAAAAATTCTTTAAAGTAGTTTTTACCAAGATGTCAACAGAAAATTAAATACGAAGAAACCAAGTTTCTATTATATAAAACTTGCTAAATTTTTTTTACCCAAAACGGCAACACAAGATGAATACGAAAGCAATGTTTTGTATAGTGGCATAATTTAATATATGTAGAGTCACATGTGGACCCTATGATTAAAAGCTAAGAGCAAATTTGTTTATAGGCAAAGTACAAAAAACTTTTAAAATAACTATCAAGAGAAATACAAATGACGTCACACTGATCTTTTTATTTTTTAAGAAAGCAGCTGCACTGTTAATCCAATTACAATTTGTAAATTAATATTTTTTTGCTTTTTTTCTAATCCCTCCAAGAAAATACCACATTGGCAGTAAGTTAAAACAGGGATTTTTCAAGTCTATGCTGGTTTCTGGAAGAGTAGGTTAGTCCACAGGGCTTGTAAATTAGTATATCTATGTAAAACAGAAACAGCTAATAAAAGTAGCTATTTGTTGGTTGGTAGTTTTTTTTATAATCGATCATAAGAACTTTGTATTTTTTTGTAAATGTTTGTTCCATATAAACATCAAGCAACTAAGCATTTACACTTGATTTTTCAAGAGAGGTTATTGGTTTGTTTTTAAACATATAGCTTAGCTTTAGCCCAATGAGCTTAAAAAAAATATATGTCTCAAGCCCTTAGAAACATCTGGTAATGTGGCAACATTTTATGCCCATGAAAAATTCTTGATGAGCAGATTTCCCCACCGGGACTGCTGTCAAAGTATAATTGTCGGCCCTAAAAAAAAGGAGTATGTGTTAACTGCTGTTTTATTTATGTCTTGCGCTGAAATCTGCCAGGAATGTACGGTGTCTTAACCCAAATTGGATAAGCCATACCAAGGAAGTTGAAGACTCCAAATGAATTTAAAAAAAAGAAATATGAAGGTTTTTGTTGGCTAGATTTTATAATATTCAACAGACTTCCAAAAATAGCTTTAATATGTTGTTTTTTCTTGGAGAATGAACAAGGTTTTAACAATTGCCTTTAGCTCTTGAAAACTCAGTCTCTATTATTCTTGTCAAAAATATCTTTACAAATTACTCACTAAAGCATTTTTTATCTAACTCGTGCTTAACCAGCATTTTTACCTAAACTACTATGTTCAATAAAATATAAGACCTATTAAATTAGAGGTTTCTTACAATGCTTTTACATACGGTTATCATACTACAGATTTCTGATCTTGCTTCTCAAGTCATAATTAATTTTTTAAGCCTCACAAAGGTCTTAAATTAATTTATCTCGGATTACTTAAAGATGAATAGACTTTACAACTGATTTATTAAAACTAAAAAAAAAAGCGAGTCCAAAAATTGGTCAGTTAAGTAATAAAAAAACAAATTGCTCACTTTTTTCAAGAGATAAAAAAACTCTTATGTAAACTTATGTTTACAGTAGCAAAACAATAGCGTGTATGTATTTTATAGGAAACTTAAACAAGTTTATTACTCTACTAGATAACAATAACTCAAGTCGTAAGAATCTAGAATTAATCTATACTTGAAAAACCAAAATTAGATCACTTGGAATGTATAAGCAAATATTGATAAAAATTGTGAATTCTTCTGACATCATGTATTTCAAAGTCGAAAATTTCTTTTTGTTCCCGAGATCACCAAACCCCTAACAATCTTGAAATAACGACATCTTAGTTTTTCAAACAAGTTGTAAGATTCAGAAAATTGTTTCCCTTTTGTATTTTTTTACCCCCTTAAAAAATAGCAAGACAAGTAGTTTTCATTACGAGAAAAAAATGAACCTTTAAGCTTAGAATTATGATTATAGTTAACCGCGTAAGCAACTTTTTTTTTTTTTTTTAATTTCTGCTGCAGTTGTCTAAGCGGTTGCTCATCAAATTAACTCAGAAATTATCGCACAACAGTTTAATTTGCTCAAAATTTTTACTGATTACAGTGAGTATATATTACCAGCAATTCGACCCATAAATGTGAGGGTACTATTATAATAGAAAGTATTTTCAAGATAGGGAAAGCAGTGATATCACTTCAGCGGATAAAAACAGCTAGATACTTGGGCACTGGATGAACTATGTTTTTTCTCATTTTCTGCTCTTTGTAACTGTGGAAAAAGACAACCTTCCGTGTCGTTAATCCACCCGGGCGCGTATATACAGGTCCAAAAATTAATCTTTAATAGTGCTAACTGAATTAGCATAAATGTTTTTGCTGATTTTTACAACAAATTACAGTATATTGTAAACACATTTACAATAGCCTTCTGCTTTTGCTTGTAGTGGCGGTTGCCTTTCGGATTTATAATACTATTTAAGTATTTTTTATTGCCGTTTTATGGAAATGCTTTTTTAAATTTCCGCTTGCTATATTGAAAAAATTCGTGTTTTTTTTTCGTCTCAATTTTTTTTTACTTGTTGGTACAAGGCGATGATTAATAATGCATTGTTTTCTGTTACTTAGATTAAAAGAATTAAGCATATTAACCAATCTAGATTTATAGTTAGAAATTTTTTTAAAAAATCAGCCACACGCTGGACTTGTGCCAGTAATTGCATATATGTATCTATTGTTCTTTAAAAAAGTTGTGCAATTTTCTCAGTTACTTATAAAAATAATTTTCCCTCTTGAGCTTTTTATTTTTTTTGTTGATTAGTTACCATAATTATGTCAGTCCAAATAAAGCAGTTTACATAGTATTTTTTTAATACTTTGAAAAGTTTTATTGTATTTTTCTTAAAAACGCAAGAATAGTCTATTGCATCATTCATAATTTTCATGAATTAGTTTGCAGCTTTTATCAAGTGCTAAAAATAAAAAAAGAAACAATAAATAACAAAATGTCTTGCAATGAACACATGTATCAAGGCTAATTATTGTGTTTTGCCATGGTATTTTTTTAATTTTTTCTTAGTAATATCTATTAAGTTGTCGACCATCTATCTTATATTTTACTTTGTTTTTACCTTGTTTTTTATCAAGTCCTCTTTAAGTTTTTTTTTAAAACAAATTTTACTCCTATATAAACTCAATGCTTTTTTCAAAAATATGTATAAGTTTAATTTTTAATATTGACTTTTACAAATAATTAAGCATTTATTTTATAGCCTTTTATTTTGAATTTAGTTTCAGTAAATTAAAAATTTTGAACCAACAGAACTTAAAAAATTAATCCCATTATAGCTTTTAAAAAAGTACAAAATATTTTTACTTTGCTAATCTTTTAAATACTGCTTTTTATTAATATTTTAAATTCTAAAAAAATTTTATTAGCCTTATATTTACTTTAAACTGCAATCTAATATTTAACATTTTAATTAAATATGGTTACCAACAAATCTTTTGCAAAAGATCTGGTTTCTTTGATTTTAGGTATCAACTTATACGCAAAGTTAGTATCTGCTGGTCTTTTCGATTTCACTTCTACATCTAAGAGGGCTTACACTGGTACTACAGTTAGTACTTATTCCACCAGTTATGCTGTCGATTTTTTTGGAGGAACCACTGGTACTCTTTACTACGTTGAAACGCCTTATTCAACTTATTCAGTAAATATCTACTCCAACTGGGAACAATCGACTACTTCAACTTATTTAACTCAAGAAAATTATTACTACGGCACTAATAGCGTTGGTACCCATGCCACTGTTTACTATGTTGTCACTCCCCAATCCAACGATCTTGTTACATCAACCACATATGGTACCTATACTACCACAACTACCTACAGTACTCAATGGAATTTAGCTTCTAGTCCAATTAAATTAGATTCAGTTGGTCTATCTACTTTTGGTTTGTCCCCTAATGTTACATCCACCTTAACCACATATTATGTTGCTACTCCTTTGTCAAGATCCACCACTAAAATTTTATTTGCTTCTTCTGTGTTAGCTAATGAAACTGTGTCTATAATCGATAACGTTGTTACCTCTGGAACATCTCCTTATGTTCTAGAAAAAGTCTACATTGCTACCCCTATAAACCCATTGGTCTCTAGTTCTGTGGCTGTATACACAGGTTTAAGTGTTACCACATATAGCACGTCATTTTCAACTGATTCTGCTGGTACCAAACATACAGTTTACTACATAAACAGCCCTTACTCTTTAACACTACTCTCTGGTGTAAAATACTGGGACCAAACTTACACTTCGCTCAGCGCTGCATCTACTGCCGTTATTACAAATTCCTTGGGCTCAAAAATCAGAGAAGAAGCATATGTTTTGTATGAACCAACTCCGGACAAAATTGTTACTACTTTTACTTACTGGGTTGGTTCAACTACAAGCACTTATTCGACAAATTACGAAACAGATAGCGATTTGATTTTTTCCATTGATTTCTTCAATCTTTTGCTTTTTTGGGATTGGTTTCATGAAACGACTTATACTTATACCACCTACTATGTAAAGACTCCTTACAACTCTGAAATAGTAAATTCATACTCTTATCAAAATACTATTACTAGCGCTTCCACATACAAGACGCAGACAAACACGTATTTTGGTATGGATAATCAACCAACAGTAGAAACAATTTACTTTATTGCTACTCCTTTAGCTGCTGATGAATCTATATCTTATTCATACTGGGATGGTAAAAATGCCGCTACTGTTTCTACATATACAACTGATGGAACCACAGTTAAAGTAGTACTGGAACCATATCCTTCTACAACAATTCATAGTGTTACTACCAATGTTTCCTCCATCACCGCAATTGAGACTTATGACACAACCGTAGAAACGACTGTCATAAGTGACAGCACATACATTGCAACTATCCTAAACATCAATGTTCCTGCTGTTACTACTATTTACAGTTCTATCACTCAAACAGACGATGTTTCAAGCATGACAACATTAGACAGTATAACAAATATAGGAGGTGTCACTACTCCAGCATATGTTTTTGACAATCAATTAGAAAACATTGTTAACACTTACACTTATACAACCTATATTATTGCATATCCACTTTCAATGTACATTACAGATTCTAGCATTCTAGGTTTAAGTGCAAGTACATATAAGCAATCTGAGATATACATAACTGCGGGATCGGGAACTACAGACAGCATAGTGGTGTATTATGTTGCTACACCAGTGGAAACAACATTCACCACCGATGTTACCTCTGGTACTTCTTCTATCTCCGAAGTTGTTTCATACTACTACACCACCGGTGCTGATGGCTCTACCACTTTGACTTCTGGTGTTTCTACTGTTGCTGCTGCTATTACTGCTCCAACAACCTTCACCACCGATGTTACCTCTGGTTCTTCTAGTGTGTCAGAAGTTGTTTCATACTACTACACCACCGGTGCTGATGGCTCTACCACTTTGACCTCTGGTTCTTCAACAATTGTTACTGCTCCAACAACATTCACCACCGATGTTACCTCTGGTACTTCTTCTATCTCCGAAGTTGTTTCATACTACTACACCACCGGTGCTGATGGCTCTACCACTTTGACTTCTGGTGTTTCTACTGTTGCTGCTGCTATTACTGCTCCAACAACCTTCACCACCGATGTTACCTCTGGTTCTTCTAGTGTGTCAGAAGTTGTTTCATACTACTACACCACCGGTGCTGATGGCTCTACCACTTTGACCTCTGGTTCTTCAACAATTGTTACTGCTCCAACAACATTCACCACCGATGTTACCTCTGGTACTTCTTCTATCTCCGAAGTTGTTTCATACTACTACACCACCGGTGCTGATGGCTCTACCACTTTGACTTCTGGTGTTTCTACTGTTGCTGCTGCTATTACTGCTCCAACAACCTTCACCACCGATGTTACCTCTGGTTCTTCTAGTGTGTCAGAAGTTGTTTCATACTACTACACCACCGGTGCTGATGGCTCTACCACTTTGACCTCTGGTTCTTCAACAATTGTTACTGCTCCAACAACATTCACCACCGATGTTACCTCTGGTACTTCTTCTATCTCCGAAGTTGTTTCATACTACTACACCACCGGTGCTGATGGCTCTACCACTTTGACTTCTGGTGTTTCTACTGTTGCTGCTGCTATTACTGCTCCAACAACCTTCACCACCGATGTTACCTCTGGTTCTTCTAGTGTGTCAGAAGTTGTTTCATACTACTACACCACCGGTGCTGATGGCTCTACCACTTTGACCTCTGGTTCTTCAACAATTGTTACTGCTCCAACAACATTCACCACCGATGTTACCTCTGGTACTTCTTCTATCTCCGAAGTTGTTTCATACTACTACACCACCGGTGCTGATGGCTCTACCACTTTGACTTCTGGTGTTTCTACTGTTGCTGCTGCTATTACTGCTCCAACAACCTTCACCACCGATGTTACCTCTGGTTCTTCTAGTGTGTCAGAAGTTGTTTCATACTACTACACCACCGGTGCTGATGGCTCTACCACTTTGACCTCTGGTTCTTCAACAATTGTTACTGCTCCAACAACATTCACCACCGATGTTACCTCTGGTACTTCTTCTATCTCCGAAGTTGTTTCATACTACTACACCACCGGTGCTGATGGCTCTACCACTTTGACTTCTGGTGTTTCTACTGTTGCTGCTGCTATTACTGCTCCAACAACCTTCACCACCGATGTTACCTCTGGTTCTTCTAGTGTGTCAGAAGTTGTTTCATACTACTACACCACCGGTGCTGATGGCTCTACCACTTTGACCTCTGGTTCTTCAACAATTGTTACTGCTCCAACAACATTCACCACCGATGTTACCTCTGGTACTTCTTCTATCTCCGAAGTTGTTTCATACTACTACACCACCGGTGCTGATGGCTCTACCACTTTGACTTCTGGTGTTTCTACTGTTGCTGCTGCTATTACTGCTCCAACAACCTTCACCACCGATGTTACCTCTGGTTCTTCTAGTGTGTCAGAAGTTGTTTCATACTACTACACCACCGGTGCTGATGGCTCTACCACTTTGACCTCTGGTTCTTCAACAATTGTTACTGCTCCAACAACATTCACCACCGATGTTACCTCTGGTACTTCTTCTATCTCCGAAGTTGTTTCATACTACTACACCACCGGTGCTGATGGCTCTACCACTTTGACTTCTGGTGTTTCTACTGTTGCTGCTGCTATTACTGCTCCAACAACCTTCACCACCGATGTTACCTCTGGTTCTTCTAGTGTGTCAGAAGTTGTTTCATACTACTACACCACCGGTGCTGATGGCTCTACCACTTTGACCTCTGGTTCTTCAACAATTGTTACTGCTCCAACAACATTCACCACCGATGTTACCTCTGGTACTTCTTCTATCTCCGAAGTTGTTTCATACTACTACACCACCGGTGCTGATGGCTCTACCACTTTGACTTCTGGTGTTTCTACTGTTGCTGCTGCTATTACTGCTCCAACAACCTTCACCACCGATGTTACCTCTGGTTCTTCTAGTGTGTCAGAAGTTGTTTCATACTACTACACCACCGGTGCTGATGGCTCTACCACTTTGACCTCTGGTTCTTCAACAATTGTTACTGCTCCAACAACATTCACCACCGATGTTACCTCTGGTACTTCTTCTATCTCCGAAGTTGTTTCATACTACTACACCACCGGTGCTGATGGCTCTACCACTTTGACTTCTGGTGTTTCTACTGTTGCTGCTGCTATTACTGCTCCAACAACCTTCACCACCGATGTTACCTCTGGTTCTTCTAGTGTGTCAGAAGTTGTTTCATACTACTACACCACCGGTGCTGATGGCTCTACCACTTTGACCTCTGGTTCTTCAACAATTGTTACTGCTCCAACAACATTCACCACCGATGTTACCTCTGGTACTTCTTCTATCTCCGAAGTTGTTTCATACTACTACACCACCGGTGCTGATGGCTCTACCACTTTGACTTCTGGTGTTTCTACTGTTGCTGCTGCTATTACTGCTCCAACAACCTTCACCACCGATGCTCCCTCCGCCTCTTCCAATAGTAGTGTTTTGAGCACAGTAACATCTTCTGTTGTAGGATTATCCTCAACAGTTACTAACAATTTAAGCAGTAGCATTGTAACATCTGGAGCTCCTTTATATCCAAGTGTTAACACATCTGGTATTGTTACTTCATCAGCTGCTGTATCTGCATCTACAGGTGCTATCACATCTGGTATTGTTACTTCATCAGCTGCTGTATCTGCATCTACAGGTGCTATCACATCTGGTATTGTTACTTCATCAGCTGGATTATCCTCATATCCAAGTGTTAACACATCTGGTATTGCTACTTCATCAGCTGCTGTATCTGCATCTACAGGTGCTATCACATCTGGTATTGTTACTTCATCAGCTGGATTATCCTCATATCCAAGTGTTAACACATCTGGTATTGTTACTTCATCAGCTGCTGTATCTGCATCTACAGGTGCTATCACATCTGGTATTGTTACTTCATCAGCTGCTGTATCTGCATCTACAGGTGCTATCACATCTGGTATTGTTACTTCATCAGCTGGATTATCCTCATATCCAAGTGTTAACACATCTGGTATTGCTACTTCATCAGCTGCTGTATCTGCATCTACAGGTGCTATCACATCTGGTATTGTTACTTCATCAGCTGGATTATCCTCATATCCAAGTGTTAACACATCTGGTATTGCTACTTCATCAGCTGCTGTATCTGCATCTACAGGTGCTATCACATCTGGTATTGTTACTTCATCAGCTGCTGTATCTCCAACTACAGGTGTTAGCATAACAGGCAGTGTATCTTCATACGGTGGTTTGTCAAGTGTAGCTTCTGCCTCTAAAAATTCTTTGAGCAGTTTGTACTCTTCTAATTTATTATCAAGCTTATTCACTACATCATATTCTGGTCCAAGATATATTAACAGCTCTACAAGTTCCACCTCGGCAACTTCTGGCAATGCGCTAACCACTTCAATGCCAGCACTGCCTTCCGGTCCATCATCCCCTCATTCAATATCGACTGTCTCTAAAAGTTCATCTGCTCCTACCAGTCCTGTATGCGCCACTGATAGCCTAATGAACTATATTGTCGATTCAACAGCTTATTACAACTTTTCTGTTGCAGCTGTTGAATATACTGATTTCTATGTTGTCGCTAATCTTGGTGATTCAACTGGAGACGCAACCTTGTCATTTGACGATTACAGTGGATGCTCTACAAGCTTCACTACTGTTTCCAGCAGTGTTATTGAAGATAGATCCAGTAACACCCAGTTGTGGCAATCTGTTACATTATCAGAAGTTCCAAGTGACGCCGATGGCCTTCTAGAAGCAAAACTAATTGTTCCAGTTTCAGTAGGCACTGTTTCAACTGTTCAAATTGTAAACTTTATTGTTCCAATTTACAACAGTAAAAGAGACACATTAGTTAGTGAATATTTGGTTTATACCTTCACAATGAGTGCTACAACTGATGGTGAAAATAGTTCTACAAATCTTGAAACCTCTAGATTAATTTCAATTGATGAAGCCGCCTCAGAGTTTGGAATTACCACACCAAGCTCTGCATCATCTACAAGCTCCGCTCAATCTGTATCAACCAGTATCACAAGCGCTAATAAAATTAGTACTTCAACCTCAAGTGGGGCTGCTTTCATCACAAGCTCAGCTGCTTCTGCCATCAAAACATCTACTGAAAATTCTTCTGCAACTTCTACTTCAACTGCTAATAGTAGTAATGGAGTCTTTAGTGCCACTAAATCAAAACCATCGGGCAGTTTACAAACTGCTTCTTCATATGTAACTGGTTCAGCAACTACAGCTTCTGAGAATACAAAGAGCACTGTTACTTTAAGTAGTGAACATCATACCTTAATAACTGTTACTAATTGCGGCGATAAGACTTGCACTATTTTGGAAAGTTCCAAGACCTATGCTGGTGCCTCTCAAACAGCTAAAGGTGGTGCTTCCGGTGCCTCTCAAACCGCTAACGGTGGTGCTTCTGGCGCTTCTCAAACCGCTAACGGTGGTGCTTCTGGTGCCTCTCAAACAGCTAACGGTGGTGCTTCTGGCGCTTCTCAAACAGCTAACGGTGGTGCTTCCGGTGCCTCTCAAACAGCTAACGGTGGTGCTTCTGGTGCCTCTCAAACAGCTAACGGTGGTGCTTCTGGCGCTTCTCAAACAGCTAACGGTGGTGCTTCTGGCGCTTCTCAAACAGCTAACGGTGGTGCTTCTGGCGCTCCTCAAACAGCTAACGGTGGTGCTTCAAATAGTCAATACTCAACAGCTTCTTCAACTGAGGCTTCTTCTAGTACTCCAACAGCTAGCACAGATCTTAACAATGAAAACTCTTCTACTGTCACCAGCCAGCCTAAAACTTTAGCTACCAGCGCTACATTCAGCTCTACTCCTGCTATTACTACCCAAAGCCAAAGTGCTTATGATAACGGAGCCATTTCCAACTTAAAGGGATCTGCTGGTTTATTCAGAAACATGGTCTTAATGATTGTTTCCGTTATGTTCTTTATTTAATGACATTCACTAAATGTCTTTAACTACTCTGTATCCTAATTGTCTACAAATAATCCAATTTTATTTGTTTTTGAAGACAACTTAAAGAGATACGTTCGTTACTCTAGATACCCTATTATTCTCTATAAAACAAACAAAAGGCAAAAAAAAAATTAAATGGGAAAGCCTTATTGTTTCAACCTTTATATATTCATGAATAATCGCCTATGTCTCTACTTTTTTAAAAAACATGTTACCCATACTTTTAACGACATCTGCTTATTGGCGATGTGTAGATATTAATTAGGATGAGATTGTCTTGTCCGATAGTTTTTTTTTTTTTCGTGTTTAGCGTTGAAAATGATGTTATTCTTAATTTACACGTGACTTGTACGCATTATTTTTTTTATGCGTTTCTTTAAACATTGTAATCTAAGAGTATTTATTAGAAGATCTCAATAATGCTCTAAAAGCTCTATTATACATTAAAGCACCCAAAGAATTCTAAAGTTTTTTTAATCTTTATAGGGTAATGTGTTTTTTAATTGCGATCCTTTATATATATATTATTGTAAATACCACAGAGATATTGCTTAAAACGCTACCAAATTAAACAAAACCAAAAGCTTTATTCTATAAACACGTAAGCACAATCTAGCAGCTTTTTTTTTTCCACTTTTTGTTATCATATCCCTAAAAAGCCTTCCGTTAACACCAAACCAAAACAATAATGGCCAGTACAAATTCCATTTTGGCGAAATTGATCAATGGTGGTATATACGATAATGCTTCATACTGGGCAATTCCTCTTTCGATCTTACAGCTGCTAAGTGTATTTTTTTTAATGGGTGCAGTATCAGAAGATTTCTTAGCTTTCAATGTCAACTTACTCTGCAATTCTTCAAACTTGTTGATTTCTGTGTTGATGGCATTTTGCAATTCATCACCCGATTTGATTTCTAATTTTGTTGCCTGGTACTCCAGTGCCAAACTCTCAAATGGGCCTGATTCCGATGTGTCCAACACAGCAGATACATTGGCTATCAGTGAAGTGCTAGGTGCATGCGGAACTATCATGTTCATGGCAATCGGATTCATACTTTTAGCCTTCAATAAGCTTTATAAAAAAATCCTAATTCAAAGATTTGAGAAAGAAAATATTAACAATTCTTATCAGGATGAGAACCAATCGGAAAACGATCATGCAGAAGTACTCAGATCAATTACGAACGCGAGTTTGGAAAACAAAATAAATCAATTTGTTAACGAGGCGAACAACCCACAATATAGCAAAGAATTGGAAATACTACTAACCCCTTTGCTGAATAAGTTGAGTAATGATATGATATTTTTCTCTTTTGGGTTTTCGTTGATTCTTATGTGTTGCAAAATCAAAAGCATTAGTCTTTTTGTTTGTGTGGTTCTTTTGATTCTTTATTTTATGTTTATGCTCAACAGTATCAGACATCATAAAAAACATGTAAATGATACTACCAACTACGAAAGTTCTTTGACTGACCAAATAGAAATGGAGAATACAGATGCTTTTAACATAGATAATCAAGAAGAAGCTGATGTGATTTTCAAAAGTCAGATGGAAGAAAACCATTCATTTATGGAAAATGATAACTTTAGTTTTTTTGTGAGCATGTTTGACAGTGAGGTGCTTGGCGAGACAAATTTATCAAATGAAGATTTTATTTTGGAGGAGCCAACTAATGTATGGGATACAAATAGAGATTCCAGTGATATTTTCCAGTTATCAAAGAAATCGAAACCGAGCAGTGATAGATTATCAAATCTTAATAACCGATCCCCTTCTTTTGTATACAGCGACAATCCATCAGAACCTAACCAAGTAGTTGAAAACGCTATTATTTATGATACAGCATCAAAAAAAAACATATCGGAGAAAATTAAAAGCAGTATAGTCTTTCATTACATTCAAAGAAAGACAGAGACTTTTCAAAATGATAATTTCTTAAAGAAAATCATATTTTTAATGACAGAACCAGTTCTGCTCTTAGCGGTGGCTGTATGTCCAAAATACACCAAGTCCATTCCAAAATCAAAAGACGCATTTTTGATTTTATTAATTCAGTGCTACACGAGCACGTTTTTTATGGCATTCGTTGGATTGACTTTGATCAAGAAAAATTATTTGTGGATTGATTTTCTTCTTGCGACTGTACTTGGAAGCATTTTAATGGTTATAGAATTCAGAATGAGAAAGAAATTCAAAAAGATCAGTGAATTCTCTTTGAACAGACCATTAACAGGTGGGACCTCTAATAATAATAACCTGGCCACGAGCGAAATAATTAACCAATCCACACGTTATGAAGAATTTATCGATGGGTCGACATTACTTCAGGAGTTTAGATTAGAGTGTTCTATTTTTTCATTAGTCGGCATAATAAACAGTATTTTGTGGATTGTCATACTCTCCAACAATTTGATTCAAATCATAGAGTTTTATCAAAAAACATTTAACATATCAGAAACTATATTGGGTATGACTCTTTTTGCTTGGGGAAATTCTGTGCCAGACATTTTAAGCAATGTTGCTGTTTTAAAGTTATATGCCAACGACATACCTAAAGGGTTAGATCAAAATCCAACATTGTTATACAAATGGCAAGTGCAGTCTTTGGTTAAGTATTGCCATATTTCTATGGTCACTTGTATATCCAGCTCAACCATAAATTCCATGATTGGAATAGGATTCAATGCACTAGTTGCTATTTTGAAAAAGAGTCCATTTGAAATATCTTGGTCCTTGAAGGACATTGGCAGCAAAACACAACTTCATTTGCTGATAACTTCCAGCTCTGTGTTAGTATACGTAATGCTGTTTGCTCTGATCTTAAAGGTTTTTGTCAAAAACAAGCATTTATTGCAAAAATACATAATCAATGGCTATTTCAACAAGAGAGAAGTTGTAATGCAGGATCTGGATGAAGACAATATGGAAAACGGTAACAAAAACCTTCTTAAGCTAAAGTTTAATAAAGCTTTGAAGTTTTTTGGATACTACGTTATTTTTACATGGCTAAGCATCAATTTTATAAATGTATTGATTGAAATTTTACTATGATATATATACAGGTATCAAATGCCTTCTAAAACAGCATTTGTTTTGGGATATTTCATCAATGAAATTCTGTATTCCTTGTCAGATTCATCTTCGATATCTTCTACTGTGATTGAAGTTTTCTTTTTTAGTGGAACGTTTGTGGTCTTATCGATTTTTGATTCTAAGGAGTCACTATCATCCGAGCATTGTGATTCTTCATTCATATGAACATCTTCATCTGATTCGTTATCTTCATGTAATACTGGTGAATGAACAGTTGGTTCATTTTCTAGTTGGGCTTCTAGCTCAAGTTTTTGGAGTTCCTTTTCATATAGTTCTTGGACCTCTAATTCTCTTTGCTTCAACTTTTCTGCTTGTCTTTCCATTCTTTCTTTTTGTTCTTTTAACTTATGTTTTTTTAATTCAAAGTCTTTTTTGGCTTTTTCTAATTGCATAGCCTTTAATTTCTTTTGCTCTTCTCCTCTTTGTTTCTTCAATTCTCTTTCCTTGTTTGCTTTTTCAATAGCAGCAACTTTGGCTAACTCCTCTTCTTTCTTTTTTTGTTCAACCTCTTCTAAATGTTGCTTGACTCTTAATTTTTCTTGTTCCTTTAATTGATTTTCGTAGGCCTCCTTCAAAGCAGAAACATTTTTGTTTTCAGATGATTTGCTTGGACTCTTTTGAATTTTCTTTACTGGTTTTTCTTTGACTGCAGTCTTTTTTAAGTTCAATTTGATTACAGCCAATCCAGATTCCATAGTTGTTAATGAATCAATAGCGATATTTTCGTAAGAGCTTGGCAACTCAAAGATCTTAACGATCTTGTTGTTAGCATTCATAACAGCAAGCTCCTTGTTACTTCTGCTGATGGAGAATTTGTAGTTTTTGAAAACATGCTTACTGAATGCTTCATTAGCTTTCTTGAAATCCTCGTTGGTTAATAAGCTACCGGCTGATTGGTATGGATCAAATCCACTTAAAAGAGAGTCAAATAATGGATGTCCATAAAATTGATTGCTCCTCAAAGAATTCTTTTTTTCCAAAACAATTTCTTGCAAGTATTCTTCCATAAACTCGTTGTAGACGTAAGGTGAGGCTTGCTTACCAAGTAACATTTCATCAGAGTATTCATCTACTTCGTTGAACTTGTAACTCAAAGGTTCACTGCACGAATTTTGTTCAAAATAAGATGGTCTTTGCACATAAGGGGAGTAGACGTTGGATGGTCTTTGAGTGTAGTATAATGGTTGTTGATTAAAGGCAATTGGGAACATCATTTTTTTTCTTTGAATTGATTTAGTTTAAGTGGGGGTAGTAAGTGTTTGATTTCGTACTATTTGATTGATGGTTAATATCTTTTATTCTTCAAAATTATTTTAAATTTTATAAACTTTATAACTTGCATTACTTTCAAATGTGTATTTATATAAAAAGGGTTTAGTCACATTAGGCAATCATTTCTCTTGTGGGGTTATCTTCTTTTTTTCAAATTCAATTAACTTATTTGATTAAATCTTGATGGAAGTTTCCAGAAAGTTCTGGCAGCGGATATTAGCTAAAAAAAAAGAAACTGGTGTGAAAAACGAAATGATAGTTTTCGATAGCGTGCGGCTGAAGTCCTAAACGAAGTATGTTAGTTTTTCCAGAAGATTCTAATGTCAAAAAAAAAACTCCATTCGGATATAAGGTAATATACGTCACGTGAAACAGCAGTAAATGAGTGTTTTGTTATTTTGAATGATCAGTAAAATCAACATCTTTATTTTTACTTATGGCAATCAATGCCCAAAAAAAAATACCCCTTGTAAATCACAAATATTCATTTTCTTTGAGCTGTGGCTACAAATAAAAAGAATTAAGGCTTATCTTGCCCGTTTAGGAAATGCTCTATAGCTTTAATCAATTTCTCAATACAATTAAACGCGGCTTTTCTTCTCTCTCTTTTTTTAATCTCAAAATCTTTAAAAGAGGAAATGCTGTTCAAAAGAAGCAATTGGTAATATCTTAGCTGTTAAAAAAAAAAAAGAAATGAATCAACTTCCATACACAAAAATCCACTTAACCAATGCTTAAGTCTTAGCTTATTAACTTTTCAAGTTATTAACTATTACATGAAAAAACCAACACAGTTCCTTTTGCTTTTGACTATTTGGGATAATATTGGAAACTTAAAAAAGAAATGGTGCTTAGTTATTTTATTTGGTTTATCACACTGGTTACAATTAACGGATTGAATATATCAAATGAAGTTGCCCTTTCAACAAACATATCCAACCCTGCTTATGATAGATTGAATTTTTTTAGCAAAATGTCCGCTTTGACGAATTGCATATCTTATGGCCAATTATATGAAGACAAAACGTTATTAGAAGGTGGATGTCCCCCGCATTTGCAATTTTGCTCTAATAAAAGCCATAATCCAATTGCTGATCAGATTATTATCAAAAAAATTATATTAGCTAAGAGCAGTTTTGAATTGGGAACAGGCTACATTGCCATAGATCATCATCACGAAGTTATAAGCATGGCTTTTAGAGGTTCAAGCACAAGATGGGATTGGCTTCATGATTTTTTGGTTACCCCAACAGATTATGTTCCGTTTTCTTTTGACCAGTATGCAGACCAGGTTGAGTCAGGCAATATTCCGAGCTGCGATGACTGTAAATTACATTCTGGGTTCAATATGTTTTTGACATCTTTACAAGAAAGTTTTTTAGAAATATTAGAAGATACATACAGTGAATATCCTGATTACAACTTAGTAATCTCAGGTCATTCATTGGGAGCTGCGGTAGCTGTATTGTGCGGACTTGAGGTAAAAATTCGAGGGTATAATCCAACGGTGATTACATATGCCCAGCCCAAGATTTTCAATTCACAAATGAGTGAATGGGTTGATAAAATATTTGATTCTGAAAAACTAGACACCTTCAATCGACATCACAATACTGTTGATTTAAAATCAGGTTATTATAGACTAGTACATATTAATGATTACGTTACTGAGTTACCACCATTATATTCTCATTCTGGACTTCAAATTAATATAGATAAAATAATGCTTCCACATGAAATAGATGATTTGAGCTATATTGGAATGAGCCTCCTAGAATCTGATGACGCTCAAGTTGCATCCAAAATTATCAATTCCGACATTTCTACAACTGTACAAACAGTTTTTAATACTGACATATTACATTTATATGAACACAGACACTACTTTGTTCAAATCAATGAGTGCGACTATCTATAGAAGCACTCATTGATTATACTTAAAAATAATGAATATCTTAAATTGCACCCAAATTTTTGATTCTATTTTCCAATACTATTTCAGCTAGAGTTGCAAATACCAGCTCAATGTTAGAAGAGTCTGTAGCCTGAGTAACGTTTGGATATATTGTCAAGCCTTGGCGATTTTTTTCTTTGAGCAGCGATAAAATGTACTTTACTGAAGCCTTTGCATCTTTTGGATCTCCATCATATCCAGGAAAATAGTCAATAAGAGGAGAATTTGGTAGTTTCTTCAAAAAAATATCAATTTTGTTCAAAAACAGCATTACTTGGGTGTTTGCAAACCATTTACTGTTTACAATTGAATCAAATAGCTGTATAGATTCGGTTAAGGCATTGACCTTGGGGTCTTCCACCAGCGAGCTATCATAATCACTCAAAGAAACGCAGAATATAAGAATTGATACATTACTAAAGCAATAAATCCATTTTTTTCTTTCAACTCTTTGACCGCCAACATCGCAAATGTTCAAAGAGATATGCTCATCTTTCAGCTCAACGATAGTCTCTTGAATGCCCGTTGTTTTCATTCTAGATTTCAACACATCATCCACAGTAGGAACATAACTTGGATCTGATATTCTCTCTAAGCTATCAATGAAGTATTGTGCATTACCCAATAGGTGAAAGCTGTTTCTATGTTTACTCTTAAGCAAAGCTTGTGTCGCAGGTGTTTTCCACAGTATGGCTAAATATGCAAAAAAGAGGGGTGGTAGCCCTTTTATATCATCTACTTCAATATCTTCCAGCGGATCTTCACCTGTGATATAATCCTTTCTGTTATCCATAGATAAAGTCAGCACACTTTTAAATTGGTGGACATCTTTAATTGTTGAAGACAAATCTTTGATGTCGGACTCGGCCACAGGTATTTGGTATTTTTTTCTTGCCTTTAAAATATCATTGGATATGTCTAACAAGTTTTTGTAAATGACTGGACGCATTTTGAGAAGCTCTTCTTCGTTATACCCGCCTTGATGTAAGATTTTGAATTGTTTCAAGACTGTTGATTTTCCGGATTCTCCAACACCTAGCAAAAGCACTTTATAAGTATCTTCTAAGTCTGGAGGGGTTTGCAAGTTAGACAATGATGATTCAATTCCTGAAAAGTCTCTTGTACCGGACATTGATAAGGCACTCTTGGGCATCCCCTGCTGAAACATATTTTGCTGCATCAGCTTGGATGTTGAGATCTTAACGTTTGAGTTGCCCATGTTGGGTTTCTTTGAGCTGTTGGTTGTTTGGAGATTGAGAGAGCTTTTTGTATTTTTGTCGGTGATTGCATTTGTCAGTTTCTTATCAATACGATTAGGATCAACAACTCCCGCAGACCCGGTCTTTTCCGTGCCTTTGTTATATAACAAGCTATGATTATCTTTCTTTTCAGTCAGTGGCTTAACTTGGATTTCATTGTTAACTGTTGCTTTACCTGTTTTTATAGCCTGGTTTGCAGTGCTTTCCTTATCAATTATTGAATCAGGTAAATTGTCGATATCCTGATGTGTGTTGTTGGAAGATCCTTTTTCTGACACTTTATTGGCATATGGCTTTTCGCTAGATGCACATAATCCCATCTTGTTTTCCGGCTTTTGGATGTTGTTACTTGGGAATTCCAAATTGTGTTATATATTAATAAAAAATGTTAACAGGGTTATAAAACACTGTTTAGAAGTTACCACTAGAGAATTTTTTCATTGTTACACATCCAAGTTTTATATTGATGCTCTTCCTTCCCTTAATAACACCCCGCCTTGATATGAAGAAAAAAAAAAAACATAGGTAGGAAACAGGGACTCCCTTATTTTTTTGACATCTTTTCCCTCTTTGGGAAGAAGGAAAAATGATCAGCCGCAAAAAAAAAAAAAAAAAAAAAACGTAACCTAGGAAACATATCTTTCACGAGACGGCAATAAGCTCAAGACTACACATCAGATCACATGCAAGTTTGTAAAAATATGCGGCGTGAAAAAAAAAAAAGATTGCAAATGCAAAAAAATAAAGGCATGAAGGAAGCGAGGTTCGAACTCGCGCGGACTCTGTCCAACAGATCTTAAGTCTGCCGCCTTAGACCACTCGGCCATCCCTCCAAAGAATTATTTTATAATTAAAATAATGAACTCCATAGTACTTGTACGCTAAAGTTTTTATGCATTGCTAAGTTCTATGAAAGAGATACATCAGATTATTGTATTTGATGACAGCATTTACATCAAAATAAAGGTTTAGTAGTATTTTCGATATATCATATATATACACATATTATAAACCATAATTAATTGATAGCTAGCAAAATTGGTGTTTAGCAAAAACAACAAAACACATTTACCACATTTTTTTTTTTTTTGCAAAAAAATTCTACAGAAATATATAACAAATAATCTTCATTGCTTACTTCAAATCAACAAATTCGTCCCAAGCTTTGACTTCTTCTGGAATGCTGGTGAAGTTAATACCTTGAGACAACAAAGCCAATTTTTGGTCGTATTTTTCCTTCAAACATTGAGCAAACAGTAAAGAAGTGTTTGGTTCATTGAACAGACATAAGCCGAAGTCGATGGAGTTTCTTCTCATCAAGTAGTCCAAATCTTCAACGCTCTTGGCTCTAGCATGGGACAGGTTGATGACACAAGTAACGTTGTTGTCTTCGTACAGCTTTCTCAAGGCCTTCTTGTCGCTGGTGTCTTCAGGGAACTCCAAAATTTCAGCAGATTCACCTAGTCTTTGGCATGTTTCCTTGTCGGTGGCAAATAGTCTGTATTTACCAATGCTTTCGAATGTCTTGTAGACTTCTTCCAGTTGAGGTAGGTTACCACCAAACAGAATACCCAACTTCTTGTCCGCATCAGTGCTGATAGGAACCTTGAAGTTCATGGTGGATTGGATGGAGCCCCAGTAAGCATCCTTCAAGTTCTTACCCAAAGAGCAAACTTCACCTGTGGAGGCCATCTCAACGGATAAGAATGGATCGGCACCGGCTAATCTGTTGAAGGAGAATTGTGGAGACTTAACAGCAACGTATTCGTAGTCCTTGCCCAGCATCAAGTCATCACCGTGCTTAGCCTTGAATTCATTGATTTTAGTTTGATCGTTGAAGTAAGCAGAAACAGCCAAGTCAACAAAGTTACAACCTAGGACCTTGGAAACAAATGGTAAAGATCTGGAGGCTCTGATGTTACATTCAATGACCTTGATATCGCCGTTAGGAAGAATCAAAATTTGCATGTTGAAAGGACCGGTGATGGACCAGGCCTTGGCAACCTTTTCAGCAATGGTCTTCAACTTGGAGATTTCTTCTTTGGTGGTATTTTGAGGAGGCAATACCAGAGAAGCGTCACCGGAGTGAACACCAGCATCTTCTAAATGCTCGGAAACAGCATAGGCAACCAACTCACCGTTACAGGCAACAGAGTCGATGTCCAGTTCTCTGGAGTTTAAGTGGAACTTGGACATGACAACAGGGTGTTCTGGAGATACATCAGCAGCAACTTCTAATTTCTCGTGTAATTCCTCGGAGTTGTCAACAACAGCCATAGCAGCACCAGACAAGACATAAGAAGGTCTGATCAGGACAGGGTAGTTACCTTCGGCAAAGTCAGAGGCTTCTTGTAGAGTAGACAATTCCTTCCATAGCGGCTGGTCAACGTTGATGGAATCCAAGATTGTTGAGAACATGTGTCTGTTTTCAGCGTTGTCAATGTCCTTTGGAGATGTACCCATGATCTTGACACCTTGGTTGAACAATGGCAAGGCAATGTTTTGAGGTAATTGACCACCCATGGAGATGATGGTACCTTGTGGTTGTTCAAGTTCGATGATATCCAAACATCTTTCCAAGGATAGCTCTTCAAAGTATAATCTATCAACTTCGTCGAAGTCAGTGGAAACGGTTTCCGGGTTGTAGTTGATCATGGTGACCTTTTCACCTCTGTTTCTTAATGATTTGACAGTATTAACGGCACACCAATCGAACTCGACAGATGAACCAATTCTATAAACACCGGAACCCAAAACAACATATGGGTTTTCGTTGAACTCAACATCGTGGAAGGAGGCGTTGTAGGTCATGTATAAGTAGTTGGTGGAGGCAGGAACTTCAGCGGCCAAAGTATCGATTCTCTTGACCCATGGGTGGAATCCGTATTGTAATCTTATCTTTCTGACTTCAAGTTCTGGGGTATTGGTGAACAAACCAATTTGTTTATCAGAGAAACCGATCTTCTTGGCCTTCAACAAGGTCTTGGAGTCGATATCAGAGGCGGTCTTGAAGGTCTTTAAGTGGTTTTGCATCTTAGCAATGTTTTGGCATTTGTGTAGGAACCACTTGTCTATTCTACTTAGTTCATGGACTTGGTCAACTGTGTAGTCTTCGTGGATAAGAGCTTGACCAACAGCCATCCATCTCTTGTCTGTAGGGTTGGCTAGGACATCATCAAGAACTTTTTTATCTTCAAATTCGGGAGAGCCTTGGAAACCCAATAGAGAAGGATCAACCTCTCTCAAGGCCTTTTGGAAGGCTTCTTCAAAGGATCTACCAATGGACATGACTTCACCAACAGACTTCATGGCAGAGCCAATGTCGGTTTGGACGTGTTGGAACTTTCTCAAATCCCACTTAGGCACCTTGATGACGGTATAGTCCAAGGAAGGCTCAAAGTTAGCAACGGTGGTCTTGGTGATTGGGTTTGGAAGTTGTGGCAGAGTATAACCTAGAGCAATCTTGGCAGCGGTATAGGCCAGTGGGTAACCGGTGGCCTTGGAGGCCAGGGCTGAAGATCTAGACAATCTGGCATTGACTTCAATAACACAGTAGTCTAAGGAGTCTGGAGCCAAGGCATATTGAACATTACATTCACCAACAACACCCAAGTGGTTGATGATTTTGATAGCAGCACTTCTCAACATATGGAATTCCTCGTCGGAAAGAGTTTGGGAAGGAGCAACAACGATGGAGTCACCGGTATGAACACCTAATGGATCGAAGTTTTCCATATTACAGACAGTTATACAGTTACCAGTGGAGTCTCTGACAACCTCATATTCGACTTCTTTCCAGCCTCTCATGGACTTTTCAACCAAGACTTGTGGAGACAAGGACAAGGCTCTGGTCACAAGACCGTTCAATTGGTCCATGTTGTAGGCAAAACCGGAACCAAGACCACCCAGAGCAAAGGCAGATCTGACAATGACTGGGAATCCAATCTGTTCAACAGCAGCAACGGCTTCGTCAACGGTTGCACAGGCAACGGACTCAGCAATAGGGATATTGATTTCTTTCAAGGCATCAGCAAACATTTCTCTGTCTTCGGATGTTTCCAAAGTAATGATTGGAGTACCCAGGACTCTGACGTTGAACTTGGCCAAGACACCGGACTTTTCCAGGGCAATACCACAGTTCAGGGCGGTTTGACCACCAAAGGTCAGCAAAATACCTTGTGGTTGCTCTTTTTGGATGATATATGAAACATACTCCAGAGTAACAGGCAGGTAGTATATCTTGTCGGCTAGAGTTTCCGAGGTTTGGTTGGTGGCGATGTTTGGGTTGACCAAAACGACCTCGATGTTTTCTTCTTTCAAGGCCTTGATGGCTTGGGAACCGGAGTAGTCGAACTCACCGGCTTGACCAATGGCCAAACCACCAGAACCAATGATGATGACTTTTTTCAAGTCTGGGTTGATTTGATGTTTTTGTATGTATTGAGGCATGATTATTTTTTTTTTCCTTTTTTTATGGTAAAAGAAAAAAGCTCTTGTGAAGTTGTGTGTGTTATTTTTTATTTGGTGATTGCTCTAAGCTATTTTCTTCTAAAAGACCTTTTTCAAAAGAAATAACAACTGATTCCTCCTTTATATAAATGACAATTAGTAGAGCCAATTTTTTTAAAATTAAATTAAATAAAAAACTTCTTTTCTTTTTTTTTTTTTTTAGCTGTGTCCCTAAGGGAAACTCTTACCGCGATGGACCATTTCGCCTTGTGTTTTTTTTTTTTCACGATGGCTATGAAATCATCTTCGATGATACGCGCTGTGGAACTTCGCCGGCGTCGGAAAAAGCCACCGACAACGACCGAATTACTCACCGATGGTAATCCTCTTTTTTAAAAAAAAAAAACATGCAACAAAGTCGATGAGCCTAGAACTCTAGTTCACAGCTGAGCACAGACTCGTCTCCAGTGGTCAGACACCCCTTCACCATGGCCTTCCCTTCGTTCAGCTCAATGCATGTGCTGCTTCCGTTGTACAGAACGGACTTGCCCTCAATGCCTGTTTTGTCACAGAACAGGAGGTATTTGTTGCTCAGGCCATGCAGCGGCTTGAATCTGCTGTGCCAGTAGCTGACTGTTTGTATGTCCGGTCTGTACAGGAACTCTGTGGTGGAGTATGTCTTGTCGTCCATCTGTGAGTTCACATGCAGGATTTCTCTGTCATCAACCAAGTCGGGGTTCACCAAGCTTGGCTTCATCTTTGCAAGCAGCTCCAGATACCGGGTTTTCTTGTCTGTTTCTGTTTCGTTTTGCAGAACGGAGCACGGTGTTGTCCAGGCTGTGGGGCACACCACTAAGTCTACGTTTTCCTCAGCGCAATGAGAGGCATACTCGTACTTGTCAAAGGGGGCTGTGAACTTGTATGGGTTGATGTCCATGCATATGCCCATCGAACACTTAATCTGTTTTTTGTCAGCCCCACTGACCAGATCCATCTTGAACGAGGAGAAGTCCTGTGTAGATTCAGTTGTCCACTTCTCATCCGTATAGTAAAGATGTTTTTTTCTGTGGATCTTGATCACCTGGTCCTTGTAGATGCATATACTCGAGTTGTAGAACTTGTCCTTGGCCAGGGCATCTCTTTCAATGTATCCGGAGATCACATATGAGTTGTACTTCTTGCTCAATGTCTTGAGATAGTCAACAATGTTGTTCTCATCGGGGTTGTTGTGCAGAAACTCCTCAACATCCTTGTTTGAGCCAAACAGGTACTTGTGGTAGGCTAGTTCAGGAAACACGATAAGCTTGCTGGTGTTTGCCGCTTTGAAGTTGAACTTGTTTGACTCCAGGATGTTGCTGATTTTGTCTCTGACGTTAGTGAGCTTGACTGAGTTGTTGGCATTGAGCTGGAACATCAGCACATTGAGCTTGAACTTGGCACTCATTGGCAGTGTGCAAAGATTGTTGTTTTTTGGTGTTTGGTGATTAGATTCTCAACGGAAATAGTTCTCCCCAGAAGGCTTTTTTTCCACAGGGCGCATTACCCATTTTTTGTTTGGTCAATAAAAAAAGGAGGGCCTGTGGGTTTTTTTTTGCCTCCCCTGTATTTCCAAAAAGCGGCTATCTCAGATTTTAATGAATCAACATTAATATAACACAACAACAAAAAAAAGGGGTAGGTTGATATAGAAATAATACCTAACAACAGCCATAGCTTTAATTCATTATGTCGAACAACGATGGGAGAGGAAGAGCTCCTAAGATTTCACTTGATCTGAGCAACTCAGTTAGCCACACAACAAACCCTATCGATAGCAACATGCTGTTCCCTAGCACAAGCCACAACCACAACGCCATCTACTCAAGAAGATCCTTGAGCAGAGTCACAAGTAGAAGCACTGCAAACCAGCTCAACAGATCAAGATCTAAAAGCAGAAGATCAAACACTAATAATACCATAGACACGGACAACTCTGACTACGACACAATCTCGAACTTGTCAAACAGAACCTCAGAAAGCAGATCCATCCATGAATCAACTTTGAAAGCAGACTTGAAGTACTCCATTTTGAACAAAAACCCATACACAGAAAGAATAAGAATCATACACTCAGACTTCGAGTCTGATTCGGATAGCGGAGACAGCGAACATAGTTACGACAGTTACGAGGAGGATCTTTCCCACTACATGCTCGACCATGACGAGGTTCCTGAGCTCTCGAAGAAAAGGGATGACAAAAAGGAGCAGCCGCTGCAGTACTCCTCGGACGAAGAGAAGATTCTGGATGCCAACGACGACATGTTCAAGAACCACTTGAAATACAACTTCACAGACCTTGTAATGCCCAACACCGACATCCCGTTCAAAGATGTTTTGGAGCAGTGCAAAGAGTGGATCAACAAGTACAAGGCCGAGTACAACAACCAGCTAGAGCCCCAGTTGCTCGAGAGCATAGACCACAAGATGTTCTGCGACAACACCTGTGAGAAGCTGACATTGGTGCTCGGCGATGAGAACAACGAGCAACGGTCTATTTTCCACCGAACAGTCAAAACAGACGAGTTGCCAAAAACATACATTCTGCAAACAGACGGCTCCTTGGAAACCATCGCGTATGTGATTACAACCATTTTGAAGCCGAAGGACCAGCTTTACATCGTGTGCCACTACGAACAGTTGTCTCTGGTCAAGCTCACACAGTCGCTCATAAACACAACCCAGAAGGTCTTGAGTGTGTTTGACCAGGTGAACACATCGATAGATTTGAGTGATGTTTTGGTCAACATAACAATCTTGAAACACCACTATCCGAAGCACTTCCTCAGTGGGTTGATCTATGCGGTCAGACCTGTTCTGTTGATTGTCAATATGACCATAATAAAAGGCTGGTTAAATGGCTTTGTTTGTGGTGTTCCCTTGCTTGTGTTTAAAAGAGAGACCAGAAGCAGCTCGCTACGATTGTGACCTATATATATGTATTTATGTTTTCTTCAGCAATTCTTCTTCAATGTTCTTTTTTTAATTAAATACAGAAATGGATTTTTGGAAAAAAAATATCTGGGTGTTTTTGTTACGCGTGAGGGAAACGCAAGAGATTTAATTAATTCGAAGCAGTACTTTTAGCTTGATTTTTTCTTTGAAATTGTAAAGAGTAAGTACTCTAGAACACAATCCAGTAAAATGACTATGACAGTTAATATTGCAGCTTTGGCTCAAAAAGACATGGTTGATGTCATTAAAACAGGTGAAATGCTCACAGCAGTGTGCCTGCCTCCGCCACCTCCCCCATTACCAGCATTCCCGGCAATGAATACCTTGCCAACCGCCGTTCCTAAGAGCAAATACAAAAAGTTCTACTGGAAGTTGGTCAAGAAAACCACTCCAAAAATTGTCTCATCTATGCCCCTAAACCATTTTAAACCCAACAGGGCTTTGCCATCGTTGATGGTGAGCAAACTCAGCAGCGAGGTGCTGAATGTTGTCATAGACCCAAAAATCGAACGCTTGTTGCAAGCAAGCTTCTTGATACAGGAAACAACAAACACAAAGCAATCCCCAAACTCACCACTGTTGGAAGAGGAGAGTGCTGCCAAAAAAAGCAATTACGTTAAAAGAAATCCCCATGGATTGCATAACCTCAAAGTCCTCGAGGTTTTGAAAAAAACAAACTGGAAAAACCTCCTGTACCAAGACATCTTGAGTGTATTCTTGGACTGTGGCAAACTGTGGGAAAATGAGGTCCACAGCTTTGCAGCTTTTCGTATAGAGCTCAAACACCCCCTTCAAACGAACTTGAACAGATACAACACCAGCGATGAGTTTGAGTTCTTGGAGTACTTGAATTGCTTCCAGGAGTACTACCAGGACAAGTGCACAGTGACCACGCAAATCCAGGAGCTCAGGGAGGTGGTGGAGGTCTTCAAGAGCAATTTGAATGATTTCGCGCACTTCAACGAAACAATGGTGGAAGAAAAACTGGCATTGGATGTGTTGATAGCTGTTGTAGTGAAAGTTGTGAGTCTAGTCAACGATGATGTATTAAAGGAAAACACTTTGTATTGCGTGGATAATTTGGTCAAGCTCAAAAACTGCAAAAAAACAAACTTTTATAACATCAAAAGCAACAAAGAAGATGATGCTGTGGAGTTGGATACGTTGCTAGATCTGGTGTATCTAAGCGTAAAAGACAATGACCAGGTAGCCAATTTTTTAAAGATATGCTTGAACTTCAAGAAAGATGTCATCAGTGAAAACAACACATGCTTCAAAAAGACCAATCTTATTTTGAGCAGCCTAGCAAGTTTTTATTCAAAAAGCCATTCAATGGTGGAAAACGACAAGTTCAACAAGTACTTCGAAGCAGAATTTCTGAAGGCAAAGCGCCTGGTTATGCCATTGCTCAAGGCATACTATTATCAAATGGACATCTACAACAAGCTAGTGTACGAATACAAAACAGCAGCAATGAACAAAGAGCACATAAACATAATCAACAAGTTTAAAATCTTTATAAAACCCACGGGCAACGTCAGCATAAAGGACATTTTGAGCTGCCAGAGCATAGAATATGACAGCAGCGAGACAACAGTCGTGCAGACCATGAAGGAGTTTCTGCAGGACATGAAGAGAGTTCAAGATAAATACTCGAGAGAAAGGGAACCCGTGAATCGTGAAACACGAGCTGTCAGCGAGGTGGATATAAAAGAGTTGAGCACTTTGTATGAAGAAATCATGATGGGAGATGCCGTAGAGATGCTTAAAGGCTGTGGGCCGCATACAAGAAAGCCCCGGCAAAAAGCAACAAAAACAACTGCTGTCGACATGAGTTACGAAGCCATGCAAGCGTTGATCCGCAAAACCAGGGCCCTTTGACATTTGTTATTATTTACATGTGTGATAGTCTGCAATATATACATCAATCTAAACTTAAAGAGGTGACTTCTTCGCATCGCCACCAAACAGGTCGTACTTGACATCAGGCTCATCAACCAGGTGGAAGTACCAGTGGACGATGTTGAAGTGCAGTTCTGTAGGTTCCTTTTCGGCCTTGAAGTAGACCTTGGCCTTCTTGTTCTTGTTCCCAACAACGTAGAACTGTATGTCGACGTCTCCTTTGACCTGGTTCAAAGTCCCGTAGATCCACGGAACGATAGCCCCGTCCAATCTGATGTTGTTTCCCAGAACATCTCTATATTTCTTGTTTCTTCTCAATTCCAGCAAGGTATTGTTGACACTCGCGTTGTCTGCTCTCTCGTTGTTGAAAATAAGCTCAGCACCAATCCAGATACCAGCAATGTACAAGGCGGAGTATAGAATTTTCTTAGGCTTGTTCTTGTTTTTCAAGGCAATAGGGTCAGGAAGATCTCTGTTCACAGTTATAGGTTTTTTGGTGTTTATGATTGTGGCATTAAATCTTCTGGCTATATTGCTGTGGGATATTTGTTTCTTTGTAAGAGCATTGGATATGTGTTTAAACATTTTGTATGAGTGGTGGTGTTCTTGGGTGTTGGCTGTATTGATTAATATGATTTGTTTAGGATAGATAAGTTTTAGATACAATTTCCCAAAGCAGAGACCAATAACTTTAAACGGGAAGAAAAGAAAATTTTTTTTGCCGTCTGGTCGGATTTAAGCAGACTCACCAACAAAGCAGTAATGACATGTTACACGTGATGCGATCACGTTGTTGAGAAGTCAACATTCCAAAGATCACTCTCTCAACCTTAGATAGCAAAACAATAATGATAAAGTTTCTTAGTGATTAAAACATTAACCAGAAAAAAGCATAAGTAGCAGCTTGTAGCCGTAGATGTTATCCCAATACACTGCCCTTAACAACATGCTTTCTTATACAGCTGCAAACCCCCATTTGTTGCTTTTTTCTCTTCTTCTTTTTTTTTTCCAGGGCATTTATTTCCGATAGTTGCCCGTTCTGTGTTATCTTTTGCAATTGTCTCTTCCCAAAGACCAAGCAACCAGCAAACATAAAAATGGTCAACATCACTATAGGAAAGATAATACACATATCAGCAGACTTGGTCCTTGTATCGACTCTGCTATCAACCATCCACTCAAGAACGGAGTACAAGCTAGACACCACAAGACTTTCCTTTGGAAACCCAACCATCAAGCACTACCTTGACTGGTACCTGAAGCTTGGAGACAACCTTGTCAAATCCTCATGTGACTATGTTTCTGAGGAGAAATCAAACGCAATAAACCAGTTCTTCACCAAGAAATAGAATCTATGTATGTATATACGATATTTATGAGGGATTGAACCCAAGCATGTACAAATCATCATCTTTCTCGCTTTCGTTGACTTTGTTTTTGTTGTTTGTATCCATGAGTGAGTCAAAGAAGTCGTTCCCCTCGCCTTCTTCGCTCGTGCTCAGGTTCTTAGATCCGAAATGGTAGCTCATTCTCCGTTTGCCGTCAAACTGAATCGACTTCGCACTCATGTCCACACTGCCGCTTCTTTGTGGGCTGCTGCCAGTGACGCTTCCTTTGCGCTTCACCCCCACACTGCTCCCAAGCTTCGGCAGCTTTTTGCTGTCCAGCTGTTTAAAGTGTCTCGTTCTGTAGCCTCCTATTTCGTTCATGTCCTTGACGACCTTGTTTCCGTAATTGTTAGACGAGTTGCTGCTGCTTATCGAGTTGTTGCTGAACTTGTGCATAGTGCTCTCAGGCGTTGTCAAATTTGTGTTGTTCTCCTGCTCGGAGTTGTCTAGAATAGGCACGTAATGGTTGTGTATGTGCTGGTGGATGTTTATCTTCAAGTTGTTCAGCTTTGCCTGCTCTATAAGCAAGCTGACCAGCTTCTCATTGGTGATGTTTCCTGAAGACAAAGTTAGGTTCTTTTGTTTCAGCTGGAACTTCCATTCAGTGGTATTTTTCTTCAATGGCACAGAGTTGGGTCTCGTTGGTGGTTTCTGCAAGATCGTCTTGGTAGTGTGCTTGTTTATTGTATGGTTCGAAGTATTCGTGTTGCTCTCGGTTCTTGCATTGTCATTTGCAAACACACCAGGCATGCTCTTTGGATTGTTAACATTTGCAGATACCAGGTTGGATAGCAAAGATGGCGGTGAGTTCACAATGTTATTATTCTGGGTTGTTCTCAATGAGCTTATTATATCATGTGGTTTTGGTGTCTGCATCATGCTCGTTCCTAGCGGAGGGGGAGACATGGACATGTGGTACTGGCCTGGCGATAAAGCAGCCATTGGGTTCACTGATGTGTAGTGCTGATCATATTGCTGATCCACATTGTTTGAAGCTACTGAAGGAGCTATTCTGTTCCACTGATAACCATTGTTCGGTTCACCAGCAAGATTCAAAGAAGCATTTCCGTTTGCTTTGCTGTTATAATTGAACTTAATGTCATCATCCTTCATCAAGAACCCAGGCATGCTGTTGAACGGGGTCTCCATATTTTCCATCATATTGAAATTCTTATAATCAAGAGATGGCGCTTGCTGCATGTCTACGTGCTCCTCATATTCGTCGTCATCTATTTCATCGTCGTCTTCAGACACATCAAGATCGTCGTCATTTTCTAGATCTTTTTTAGTCTTCTTTTTGTCCTTCATCTTGAGAACTTTATTTTGTTTCTTGTATTCCTTTTTTTTCTCTTTGTCTATGCTCTGTTTATCCAGTTTTGCTCTTAACTTGACCATATCTTCAAATTCTCCATTGACAGTCAATTCGGCCAATAAAATATGCACTGCATTGTCATCGCTTCTGTTTTTGATGTAGCTGTTTATCAAGGTTCTCCATCTATTTCTACAATTCAACGCAGATCTATTGGACTGGAGTGCTTGGGAAAGATCAAAGGCTATGGTTCTCCACTTGGTTCCAATGGTATTCATTTTGTTTATCAAAAATATATCCTCTCCTTCGGTCCAATTGATATGATTTTTCAGATCTTTTTTTGGGTCTAAAGCTTCGTGGAATCTCTTTGAACATTGGTCAACCGTTCTTCTGGGCACTTCCGAAGCTATCTTTGACCACAAAGGGCCGTATTGCTCGTATTTTTTCAATAAAAACTCATCCTCTTCTTTGGACCACTTTCCTTTTTTCAAGTATGGATCCAAAACATTCAACCACCTCTTCTTGATCATTATTGGCCTTCTTTTTTTCAGGAGGTCTTGCAAAGATATTATAGTATTCGACCTACTTATCAAGTAGTGCAGGTGCTCGGGAACATTCTCTATATCCTGTTTTTCAATCAAGGATATCAACTCAAGGTACCTCTTCAGATGTATGTCCCAGAGAACAAATGAAATGTTTGTCCAATCATTGGTAAATTCCTTGTTGAAGAAGTCCTCTGTATCCACGATCTTCTCCTTCAGATCATCCAAACTCGATATGTCTCTGAAAAAAGTGTTATTGGTTTTTATGAAATTGTCCACATGGTCCAAGATTATCTCATCCTCAAACGGCTGCCAGGTCATACGCTCGTTGAAGTTATGTGGTATTTTTATCTTGATCTTCGTGTATGCGTCATAGTCCTTGATTTTCTCCAGGTAATCTTGCAGCTTGGGTGGTTGGAACCCATTGCTGTTAAATTCTTGATGGTGGTTCATGAAGTGTGTGTACCAAATGGTGTATGGTTATGGCTGACTCATTCTCATCAAGAATACATCTCAATGTTTATGTTTGCTTTTTTGTATTTTTTTTCAAAATATTATTTCTTTTTTTTTTTTTTTGACAGTTTGATGCTCACCTTCCTGAAATGGCATAAGAGATATTTTCACGTGATGCAAATATGCTTATGTCCGACACCCATTGTGTAGTTGTCCAAAGCTTCCAACGTTAAGAGTGATCCACAGCAAATGGTGGAGTAAAAATGATGTAGAGTAGGCTTGAATTTATAAAAAAAAGGTTTATATATATGTGGGTGTAAAAATTCTCGGAGAGTTTTATTTGATTCTATTATAACAATGAAGCGTATATGGCATATTGTAATAGCTATTCATGTTGTTGCTTCTTTGTTAACATCGTCAAAAGCAATATAGCTAACTTTCTCAGATTAAAGTAACTAATAATACATATGCACATAATAAACCTCTTTTATTAATGACAAACACTGGTTATAATTCTGTATAGGATTCATTTGATGATCTTTTGTGTAAGTCTCACGTGATGTAGTCTCAATGCAACCCATCGTTATAAAAGAAAGAACCACCCAAACAAAAACCAGTCACTCCGTTGTCATAAATTCCAAAAAATATTTAATTAGACAAAGTTGTCACTAACAATCAATTGGATCTACTACTACCCCCTTTGTGCTGCTTCTGTCTCTAGTGTCTGTATTTTATCTCCGAGTAGCAAGATATCCCAAAAATAACTCATTTCACGTGCCTCCCTTAGGAATTGTCGAAAAAGACGTCTGAGAAAAAAAAACAGCAAATCAATGTGTGTGTGTTTTTTTTTTATAATTTACCTTAATCAATCATCAGTGATAACAACTCAAACCAGTTATAATAACCCCCCAAAAAAGTAATACAGCAACAATGTCTGAAGATCCTAAATCATTGATCAAACAAGCATCTGAAAAAGCCAAACCTGTCAGTGGGTTTTTCTGGAAGCTGATCTCCTCACCAGAAGACCAGTACGAAGAAGCCATTGATTTGTACGTTCAAGCTGCCAAGGTATACAGATTAGGAAATGGGAAGGTTGCCAAGGACTATGCCAAATCTGCTGAGTGCTACAAAGAGGCTGCCGTTGTTGCTTTTGAAAGATTACAGAACTACAACGATGCTGCCATGAACTACATCGAGGCCTACAAGCTGTGCAAGATGGGTGATGAGTACAGCAAAGCATGCGAGTACTTGCAACAGGCCATCAACATATTCACCAAGAACATGGGTCAATTCAGAAGAGCTGCCAATTACCAGTTTGAGCTAGGTGAAATCTTTGAATTGCAGCTGCACCAAACTAAGCCAGCCCGTGAAGCTTACGAGTTGGCTGGGGATTGGTACTTGCAAGACAACGCCATACAGCTAAGCAACAAGTGCTATTTGAAGCATGCAGACTTGTTGGCAATGAGCTACGAAAACAACGATGATCTGTTCAAAAGCATAAAGATGTACAAGAACTTGATAGATACCAACCTCAAGAAGAACTTGAATCTGTGGATAGTCAAAGACTACTACTTGAAGATTGGTCTATTGCAGCTGTTGTTAACCGACAGCGTAGCCAGTGAAAGAACACTATCCGAAGCTAAAAATACTCTAAGAGACGACAAAGACTGCAAAGAATTCAAGCTTTTGGAAGCCTTGATAGAATGCTACAAGGAACAGGACATTGATTTGATGAGTCAAACATTGATGAAGTACGACAAATTTGATAAGCTTGATAACTGGAAAACCACCATATTACTGAAAATCAAGGAATCTTTGATAGGTACCGAAGAAGACGATCTGTTATAATTTATATAAGTTCATAAGTATGATGTATGAATTGCTTTTATGTATAATAATTGTATTATTGTAAAATGCCTAAAGTTTACATTTCTATAAAATTGTCAATTCAAATTGTTTTTAAAATTATTAATAATTACTTACATTATTTTAACTATAAACTTACTTTGTTCTAAAATGTAAACTGTACATTGGTTTAATCATGTGACCAACAGTAAACAAATGTATAAAAATGCAAGTATTGGAAATATACAAGTTATTTAAAGCAAACTCCAACATTTAGCCCATCTACGTTCATCAAATCATATATTTAAGCATGCTGTATACATAAGCCATTCAGCGGCAACTCAGTGGAACTTTGTTTATACTGTTATCGTTTGTATTTTTTTTTTGATCTTGTTGCCTGAATCACAATTTCCGTGGGTCTTGGGTTCCCCTGTGCCCGAAAAATTTCTTAGATTGCAATGGTCGAAATTAAAGGATAACGGCAACATAGGAAAAGTTATAAAGAAAGCCAAAACCCAACATGTCACAAACATTTGAGGAACCTGTTAAGAAGATTAACGACTCCAATACGAGCATCAAACACTTTCAAGTCTCAAAGGCTTACAAGAGATTGCTGAAGTACTCCAGCAAGTACATCAAGATATTCAAGACAAATAATATAAGCAGCATACCGATAAGTGAACACGACGCAGAAATTCAAACAATATTTGACAATTTCCTCTTTGAAAAGTTAAAAGGCGTACTTGAGCTCTACCCACCAATTAGCAAAGATGAGGTTCAGCAAAGATTTGGAAACACGGCCATAAGATCATTTCACGATCATCTTAGCAACGATGGTGTGATTGATGAGATTCTTTTAGCCTTGGTTACCAAGCTCCATGAACTAAACCCAGCTGACGGCTTGGACAGTGAATATTTGAAGGAGTCTATTGTGGAGATTAGACACTATTTGCTGATGGCGTTTGGGAACAGAGATAGAATGGATTACGGAACGGGCCATGAACTGTCCTTCTTGGCATTTTTGATATGTTTGGACATACTAGGAGTGATTGATTATAACATTCATTCATTGACTTTTGTGTTTGACCGCTACTACAAGTTTGTTGCGCATATTATTATCACATACAACTTAGAACCTGCTGGATCGCATGGGGTTTGGGGACTGGATGATAACTTCCACTTCAGCTACATCATAGGCTCTGCACAAATGATGGTGAATCCAGTTTGTAAACCTAAAGATGTCATTGCGTATGTCAAGAATGATAACCACCAGGATAACTTTTTGATATGGAATGTGAATCTTATCAAAAAGGTTAAAGGACTGAAAAATTTTAAGGAACATTCACCCGTCCTCAATGACATTCTTATGAGCATAAAAGCATGGGATAAGATAAACATGGGGCTCTATAAAATGTGGATTGATGAAGTGCTGCTCAAGTTCCCAGTAGTGCAACACTTTTACTTTGGTAAGTACTTCTTTTCATGGAAACTCACAAAGAAAATCAAAAACGATATAATACAAAAGAGATTGTTCAATGACAGTGGGTCTGAAGAGGAAAAGAAGAGTTCGTTGCTGAAATATAGAATGAACCAGATAACCGTGGACAATGTGATTAATACTGCAGAAAAAGACGATAAAGGCAGTAATGACAGAAGGCTATTTCCAATGAACCCTCCAAAGAGAAAGATCATGTACAACAATCGCTAGTTTATGTATTACTTTGCTACATATTAATGCTTTTTTTTTAAAAAGAGATTTTAAGAATTTTTATAGTTTATTAATTAAACGAGAGTCACGTGTTGGATGTTATTCTGATACCCAAACATGGTAGCGACTGTGTTTAAACCGATGAAGCAAAACACGAAATCTCAAAAAAAATAAAAAGAATAAAACACCATATTGATAAAATTAAGTCTACTAGGAGTGGCAAAGGCCAAGAATCAATGAGTGTGTAAAGAAAAAACTCTGCTGATATAAATATAACAAAATATGCTACCGTCTATTTATAATAAACAAAAGAGCAAAGTTGGCAGCCGCAAGAGAATGAGCAAGCCAAGCAAACTGCAGAAGAGCAAATCCATGAGCATCTCAAGAACAGACCCCAAGTTATCTCTTCACGACATAGTGTGCAAAACTAAACACATAAGCTACTCGCTGGAGAAGAACAACGGTAAAAAGAGTGAAAACACGAGCGATAACATTGAAAGAGTGCTTCGAAAGAACCAACAGCGGAAAAAGCTATTATCACTTATAAACAAAGACGACACCTCGGATGACAGCAGCAGTGTTCTTAGTAAGGGCTATGATGTAGTTTATGAGAACAAGTACGATCTAAGTAACATGGTGAGCAGAATTAACACGGATCCACTGATGCTTCATTCTACCTTGAACAAGTCATTGCAAACAACGTTCAGTAAAATATTGCTACTGAACACATCCTTAAAGTTCTTTTTTGATTACAAACCCAACGATATAGTATCTCTGCACAACGTAAAGATAGTATACAACACCATCAACACGAGGGAATCCAATTTGGGATTGCTGCCGAAGGTAATGGTTATCAGGTGTGAAGAGTACAAAGAAAAAAACGTATACTTGGTCGACATGAAAAAGTTTAACAAAACTGGCGAAGAAAAGTTCCATAGGACACTGGCCAATAAACTAACCGAGAGCAAAGAGTGGATGATCCAGCTGAGTCAGTCAAATACATTCAATGTTCTGAACATGACCTACTGCATCAAATGGAGAATAGTCAACAAACCGAAATGATCTTAAACCGGATAAGATCAACATTCTGGGGTTTTCATTTTATTAGTTATTTATGCTATGAAATATATAATTCGAAGACTAATTAGTGCTCAAGTTGTTGCCCAGTTCATTACACAAAATGAACATAAATCTACTGGAGATGGATGTTATTTGGTAACGAGATGCCTTTTCTCTCATAGGAGCATCGTCCGAGACCAAGAAGATTTCCTTTTTGGCGGCGCTGGCATCCTGCTCATCGGCTTCTGAAACCAAATCCATGTTGTGGTCATTTGGTTCTACAGTTTCAGCACCGTCGAGGTTCATATTGAACAGTCTCTTGTCGTTTTTGAAAATGGCATCAATCACAAACTCATCAACATGGGTCTTCCAAGTCATCTTGGTCTCGTACTCCAAGTGCTCTTCTATGGTGGTGGCCAAGTTACCTGTGAATCTCAATGGAAGGATCTTCTTTTGGTCATACAGATGTCTCAAGATGATCACGGCTCTGGTGGCAGCATCAGAAACAGTCAGATCCTTTGACTTTCTCAAGAATCTCAGCTCTTGGAATGTGGTTAGACAAATACTCAATTTTATCAAGTTGTTGGCCATGATTTTGAATATCCTACCTGAGTGTCTCAACCAAGAAGTAGCATCCAATATGAAGTATGAGCTGGCTAGATCCAGGTCTTTGAACTTGATGTACTTTTGGAACAAGTCGAATTCCAAATTGTCGAAGTTCTCGAAATATCTGTTTTCAAAATCAAGGTCATCGCCTCCCTGGATGTTCAATCTTTCCAGCGATCCTGAAGTATAAATACATCCAGTGATTCTGTCCCCGAATCCAGTGAAGTCTTTGAAATCAACTATAAAGCCTTTAGAACCTGCTAATTTGACAATATTATCATTGTAGTAGTCAATGATCAACGAAATGTTATTCTTGAAGTTTCTTTCATTTTTGGAGAATTCGAATTGGAACAAGTGTGAGCCCAGGCCAATGTGCGAGGTCTCGCATAGCTTTAAGCCAAATGAGTTCTTAAGGGCCAGCTTGAAGAAGATCTTCAAGATCTCGCTCAATCTATTCCAAAAGCTTTCACCATTCTCAACGTCCTTGTCAAATTCAATTCCGTAATCTGTATCCTCGCTATTGTCGCATTCAACTTTTATGTCCAAACAGTCAAACCACAGAGTTCCTATTAGACCCTTGACTTCTGGTATGTTCTTAACACAAATCTGCTCATTCTTTTCTTCGTCATTGAAAAGCTCGTTTTTAATTGATTGTATGTGTGCAGCGTATTTTTCTGGACAGTTCTTCAAGGAGAACAAAATCAACACATTTAGGAAATCAACAATCTCCTCCCACGGGAAGAAGTCAATCATGTGCTTGTTCCACCAAGCCAAATCGTCGTAGTCTAGCTTTTTGAACTCTATTTTTTCATCGTTTTCTTCGTATATGTCGTCCTTTTCACTGCTCATTTTCTTATCAATAGCCATGAAAAAGTATCCGTATACCAACAAGTGTGGCAACGCTGGAAGCAAAGGCCCGTTCAAGTATTTTTTCAAAACAATAGTAGCACATTTGTTGGTTATTTCCGGGATGTGTTTACTAGATTCTTCAAATGAAATGTTTAAGTAATCTTCTTCAACAGCATTGGTGGCTGGGGTGTTTTCCTGGAGCTGTTTTTTGTTTTCTTTTTTGCTCTTCTTCAAGTGTAGCATTTCAGATAATCCAAATAGTTTGGCAAATGGATTTATTGGGTTACCAAACCCAACTATCTGTAAAATATGTGATTGCGCAAATAAGGCTGCAGTAGAGAAGTAGAACTTGATTTTTTCTGAGTCTTGCAAGAAGATGTACTTTTCATTGAAGAAATTGGAGTTTTCCTTTGGGAACAGTGAGCTTGTGGTCTTCTTCCACTCACCAAAGTTCTTTTCAAAGTAGTTCAAGACTATTTGCTGCAGGTCCTTGTTTGTATGGAAAGTAGGCATTGAAATCACCTCAACGTGCTTCAAATATTCAACAATGTGTGATATGAAAACGTAATGTTGGTAATGGTGATTGGTAAAGAAGTGGGTCATCAAGCCTCTCTCTAGTTGCTCAGGGTTCATGTTAGTACCATCCGGGAAGTGCAATAGATTATATCCGTTTTTGTATTCAACATATTGTCTGTAGTAGTGGTCCAGAAGAGGAACATTACTTTCGGCTAATTGGAACTCGCTGTAGGCTCTTTGGTAGATGTTGTCAATAACCAGTTGCATGTAGTGCTGGCTGGGTATGAACATGTCCTTACAAAAGACAGACTTACCAAGGTGCACATATGCTTGGAGAGTATTTTGCTCAACTGTTGAGATATGATAGTACAATTTACCGTGTCCTATGTTGTAATCAAACGCCTTTTTGTACCAGTACTCGCTTGAAAGCTTCCAATCTATAAAACCCCTTGGGTAAAGAGCAATTGCCATTCTCGACAAGTCCCCCAATCTTTCGTACCAAGGATGCTTGTAAGATTCTGGTAGCTCCACAAGCATCTCAGATAGATTGATAAAGACATTGATTATAAACTGCGACCAGATCGTAGGATCAAGATTATTGTTCATGAAGTTTTTTAAAACATCCAAAAAAGTTATGCACCCGTAGACCCAGAGTCTTCTTTCAATTCTATACATCTCCACAATCTCCTTACCTATGTTGAGGTCTTGTATGGTTTGCCCTTCAGAGAGCGCGGTTGTCAGGAAATCTATGTAGTTTTCAACCAGGTATGTATTCACTTTATAAATGCTCCACAGAGCATCGATATCAACAGTTGCAGTAGGTTGTTCAGTGAGGTTGGAGCATCTTACTTGAAGAATGCTTTCCTGCTTCATGATGAGTCTGTATATTGATTGGAGCTTTGTTACCAATTGGTTTTGTTTGCTGCCACTGGTTGCCGGTATGCTTTGGTTTGCATCATCCATGTTGACATCGGACTGAATATCCTGTTCACTGTTCATTGCGATGATGACTGTGTTTGTTTTTTTGGTCTCCTTTAACACTCAAACCTTCTCTATTCAATGTCTCTGTTTTTGCTATCTTAGATTAAGGGTGTGAGTGTTTTTGTTGTTTTTCTTTTTTTTTTTTTTTTTTTTCGATTTCCAAAGGCGGCAAAAGGGGAGTAAAAAAAAAAATTTTTTTTTTGCTGTGGGATTTGGCGAAGGTTGCATTTTGCGCAGCGAAAAAAACAACAGCAAAGAAAAAAAACCACAACAAATGTGAGAGAAACGCTACACAATAATGGTCACATGGTAGAAGATAAAGACTATCGCTACACAGCAATGGTCACATGACAAAAAATTTATTTTATTTACCGGACATAAGCTATATAAAGTTATCCAAAACCTCAACACTCAATTTGATGTTTTCTATAATATTGTTGACATTCAATCTTAGAGCCTTAACATCCAACGAGTGGAAAGTCAAATCCAGAATATTGTCCATTGTGGTGTATTGTATGTAAAATTTGCTGGTATCTCCTATGATATCCTCAGTCTTGCTGGTTTCTATATTCAACAAATCATCAGTTAGAATGCTGCTTTGTAGTACTATATCTATGTCTTTTGCGTTTAAAAACTGCAGCTTTAGGTTTAAACTGTATGGAAGCATTGTATTTCTTATTCTTAATTTTGTATTTTGGTGTATGTGGTGTGTTTACTTGCGTTTTCTCCTACACAAACACTAATTTTGTAATTAATTATTGAGTAACTTTCCAAAATTGCTCTAGTCAAAAAAAGGCAAATGAAGCTACTCTCCCGCGGATCACTGATTATACAATCATTTTGTCCGTTTTGGGAAATTATTTATTTATCATCGGGCAACTCCATTGCTTTATTGCCACAGGCGCGTTTTTGTAGATCCGTTTCAAAGGGAGATTTGTTGTTCTGATTCTAGCTATGATAACCCTAAAACAAACCAAACAATACACACAACATGAGTTTTGATTATCAGTTCAACAATGATAATCAGAGCATAAAGTCGTTTAAGACATATACCACTTACTCCAATCAAAGCATCATATTCAACAACACAAACAAAGTTAAAACCAAACTTAATACCCAAAATGTTTACTTCAACCATATGAACTACAAAGACAAACAGAAGGTCGATGATGATGATATCAAAGCAGACATCAAAAACCTCCTGATCAGCAGCAACGACGACTCAAAGCTCAATACCAGTGATATCAAAAGAGAGAAAAAACAAGAAAACACCAAGGCAGATCTGCCGACCATGCCAAAAAACGAAGACAATAACGTGCCGGATATATTGGTTTTTTTGACTAACGGAAAGCTTCTCTACTCAACAAACTTAGATCTGCTTAACAAGGAGAACATGGAGTCAGACATCTCCCTTGAAATATCTGTTCTGAGTTTGCTTCTCGAGACTCTCAATTACAATATTCTGAACATACAGCACAAAAAAGAAAACATTTTGTTTTATTACAACCACATAACACCAAATGTCAAAATCGTCTACAGACTGAACACACGTGACACTGCCAACATATCCATTCTCAAGCATCTGGACGAGTACATCATGACCACCATACTGAACTACCAGTCCATTCAGAAGCAGCTGAACAAGTTTGAGGGGCTTGACCTGAGGTACAACCTGGACTACATAAAGCTGGACAAGATCAACAAGCACATTCTGAGGGCATGTTCCAAATAGCTTCTATTTTTACATATTCCATAGGCAATCTTTCCGAAAAAACGCGGTTAACGTTTTCTTTTTTTTTTTCCATCTTCGTCTGCGTATTATTTTTTTTTGGCAAAAATGAAACCCTTGATGCGGGTTCCCAAGAGTCGGAACATTATTCTTTTTTCTCCTATTTTTTTTTTTGTGAGAATTATCACCATTTAGACAACGTATTCCAAGAAACAGCTAGTGAAAAACAACAACCTATAGCATTCTTCTAGCACCTAATAACTTAATACATTCAGTTTATTTCTTGGATCTACATTTACTTGCCAAGAAACTATACACAAAAATAAATAATAACCAAAGTTTATAGTGTTTTAGTTTTAAAAAACAAATTTGAAATTAAAATTAATAATTAATTAAATTATACAACTTACACTCATCACTTATTATTATTGCCCCTTTAAAAGATGATGTTCAATAAGCTAAGGAAGGTAGACCTCAAAAAGAGTTTTTCACCTCCTTATCAGGTAAATATCAGATACCAATTGATTGTATTTGTTTTGATCATTGCTGTGTTTTCTTTGGTCACACTTTCTTTAATCACAGGGTTGTATTTTACAAAAAACTCCAAGTCTTTGAGAGCAGATAAATTATATGTTGCTGCACAATTGAAGTCATCCCAAATCGATCAAACCTTGAACTACTACTATTACCAATGTAGTTATTTAACAACAAAAGCGGAGATAGAATCATCGCTTTTAGGATACAAAGCAGGTAACAATTCTGCCTCCAATTGGTACGAATCGATAGAAACACTAGACAAGTTCTTATCATCAAGTAATACCTTCACAAACTGTGTGTTGTATGACTCCAATCTAGTTGAGGTCTTATCAGTAACCAATAACGGGTCTGGTAATTATATCCCTAAGCCTCTTTTATCAAAGTTGTTGCCGTTATCAACAGACGTTCCGTTGCCTATATCTGTCGTTACCATTGGTATGCTAACGAACCCTGTTGTGAATACCACTTCAGATAACTACGCAGATTACATAATCGATCATCCAAATACTCTACTGTCATTGACCTTGCCCGTCATCACTTCAGAAAGTATCCTGCTGAGAAACTCAGAAACTATTGGGTACTTGACCATTGTAGTAGTTGCCAACCAATTGGTTAGTATTGTCAACAACACTGATGTGTCGATCGGCTCAGATAACTCAGCCCTATATTCAACTCAGACGTCATCAGCGTTGAACTCTTTCACTATGCAGGTTCTTGGTGCCACATATGAAAACTCAAGTGTTGATGGGTATAACTTTGTTTTCCCACCAAGAGGAACACTACCTAAGTTTACTGAAGTAAAATTCGCCCTCAAAAACGGCAGCTTTTTTGCTGATTCATTTTCTGGCACTAAGACTACTGGCTACGACACTGATACAACTTTATTGAACCAAAAAGTAAGTGCTGGATACAGTAAGTGTTCCTTTAACTTGGTTAATTGGGTAGCTGTTATAACACAACCAGAATCAGTCTTTTTAGAACCTAATACAAGACTAGTCAGAATCATCATCATAACTGTGTTTTCAGTTGCTGGATTCGTTGTTATCCTGACCTACTGTCTAGCAGGATTTGCTGTAAAGCCCATTGTTAGGTTGCAAAGAGGTACTGAACTGATCATGAATGGAAGAGTAAACCATCAACCATACACAGCTTACAGCACAATGAAAAACGAATCCACTACAGATTCAAACTCAAAGCGGAATAGTCACTACTTCGAAGATACTTTTAAGAATAGATACAACTACAATAATACTCCTATTAGCTTAAAAAACATGAATAGAAAGTCTTTGCAAAGAAGTATTGTTGAGACATACCCTATTGATTTGGACAATGTAGACAATGAAAACAAAAAACATAGCAAATTTTCCTATCATAATCCTGTAAAGCTATTTTCTTCATTCTTCAAAACGAATCATAATAATAACAGCACTAATAACTTCCAATTGGAAGAGCCAGTGGCAATGAAGAACAACCACACAAGAAATCAATCAAGCGGAGTTCTAAGTAATATTGAAAGACAAGATGAAAAGATAGTAGTCCTTGATAATCATAACGATGTGATTTTGGAAAGAGCTGCTATTGATGATCCTGTTAGAGAAGAAAACATGAAGTACATGCAAACTTCATACGAAGATCGTCTTTCCCCAATACTGGCCTCATACAGAGTGCCTACCGATACAAGAGTCTTGAAAGATGAATTGACTGTGTTGACGGATACCTTCAATACAATGACTCACGAGTTGGATCTATACTATTCTGTTTTGGAAGATAGAGTCAAGGAAAGAACCAAGGAGCTAGAGGTTGCCAAGGTGCAAGCTGAAAGAGCAAATGAAGCCAAAACAGTATTTATAGCAAACATATCTCATGAATTGAGAACTCCTTTAAATGGTATTTTGGGTATGTGTTCTGTTGCTTTGTCCAGTGATGACTTGACTGATGAGCTTAAAGACAATTTGAAGTTAATTTACAAGTCAGGTGAATTGTTGTTGCATTTGTTGACTGAATTGTTGACTTTTTCTAAGAACGTCTTAAAAAAGACTACTTTAGAAAAGAGATCCTTTATGCTTTTGAATGATATCTTACATCCCTTGCACTCTATCTTTTCTAAGATAGCCGTAGATAATGAAGTACAATTGCAATTGATTTTAAAACCTAATGAGTCCAGAGAAATATTATGGTACGGTGATTCTCACAGAATATTGCAAATTGTTATGAATTTAGTCAGCAATGCTTTGAAGTTCACACCAAAAAACGGAACTGTTAAGGTTATTGTCGAAGTCTTGGGAGCAACTCACATAACCAAGGATGTTAAGGACATGCTGTTCAGCAAGGAAGATCCTGTATCTCCTTTCATTGATACCAAGAATACCTCTTTATACAGCTCTCACGAATTGGGTGCTGATGAAGAGAAGTTTGTGGAAGTAGAGCACGGCTTTAAGATCATTGAAGGTACCCAACTTGAACACAGCAACATTCTACAAGCAGCAGCTTCAAATCCGTTTAGTTCGCCATTAGATGACGTACAAAAGTCAAAGACTTTCCCGCCTTCATCATCTGATACTAATTATGAAGAAACTGATACCGCAACCACTAGCTCGAGTTTGTCTGATATGAAGATTAATAAGAGATACGAAAAGCAAATGACTGAGGAAGATTTACTTGTTAACGGTAACTTTGAAAATAAGTTTATGATAAAAATCACTGTTCAAGATACAGGTTCTGGTATTTCTCCGGCCCTACAAGACAGAATCTTTGAGCCGTTTGTACAAGGAGACCAAACGCTTTCGAGACAGTTTGGTGGTACTGGGTTAGGTCTATCCATTGTTAAACAACTAGCCAAGATGATGAATGGAGATGTCTTCTTAAAGTCTGAAATTGGCCAAGGATCGGAGTTCTATGTATATTTGGAGGCTGATTTCATGAAGCAGTTGTCGCCTGCTGAGGAAGAAAACAACTACAATGACGAGTACAATGAAGACAGTAAGAAGTTCAAACAAAAGCTGACAAAGTGGGACAAAAAGAAGAACGCAAAGGAAAGACCTGTTTTGATCAAGAAAGAAAAGTCATACGAGACCTCGCAGTCATTGAGGGGTTCTCAATCGGATAGATCTGAGAACCATGTGCTGATGCAATCATCCACTGGTACTGCCAGAAGCTCGCATGTGGTACCAACCTTAAACACCATCAAAGCGGAAACCCCTGCCGCGTCTGAAAGCAAACCTCCCACGTCAGAGGTGCAAATATCCATTTCCCAAAACGCCAAAATTTTGATTGCTGAGGACAACAAGGTGAACCAAGAAGTCATCAAGAGAATGCTGATGTTGTTGAAGTACAAGAACTTGACACTCGCTGCTGATGGTCTAGAAGCCCTGGAGCTTGTCCTTGGAAGCAAAGAGAGTGCTAATGATGCTGAAGGCAGCAGCACCTTTGGCTATGATTTGATTTTCATGGATGTGCAGATGCCAAAGATGGATGGTTTGGAAGCAACGAAGAAGATTCGTGAGAACGGATTTGAAGGCCCGATTGTGGCGCTTACTGCTTTTGCTGATGAGGACAACATCCAGAATTGTTTGGATGTAGGAATGAATGGCTTTGTCAGCAAGCCTATAAAGAAGAAAGAATTAAAAAAGACATTAGAAAAATATTTGAGTCAGTAAAAAGACAAAAACTGGCCTTTGTATATATCATGGATTGTAAATACAAAAAAAAACATTCACCCCAGACTGTGCTATTTGTAACAAATAGCAGCGCTGATACAACGCAGAATGAATTCCAAAGGGCAGGGACTCGAGAAATGACTCTGAGAAGCTCGATTAAACAGCCAAAAGCAATGGTTCTTTTATCTTGTGTTTTTTATTTTATTTTTTAATTTTTGGATTAAATTATTTGCCAATACATAAACTAATATATATTCATAATTGTATATAAAGAAAGTTCAGAATATAGTTTACTCTTACTAAATTTGTTATACAAATCAACTATTTTAATTTCTTCTTTGGTCTCAATTGGTTGGTGTGACCACACTTTCTCTTTCTACAGTTAGTAGCTCTTGGTGGTAATCTAGCGTAACACTTTCTACAGATAGATTTATCACAGTTGAACTTGGAAGCTAAGATCTTCAAGGATGGTTCGATAACACCACCTCTCAATCTTAGGACTAAGTGAAGAGTAGATTCCTTTTGGATGTTGTAATCAGATAAGGTTCTACCATCCTCTAATTGTTTACCGGCAAAGATTAATCTTTGTTGGTCAGGTGGAATACCTTCCTTGTCTTGGATCTTGGCCTTGACAGCGTCAATAGTTTCAGCAGATTCGACTTCCAAAGTGATGGTCTTACCGGTTAAGGTCTTGACAAAACTGTTTGTAATTATATGTGTTTGTTTGAGTAAAATGTGAATAATTGTTAGTAAATCATTTGTGCTTTTTTCTTTGGTGATGATTTGGTTTGGGTTTGGATTGATTTTGGTTTAAAGTGGTGCTTAGTTATATCTCAACTTGTGTTTCACGTGTGTTATAATAATGTTGGTTCTAGCGCATGCTTTAATGTTTTAAGTAAAACTATGGAATATGTTTCAGTGTACTTGGTTTGTAGTCTCTTTTTGTTCATTGAAAATATTTACTCAGTTTTATGTTTGATTCTATCCAAGCTAGTATGTTTCACTAAAAAGAATGTTTGCATTTTGTGTTATGCTTTGAAACTTCTCCTTACTTGGAACTGTGTCTTTTTCCACAATCAGAAGTTTGCTTATGTTTTTTATTTTCGTTGAATATTTCTTTCATCATTTCGCAGTTGTTCTAATACTGCATACTATGATATCCCCACAATCATGTATCTAAAAACATATTTCCCCGTGTTGTTGTTTCAATCTTTCAGTTCAACATATTTGTCACTTGTTCATTTCTTGTTTTCTTAAAAATTCTTTTTATTGCAACATATATTATCATGTATTGGCTCATATTATTGCTAGCTCCATACACGATGGTCTCTAAAACATTGTCACTTTATCTTGATGGTATCATCTTGTTTGAACTGTACTTGAAAGTACCTATGTTTATGTTCCACACTAATTATTCAATAACTTCAACCCCTCAATTGAATAACCTATATCAATCCATCCACAGGTCTTGCCTGATCGTTGTCAACTAGTTACATACATTTGCATATTGTATGGTGTCTGGTTCTATTTGTTTTGTTAAAGACCTTTATCTTCTCTTAATCCTATAAATCTAATATTCTGAAATTTGTATATTGCTAGTAACTGCAAAAAAAAACCTCAGCATGTAACTTTTACCGTAGTGTAGAATCCACCAAAACAAAAAAGACGAAGAAAATTCAGTGTGAAGGAATTCCCAAAAAAAAAACATAAAAAAAAATCTACAAGAAAACCAAAGAAAAATGTCACAGAATCACTAGCAAAAATTACCTAATTAGGAAATAACTGTTTTCCACTAACAATCTGACACCAGTACTCAAAAATTGTATCTATGTCGATTTTTCCTCCTCCAAACCAGAATTATTTTTTTTTGGCGAAAAGCGCAAAGTTGAATTTATGGAAAAAAAAAATGGCTGTGAGGATTACTATGTGCGTGTATATCCGCTTAGGGTAATACTCTCAACGTTACATGATGATTTTTATATCATATCAAGTTGTGTTTTTTTTTACTAAGAAATATTACCTATTTAAGTAATATGTTTTCTTGTTGTTTTTTTTTTTGATTATCTGCTTTTGTACAAAAAAAATTATCTTGACTTATTTACAAAAAAAATATTTTTATGTTACAAAAAAATAAAATGCTCAAAACAACAGCACGTGTTCAAAATGTGCATGTGATTTCTAAAAAAAGTCTTTAATTAATTAAAGTTGCCCGCACATATCTTTGCAACTAAGCGCGAATGTCTCTTTTGGGATGAAGTCTGATTTTTATTAGGAAATCCCAAAAAAAAAAAATTTGTTGTTTCTTTTTTAATCCAATACATGTTGTTTTTTTACCCCCTTTGCACGGTAGCATCAAAAAAAAAAAAAAACACCCTCTGTGTAAACAAACAATTTAACACATAATCCCTTACATAGGTTTCATAAAAGTGAGAAAAACCAAACAAAGAGAACAACTAATTATTATACCACACACAACTAATTAATAATGTCTGGGTTTAACTTTTTTGTAAATCAAAAAGATAAAGATTCTGAAGAGAAAAAGGATCAAGAAAACAACCTCATTGAGTTTTCATCATCGGAGGCTGAGGAAAAAAAAGAAGATGTCAATCCTTTGGACATGTTCGCTGATAGTGCTTTGGCTGATGCCAACAATCAAGAAGTGCCATTGGTTGGCGATGACGAAGAAGAAGTCTCATACACTGAAGGCTCAAACCACTCTGAAGACGACGTCTACATGCAAGACGATGAGGATTATGACGACGTCGAAGGATGGAGAGGAATTTATTTCTGAAGATGAAAACAACAATAGCAAGGAAGCTCACGAATCCGAGGAACATAGCAATTCAGAGGGCAGCTCATCTGCTCAGAATGAAAGCATAGTTGAAAAGGCTCTTGAAGTTGCAGCTCAATCAGAGGAAGAACCAATTCCTCACTTTGACAAGATCTTAAGCGAAGTCAGCAAAATCCAAAATGAAAACAAGGAACAAGAGCTTTCCGAAAAGAACAAGTTTTTGCTATCAACTGTGATGAAGTTGTCACAACAGGCTTCGCACTTTAAAAATAGAGTATCTGAAAATATTTTGGAAAACCACCAGCTCGTAGAAGACTTGACAAAGAAACTTGACAAAAAGGATACAGAATTGGATAACTTACAGATTGACATAGAAGAACTAGAAAGTGATATGAAAGAACATGTGGCTATGAGAAAATCACTAAAGAAGAAATATGATGAATTGAGAAGTCAAAAAAATGCAGAGATTCAACAACTTCATGAAGATTTGATTCGTACTGAATCCTCAAACAAACAGTTACAATCCGAAATGGACATTAAAGTCGAGCATACCAACCAGGACCACATAAAAATTGGCAAGCTCGAAGAAGACAACACCAAGTTGAAAAGAGACATTGAGATTTTGGGTTACAAAGCCAATACTACTGAAGAATCCCTAAAGGCTGAGATTGACTTCAAAGATCTGCACATAAGCAAACTTCAAAGCCAAATCCAGGCTTTCCACCAAATAGGTGTCAAAAACAATGTCTCTGTTGATGACTACAACAAATTGATAGAGTCATTCAAGGAGTCCACTGATGAAATTGAAAAATTGAAAAAAATCATTGAGGAGAGAGAAATTGACTTGAAGATGCTACTAACCAAGAACTTAACAGACTCCACCGATGAATCAAGCACCACTGAAATTTTAAAGAAAGAATTAATGTTGGAGAAATTGGAAAAAGATACATTAACAAAGCAGATGGAAGAAATCGTCAAAGGATTGGAAGATACTTTGAGCGAGTCCAAAGATTACAAACAAGTCATTGACACTTTGGAAAGTCAAATACTAAATTCCCACAACTTGTTAGAATCCATTGAAAACGATAGAAATGATATTTTCAATGAAAACATAAAAGATAAAGCCACCATAGAAAAGTTGGAAAAGCTAATTGGAGACAGAGATCAATTAATTACTGATCTATCTTCTCAAGTTCAATATGTTCTGTTACAACTAACATTAAGAACAGACTCTGATTCTTTATCTATCTTGTCTAAGGAAGAGCTAAACAAGATTAAGAAGTTGACCAAGATGAATAGAACCAAGTCCAGCAGCAATGGCTATATGAGTATCCAAGATGTTATCAGTGATAATTTGGTATTGTTCAAAGATATTAACGACTTGCAACAGCAAAATCAAAACTTGGTTATAAGCTTGAGAGAATTAGGTTTCAAGCTAGAGGCTTTGCAAACTATCAAAGATCAAGAGAATTTAAACAAAGAACTAAACCAAAAGACTGCTGAGTTCAGAAAAGAAATCACTTCCTTAGAAAACAAGAAGTTGATATGCGAACAGGAATTAGAAAACTTAAAGAGCTTGATTGAAACTAACAAGGATTACAAGAGTATAGCTCAAACAGATCAAATTGTTGTGAATTATAAAGTTCAAATCGAGCATTTGGAAAAACAGCTTGAACTAGCCTTGGATAAAGTCTTGAAATCTAGTGAGGAGTCCAGCAAAGCCCTGGTAGACAACATGAGCAAGATCACTGAACTAAATGTTCAAATAGGTGATTTGAAGACCACAAACAAAACTTCTGAATACCAATTGAAGCAAGCCTTGCAAGATAAAGAAAACTTGACTGCTTTGTTGAAGAAGGAAGAAAGCTTAAGAGATGAGCTACATAAACACAACACTGACTTGCTAGTCAGCAATAAAGATTGGGAGACGTCATTGATGGAAGCTCAGAACAGCTTGAAATCTGTTGAGACTGAAAACATCAACTTGAACAAGACTTTGAAATCTCTCACTGTTGACAAACAAACCATCCAAAATGAAAATGTCAAATTGAAAAGCCAGGTCGATGAAATGAATAGAAAGATGGACAACATAGAAAGATTGAGAAAGGACATGGAGTATCTTTTGAGACACACTGATGAAGACTACTGGGAAAACTTAGCATTGTTGGAAAAGAAAATCAAAAACAGCGATGATGACAAAGTTGTCAACAGTGACAACAACTATGACTCAGTCAAGCACATTCTAGATGCTTTTGAAAAGCACATGACATACCACAACAACCAAGCTGCCGAATTGAGAAAGCTATTGAATGAGAAGAATGAGATAATTAAAAAATTGAATGTTGATCAAAGGGTCAGTGAATTGGTTGTTGAATTGGATAACAAAAAACTTGAATACGAAGAGTTGCAAAAGGTCTTGGATGCCTATAAAGCTGAATACTCGGAAGAAAAGGCTAAACTGGAAGCTTCAAACAACGAAAGTTCTCAACAATTGAATCAATTACAAGAGGAAATAAGCAAGTTAAACGAAGATATTAAAACCAAAGACACTTCTATCGGAGAGTTAAACGATAAAATCAGTTCTTTGAGCACTGAAGTTGCCGAATCCAAGAAGTCATTGGAATCTCTCAATGCAGAGTTCAAGCAAAAGGTAAGAAATTTGGAAATTGACTATGACGAATTGGAGCACACATGCAAAGAGTACGAGGAAAGGAACAAGACTTTGGCTGATGAAAAAGAAGAAGCTATCAAGTCCTTAGATCAGTTGACTGACAAAAACGAAGAGATCAATGCTTTAAAGGAGCAAATTGCTGAGTTAAATGAAGAGATATCCTCCAAAGAAGCTCCAACAAGCAATGAAGATGAGGTTTTGGCTTTGAAGAAAGAAATTGAAGAATTGAAAAGACAAATTGATATCAAGAGTAAGACTGATGAAATTGATGAAATCATTGAAGGTGATACACAGGCCCAGGAGTCTTTGAAAAAGGAAGTGGAAAACCTAACAACCGAGAAAAGCGAGTTAGAGGAGAAAGTCAAGGCTCTTGAAGCTGAAAATAGGGAACAAAGAGCCAGTGTTTTGAAGGTAAAGCTACTAGAACAAAAGCTAAAGATGTTGAGCAACAATGCACAAGCTGCTGGAAGCAGCTCAAGCAACTCTGTTCCTCCAACCAAGGAACCTTCCACCACACCTGCTTTTTCATTCAACATTCCTAAAGAATCCGAAGGTTCATCTACAAACACCTTTGCTATGAGCAGCATTCCACAGAAACAAGCTCCAGCGTTCCTAAGCCACGATGAAAGCAAAGACTCCAGCACCATTGCTGTCAACACCTCGAAGCGTGCTCTAGAAAACGAAGAAGAAGAAGGTGAAAAGAGAGCGAAGACAGAAGACGCCAAGGCAAGCGGTGATGACAAGGAGTCCAGCAAGGAGCAGGAAGAGGTCAAGAGTGCACCAGCTTTTAAGTTTGGCTTTGACAAGCCTGCTGAAACCAAGAAAGAGGACTTCAAGTTCGGCTTCGGGAATCCAGAGAGTGCTCCGAAGAATGACTTCAAGTTTGGCTTTGGCCAGCCAGAAGAGGGCGAGAAGAAGAGTGTCTTTGGCTTCTCAGGCGGCAATCCGTTCAATGCTTCTGGAAGCTCTAACCCATTCGGCAACATGAACAAGACCCAAGGTGCATTCAACTTTGGCAATAAGCCAAGCAGATTCGAGAGCTTCACCAAGAAGGACGAGGACAAGAGCGAAGAGGGTGAAGAGAAGAAGTAGGAATCATGTTTATATATAATACATAATGATTAGCTTTTGTTTTTTTGATGTACTTAGGATGACCCTTTAAGTGTTTCGTTCAGTCATGATTGGTGTTCTTTGGCGTTCACGTGACTAATGTGTGTTTTTTGGAAATCGACCGTTATTCACGTTTTTGGCATCCGTAATTTTTTTTCTTTTTGCAGAAACCACCACCCAGATCTAAACCAGAACAGTTTAAGATAGGTTCAGCAACCACGAACAAAACAAATTCATAGATAAATAATGTCTCACAGCGGTGCTGCTTTGTTCAGAAAGTCAGCAGGAATTTTAACCATTGACGAATCCAAATACCCGGCCAGGATACACTGGAAATCAACGGATGGGACGCAGGTGCACACAATCATACTGGATCAGGTCTCAAAGCTTCAAGCCACACCAGCGAACTCAACAAAGATGATGATCAAGCTTATAGGGAAGCTGACAAAGGAAGAGATGGACCAGGGGATTGTTGATCCTGTCTCTGTGTTCCAGTTCAATAACAGAATGGTGATGGAAAACATCAAAAATACGCTACAGATCATTATTTCCAGATACAAGGATAACGTTATGTATGAGCAGAAGATGCTCAAGGAAAAAGAGAATGAAACTGAAAGCAATATGGATCTGATCAACACAGAGTCCTTGGAAGACTCATTGAGTGTGAGCAATCTGCTGTCCAACCTGCAATTGCAGCAGAACTACCTGAAGCAGAATGCAGCTTTGAGTAAGAAGTTCCAGAATAGTGTGATAAAGAACAAACTTCCGGCAAAGGAGTTCTGGATAACCAGAATAACAGAACTGAGATCATTTGCCCTATCGAATTCCCAGAAATATGGCCCTTACAACGTGCTGTCCACTATCAAGCCCGTAGCCTCATCAGACAACAAGGTGAATGTTTCTGTTACTAAGGATAAGCTGAAGGCTATCTTGGCGACTTACCCCGTGGTGAAGCTTGCATTTGATGAAAACGTGCCTTTGAACTTCCATGAGCAAGAGTTCTGGTCAAGATTTTTCCAGTCCAACTTGTTCAGAAAGCTAAGAGGTGAGCTGATCATGGCCAATACCAGAGGTGATATAATCATAGACAAGTACTTGGAAAACGAAGCCACTTTGAACAATCAAGAAGATGAGTATAACATGAATAAAATTACTGTTTCCAAGGTCCTTGATCTGAAGGGTAACATGGACGACGACCCCTTGAAGTTCCCCAACAAACAGGACTTCACCATGAGATACGGTGCTGACCCCCAAGGCCAAACAGAAGGTGTTCTAGATATTCTGAAGGGTATGAACAGATTGAGTGAGAAGTTGATGAACAGTTTGCAGAACGAGTACGGAAGAAAAGATGAGAGCAACAAAAGAAACCGCGACGAGCTGGAGAACGACGAAGGTTTTGATGATCTAGTCAAGCCCGTGGAGATCAAGTACACAAAGATCAAAATACAGGAAAGCAATCTAGAGGATAGCTTGGAGAGAAGTGATTTGAACTCTGTGAATTTGAGTGAAATAGGCAACAGAATGATGAAACAGCTGGACAACATCAAGAACGAGCTTTTGAACGAATCCAAAAAGATCAAGTTGTTTGACTTCAACAAGGAGAAGACTTCCGCATATGAGGCCAACAAAAAGATCCTCAGCATACTGGATAAAACCCAGTTGTTTGTAAACAACAAGGAAGACTCAGACAACCTGAGCACCTTCATGAACGTTGTGTATGATGTGAACCACAAGAAACTTGGCATTCCACAGGAGGTGTACGAATCGTGCAGTCTGCTGAATGAAACGTGCAATGAGTTTTTGAAACACTTCTACAACCACCTGAACACCCTGGACCCAAGAAGATCTATGATCATCCGAAGACTGAATAAGCACTTGGTGCAGTGCGATGCTAAGCTGAATGAGATCAACAAGAGTTTCAAGAACTACGACAACGATGTCGAACACATGCTGAAGCCTGTACACGAGGCTGTGAAAATGAGTCTGAAGAAGTTTGATGACTCGTTAGAGAAGTGATAGAGGAATCAGAAGAGGTTATATATAGCGTATAGTGAAGGTATATATTGATACAGTTATAGTTTTTTTACATTCGATTACACGCGATAAGAAATGGCACTGATAAGGGTTGGAAAGTTTAGCAGGGGGGGGGTTCAGATAAGAGATTTATGTAGTCCATGGAAAGCGGTATCTAGATAAGAAAAAACTTTGCTTATCAGATAAGAGCTCCAACAAACAAATAATAAAAAGAGGGACACTTTTTGGATCCGGTATGTACACAGCAATATAAATTTCCTAAATTGGAAACATCATCATTGGTTAAATATTCTTAACGCGTCAACTCCCATTTTTTTTTCTTACAAACATTTTCAATTTTGATTCAAATACTAACCGAAAACCCTTGAACACCGATGAACGACCCAAGGTATGAGCTGCACGCCAAAGAAAATGACCTTGACATAGAAAACAACGAGGAAATCAACAATGCTCTTAAAGAAATTGAGAAGCACAAGAGAGAGATCCAGAAACTTGAGGGGTTGATAAAGAAGTGGAAGGATGAGATATACAGGAAGAGACAAGGCCATGGCTTGAACAACGGCCCTGGGAACAGCATGTTCAAAACCCTCCTGGACTCTGAAAACCCCAAGCCTACCAAACGGATCACAACCACACGAAGTGCGGATTACATGAAACGTAAAGTCCACAGCTTCTACAACGCCCGTTTGTTCAGCGGAAACTCGAACAACAGGCTGGAGTACCAGACCGAGGAAGTCGCCGATGAGTGTGCATACACAAAGTGCACCTTGTCGTTGAGGTACATACCCCTGAACGTGGTCGAGGAGATTCTGAGAACTTACAGAGTGCTGAACTTTGAAAAGGTGTTCAAGCTGATAAGGCCACCAAGATATGAGCTGAGCAGTGAGATCCGCGTTGATGACTTCTGCATCGTGGGCATAATCCATGAGATACTGCCGATCAAGTTCAAACAGAAGGAGTTTTTTGAAAGAAGCATGATTGACATTGACACAAACAAGGCAAAAACATCAAAAGCAGAGTCAAACACTAGAAACTTCAGCATAGTCCTGACGGATCTGAAGCACACTTTGCTCCTCACAATTCATGGGAATAAACTGATAAAGGAGTACTACAACAGTCTGAAATCAGGCGATGTTATAATGGTTGAAGCACCAAATGTTTACAGAACAAGCAAGGGTTTTGCATTCAGCATAGATGAAGCAGGGGGTGCGAACCAGATTATGGAAGTGGGGAAGTGTGGCAACTACAGCAAGTGTGGCCTGGATCTGAAGGACGGGAAGAAGTGTTCAGGATTTTACGACAACAGAAACCACAAAAGCTGTGAGTACCACGAAGAAGTTGACATGGACGTTAAGCTGAGCAGAAGAATGGAGCTGAACAGTGGCTACCTAGGCAGAAGAATAGGGCCACAAGAAAAGATCCACAATGCAAGCCGCACAAGCAAGGTGGACTTGAAGTTCAAGAGCCAGCGGAGCTTTGACAGATTCCACAACAGCATAGAATACGAGGACAGCAGGGACACATTTGTCAGCAAGCAGGAGCAAAAAAGAGTAGAAAAGTCGAAGAAAGACAACTTGAGACTGCTGAGGAAACTGCAGATGAAGAGCGAAACCCCAAACACCAACAGCATAAAACAAAGCATACTAAGCAATAAGGACAAGAACAACAAAAAGAAAGACGACCTGCTGCTGTTACTGCAAAAGGATCTAATGAACAAGCACAAATGAATGCCTTTGGTTACTATTTTTATATAATGCTCTTTAAGAAAGGGTAATCCTTGATGTCTAAATCAAGTTTAGTGAGGTTCTCATTGACTTTGAGTTTCAGGTCCCTCAATCTGTCGTCCAGTATGGTGATTTGGTCATCGTCAATGTCGTTCTTGATAAAATCTATCACATTGGATATGGAAATCGAATCGTATATCAAAAGACTCAATATTTTGTGTATTCTCACGATAACATTGTCCAGCATTTGTGTGATCAGCTTGCTAATTTTGGCGTTTAATGCTGTGTTCTCATTGATATAGTTCAGTAAATTCTGTGTGCTTATGATCAAAATATTGAGGTCAATGTTATTGTAGTCATCATCCTTAATGTATGACAGGTAAGTGTCTATGATATTCGCATTGTTGTTTGTGTATTTGTATTCGATTGATTCCTCGTACAGCGAGTCTATGTTATAGTTCAGGTACAGAGCCTGGTCCGTCAGCAGGTTGCTTACATCGTTGATATCATTGAGATCGTGATTGTTCAACTGGATATTGTAGATAATATCCTCAAAGTTGTTGTAATTGTTCATGTTTTAATGGTGTTTTTATGTGTTGTTTTTGGTGTTGTCAGTTCCAGAATTTTAGGTGTTGGATTTTGAAATCGGCCAATCACGGGACTTGCCAGAAGATATGGGTTCCATTTTGTGAAATACAATGTTAAATATTCGGGTAAATTACTTTTATTTAATCTCCAATACACTGTTCTAGTCCTTAATCAACCAAACAAATAATAATCAGGATATAAAACAAGTCTTTTTTAAGCAAACACATTTTTGAGTCTTATTTTACCAACCCAAGATGCCTTACAGCCCACATTACTGAACTCACAATGCCAGTTTATAAAATACTCCAACATTTTCACGTGACTGACGCGTAAAAATGCTCTCCCCAATCGCCATTTCGAGCCAAAAAAAAAAACAGTAGCAGTGGATGTTTTTTTTCAGATTGATACAAATTCTTTCATTTCTACTGAGATTAACAAAACAAACCAAAAGAACATCTGCTACATATACCAAGAAAGATGAGCCAGAACATAGACGTTGAGGACTCGCTGTTTATTTCTGACATTGACGAGGATCTTATCATCAATGACAACAACAAGCGCATGAACACAGACTCCAATACACTGGTCCAAAGTCCCAAGAAACAGAAAACCAGCACCACAGAGGGGAGACTCTTCTCAAAGGGGTACTTGAAAGTCGACGAGAACTCTGAGTACCTTACAATCAACGAGCACGGTACTGTATTACTGCTGAGCAATCCGACATCAAAGTCTGTTCATGTAAGCTTTTTGAACAGCTCCACTGCCAATTCGTACGAATTTGATCTTGAAGGGGATGACAGCATTGATGTCTGTGTGTTGACAAGCACTAATTTGATTTTTTTGAACAATAACAAGAGAGAGTTATGCGTCAGAAACCATTATGAAAACGAAAAAACAAAATCGTTCAAGATCACTGGTCTGGACCACGACGACTTCATCACCTCTGTGGCCTTTGACAACAACTACTACATAGGCACCAAGGCTGGTGTCTTGATGGTCTTGAATGAGTATGGTATAATGACCCACAAGAGGGTATTTGTGGATGAAATCAACATTCTGGACATCAAATTCAACAAGTTGTTTGCAGTGCACTCCAACTTCAAGTCATACAGCATTCTGATCCACTCGGCAACCATAAAGTTCATTCACCACAATTGCCAGCTTCCTGTATTAATCAGTAAGAATGAAATCAAGAACATCGGTATCAGCGACAACAACACTCCATGGATCTCAACCTTCGATGGCTTTTACAGCTTGATCAACTCCTACAACCAGAACAAATCATATTGGAACAATGCATTGAAGTATGAGAATGAGATATACAGACTGAACGGTGGTTTTATTCTCGACGACATCAATGAGGACGCTGATTACTTCAAGAACAGACAATACGAGCACCACTACATCCTGCCTGTGAATCTTATTTCCGACTACGACGAGCTGATCCTAGGCTATACCATAAACGCAGATGCCCCAAAGCTGCCTAACATCAGCACCTTCAACACCTCCTCCACACCTATAACATTAATGGAACTGCATGAAAACATCCAGAACGAGGAATCCATGGACGGCAGCGACTACAACAACATGTTGAACTGTGAAATAGACGCAAAGAGCACACTCCAGTTGCCCAACTACTACAAGCAAGTCGACAGCCTCGTCCAAAACAGTATCCAAGCTGACATTGTCAACTCCACCATTCTGGAAAACTCCATGGTGAATGAGGACGACAGCATCCAGCTGCTGAAGAGCCTGAACAACACATGGGACAGCTCTGTGTTGAGGCTGTTTGATATCAAGTGCCAGAAAAAGGACATCAAGTGCTGCTACAGCCTTGTTCTTTCGCTGAAGCAGCTGAAATGCCTCGACAAGGCCAAGGAGATCAGCAAGATGTACGGTATATACGAGCTGTCTGACAAGATCAATGATCTGATTGATTCCAAGACTGTTTAAACTGATGTGGATGTGTTTGTTATCTCCGACACTCACGTGAAACGTTTCTTTTTTTGCAAATTTTGTAGTGTGTGTTTTATTTTTTTTCCCTGTTCAGGCCGAAACGTCTTTTTTTCTCTTTTCAAATTTTTTTTATTTTGAAGCATGAACAAAAGTTACCTACATTTTTTTTTATAAACACATATTTATGAAATAATAATTGATATATATGTTGATGGAGTTTGGTAAGAAGAGATAGTGTAAGTGCCCCAGAACCCCCCTTTTTCAAGAATCCCAAATCAACATATATACCTTTTCTCGACATGTCCGATTTGAGCAACAGCGAAGACGAAATTTTATCAAACACATCGTCGATCGAGGATGAATACCAAACACCAGACGAGATCTCCTCTGAGGAGGAGTTTGAGAACGAAAACGAAACCGACAAAAGAAGAAGACTGGCCAAGCAGTACCTGGAAAACATCAGAGAAGAAGCCAATGAGATTGTGACTGAACAGTTGCTGAACAAAAGAAAACTCATAGACACTGAACTGGATGATACCAAGCAGAAGAAAGTAAAAATTGCGAACAACATAGACGAATACAACAACTTTGATGCTGCTGACTTGGAGAGAGAGATCCTGGAAAACAGACTGTACAAGGACAACCTATCCCAGGAGGGTAAGATGTACAGATACCTGGCCTCTGACTTCAAGGACAACATCAAGGTCATAAAGAAGCAGTTCAACCGAACCGCGGATTACCTGACCTCGATGGATCTGTTCCAGGAAAACGCCATAACCACTCTTCTGGACCTTGAAAATAACAACATGCTGAGCAGTGGAAACAAGCCGCCGTTTCTGGTCACTGTGTCCAAGGACTTCATTATGACCAAGTACGACATCTCCAACTTCAACAGCAGAATCAAAAAAGTCAAACAAATCAAAATAGGTGACACCAAGTTCAAGCCGAAGAATCTGCTGACCGAGCACGACAACAATACACTAGAGCACTACAAGAACATAAACAGTGTGGTTATTTCCCCGGATGGTAAGAACATCGTGACTGGTGGTATGGATAGAAAACTGATCATATGGTCCAGCGAGACATTGACTCCAATCAAGGGCCTGCCAACAAAAGATAGAAAGGGAGAGATCGAGTCCATGGGCTTCAGAAACAACTCCGACCAGCTGTTTGTTGCGTGCAAGGACTACAAGATCCGTGTGTACAACGTGAAGCAGTTCCAGCAGATGGATACCCTGTTTGGCCACCAGGGGCCTATAACCGATGTGTCTGTTCTGAATATGGAGAGATGCATCAGTGTGGGGTCCTACGACAAGTCTCTGATGCTGTGGAAATTGCAGGACGAGTCCAGACTGGTCTTCAAGTTGCCGCAGAAGGTGAAGTCCCAAGAACAGTTGAAACAGGACTACATCAAATATAGAAAGGACAACAAGGTGAAGGAGGTGGTCAAGGAGAGTCTGGTCATGAAGGACCACAAGCTGCCTAACTTCTTCCCATCCCCAACAACCCTTGATTCCTGCATCATGATAGACGACACACACTTCGTGAGCAGCTCCAACGACGGGAACATACAACTATGGTCGACCCAGAAGAAGAAGCCGTTGTTCCAGGTCCCCCAGGCACACGGATTCATGGACAGTCAGGACAAGACGAGATACACGGCCGAGCAGGACCACAAGCAGATCAAGCTCCAGGAAGACATCCAGCACACGAAGTTCTTCAAGCTCTCTGCAATGGCGAACATCCCATACTCCGACCTGCTGGTCACGGGAAGCGACTCGGGTGTCCTGAAGATATGGAAGATAGACATAGTAAGCAACAAAATCACCCTTGTCAAGAACATCCACGATGTGTTCGGAATGGTCATGAGCATCAGGGTGCTGAACATAAACGACCAGAAGTTCAGACTGATTGTGTGCTGCAGCAAGGAGGAGAAGAAGGGCAGATGGGAGAAGGTCGGCAACAAGGCCAGAAACGGTATATACGACATTGTTCTTGAGAGAGACAGTTAGTGTGTAAATATATTTCTTTTTTTTTTTTAACAGAATGTTTTCAGCACCTACATGTGTGTGTTTTTTCGTTATATATTTGACTACTTCTCAGAAGCGTCGATTGCCTGACTGCACAGAATGCCGACCAGCTTCTCAAACATCACCACTCTGCGCTTGCTGAAGTCGTTTATGCTGTGGTACCACATGAAGCTGATGTTCGTTCCGTTGATGCCCCCAATGGCGCTGATGTTCATGTAGTTCATTGGCTCGAGGCCCTGGTTGAAAACAACATCTTTGATCAGCGGGTGCTTGAACAAACCTAAGTTGCTCAGCTCAAAGTCGATGGATGGGGTCTGGGCGAGCAACTTGTCAAGGTCGTTTTTGTAGAATGAGGCAATGGAGTAGGTGTCCATGCTGACTGATTCAATGATGCTCTTCTTGATCAGTGGACAAAGCTCATCGATGACCTTTCGAAGCTCTGCCATGTCTATGTGGTCGTCGTGGATGATATTGTCTATGTTGACCATGGGGGTTGTGATCTGGGTTGAGCTTATGGCCAATGCTATCAAGTCAGAACCGAGCTCACCCATGTCCCCCTTGAACACATGCGGTCTCATGTTGATGGGGATGTTGAATTTGGAGTTGTTGGCATAGTGCTTGTTCACCTTCGGCGAGCTTATAGCCAGCAAGGGTGAGCAAGAGGGTGTTCAGAGTTGTGTTCATGAGCTTGCTGATTTTGATCAGCTTCTTGGTGTCCATTAGTGAAATGTTGATGGAATGGTATGAGTCTATGTACTTGCCATTTGCTGGAAGAACATGAGGATCATAGAGTCTATTGAACTTCTTAAAGTAATCAAACTCCAATAGCCTTGGACACAGACGTATGCACTTGAACATCAGAGGTTCAATGATCCCCTCATTTATCTCATTCATGTAGATTTTGACTCTTGCAGAGAGACCATAATTTGGTCTTGGATACAAATCAACTATGCCATAATCGAGCAGAGCCTTGTCCGACACGTGTTTGTGAAAGTCACCATAGTCGACTTTGGCCAAGGGCATTTTGTTCAATCTGTTCAACACAAGCTTCAAAACACTCACACCGGAGATACCGTCGTAGAAGCAGTGGCCAAAATTAAAGACCAAGTAATTCATTTTCTCAAAGTATATCAACCTCCACAGTGGGGTATTGGTCTTTCCGTTGTTTGGGGGCTCTTCCAGAAGGAATTTTGCGATGGAGTAGTCGTTTATATCAGCGTCCATGTTTGATACCAGCACAAAGTGGTCAAAATCCAAGGTCATCAATGTCCATCAAGTACACCTGGTGGTTGTCATTCACCTGCACACAGAGTTGCTTGTGGACCAGCATGATTTCCCTGCATATGTCCTGCAGCAGCTCTGCGTTGATGTCTACACCATCGATGAGCTCACAGCCGATGTATACTTTACCGCTGGTTTGTTTGTGCTGTTCCTTGTAGTCGTAAAACTTCTGGACATCTGAAAGAGCAAGCATGGTTCTATGGTGTTTGAACTTAGTTTTTAAGAAAGGGTTGTTGGTAATCAGCAAATTGGCTGTTTTATATATATGTGGTTTGGGTTTTAGCCGCTGTTGACCCCCCATGTGCGCCTTTTTGCTGGGACATAGATAACTCATCGCTTAGTGTTTCCCAAAAGGGTAATAATAACCGCTATCATTTTAAGCACACTAATAGAAAAAGAAGAAGAAATAAAGCTGTTGTTTAATTGTGACAGAAGTCAGAAAGTTTGAAGAAAATGTCAGTTACTTTTTGTTAAAATAAGGCATACGGATATTGAAGTAGTTAGAAATAGGGGACTATGAAGAAAATGAGTATGTATTTATTTGTTTTCAAAATAAATCTCTTCTTTATTCAATCTGAAATAAATAATAATAACATAAGAATAATCTTCATAAAGTAAAAAGAAAAAGTAATTTTTGTGTATCACGTGGTCTTGTGTGTTCTTTTTTTATACACGTGATATCTGTTTATATTTATATTTTATATTATACTTGATAATCACACACACGTGATGTATTGTATTGATGTAACACACGTGATATATACACGTGATAGTTGCTGTAAATTAACACGTGATGTTTGCTACTTACTGTTCACGTGATTACCACACGTGACACATATTTTAATATATATATTGTTTTTTTCAAACCACTCTTTACTGTTCGTTTCTTTCTTTCTTTCTTTCTTCTTATTTTTTTCTCAGTGAACAAAAACCAACCCCCAAAGAAATAACATCTTCATTCATTTATTTACTTTTTTTCATAAAACCAAGAAAACCATAATACATAGGAACCACAATGTCACTTCCTAGAATCAAACTAAACATACCAAGCAGCATACACGGAGAAGCCAACCCACTTGTGGAAAGCAGCATAGTCCTTCGAGTATCCAATAACCTCAACACAGGCCTGCTGTCCAAAACAGATATCCTGGAACTAATGAACTATGACGACTGCATCAACATAGAATACCTTGGTTTGAATAAACTAATTCTTAGTGTCAACATGCGCATAATAGGTGCTGAGAGTGTTGAGTACTACGCTTGTGAACTACTCAACCTGCCTACCGTTGTGGAGGTATACAAGTCCATTGATAATGGTAAGAATATGCTGAAGAACAGCAACCTGAACCAAGTGATTTATATCCACAAGAAAATAAACAAGTACGAGGACATATTCAACATAAAAGTTGACCATCTCAGCAGCGAATTGATAAACGAAGATATTAGCAACGATCCAATATACACTGACTACTACGAAAAGGACTACAAGCAGATAGTCCAATTGTATGATAACTTGAAGAAAATTGATTTCAAAAATAGCAAAAAATACGACTTGATTCTGAGCAACATCAAAAAGAACAACTTGCTGAGCAGTGGAAGTGTTTTGAAAAACGGACTGACTCCGCCGCTGCACAATGTCATCAAAAGAAGACAGAGAAAACAGCTTTCCTTGAGCCAAATAAACAAACTCGAGTATACCCTAAACAAGCTTGTGCAGAACGATCTTATCAGCGAGAGCGTGGAGTATGAATTCATATCAGAGTCGGAAATAGACAACGACAAGAACGACGACCACAACAGCAATGTGATCGTTGCCAATGACGACCACCTGAAGAACCAGCTGAAGAACGTCATCCAGCAACAAAGAGACGAGGAAAGTGAAGAGAGTGACTTAGAACTAGAACTAGAAAAGGCATTGCTGGAGCAGGACGATGCCGATGAGGAGCCAGATATTGTGGCCCAGCAGGAAACTGTAAATGAACAAGACGATGAGCAGGACGAGGACCAGGACGACGACCAGGAGGAAGAGGACAACCAGCAAAACGACTTCGATGACGACGACGAGCTCACATTGCTCATAGATGAACTGAAGTCTCTGCAAACGGTCAAACAAACAAACCTGAAGTCATTCCACAACTGTAAAAACCAATTCATGAAGGAGAGAATCCTGGAGAGACTGAAGAAAATCGATAAGGAGATCGAAGTCATTGAGAATAAGATAAAGAACATGAAGCAGCAGGACGATGACGAGGAAGAGGAGGACGAGAACGAGGACATAGACGGTCTGTTCAGCGATGAGGAGGAGCCAGAAAACGAAACAAATGACGGAGAAAAAGAACAGAGCGAGCAGGTGGAGGAGCCTAAGGCCACCACCGTGGAAAAAGACAGCGACTACTACGAAAGCGATGACGACATGCTGGAGCTGTTTGGTGGATCAGACAACGAGGAGTAGAAACCAGGAAGCAAAAAAAAATAGCTATAAAGCAGCTTTGAATGTCTTGGATTGTTATATATATACGCATGTTATGGCATATCACTTGCTGTGAGGCTCTCTCTGTCGATGCAATGAGCCTACTTGACGTATTGATTTAGTTTTTACAATATACTTTACCCGCACATTATTACACTTCCCATTTAGGCAATTTAATTCCTAAAAAACGCTGTGCATTCATCTTCGGGTATGTTTTTTTTTTTCTAACAATTTTTTTTTTTCACTTGATGTTTATCGTTAACTCCCCCCCAGAAGAGCAGGTAACCAAATTAGAACGAAGCATACAGCCTACACATCTGCTGAATCTACACACACCGCCTAAGCCATGAATAACCAAAACGGATCTTTTATAGACAGCACCAGAGTGTTCAGCGAGGAGGAGATCAACAGGGCTCTGCTCCAATGGCAGCTGCTGAAGCAGAAGCTTACTCCTGAGCAGTTGGCAAACAACCCCCAGTTTCAATTCTACACCAATTTCTTAAGACAAGCTGCTGCCCAGAAGAAGAAACTATTGGAACAGCAGCAGCAGATCCAGCAGCAGCGCCAGAAACACGAGGACCAAGCCGACGCAGCCGTTTCGCCAAGATCCAACCCGACTTCTGAGCAACCAGTGAATGATAGCGAGAAGCTGAAGACATACAACACCAGAACAGGCCTGCCACCGAACCAGGACGATATCTTGCTCACCCAGACGAAGTACTTCCAGCTGTTGATGCAGAAGAAGGAGATTCCCTCTGATTTGAGGAACTTTATAGAAAACGATGCTAATAAGTGCTCCATCGAGAATTACAAGCCTTTGGTCCAGCACATAGGTATGAGGATGTTCCAGCTTAAGCAGCAGCAATCCGCGCAGCCTGCTAACCCGGAGGTGCCAAAGCCACCCCAACAGCATGAAATGCCAAAGCCACAGCCAGTTGTTAGTCAACAGTCTCCACGTGCAGCAAGCCAAGTGCCTCCTCAGGCATTGAATCAGCAGCAGTATCAACAGAGAATGGCTCAGAAGCATGTGGCAAACAATGCACCTGCGGCCACGACTCCTCTTGTGCAACCTAAACCAGTTCCTGAAAATAAACCCATTGATATGAAAATACCCATTTGGAAGCCTATTTTTGACAGCAAAGTCCGCAACCTGCAAGTAAACGATGTCATGGACCCACACCTGAGAGTGGATACTTTCAGGCTGCCTGAGACCCAGGAAATTGCATTGGACAGTATGAAGAAGATTGATGCGCGCGACACACACGAAGACATAAACATCAACGACATTGCAGAGCTGGAAAAGTTCTTCATTGACAAATACAAGCCGTCGATGAACACTTCAAAAAACAACAAAAACAGCAGCATCAACTACGAAGACCTGGATACCCTGAAGGTGTACCCAAGTGACCTGCCGGGAGGGATCCAGCTGTACAAGATGCTAGAGCTGTACCAATTCAGCATAACCCTATTCAAGGAGTATGATCTGGAGAATTGTTTCACGATCTTGATGATTCTGGATCATTACAAAAAAGATTACCCAGAAAACGAGGTCAGTGAGATGATAGCAGAAGTTGAAATAAGAATCAAAGAGCTGCAGCTGAATCAAGTCCAGAAGAACCTAAGGGGGGAGATCATCCAGTACCAAAGCTTCAACAAGCAATTGCTGCTGTCGAAGTACAACTTCGTGAATGACCCTCTGAAAAACAATATGTTTGGCCAGTACAAGAACCTGGACTATTCAGATATAAAGTTTGTTGAGAACAGTGTGGCCAAGATCGAGCTTGAAAACAAGGAAAGACTGCTGTCCTCCCACAAGGCTGAGCTGGCCAGCATGATGGATGTCTTTCAGAACTCGCCAAAGACCTCCACAAGTGACAATTTGATCACTAGGGAAAACAACCTCAAAGCCCAATTGAAGAACCATCAGCAGAACAACACGTTCCTACTGAAGGAAGACGCGAAGAGAATAGAAAGAAATGCCAAGAAAAGACTGCAAGCACTGAAGGAAAACGATGAGGAGGCCTATGTGAAGCTTTTGGACCAGACCAAGGATACCAGAATCACAAGACTCCTGAAGCAGACAAACTCCTTTTTGCAATCTTTGACCAATGCCGTCAAGGACCAGCAGGACTACACCAAGGACAAGATCAAGCAGAACACGGACATCAAGGTCGACTACAGCAACGTTGTTGAGGATGTGAATGTCCAGGACGATGAGGAGGACAACACCGACTACTACTCCGTTGCGCACAGGGTCAAGGAACCCATCCTTGCCCAGCCCACCATTCTCATCGGTGGCCAGCTGAAGGACTACCAGCTGAAGGGTCTGGAGTGGATGATTTCTCTGTACAACAACAAGCTGAACGGTATTCTGGCTGATGAAATGGGTCTGGGGAAGACAGTCCAGACCCTGTCGTTGCTGACGTACCTGTACGAGCACAAGGGAATCAAAGGGCCGTTTTTGGTTTTGGTTCCTCTATCCACGATGACCAACTGGGTCAATGAGTTCAAGAGATGGGCTCCGGCTCTGAATGTAGTTGCTTACAAAGGAACACCGAACGAGCGTAAGAGCATGCAGAAGAAGTTGAAGAGCTTGGAGTTTGATGTTTGCTTGACAACGTTTGAGTATATCATCAGAGAAAAGGCCGTGTTGAGCAAAATCAAGTGGGTCCACATGATCATAGACGAGGGACACAGAATGAAGAACGCAGAGTCCAAGTTGTCCTTGACCATAAACAAGTTCTACCACACGGATTACAGACTGATCCTGACGGGTACACCGCTGCAGAACAACCTGCCTGAGCTGTGGGCATTGATGAATTTCGTTCTGCCGAAGATCTTCAACTCGGGTAAGTCGTTTGATGATTGGTTCAATACGCCATTTGCAAACACTGGTTCTCAGGACAAGCTGGAGCTGACTGAAGAAGAAACCTTGCTGATTATTAGAAGATTGCACAAGGTTTTGAGACCATTCTTGCTGAGAAGATTGAAGAAAGATGTCGAGAAGGAATTGCCGAACAAAATCGAAAAGGTAATCAAGTGTAAGAAAACGTGTTTGCAGCAGATCCTGTATGAGCAGATGCTGAAGTACAAGAAGATCTACACCTCCACTGACTCTGCCAGCAAGTCTTTGCAGGCAAAGGGTTTCAACAACCAGATCATGCAGTTGAAGAAAATTTGCAACCATCCGTTTGTGTTCCCCCAGGTCGAAGACTCACTGCTGATTGAGAAGGGCAGTGTGAACAATCTTATCTATAGAACCTCAGGGAAGTTTGCATTATTGAAGTCGATTTTGCCGAAGCTGCAAGCAACAAATCACAGGGTTCTGATATTCTTCCAAATGACCACTGTCATGGACATCATGCAAGATTTCTTGAACTTGTTGAACATCAAGCACTTCAGACTAGACGGTGGGACCAAGACAGACGAAAGAACAGTGATGCTGAACGAGTTCAATGCTCCGGACTCCGAGTACTTCTGTTTCCTGCTATCCACTAGAGCCGGTGGTCTGGGTTTGAACTTGCAAACTGCGGACACCGTTATCATCTTTGACTCAGATTGGAACCCCCACCAAGATCTACAAGCACAAGACAGAGCCCACAGAATCGGACAGAAGAACGAAGTGAGAATTCTGAGACTGATCACTGAAGATTCCGTTGAAGAAGCCATTCTGGAAAAGGCCAGAAGCAAGTTGGACCTGGACGGCAAAGTCATCCAGGCAGGTAAGTTCGACAACAAGTCCACCGCGGAAGAACAAGAGTTTTTGCTGAGGGACTTGATGAAGAAGGAGGAAGAAAGACAGCTGAAATTACAAGAAAAAGAAAAGCTGAAATCGGAAATGAAGTCTGCGGAGTTAGAAGACAGTTATGAGGACGATGACTTTGACAACGATGAGATCAACGAGCTGTTGGCCAGAGGAAAGGATGATCTGGAGACCTTCAAGAAGATGGACATCGAGGCTAGAAAGGAGGACCTGGACCACGGCATTCTGACAAGAATGATTCAGAGAAAAGAACTTCCGGATATCTACAACCTGGACATTGAACAAGAAATTGAAAAGGAAAGAAAGGCTGAGGAACTCAAGGCCTTGGATAGCATCTCTGGTGGAAGAATGGCCAAGAGAAAGACCGTGAGCTATACAGATGATGACTCCAAGTGGCTGAAGCAGCTGGAAGTTAGCGACAGTGATGAAGCTCTAGACGGTGGCGAAGAAATGGATGATGAGCTAGACGGTTTGGAATTGGATGAGGACGGCGAAATAGTTGAGCCACAGGATGAAGACAGTGCCAAGAGAAAACAGTCTTTTGCCTTCGACGAACAAGAAGAAGGTGATGGCATTGAGCCAATGAAAAAGAAGAAGAAGAGAGGCAGACCGAAAAAGGCTTGAATGGTTGATATATAGATAGGTGCTGTGTTATTTTGTTTATGGTATGTACACCTAGTTATTCTTATCTTTTTTATAAATCAGATTGAAATTGTGTGGCTGCAGTAAGGTGGAACTTGCTGTACTCTGCTTGCGAATTACTGCCAGATTACTGTGTAGAGCAACAGTAAGCACCGTTCCACCATATGACTCACCACAGATGTTTAACGCCTTTGTTGCGGGATCGTATCCCCGGTTTAAAGTAATTGTTGTTTTTTTTTTAAAAAAAAAATACTTATCAAAAATAATGACTAAACGGCGAGTTACATATTTAAACAACATTCTGGCAACTGGATTATCTTTATTTCAGTATTTTTGTTTCTATATATTTAGCTTTGGTTTAGATCTTCTTTGTTGTAAGAGCATATATATATAAACCCAGAAACAGCACTAACAAACCCCCGATAATGGCAAAAGCTTTGAAACTATCGCCTTTTGCACAAGGTTTCCGTGAAAGAGAACGTTTTAACTACTACGGATCCGTCTATATTGGCTTAGACTTAGACTCACAGCTGAGCATCAGCAAAGATGAATTCAAAAATGTTATTTTGAAAAAACTGCTATCCAAGGAAAAGTCTTTACGTACTTTTTTTTTGATCAACGAAAACAAGACTGGCAACGACAACGTTCCTGTTGAAGAAGCTTACGAGTTTGGCTTTGGTGCTAATGATCAGTTCACTATCTCTGACGAAATCTTAGATCATTTGGTATGCACCACCGACTTTGGTGTTGACTCTAAAGAATTGTTTGCACAAAGCTCTGAAAACTCCTTTTTGCCTACTTTCACAGGTAGCAATATAACAAAATCCACTAGCACCGAAACTGTTCTACAAAACTTCGAAAAGACCATGAACAAATGGGCTCCAAGCAGGTTTATTTTATCCCAAATGAAAAATGAACCATCTGGTCAGCTAATCAAGCTTAACGATGACTATGTTTTTCCTCACTATAAATTTGCAATTTCCGACAAATCATTGATCTTTATGTACTCGCATGTTTTCTATGATGGTATGGCTGGTGTTTCTGTTTTAGAGAAGACTATATGCTTGATCAACGAGTACATTGCTTTCAGAGACAACTTACCTGGCAAGCTGCTTTTTGAAAACAACAACATAGTGAACGAGATGTTCAGAACTGCTGAAGAAACAGAAAAGCTGATCCAGGAAGATGAAGCTATCCTAGACGTCTACCCATGGCCAACTGAAGAAGAAAAGGCACAGATCATAGAGCAAAGCAAAAATCAAACACCTGCTCCCCAATCTGAGTATCTTTTAAAAGCCGACTCCGAGATGTGCATTAAACCAAACAATCCTTGCGACAATCGTCATTTGCTTCTAATTGAAACCCCAGACTTAAAAAAATTGCTGGCCAAGGCTAAGTCTTTGAAAGTCAGTGTAACAGCTTTGCTGTACACGCTTTGGAATATCTCCTACCATGAACCAACGAGGGAAAAGACCAAAGCTGTCTTTTTCATTCCAGCTGATCTTCGTGGCAGAATTGGCATTGCGAACACAAAGTACAACTTGGATAAGGAATATATTATTCCTAAGAACACTGTAGGTTGTGCAATTTCCTTTTACACCAACCAAACCCCCGTCATTGGTAACGAGGAGTGTGTTTTGGGGTCCGATGAGTTTGTGGCATTGGCAAACTTCTTCAACGATTGCATCTCTGATTGGGTCAAGACAGACAAGCTCAGTGACTTGAGTTTCTTCAAAAACGTTGTGGGTCCAGCTGACCCAAGAAAGTTCTTCTCTGATTTCACAAACCTGTACAATGACAACACGCCAAAGCTTCTGCCAACAAACATCGCCATGTCGAACCTTGGTGTGAACTTTGCTGCCAAAGAGGAATACAGCATCAACGTTGAGTATTCTGTGTTTGGCCAAGCCATGAGAATCGACGACTTTGTTACATGCAGTGGTATCAGTTCTCCAAAGGGGCTGTGCTACCAGATATTGTACAGGGACAACGCTGAGCAAGTTGTTAAGAAGGTGAAGGAACGTTTCATCAAAAATCTGTATGATTTAATAGCGTGATTGTACATCAGAGTTCAACATCCACTATGTATAAGTAACATTTTTGGTGGGGAATTTTTTATCAAAAGTAATATTCAACTTTTTTATTTTGATTACATAATAAACATAAAACTATCAGTATGACGGTAAACGTCATTATAACTTTCAAATTCGCTATATAAAGCTTAATGAGTCAAAAACCGCAGAATAGCTCCACAAGAAGTTATGCAAAAAATGTTGATTTCAATTATTATTTTTTTTTTTAAAAAAAAAATTACATATCTTTCGTTACATACGCTTATTTTTTTTGTTCATATCCTTGATCAATCTTCTTCACCAATGTCTTCATTCCAAACCTCAGGCTTTTCCTTGATGAACTCATCCATGATATCAATGCATCTTTGTTCATCGGTGACAATGACTTCACAGCCACCTCTCTTTTCCAACAACTCGACTTCACCCTTGAAGGTCTTGTCCTCACCGACCACAATTCTCTTGATTCCATACAGCAAGACAGTACCAGTACACATGATACATGGACTCAAAGTTGTGTACAAAGTACAGTTCTTGTAGACACTGGCCTTCAAACGACCACAGTTTTCCAAACAGCTAGTTTCTCCATGCAATGTTGGTGAGTTCTTTTGGACTCTTTCGTTGTGGCCAACCCCAATAACCTCATGAGTAAGGTTATTGATTAAACAGGCACCGATTGGAATACCGCCTTCTTTCTTGTAGGAGATGTAAGCCTGCTCAAAGGCAGCATCCATACCAACTTTATCTTGTTCAGCAAATTCAGACATACTTTGTTTTGTTTTTGGTTTTTCAGAAGCTGTTAGATAATCTCTTGAAGTCTTGAGCAGAATGATAGTTTTTTGAAAAAAATTGAAAAAAAAGTCAATAGGGCTTCCAGATTTGTCATTCGGCGATAATCTCGCAAATTCGCTTGTTTTCTGGTCACGTGTAATAGCTATCCTTTTTTTTTTTGAGAATAAAAGCCGAAGCAGTATTCGGAGATATAACAAAGCAGTGAACCGATTTGGGGTACAGTTTACTACTTCGATGTCTAATTTTGGCATGTTGATGTTAACGACAGCTACCAAAGGTTAATAAACAAACATATAATTTATTTGTGGAAGTAATTTAATATTGAGTGGCTTTTGTTGTTTTAAAGGAACTTACCTAGCCGTGCCTACTTCTCCTGTTTTCCCATAACGATCGAACAACTCAGATGAAGCGCGACAAAAAAACAAAAAAAAAAAAAAAAGAAATTAAATATTCTAAAATGTTCAATCTAGTCTCCCCAAAACACACACACACACTTAACATATCTGGTTCAATCCCTTGTTGGCTTATTGATAGGTGATATTTGAATTTAAATCAGCTCTCTTTTCTCCCTTTCTTTTTATAATGACTACTTCAGGGAATTTCAAGTACGTGGGCAAGATCCTAAGAGGTGTGGAGTTTCACAATCCTACCATTCTCGAGGCATCACTCCAGCCCTTGGCAGAGAAACTCAAAAGCGAGAAGAAAAGCGTGTACATGATTGAGTACGGCTCTGTTTTTGCTCCTCAGACATACCACTTAAACAAAATGTTCAAGCCAAAAGTTCATTACATATCTGTGACCAGCAGCATCGTTGGGAAGTTCTTGAACGAGAGATACTCATTGTCGAAAATCATGGCAAAAAGGCCATGGTCAACTGACAATGTAATCAACCATAGAATAGTCGACTTTAAAAACGAGAGGCTGTTCAAAAACCTGGAGAACCCCGTTGTGATTTGCGGTTCTAAGGATAAAGCCCCAAACAGAAACTTCTTGTTCTTAAGACAGTGGATCTTTGGTTTTTGCTTCGACACCTCCAATATCATAAAAAATAAAATGAAAGGCCTTCCCCTCACAGATATGGAAAAGGCCAATGAAATAACCGCCAAAGAGCAACATGCATTTGATGAGTATTACGTAGCTCCTCAGTTACCATTGTCTAGTAAAACATTGTCTCGTTACAAGCACCAAATGGATGAAAACCACCAGTTCCTGGAGTTTTTGGATCTTACGTACTATGAATCTCCAACTAGAAGAAATGTGACTTTGTCACTAAACAAAACTCACAAAAGTGACTCTCCTGTGTTTCCATCAAAAACTATTTCAGGCTTGACAGTGGGCGCCATAGGTGTAGAACCTTACTCCCTCACAAGGGATCTCAGCACACCAGCAAAGCTGAGCTTTGTTCCATTTGAGCTCTTCTATAATGTCAACAAAATAGCCATTGTCCATGCTGATACAGCTTTGAGGGTTTTGTCAAAGAGCCACAATGAAATCTCAACTGCAACTGAATACTCCGCCTTTGACTTCAGATCCAAACTAACATTCAGAGTAAATATGATATACGATGTCGAGCCGCTGTCTTTCATCTCACCAAAGAACCCTAACAGCTTCACTCTGTTCAAGCTTTCTAAGTCGGTGGGGAAAGAAGCCAGTCTACAGGACATTAGAAAGGGAAACGTTCCAGGTGCCTTCTCATACGAGGCTATCTTAGGATACCTGAAGAAAGGATACCCAGCAATGAAGACCATTGAGAGAGTTGAGAAAGATGATGCGATTTTCAAAAACTACGAAATGGACGGTCCTGTTGTCATCATGAACATGAAACCTACTGAGTACTTGCTCAAAAACGCACATAAGATCGACTTCGTAAAGTTCAGACGTCTCATGAACTGCATTGTCCTCAACCCAAAACGTTCTATTCTCCACAACTTGCAGTTCTTAAGCACTGAGGATGTCACAAGAGAAATAAAAGAAAGAGTTGATCTGGAATACTATGAAAATACAATTGCCATGGACATGAATAAAGAGAAGTTCTATGAACTTTATGAACTGTTTGATGAAATAAGCACCAAGTGGAACCTGGCATATGACGATATTGAAATCATGGAGGAAGATTTTGACTTTGAGTAAATTTGTTTTCTGTATTTTGAACAAGGCTTTGCTTTACAGTGGCAAAAAAGAAAACTTGGAATTGAATATTGTGTGCTCACTCAAGCCTGTATATATAAACTGTGATTACTTATCCACTCTCGCCAACCTGTTTTTTGTTACCCATACTTTGAGCTCAGGAATGAATACTCTTTTATATTGTAAATCTATGTACTTTTGAAGCAGCCCTGAATTGTTCATTTTTCTTAGCTCCATGTCTATATCTATTTTGGCATCTATCATCTTATACTCCTCGGCTATGGGACTAATGCTATTGTCTTTTCTGCTTTTGTTGCTGTTCAATTTATGCAAATATTTCCCCCAAAGACTTAACCCCTCTTTAGAGGCCATATCAAAGAAAATACCCTTTTTTAGGTCATTACCAATGCTTGGCATATACTTCTCAAGATCTTTAACATTGGTTTTTGTTGGATAAGTTAGTTTTTTAGTATCTGAAGGAGACGGTTCATCATACGAAGATAAAATGTCATTGTTCTCAGATAAGTCAAGAGTGTCTATTGGTTGGAAGGAAACTTTTTTAGATAAAGGTTTTTCAGAAGCTTGTGTTTCTATGTTGGACAATTCTCTCTTTTGTATCTGTGGCTTAGTATTTTCTTCTTTTTTAAAATCAAAAGATATATGGACATCTTGTATAAGCATATATTTGTACTCAAGGTATGTCAATAAGCATGTAACTACAAACCATTTATGTTGTAATACTGCTTTAAAAACTGTAACGGCATAAAATATAAGATTTACTAGTATGTAGAAAAACTCGTTGAAATTATGATTCAAACACAAACTATTCGAAAACATCTTCTTTTAATAAGAACTTGTGGTCATCACTTAAGCAAATGAGTTTGATATTAATGTTTCTTTTAAAAGATGAATAAAATGTCTCATTATAGTACCACGATTCTTTAGCTAGATTTAAAGTATAATGAAACGAGTTTTTCAAATGTTTCCAAAATAGAAGTAATCTTACAAAAGCTAGATATATCACACCTGTTTGGTAGATTTGGTAAAAGATTGTGATATAAAAAACTGTTTGAAGTATTCTTCTTAATTCAATGGAGCATTTCATAGTCCGAAGTAATCAAAGCTTTAAAGTAACTTTACTGCAATGTCTAATAAAAAATTACAGTAGATGATTATCTCCTTAACAATGATTCAATCTTGTTTTGGTTGCAAAGTATTCTTCTCACTTCAGTTTATAAGATGACAACAAATAACTCCCAACACTGATAGTAGATGTATTTCTTTTCAAAGAACAATTATCATTGCAATCACAGTGTGTTTGCTTAAACGTTTTTTTGTGTAATCTTTCGACTGGAAGAAAAATATTCGGCTGATTTAAAAATTACCTAAAACGGAAATACTCCTAATGATTAAAAACTTAATACTTTCTATATATAAAAACTGCTCTATTGGGAAGATCTGATGTACTCACCAGCCTTGGCAGCAACGTAATCAATCATCTTTGTGTCCTTGTGGGATTCTTCATACTCAACCCACTTCTTGAAGAAGAACTTGGCTTGCTTCTTGTTAATCTTTGGATTGGCAACACATCTTTCAAACAGGTCTTCGATGTTGGTCTTTTGCTTTGAGTTGAACTTAATTTCTAAATCAATGTAGATATTCCACAAATCAATTCTCTTGGCAGCATCAACAAGCAAACCTTCCATCAAAGTTCTACCTTGCTCAATATCACCGTACTTGTATTCCAATTGACAGAACTTCTTGACAATGGTAACATGTTCTCTCTTTGGCAGTTGTTTTAAGGGCCTTGACTAGCAACAAATGAGCTTCTTCCTTCTTCTCACTGGACAATAAGAATTCACCATACTTTTCCCAAATAGGTAGTCTTTCAGCACCGAATTTCTTAATAGCCTTGTTGAATAACTTGTCAGCTTCATCAACTTTACCAGCACTGGTGTAGATCATGATTAACTTAACGTGCATGACATAATCATCCATGTAAGAACAGGCTTTGATGAATACCTCATTCAAGGAGTCGACATTACCAAAGGTGAATTCCAAATTCAATCTAGCAACCCAGATGTTTAGCTTTTCTTGCTCTTCTCTGTAGTTGATAGTGTTCAAAGCTCTTTCCAAAATTTCTCTAGCCTTGGTGACTTCACCAACAGTCAATTGGAAGGCAGTGAAGTTCAACCAGTTGATGGAGTTGTTTGGATCAGATAAAATCAATCTTTCAAAGTCAGCATTAGATTGTGGAGTTTCAGTGGTCAAGGCAATGGTCTTGTCTACAACCTTCTTGGCAGTAGCCTTTGTCTTCTTGGTGAAATCAACTGTTTCATCATCAGAGTCAGATTCATCAGCTTCAACAACTTGATCTAAAATCTTACCAGTCCAATCGAAACCAGTAGTTAAACTCAAACCATCTTCAGATAACTCAGGAACAGTGGTCTTTTCAACTTCTTCATCCTCAGAATCGGAATCGTTATTGTATTCAACATCCATGACGTCTTCATCATCGCTTTCAGCGGCAACTTCCTCGTCATCTTCAGTAGCTCTAACCTTGGAACCCTTTAGAGATAAAGACAATTGTTTTTTACCTTCATTCTTCTTGATAACATAACATCTAACAGCATCACCTTCACCGAACAAATCATTCAAGTCTCTGTCCTTCAAAGCTTCAGAATCATCAGAGATTTCCATCTTGTGGGCTAAACCAGAAACCTTGTCAAAGCCTTCTAAGTTGATGAATACACCGAAATCAGTAACACCTCTAACAACACCATCATAGATTTTTCCAACTTCAACATCTGCAAATTCTTTACCGAACTTACCTCTTCTCTTACCCAAGTCTTCGACGTTTTCAGTGGTTAAATCAGATTCTCTTGAGGATAAAGTGATGTTGTCAGCCTTTTCAGCTCTGATGACAACAGTCTTGACAACTTGTAATGGTTTGAATTGTCTCTTCCATTCTTTCAAGTAAGAGTCGGAAATCAAAGAAACTGGAATGAAACCATCCAAAACGTTAGAAACGTAAACAAAGACACCGGCATTGGTGATCTTCTTGACCAAAACAGACAACTTGGAACCTCTAGTCAAAGCAGATAATTCAACTTGAGATTTGTTGTTCTTCAATAGAGTAACATTCAATCTCTTCTTTTCAATATCAACGTTCTTGACATAGACAGAAACCTTCATACCAATAGAATACTTTTCCTTGGAGATCTTGTTTGATTCAAAGTTGCTTAAAACATCAGTGATATGAGCAATGGCTTCTTGTTCGTAACCAGAAATTCTGAATAACATGAAGCTGTCTTCAACAGCAATGACATTAGCTTCAAGCTTTTCACCGGTCTTCAAGGATTCCAGGTTCAAAGTGCTCAATACTGGTTGTAAGTTCAAGATCTTGTGTTCATTGTCGATTTCAGTGACCTTGAAGTTAGACAATTGGGCAATGTCACTGACAGTGTTCTTCAAAAACTTCTTGGTGACTTTACCTTTGACACTTAGGAGATAGAGTAATCCATCTTAGGTTTTCAGTGGTATTGTTGACATAACCAATAACTTCGTCATCAACCTTGAAGTCGTCAAATGTCTTTAAAGATTCATTGATCAAAGAGAATTCAATCAAGGCGTTCTTGTCCAAGTTGTTAGTGACTGGTAAGTACTTAGCAGCCTTAACGTCATGTTGGCCAACAATGTAAGCTTCAATGACTTGACCAACTTCAATACCTTGCTTAATAGAGTTGATTTCTTCAATAGTTTTACCTAGTTGGGTTAAATCAATTCTACCGTGAATGTTATCACTGACGGAAACATTGATTTGTTGTCTCTTGTTAGATTTGATTTGAACCTTAATCTTGTTACCAACAGTTAAGTCTTGTAGAGTCTTAACAGATTCATCAACAGGGTTAATGACCTTCAATTATGTTCTTTGGAGTTTTCTTGGATTCAGATCTTGGTGGAATGAAAGATAACAAGAATCTTTGTTGTTCTGGATCAGTCTTCAACAGGTAAACCTTAACACTTTGTTCAGCATAGAATTTGCTAGACATATCATCGTCCCTACTTAAACCAGTGTATGATGGTAATACTAAACCGACAAATTTACCATTGAAACCAACAAAAATACCTCTTTGGGAAATAGACTTGATGTAACCAAACATTGGGGTTTCAGAACCAGCAGCAGCAACTTGTTCAAAGCTGACTGGTAGCTTTTCTTCAGTAGCAGATGTAATCAAAGATTGCTTCATGGAGAAGTTGATAATCTTAGTTTTGGCGTCCTTGTCAATAACCAAGGCTTCTATTTGATCACCAATGGTAATCTTCTTGATAAGGTTTCTGTTCATTTCAATTCTGGAATCAGATAAGTGGCCAACATAAACAACACCTCTTATTAATCTGTTTTTAGACAATTCAACAATAATGGATTCCTTGGTTTTTTCGACAACTATGCATTGTTCAACAGATCTACCCAAAACTAAGGAGTCTAAAATGTTGTTGACTTCTTCAACTTCTTCCTTGGAGTTTAATTTACAAGAAGCAATAATTCTGTTTTTGCTTTCATCAACTTGTAAGATCTTGACCTTAACAATTTGGTTGACCTTCAGGAACTTAGCAGCGTCCTTAACAAAGGCATCAGAAACTTCATTCTTTGGAATGAAACCTCTGGTATTATTGAAAAATTTGACAGTAACACCGTAGTTGTTGAAAGAATCAACAGTAGCCAAAGAGAATTGACCTTCGGTTGTTCCTTCAAATCCTGAGATGATCTTGGTGTTGTCCTTATCTTGGAAACCATTAACTAATTGCTTTCTTAGAGTCATCATAACTTGTCCGTTCTTTAAATTAATACTCAAAACTCTACCTTTGACTTTAGTACCTATCTTGAATTTTCTTTCTGGGTAGTTCAACTTTATATCAGAAAGGTCATTCATCAAAACCTTACCAACAAAGCCATTCATTAACTTCAAAGTGACACCCTTCTTGGCGTCAACTTCTCTGACTTCACCGGTTATTATAGTACCAACAGGAACGTCTCTAATAGTCAAATACTCAACATCAATTTGAGACTTCAAGTTGGTTAATACAAACATTTCATTGAATTGATGATAAGACACAATTCTACTTTCCTTGATTTGTCTATCTTTGGCTGTGATATCACCTTCAATTTTGGATAAGTGAATGCAACCATTAATGTTATCATTTAGTTTGACGTAGATGTAAGAGCTATCTCTGAAAATTATCTTTAGAGGTTCTTCGAATTTGAAACCTATTGGGAAAGCGCTCAAAACGTTTTGCTTAGAAGCTGATAGGCTGATGACTGTATTAGCTTGGGAAACGTGCATGAAGGCAAAGTTTTTATAGTCAATTTTAGAAATGATTCTGACTGGGTAGTTTTCACCAATTTCGAATTGGTCAACAGACGAGTTGTTCAATTGGGCCAAACTCAAAATAGCTGGGATAGAACCGAAAAGCTTACCAAAGACACCTTGCTTGGCATCAACAGAATCAACTAGGAACTTGACGTAGGCACCTGGTAAGACGCTTTCAATGTTGCTAATAGTATCACAGGTCTTCAATTCCTTTGAAGCTTGTCTGGTTAAAGTGACAACTCTATCTGATGTTTTCAAAACAGTGAACAGTATGACATTACCTTTCTTGATTAGGTCTTGCTCGTCTTCGTTGAATTCCTTCTTAGGCAAGAAAGCAGAAAGCTTGGTATCTTCCAACCCTAAATCGATTACACAACCGTGGTCTTCAATAGTCTTGATGAAACCTTGAACGGTGGCACCTTTTTGTAGTATGTCTGCATCCTCAATCTCCTTGTTGATATCTTCTGGGTTTATGGTGACAGTTAGTTTCTTCTTACCCTTCTTGGTTGTGTTTTGCAAAACATGATTTTCTATAACCTTACAAGTGTAGTAGTTACCAACTGGGAATAGCTGGTGTAACTTGACTTCATCATCTTTTTTATCTTCCTTATCATCTTCGTATTCTTCATCTGAAACATCAGAGACATCAGAGTTTTCATCCATGTCAACATCTTCTGGCAGTATATTGGATGAGATGTTTTCAATTGAACAGTAACCCAACAAACCGTCTTCGTATTCAAAAGTCAAACCGAAGTCAGTGACCTTGGTTAATCTACCCAGAAGAATGGAGTTCTTTGGTATAGTTTTATAAGTAAGATGTTGGAATTTCTTTCTCATATCTTCATCATCATCTTCTTCGATATCGTCAGTGGTCTTGGCAGTCTTTCTCTTCTTGGAGACACTGGTGGTCTCTTCTTCAACATTGTTGGAGAATAAAACATCACTGGCAGCTTCGTTGGCTACTTGTTTCAATTCTAATGGGGTCAAGACAGAAGCACCACCTCTTGGGAAAGCGTTTTCTTCTTCTCTGACCAACTTGGACTTGGTTAGTTCTTGAGTGTTATCAGCCCTGGTTAGAGGGTTGGTGTCTTCGAATGATCTCTTCTTGTTACCTTGTTCAACCATATTGTTTATTATTATTGGTTTGACTTTATAAAAGCTATTCTTTTATTCGTTTAAGAAATGATAAAGAGTACTAAAAAATGAGTTTTTGGTAATTTATTTGGGTTGTAGCTAATATTCTTTATCTAAGCATATTTCAGCAATTTTTAATTAGACTCTATAAACTTGTTATGAAAGCCAAATAAAATTGCAGAGGAATTTCAAACTGTACAGAAACATCAAAAAGGCAAAAAAAAAAATATGAAAAAAAAAGAAATTTTTCATACTTAAAAAAAAAGAAACGTTTTGGTGCAAAGACTTCTCAATTAGGAAATACTTGCTAGTGTCAGCCACTAGTGAGTTACAATGTTAAGAATAGGTAGTGTGAGTTGATATAGACTACAAGAAATGTTTTTGTAGCAATTAAACGTCTGTTTTGTTGATGTAGTTGTTTCTAAGTGCTGTTTTTGGACGTGTGATTGCTTGTTGATGGGTATAAACCATGATGTTACTATCCCATGGCGCACGTTACTGATTCGTTTTTTTATATCCGACTGTTTGTATATCCGACACTTTTATTATTATATCCGATTGTTTTTTGACTCCGCATTTTTTCTGTTTTTGGTAAAATCCGAGATTATTCAATGACATAACCATTTTTACGACCTTTTTCCCAAATATATCATTCAATATAAAACCCAAACAATACTTTGAACAGTTCCCACATCTTGTTCAACCTTTTTCTAAATACATTTTTAGATAAACCCAAAAATGGGAGACTCAAGAAGAAATACACATGATTTTACAAATCAGACACTAAGCTCGTTTGCTTCCAGTAGGTCCGGAAACAGCTACTATTCAGAAACAGAAGATCCCTATCACTTTGATGAGAACGAAAACATTATAGATATAAAACATCACAGAAAAAGAAGGGAATCCAATATTTCAGCTTTTCACAATGGCAATGAAAACCAAGAGTCTTCTACCAACAACCATAAGACTTTCAACTACTTCAACGATGATGATATAATCAACGCAAGCAGCTATACTTCAACACAGTCGAACATGGACATAATCTTTCAGAATGAGAGTGATTTCAAAGTTTATTCTGACTCAGATTCACAAAATAACGTTAGGCTTGGAAACATAGATATAAGACATAGACGCAGAAACACATCAAGCACTTTCAACAGACCACCAACAACTTACGGGTCGATTAATTCATTTCCGCTGTCAACCGCATCTAGTAATTCCAACTACACCTCTTCCTCAGCTTCTTCGTTGTTTGATGAATCTGACTCCTTGATTGGTCCTTCAAGTGAGGAATATGTGTTTGGCAATGAAGAAGATGATGGTGACAACCTGCTTCCACATGGCCATTACACCACAAACCCCGGCCGTCACAGCAATGGGTCCTTGAACGAACTAGGCAACCTGCGTAGACACAGCAATGCAACCTCTATGTACGAAAAAAAAGACCTGTCCAAGCTAGACAGAGATGACCTGTACAATCTATTCAAATTCAACTCTAAGCACAAAAATAACCAAAAAACTTCACTGCAAAGACTGTACATCTCCGAGGAAGATTTGGTTTTAGGTATTCAAGGTCTATCCACTACCTTGTTAAAAACAGTTATGTTTTACTCATTGAGTGTGCTGTCTCTTGGTATTTTGCCTGTTCTATGCCATTGGTTCCCCAAACTTAGAATTCTATTCCAATATAGCAAAAGCGAATTGTTCTGTTCAGACAAAGTGCTTATTGAAACCGAACTGGGTGACTTGGATATAGTTCCCGTATCCAAAGAGTGGTACGGCAACAAGAAAATAGGCACAGTGTTTAACTACCCAGATGACAAGCATTCAGGGTACTCCCTGAAATTGTTGAGTTTTTTCAACTATAGATTCTTCAGACTGTACTACGATCCTTTGGAGGATATGTTCAGAACCAATGAAGACTGGTTTGACAAGGAGGTCTGGACTGACTACGAACTAGTTCAAGGAGGCATGTTTGCTGATGATGGTGCCATTGAGGATAGAATCAAGCTGTTTGGGTACAATTCCTGTCAGCTTAAAATCAAAAGCATAATGGAGTTGATCTTTGAAGAGGCCTTGCATCCGTTTTTCATTTTCCAAATTTTCTCAATGATATTGTGGGCATACGATGACTACATCTACTATGCATTGTGTATTCTGATCATTTCTGTTTTCTCCGTTGCTCAAACAGTCTTTGAAACCAGACAGTCGTCTTTGAAGCTGCAAGGTTTGGCACATACCGAAAGCTCCGCCAGGGTTTTCAGAAATGAGTTCTGGATGAGTGTTCCTAGCACTGAGATCATTCCTGGTGATATTATTGATATTTCAGACCCCAACTTGAAAAACATACCATGCGATTGTTTGCTTTTGAGTGGGCAAGTTTTGGTTAACGAATCCATGCTGTCTGGTGAATCTATCCCTGTCAACAAATCCTCATGCAATTCAAGTTCATTGTTGAAGTCGTTTTTTGACAAGAGTCTCAGCAAGGAATCCAAGTACAAGCTTTACAACGGTACTGAGATCATCAAAACCAAAGCCACAGAGTCCAACCCGCAGGTTACTGCTCTGTGCTTAGCAACTGGATTCAACACAGTCAAGGGATCTTTGATCAGATCAATGGTTTTCCCTTCAACATCCAAAAAAGACAACGGCAAGGACATGACGAAGCAAGCTTACAAGTACATCTTCTACATGACTTTACTTGCCTTACTAGGGTTTATTATTTCTGCTGTCAACTTCAGAAGACTACACTTGCCGACTAAGTTGATTGTTGTCAGGGCTTTGGACATTGTCACTATTGTTGTTCCACCAGGGCTTCCTGCTACGCTATCCGTGGCTGTGACTTTTTCCATCAGCAGATTGAAAAACAAGTGTAATGTGTTCTGTATCAAGCCTACCAAGATCAACTCCGCAGGTGGAGTGAGCTGTTGGGTTTTCGACAAAACGGGTACTCTGACTGGTGAAGGACTGGTTGTTAAAGGAGTGATCGAGAACTCTGAAGATATCGTCAACATGGAAAACGACGAGTACAAAGGTGGTGTTGTGTCAACATTCAACAACTTATCGATGAAGATGCTTCAATACTGCTTGGCTTGTTGTCATGGGAACACATTGGTTCGTAATCCTAACAACGGAAAGAAAGAACTGGTGGGTGATCCCTTGGACATTGAGATGTTCAACTTCACACGCTCGAAGATGTCTGAAACATCCCACGACGATGGCTTTTTGATCAACAACAAGTACAATGTTTTCAAGATCTTTGAGTTTGATTCTCATTTGAGAAGAATGGGTGTTCTGATGGAGCACGTTTCCAAAAAGAACAGCTTTTTCTCATTGGTCAAAGGGTCTCCGGAGAGTATTTTGAATTTGTGTAATCCACACACGATCCCTCACAACTACGACGCCATAGTCAAGCACTATGCCCACCAGGGCTATAGACTCATTGCCTTAGCTGGTAATGCCATCACGCTGCCTTCCGGAATCGACGGTGAGTACTCCAGAGAAGAGTGCGAGCAGAATTTGCTGTTCCTGGGCTTTGTGATCTTTGAAAACAAAATCAAACCAGAGTCCAGACCAGTGATCATGGAGCTGAAGAATGCTAACATCCCCAGCATCATGTGCACAGGTGACAACATCCTTACTGCCATATCCGTCTCCAAAGAGGCAGGTATTCTAAGAGAATGACGAGTACTGCTTTGTGCCGATCTTCAATGACCACCAGGAAAAGCTGCAGTGGGAAAGCGTGGGCAACCCGGAAATCAAACTCGACTGTGATAGTTTGCAGCCATTGGACCAAGATGTTGTTGAAAAGGGATACTCCCTTGCTGTCACTGGTGATGCCTTCAACGAAATCTTTGGAGACAACATCAAAATTTGCACAGATACTGAGGGTGATGACGCCAATGACGATGGCTATTTTGTCAAATATGGCAACCAGTACAAGTCAGCTGTGTTAATGAGGGGCAGAATCTACGCGAGAATGTCGCCAGACGACAAAGAGGACCTGGTCAACAACCTGCAAGACCTAGACTTCAATGTTGGCTTTTGTGGGGATGGTGCGAATGATGTTGGTGCTTTGAGGTCTGCGGATTGCGGGGTTTCCTTGTCCGATGCCGAGGCAAGTGTAGCAGCCCCATTCACCTCGCAGATCTTCAACATCACATGTGTTTTGAAGATCATGAAGGAAGGCAGATGCTCAATAGTCACTTCCTTTTCGTGTTTCCAGTACATGTCTTTGTACTCTGCCATTCAGTTCATCACAGTCACTATCTTATACAGTCAGGGTTCCAACCTGGGAGATTTGCAATATCTGTTCATAGACCTGCTTTTGATTATTCCCTTGGCCATTACAATGTCCTGGTCGGCTCCGAACTACGGCCCATTGGTCAGCAAGAGACCCTCCATGAACCTTGTTTCTTTGAAGATCTTGATGCCTATAGTGATCAATGTTTGTTTGATACTTGTGGGCCAAATGGTTCCATGGTATGTTTCAAAGTACATGACCTGGTATGTGAAGCCTGTTGTTGGTGGACAAGAAGACGTCAGCTCAACTGATAACACAGTGCTGTTCTTTGTGTCCAGCTTCCAGTACATACTAATGTCCGTTGTGTTGACACAAGGTCCTCCATACAGGGAATCTATCTTTGAAAACCACGCATACATCCTCAATGTATCTGCGTGTATGATCACAACCCTGATACTGATTCTTGGCAGATACGATAACCTATTTGGTTCGTGGATGCAGTTGTCTGGTCTGAGCTTTGGATTCAAAGGTTTTATTTTGGCGTGGTGTGGTTTGGAATTCATTGGCCATGAATGGCTGCCAAAGATGTTCAACAAAAGATTCAAAAAGAAGGTAAGCAGCAAGAGATATAAGAGAATTCTGCAAAGGGAACAGTACATGAGTGTATAGCATTATATATTTATATTATTTTGTTGAGGCGTTTCTTAAGGACAAAACAACATTCCAAACAACTGACACACAACTGCTGAACAGTGGCTGGTCGTCTTTAGGAATAAAGGAGAAGTTTATGAACTGCATTAGTGGCCACAGCAGGTAGTTGATAGCAAGTGTGCTCAAATAGATCTTCTTGATCTTGCTTCTGAACGTGTACACGTCGCTGGCATCCATGATGTAGTTTGCAAAGGCAAAAAAGCAGTATAGTGAGATAGGTGAGTAAAACAACTGGTCCGAGAGGAATTCTCTCAAATGTCTGGACAACGGAAGGGTCTTCTGTAAAGAGCTTGTTCAGAATGATATACCAGGGGACCTGGAAGTTTGCCATGAAGCTGCCCCAGAAAGTAAAGCATATCAGTCTCCATAACTGGACATCGTTGGAGTTTTCTATGGAGTCCATTAAGTAGATGCTTTCGTTGTCTATCAAAGAGTTCTGATACTCTAGATCATCAAGGTCAAGTGCATCGCCGTTGTCAAAGGAGCTATTGGTGATTCTCTGATCAATTTGCTCTCCATTCAGGTTTATGCCACTGGCTTTGTGAGAAAAACAAGTGATCAGCTGGGCCACTATATCTGAAAACCCATTCAGCAGTCCATTAGCAATGATTGTGGCAAATAGCTTGTTTGTCTTCATCAATTTGGTTCTGTATTCCTTGAAGTATAGAAAGTTCAGGCCACCCAGCAGCAAAAGCAGAAATACATGCAGGTATGACACACGGCCTCTATAAAACTTGGGGACTCTCTGGACATTCACTTTGTTGACTTTGTTCCTGAGTTTCAGCAAAAAAGAGAGTACCTTGTTGTTGTAGTTCTTGTTGAAAAACAACCTGTTGATGGTGGAGTTGTTGTCAATGGAGTCAAAGTCGGTCAGGAAAGTTGTTTGGTTGTCCAAATCCGAGTCATTGTTCGCATATGGGCTGTCTCTATTTTCTGGTGAGTTCATCAACAGCGAGTTGATCATTGGTATGAAATTAGGCTCTGGTTGGATTATGCCGTCATTTTCATCAATTATATTACTGTTGGAGTTGGCAATGGGCTCAGGTTCTATGGATATAAGAGCTTGCATGGATTTTCTTTTGCCTGTTTTTGTTTTATCTGTTGGAATCACATTTTTCGAAGGGGTATTCTTGAAAGTTTTTAAGTGCAAGTTTTCAGTTGAAACAGCACTGTCCCCTGTATCGCATGTGGCCATTGTAATTTTCGTGAGTGTTTAGGTTTGGTTGATGCCACTGTTGTGGATATCAAGTTTTATAAATAAACGCGCAAACACCGATTATCCTTATCAGCATGTACGTGTTTTGATGGGGGCAAAAGGTTTTTAGCTTTTTTTTAGAGAAAGATATTAGAAAACACACCGTGTAGCGGATCTGCATCTCGGCATCGTTGATTTTTCAACTTTCATATTACCATTTTATTTTTTTTCTGTTACATATTTTCTGCATACTTAGTGGTTTCCTTTTTGGGAAAGTGTGTTTTTGTTTTTAAAAAAAGTATTTGTGAAACATCGATGAGCGAATGTGTTTTTCCATTTTTTTTTTTCTTCACCACCGCTTGAATCCGCACAAATTACCGCAAAAAGTAAAAAAAAGAGTGGGTAAACTTCACATATTGAAAGTTGAAGGCGTGCACAAATATTTTTTTCTCTGTCTAAATATAGTGATTAGAACGGAAAAAAACACAAAAAGTGCATTGCGCGTGTCTTCCACATGCAGCTACTATGTATTTTCAGTGATGTTTGTTCCCGTAGCAAAAAAAAAGCACACACAAAAAAAAGAAGGCGAAAGAATCTTGATTTGTATTTTTTTTTTGTCACTCTCGCCATAGTGTTTTTTTTGCCAGTGCGTGTGTTCGGAAATTGCCCTTTTGGTGCACGCTGCTTTTTTTTTTTTAAGATTTGCTCTGTTTTTTTTTCCTTTTCGTTTTGGTGTAGGCGAAAAATCAGCTTTTTGGTTTGAACAATCTCTCTCTTTCATATATGGGAAAAAGGTCATTATTTTCATAGTAATCATTAAGAAAGACAAGAGAAATACATCCTCAAGACCTAAATAACAGCTAACAGTATAACAAAATGTTGATTCCAAGAGAAGAAAGAACTAAGATTCACGCTGCCTTATTCAACTGTATGTAGCAAACCATGAAATACCAGAAATATAAAGAGAAATGTAAACCCAGACAGCATATGTGCATTGAGAAATAGTGACCATCACCAGACTGAGTGTCTGTTTTTTATTATGAGTATCCAACAAGGTTGGAGGAGCTTTCTTTGAAAGTAAGTAAGAAGTGATATGTTTATAAGGATGTGATTGAGAAATGAAATAACCAGAATGGCAGAAAGAACAGGAGAAGATATATACTCAGTGAGTTAATGACAGGAGTTGAGATACAGTATATTATTCAATGGAAAAACAGAGTCCTAAGCTACTGGAGATATTATCGAATGACAATGTGGATTAACACAAGAACAAACTTGGTTGAAAAGCTTGAACAGTAATTACAAAGAGAGATGAAAACAAGTATGTTCAAGTTGACTGTATGAAGGCACTTGAAATGGAGAAATTGTTTTATGGAAAAAAAGCAAGGATAGTCAGTCAGAGGATAATACCAGCAAATTTAGTAGACGAACTGCTGAAGAAATATGGAATGCAACCATAATGTTACCATAACATTGAAATAAAGTGATATTGCAAAGAATAGATGTGCTTTTAGTCACCAAAGCAAAAGATGTCATGTAAAATAAAGTATTCAAAACACCAGCAGAAACTCCAATCTCATAGAGTTGAAACAAAAACAAAGACTCGCCATTCATATTTCACATAAAGTCATATTCAACAATCATCTTCAATACGCCCCAGCATCACATTAACAAAAAGTCCTATTTCAAAACACATGCAACATGCCATGGTTTTTCCTTTTAAAAAAAATCTATCGAGACCGAAAGTCTTTACTAACAACTATGCCCATTTTATCTTGCAAAACAACAAAAAATTAACATTTTTACAAACAGCTGGTGTTTTAGTCGCCAAGAAGGACTTCGAAATCCAACACGATGAAATTGCCACCAAGAACTTATACGTCATCAAGGCCATGCAATCTTTGACCTCCAAGGGTTTCGTCAAGACCCAATTCTCATGGCAATATTACTACTACACCTTAACTGCTGAAGGTGTAGAATATTTGAGAGAATACTTACACTTAGGTGAAAACGTTGTTCCATCCACCCACAACGCCAACGCCACCGCTAACCCAGCCCAAAACAAGAAGTACTAAATTTATTGACTTTTGAGAAATTAATACACCTTTTTTTATACGAATAATATTACCAGTAATATCAATACAGAAAATAAAAGAGCATATAACAAGATCGCTGAAAAAAAAACAGGGAGTTTGTTATTATTTATAGTGAATACCCATTCAGTGTGTCTGTTTAGCAACATATTAAAGCAACAAAACCAGTAAAAGACAAGTATATATAACTGTTATATATAACATACTTATAAACTCAAGAAGTTCTTGGAATATCAGAAAACTTAAATAACAGAAGGTTGGTTCAGCGATTTTTGTAATATATTTTTTTTTTTTTTTGGGTTTAAGTGAGCTATGGAATTTAATCAATTGATACAGAGAGCAAAAGAATAAAAAAAATAACTGCAGAATTAATTGGGAAATCTCTCACAAAAAAGAACAGAAAACGAGTCCATATGATATATTAATCATATTATAAGTAGTTTCAGAACTATCTGTTATGGTTTCTGAATACAAAACTTGATGTGTGCATACCAGCGCGTGTGTGTAATCCTGTTATAACAAGCATTTAATCAATAAAAAAAATAATAAAAAATATACAATGAGCACAAATTTGGCATATAGCGAAAACAGCAGAAACAGACCCACAGTTAAGAGTTTACAGTCTGCTGCTGCGGACATCAGCAACCTCTTATCGGAAGAAATCTCAGAACTCAACAGCAATGTCCACAGAAAGCATCAAGACGAAGTGAGCAGCAATGAAACCTTGCATGTATCTGAAGATTCCGCCCTTTCGAACGAGAAAGACGCGGACGTGGACATGGAAAAAGACGCTGGTCCAGCGAGCCCAGCAGCAAGACTTTGAGTTCTTCCCCAGACCATCCATTGTTGACCAGATTCTATCCCTTAAGTTTCCAACATCCTTCTCCTGCGAACAGGGGGACTGCACCATGAGCTTCATGACGGAGTTGAACCTCAAGCGTCACGTGGTTCTTGAGCACTTCACCAGTGTGGCTGAGGACGACCTTCGCTCAATAAACCTAGTGTGCCAAAAGTGCGTGCAGCAAAGAACATGCATGTTCCTGTTCACGGACTTGCACGAGTACCTTGACCACTACCGCCAGCACGACTCTGCCGAGTTTGATGTTTTCATAAACCGCATCTTTGTGGACTTGAACAGGGCCATCAACAACAGCGCGTTCATGATGCTCAGCAACAACGACATCTTGAGCGAGAAGTACAGCTTTGTGGTCAAGAAGAACGAGATGTATGAGCTGATCCAGATGCTGAACAGGCTACGGGCTAGGCAGGGTCTTGATGATGTGATTTACCGTTAATCCCATTTCCGAAGAATGTGATGCTTCCTTCGTCTTTTTTTTTTTTAGGGAAAACAATCGCAAACCATCAAATTTTTTTTTTTCCCTAATTAAAAAAAAAGAAGGCAAACTACGCCATGATTTTTTTTTTTGGTTCTTCAGGGAATGAGCCAATTGGCTGTAGCCACACTTCTAATGAATTAGAGAAACGTTGGAGAAAACTATAAATAAATTATCACAGAAAGAAGCCACATTCAGATATTTCTGTTTCTCTATATAAACTGTAACTTTATACTAATTTTTGGATTGTTGACTCTGAAGAAGCAAACACCAATATAAAAAAACACACACACACACACTTCCTTTTACCTAATTATTTTTTTCAATGAGAAAGAAAGTCAACTACGCACAAGGTGATAACCTTCCCTTGCATGCCACGCCGCAGCAGTCCATGGAGCAGCAGCAGCTTCTGGACAAGAGAAATAGACAGTATGACGAAGAGGAAAAGAAAAAGGTGAGATTGAAACAAGAACTGTTTCTGCAGAAGCAGCAACAACAAAGCAGAGAGCAGCTGCTATCCAAAATGAACGCTCCGGGGTTGCCCAACAGACAAGCAGCCAGCAGCAGTGGCAGCTCCAGAAAACAGCACTCATCAACGAGCTCACACAAACAGAGCAGTAGCAATCGGACTTCCCATTCAGCACCACAGCATCATCAACAGCCACAAGCCTCAAGCCAGCCCCTTTATAACAATGAAAAATACACCATACCAGGCGGGCTTGGAAACTCCAGGCAGACATCTGTGAACACCCAAGGAAGCAATAACTACCAGCCACAGCAGCAGCAGTTTTCACAGACCTACCACCAGCCTGAGAGCAATGCCCAGCCTAACTATTACATATCACAAGATCTTTCGTTCACAAGCATGGGGAAATCGAATGTCCTGGGTGACAAAATGACCAACACGGGATACAAGAGACCCCCTCCATCATTCAATTCTGGCAACGGCTACATGCAGCCAGGCACGTTTGTGTCTCCTCTGGGCTCATCGCCTTCCTCCAGCAGCACCTTGTCAAACAATGTGATGATGAAAAACCTTAGTCTGAACAGCAGAGATCCGAACTCCTCTTTGTTGTCCTCAGGCAGCAACAACTACAACGAGCTGCTTGCCGAGCACTTGTCAAACAGCAGCCTGAATAACGGAAATACGGGAATGCACGAAGCAAACATATACACACAGCAAGGCGAGGATCCGAAAGAAGTGGCTTCCAAGCTCTTCTACAAGTACGACGTGACCAAGGCTGGTAGACTGACTACCAATGAGCTGCAGCAGGTGCTCCAGAACGACGACCACTCGAAGTTCAGAAAATCCAGCATCGATTCACTCATCAATTTGTTCGGTGTGTCAAGATTCAATACCCTGAACCTGAATGAGTTTGTGTACATGTACCAAAAGCTGAACAAGTGGAGGGATGTCTACATAAGACACGACACCAACGGGTCCCACACTCTGACTCTGCTGGAGTTTACCGAGAGTGTGAAGAGCATGGGCTACAAAATCCCAATCGAAGTGATTGAGAACCTGTTTGAACAGTTTGCCGAGTTTACCGGTGGGTCAAAGTGTCTGAAGTTCGACATATTTGTTGAGTGTGTCATATGGCTGATCAGACTGACCAAGGTGTTCAGACAGTTTGATGTGGAGAACAACGGGGTGGGCGTTGTGGAGTACAAGGACTTCATCGACATCGTGCTCTACCTCGGCAAGTTCCTGCCTAAATAAACAAAGTTGCATTTGATCAAATATAGATTTTCCTAATCGGGAAGTTTCAGTTTTTTTCATTTTTTTTTTTTTTCCAAATATTGTTGAACGATAATCAGGGTGAAGGTTTTTGTGGTTTTTGACGCAAAAACACTGATAGTGTTAATCAAACCACACCAGAAAAGATAAAGTTTATTGATAAGAGTTTTGGTTGTCTTTTGGTGAAAGAATCAGATGCAGTATTTATTCACACAAGGCATTCCATGTTTTTTGTAGTCAATGTGTAGAAACAACTACTGTGTCAAATGATCAACTTAACTGTTCTATTATATCTTTTATACAAACCAGCAAGATAAACTACTCATACTGTACAAAAAATAATACACAAGCATGAACACAGAAGACTTGAGCACACCTATAAGCTCCAACAGTCATATTGATATTTTGAACTCAGCAGCTACTGAAACTGAGTATGAGGAAAGCACTGCCAGACCTATTTTTGAGAGCACCACTCCATCTCAATCTGAACAAGTATTGGCATCTTCCCTATCCAACGAGTTTACAAGAATTGCTAGTCAACTGGCCCAGCAAGTGCAAGAAAACGCTGTTATTGAACCTGCAAATGTAAACAACGAGGTTATTTCACCTGTTGATGAACCAAACAACCTTCAAAGCAATACTGCAGACACGGGTTCTATTTCTCAAGAAGCTTTCAATATTTTCAATTCCTTCAACAACAACAGCAGTAATATTACCTCAGCAACTCCTCTAGTTCCTATTAAATTTCCAAGTGCCAATACTGGGGACCACAGCGACACTATGAGCGGTGTCCCCAACTTGTTGAATGGTGGGTTTTTGAAGGCATCTTCCAGCAAGATAGGGTCAGCATTCAGCAAAGCAGGCTCTAGCTTGGCTGCTAGTGCAAACAACTTGTCCAAGCAGTCCCCAATGGCCAAGATTTTTACAGGCACATCTTTTGAATCGTTCAAGTTTAAAGAATTGGAAGATAGGGTCATGAACCATTACTCGGCAAATGAAGGCTCTGTAAATGAAGATGCTGCAGCTTTGAATGTTGAGCAAGTTGCTGACGTCAAAAAAGCCGAAGATGCTCTACAGGTAGTCTCCTCAAAGAACGATGCGGTCATCCATCCTAGCTTGTGGAGAATGAATGAAGGAGAAATATACATTGAACCAAAAGACCTCGCTATATTAAACCCCGATTTGAAAGTTGGATTGGAAAACTTGCCAAAACAAAGATTGTCAAAAGTATTTAAGCACCCTAACAAGGCTATTCCATACACCAAAAAGACTAGCTCCAACAACTTAGTCAACCTAATGGTTGTAGGTCAGCAAGGAATGGGTAAGTCAACTTTTGTGAATACCATATTCCAAAATGAAATTCTAAAGACTGGTGTCGACTTGAAAAACGAATACTTTGACCGTGGTTCTAAAGTTGCTGCAAAGAGAGTATTTGAGGAGTATTCTGATCCATTAAACGAGGATACTCCAGCCACTACCAAGATTCAAAAGACTTATGTGATGCTAGATGAGGAGAAAGTAAACCTAAAGTTGTGTATTATTGATACTCCTGGGTTTGGCGACTACTCTGACAATTCCTTCTCATGGGTGCCTATCTGTGAATATATTGATTCCCAGTACACTGACTTTATGTTTAATGAGGAGCAGCCTTACAGAGATTTGCAGGTGGACTCTAGAGTTCACTGTTGCTTGTACTTTATCAATGCTACAAACAAGGGCCTTACAGCTTTGGATGTGATTTCTATGCAAGAAATAAGCAAAAGGGTAAATTTGGTTCCAGTCATTGCCAAAAGCGATGGTTTGACCGAAGCAGAAATGGCCAACTTTAAGAAAGATATCAAAGAGACCATAAGAGTACAAAAGATCAAGATTTGTGATTTGTTGCTACCAGAAAAAGAAATCTGTTCTGAGGAAGAGATTTATAACTACCCATTTGGTGTTGTTGGAGGAACCTACTTTGAAGATAAGCAGACCTTTGGGAGACAGTACAGACACGGTTTTGTTGATGTTATGGATGAAAGAGTGAGTGATTTTTTGAAGTTGAGGAAGTTTTTGGTTGAGCACAAGACCTTGGACTTGATTGAGAAGACTAACATGTACTATGAGGAGTGGAGAGACAAGTTGTGCATGTTCAGATGCAAGAAGATGAATGAGTTGATGAAGATGAAAGAAAACGAGGGCCAGGAGGAGGTCTATGAGGAAGGTGCTGTTGAAAGGTTGTTGATACCAAACATAGGCCAAGAGAAGCTTGAGAAGATGAAGGGGATGGTCTTTGAAGGCGATGGGGTCAATGGCAACAAGTTGAGGTTGTATGAGGTTTATGAGGTGATCAACAAGAAGTACTTGGACCGACACATGATTGACTGGGACCCGATATTTATCCACAAGCAGTGGGAGCTAAAGAAGGCTTTTAACAGTGCTGTTTATGAGCAGGACAAGAAGTTCAAGGAGTGGAAGAGAACGTTGTTCAACAAGCAAAGCAAGTACAACGAGGAGATTGATGCGATGCACAACAAGGTGAAGAGCTACCAGCGTGATTGTGCAAAGATAGAGGAAGGGATCAGCAAGATGAGAATGAGGGATGTAAGAGCCACGAATGATATGAAGGTCCTGTGATAAGCGGTTATATACATGATATTGTAAACATTGAAAGGTATTGATAAAAGGCGTGGATTGGGTTTCTGTTGTGCACGTGCTGGTTGTTGATATGAGAGTTTCTTTTCTTTTTTTTTTTCTTTAGAGCACGACTTCCCAATTAGGCAATTATCGTCCAATAAAAAAAAACAAGTATCATTTTTATTTTTTTGGTTCTACGCACTGCACAGTATAAATAGGCGGTACCGTTGCCCCCCAAGAGGTATACTTTTTCTAAAGTGAATTAATAAACAAAATAAAATACTACTAAAAAACCAAGACTGGATACATATGTATACCGCTGGAGGGAGTACAGGCGTACTCCTGGTAATATACTGAGCAAGAGACGATGTGTTATGATGAGAATTTTCTTATATTAATAGATAATTTATACTTTCAAGTATATCTGGCATCTCTAGTATTAAGGGAGAAGCGCTGCAGTTTAGGTACTGCGTGTGACTCTTTGTTGATTTCACAAAACTTTATCTGATGAGCATTTGTTCTCTTTTGCTGTTGTATATTATTTGTTGTGTGTTGCACGTGATGTGTCCATTTTATTTTATTCGTATATTTTATGAGTGTTGGTTTGTTTCTTGTGAGTCCACGTGACGTATCTTATATTTTATTTTATCTTTGAAGCCCACCGGTAAAACAGTTTCAGTGTGTTCGTTTGTTGTTTTGTGTACACGTGACCTGCTCTGTGTAATCAGCGTATTAATATCCGATAAAGCCCAATCCTTATCGTTTCTTTTTTATTTTTTTTTATTTTATTTTTTTTTATGTACGAGTGTGTGTTGCTGCTAATCTCTTTAACCCGATACACCATCTCTCGTTTATTAAAATAAATAATCACAGAACTTCTCTTCCCCAATCGCAAAAAAACCCAAAAAGCCATCCTCATTTTTGGTCTGTGCGAAAGAAAAAAAATTTTCCTCGTTAATAACTTTTTTTTTGGTGTGGGTAATATGATGTGATCTCTTTGTATGCGAAAAAAAAAACAACCTAGAAAAAAAATACAAAACAGACTTTTTATATAATAAATTGTCTTCTCATTGATATATAAACTCTTTGTATTATCATAGATTTGGAAGGAATACTCAGATATTAAGTTAGGAAGAGTTGACATACAACCACACAAAGCATCTTATCATAACAATAAACAAAAACATATAAGCACAATGGCTATAGCTGAGACTTTGAACGCTGCTGTGTTCCCTACAAACGCCACTCTAACCAACTTGCTGTTGAACAACGACAAGCTGAACCCTCTATCCTTCAGCCAGGTCTTGAAAAATGTCTACGAAGTCCAACCACAACTGTCAACCATCGAGAAGTACTGGGCCTCATGGTACATGTACATGAACAACGACATCTTGGCCACCGGTATAATGTTCTTCGTGCTGCACGAGTTCATGTACTTCTTCAGATGTGCTCCATGGTTCATAATCGACAGCTTGAAGCTGTTCAAGAAGTACAAGATTCAGCCTACCAAGAAACCATCATACAAAGAACAGATGCACTGTTTGAAGTCTGTATTACTATCCCACTTCCTAGTCGAAGCCATTCCTATCTGGACCTTCCACCCAATGTGTGAGAAGCTTGGTATTACCATGGAGGCCCCATTCCCATCCTGGAAGAAGATGACCATGGAAATCGCCCTATTCTTCTTCTTGGAAGACACATGGCACTACTGGGCCCACAGACTGTTCCACTTCGGTATCTTCTACAAATACATCCATAAGCAACACCACAGATACGCTGCTCCGTTCGGTTTGGCTGCTGAGTACGCCCATCCGCTGGAAACCTTGTCCCTAGGTTTCGGTACCGTTGGGTTCCCTATTATTTATTGTCTATTCTCAAAGAACCTGCATCTGTTCACCCTGTGTCTGTGGATCACCTTGAGACTGTTCCAGGCTGTTGACTCCCACTCCGGATACGACTTCCCATGGTCCTTGAACAAGTTCCTGCCTTTCTGGGCCGGTGCTGAACACCACGACCTACACCACCACTACTTCATCGGTAACTACGCCTCATCATTCAGATGGTGGGACTACTACCTAGACACCGAAGCCGGTCCTGAAGCCAAGATGGAAAGAGAAGAAAGAATGAAGATAAAGTCCGAGTAAAAGGGGGCTTTGTATATATATACTTCTGATGACCATAATATAACGACATAATTATTTTTTTCCCCCCATTGCTAGAAGCAAACAAAAAAATAAAACAGGTAATATGAAATATATTTTTTTTTTCGTTTATTAATCTTAATTGTTTATATTTTTTAACTTATACAAATTTTTATATACAGATGAAAGCAATTAGAAGTTGTCGCCAACCCATTCTCTACAGTTCTTGAACAGTTGGATCCATGGGCCGTAACCCTTCCACTCAGCAGCAGCCTCCTTTGGATAGTAGGAGTTGGCTTCCAGTCTGACGACTCTTTCTGGATGTGGCATCATGGACAACACTCTACCGTTCTCGGAAACACAGCCGGCAATACCGTTTGCAGAGCCGTTTGGATTGTGTGGGTAGGCCTCGGTGACTTCGCTGTTGTAGTCGACGTATCTGATTGGACACAGCTCAGCGCTTTCGAATGCGTCCAGGGACTTGTCGATGAACGTGGCCTGGCCTTCTCCGTGGGCTACTGCAATTGGGATCTCAGCACCCTCCATGCCCTTGAAGAAGATCACCTTCTCGGAAATCTTTTCGGCAACCTTCAAAACAGACACTCTGGCCTCGTACTGCTCGGACTTGTTTCTGGTGAAGATCGGCCACTTGTTGGTGTCCTTGCCGCCATTGATCAGATCACCCAGTCTGGTCAGGAACTGGCACCCGTTACAAGCACCAACAGCAAAGGTGTCTTTTCTTACATTGAAGAAGTCATTGAACTCCTCCCTCATGTAGTCGTTGTACAAGACAGAGGTTGCCCAACCGTTACCAGCACCCAAAACATCACCGTAAGAGAAACCACCACACGCAGCTAGACCAACGAAGTCCCTCAAAACACACTTCTTGCTCAACAAATCAGTCATGGTGACATCATAAGTCTCAAAGCCTGCTTGTTGGAAACTCCATGCCATTTCGTAGTGGCCATTGACACCCTGTTCTCTTAAAATAGCAACCTTTGGCTTTCTGGAAGCATCCAACAAGGCTCCCTCTTGTGGACAGACCTTGTATGGGATCTTGTATTGGATACCCTTGGTGCTGTTGAAGGAGTCAAGGTTGTTGAACTCCTCGGTGGCGGCAACTGGATTGTCTCTTAGCTTTTGGATTTGGTAAGAGGTTTCCGACCAGGTCTTCAAGTGTGACAGGATGGAGGATTCGTGGATGGTCTGGGCCTCAGCGTTCTTGATGGTCAAGTTGTTGGAGGTGGCATTCACAGTACCGATTTGGTGGACCAGTTCGGACTTGATGTTGTGTTTGTTCAAGACCTCAACGAACTTGGCGTAGTCGGAGACTTGGAAAACAGCACCCAGCTCTTCATTGAACAAGTAGCTCATCAACTCGTCTTCGCTCTTGACTGGCAAGTCCAAGTCAATACCGATTCTGGAGGTGAAGGCCATTTCCAACAAGGTAGTGATCAAACCACCGTCGGAGATGTCGTGGTAAGACTCAACAATGTCGGTTTGATGCAATTCAATAGCAGCATTGACGAAGTTCTTCAACAACAAGTTTTCTCTGACAGTTGGGCACTCGTTACCCAGCTGGTTGTATACTTGCAATAGAGCAGAACCACCCAAGGTCTTGAAACCATTGGCTAAGTCAACATAAACCAAAGAACCCTTGGAGGTGTTCTTGGTGTTCAATTCAGGAGTCCAGGTTCTGGTGGTATCGTTGACAGCACTGAAACAGGTAATGTTCAAGGACAATGGAGCAGTGACTTCCTTGGTTTCGGAGCTTTTGGAGTCCTTCCACTTCATCTTCATGGACATGGAGTCCTTACCAACAGGAATGGCCAAGTCCAAATCTGGACACAAGTCAATACCAATGGCTTGAACAGCTTCATACAACTTAGAACCTTCACCTTGGTGAGAAGCTGGAGACATCCAGTTGGCAGAGATCTTACAGTTCTTCAAGGACTTGATGTCAGCAGAAAGAATGTTCAACAAAGACTCGGCAATGGACATCTTGGCAGAGCCAGCAGCAGAAATCAAGGCCAAAGTTGGTCTTTCACCCATACTCAAGGCTTCACCTTGGGCATGGGAGATGTCGTTGATGGAAGAAGTAGCTGGGTACAGAGATGTGGCAGTAACACCACAATCGGCAACAGGAGTTTGGTAAGGACCAACAAATTGATCTCTATCAATCAAACCAGTAACAGTTCTGTCACCAATGGTAATCAAGAAAGACTTGGAGGCAACAGAAGGTAAAGATAAGACCTTTTCTAAGGCATCAGCAAACTTGACTGAGGAGATGTCAGCAGCCTTCAAGACTAATTCAGAAGTGACAGCAGACTTGGACATCTTTGGAGGCTTACCGAACAAAACATCCATTTCTAGATCAATAGGAGTGGAGTTCAAAAGAGGATCATTCAAGACTAACTTTTGTTCAGCAGTGGCATGACCAACAACAGCAAATGGAGCTCTTTCTCTCAAACAGATTTCTTCAAATAGTGGCAAGTCCTTTGGATCAATACCCAAGACGTATCTTTCTTGGGATTCGTTACACCAGATTTCCAAAGGAGACATGTTTGGCTCCAAGGTCAAAATCTTTCTTAAGTCGAAGATGGCACCCAAGTTGTTGTCATGGACTAATTCAGGCAAGGCGTTGGATAGACCACCAGCACCAACATCATGGATGGATAGGATAGGGTTACCCTTTTGGGAAGAGCATGAAACAGAACATTGTGGTGCATCACATTTACATTCGGTGGTTTTGTTTGGACCTAAGGAAACACAGGAGTTGATGAACTTCTTGACATCTTCTTTCCATTTCAGGGTTACCTCTTTGAACAGAAGCAAAGTCCAAGTCAGCATTACCATCTTCAGTGTTACCAGAAGAGGCAGCACCACCACCTAAACCAATCAACATACCCTGACCACCAAGAACGATCAACAAGTCATTTGGTCTGATTGGGGTATCCTTGACTGAAAAGATGGACGGATGGAACCCATACCACCAGCCAACATGATAGGTTTGTGGAAACCTCTGATATCTCTCTTGACACCACCGGTTTTGCTTTCGGCATCTTCAAGGAAAGTTTCCAAGGTCAAAGTTCTGAAGTAACCGTTGATGTTTGGTCTACCGAACTCGTTGTTGAATGCAGCAGAACCCAATGGAGCTTCGATCATAATATCCAAAGCAGAAGCAACGTGGAAAGGCTTGTCCAGCTTGTCTTCTTCGCTCAAGAACTTCTTTTCCCAAGGCTGGATGAATCCAGGAATATTCAAATTGCTTACAGCAAAACCACTCAAACCACACTTGGTCTTGGAACCTCTACCAGTGGCACCTTCATCTCTGATTTCACCACCTGAACCGGTAGAAGCACCAGGGAATGGGGAAATGGCAGTTGGGTGGTTATGTGTTTCAACTTTCATCAACAGATGAACTTGTTCAAGTTGTTGGTTCCACAGCTTACTGGAGTATTGAGGAGACATGTAGAATTCGTCTTTGGTGTGGGTCAAGTCCATGACGGCAGGCGTTGTCTGAGTAAGCAGAAACAACATAGTCAGAAGTCTTCTTGAAGGTGTTTTTGATCATTTGGAAAAGAGTCATTGGTTGTTGTATGCCATTGATTTCCCAAGAGGCATTGAATATTTTGTGTCTACAATGTTCAGAATTCACTTGTGCAAAGGAGAATAGTTCTACATCAGTTGGGGATCTGTCAACAAAGCTTTCTATCAAGTATTTCATTTCACCATCGTCAAGGGCCAAACCTCTGACTTTGTTATAGCTGTTCAATAAATCGTACTTTTCTTCGTAAGTAGACAATTTATGGAATTCAATGGTTTGCAAAGGTCTTGGAGCGCCTGTTTGGCTGAAGTAAGTCTTCAGGTCTGGCTTTTCGTTTATGAACAATTCTTGGGTCATTCTGTCGAAACAAGAGGTCAAGTCGCCTTGGGCAATGGAGACCTTTTCAGCAGAGCTAATGGTAATGTTCAACAAAATACCTCTTTCAACTCTCTTAACAGCATCTTCTAAACCACACACTTGAACAATGTTGGTAGCCTTGGAAGACCATGGGGAAATTGTTCCCTGTCTTGGAATAATTCTCAAAGTGAATGATTGGGCATTTTCTTGTGGTACAGAGGCTAGATCATCATTGATGATGTTGTATACAGTTTCATTGGTTGGGAATGGATCATACTTCAAAAGATTGAATAAGTGGTTCTTTTGTTCTTCGTTCAAGGCAGTTTCGTTGCTGACCAACTCAATGTAGTGGATGAAAGCAGAGTCAATGCTTATTTTATCAGTAGGGACATTGATCTTGAAGGATAGCTCGGAGACAATGTTGGCGATTCTGAATTCAGAAAAGGCAATAGGACCAGTAACGGCTAGAATAGTCATATTTTAGTAGTGTTAGTTTATTATAATTGAATATGGTTTATTCTATCTATTTCTTTGTGTTTATCAAAATAGCTGATTAATAAGATATATTGTTGTTGTTGTTTTTTTCTCGGACACATGTCTTCATTTATATAAACAACTTGTAATATATCAGATATTAAGTTTCTTGACTCATACTAATATTGCTGCTTCTGCTGTTTTTTTTTTATTGATGGGTAATTTCAGAGTTATCAGAACTTCTGTTTTTTTTTTTCCTCAATTTTGCGAATTGCCCTTTCCAGGTTTTTTAATGAGCCAAAGGGGAAAACGCGGCTAAAACAAATCAATGGCACACTTTTTTTTTGTGGACTTCTTCGCTGATCGGATATAACAGCCCTATTGCACAATCCATGCTCAACATACAAGCAGCGTGCAAGCAAGCAAAAGTACCGACTGACTCCTTTTTTGTTATATTATTGTAATTGACAATGTAATTATACAGCAAGCTTCATTAATAAACCGATACCTTGGTAAGGTTTCCAGGATAGCTATATTTACTGCTGTTTCTACTGATTTCCTCTTCTTTCTTTTTTTGCTTTTTTCTTTTTTTTTGGTCTCCACGCAGTATCTTCACTTTTTTTTTTCCTATTCTGGGAAGAATCTTGTCTCTTCTCTTTTTTGTTTCTTTTTGAATTTAAAACTTTATCCTGCTCATTAAGATAGTAAACCCATAAACAAACCCATACACAAACCACAATGGCCCAAGGAAAATTAGCTCTAAACAGAAACAAGAAAGATACCTCTAAGAAATACAGAGTCTTGAAGCAAAACAGACAAGCCAAGTGCTTCCAAAAGAAAGTATACACCCCAAAAAACAACACCAATGATAAGAAGACCATCTTCAACATCAACAAGAAATACGCCAACAACAACTTGGTTTTGACTGAAAAGCTTATATCTGGTAAGGTTGGGCATTTAGAAATCTTGAAGGGTACCAGAAAGGAAATCCAAAGAGAAAAGAACAAGGTAGGTGTTGCCAATGGTTCCAAGAAATAGATTCACTACTTTTTGTTTAATGCGGATACATGTTCAACACTCAGCATGAAGTGTTGATTTTAAATAGAGACTTAGAAGAAGAAGAAACTTGTTAGCTTTTTTTTTTCTTTTGGATTATATATACAAGATCATATTAATTTCTTTTCAAATGGATATCTATTGACCAGCTTGTTTACTCCATACTGTCCTAACTGAGACACAATCCAGTAAAGAACAACCAAGTCAGGCTGCTGGAATGATGTAAACACTAACCCCAAACTGATGAATCTGGAAACAGTCATGATTCCGTTTCTCAACAGTTGTCCGTTGTGTTCCTTCCCGATGTCGTACCACTGTCTGGACTGGTTGATCTTGTCGTAGTGCTGGATGTTCAGCAATGTCAACGACCCCAGAAGCGAAGACGTGAGGATCGGAGTTATGTTCAGCCCCTCCACATCAAGAACAGGGAACAGGTCATCCAGTGGGCTGTAGCCAAACTTCAGCACCTCGCCGTCGCCCATGTTTGTTGTTGATGCTACCGACGGGTCCACTTCCTCTGCAGGGCTGTTGTTCTTGGGTTTTGTGAACTGCGCCACGTATGCAGGCAACTCCCTGATCCCGTATGTGAATGCCATCCAAACGGGCAGCTGGGACACAGGCTGGAGAATGTTCTTCCAAACCTGTATGCCGTTTTCCTTGAATACGCTTTTTTGGATTTTTCTTTGCTCCTTCATACTCAGCATCCTTATTTGCTCAGGCTTCAGGTTATGTCCTGATGCGTTGTTGTGTGCTGACAACTTCATCTTCATCACTGGAGAGATCGACTTTGTGAATGCTCTTAGCTGATTTTGTTTTACCAGCAACTTACGATTCCATATCGATATTGGCAACGTGACAAAAAGCTTTATTGACAGTGTTGCTATAGGTATCATAGCATAGTAAGGTAATCCGGATTTTTCTTGCAGTTCGCTGATGAACTTGGGTACTGATGGGAATATTATTCTATGGGTGAGCTTGTCGTCTGTTAGCGGCAGAGGCATCTCCGACAGATCTGCCGTAGCTTTGCTTGCCTGTTCCTTGTCAATTTTAATAATTGAACTATCAGACATTTTGCACTATAGATGAAAAAAAGCTGTCTGGGAAGGTATGTGTTGGTACTGTTCACAATAAACCTGTTTATCATATTTTTTTAAAAATTAAAAAAACTTTTTTTTTCACTTATGTTTTCTCATGTTTAAAGGCTGTTGTGGTTGATTTTGTGGCCCCAACACGTGACTACATGTGTACTAATTAACTACACGTGATCAAATGCAATAAAGAATGCCTTTCACATGACAAAATAAAGCAAAACAGAATCAATCGTTTTAATTATAGAAAGCTCTCATATATAAAAAGGAATCCTTTGAGACAATGCACTACTCCCACTGCACAGAGCCATCTCTAGGAACAAAGTGCGGCAAGTCTGCCAGTATCTCTTCCGGTAGTCTCCCATTGATTTTCACAGCATACATGCCTGGAACGTACTTGTTGAATCTCAACCACTTGGAGCACCACGACTTTTCTGGCTTCATGATACAAATGAGCCCTTCAAACGATGGGGATATGCAGTCATATATTTTCAGGTCCAAAGGCTCGTTTGGTTTATAGTTGTCGAATATGGATGAACAGTTAGGACATGAGGTGGTTTTGAATTCGTTCAGGGACTGTACCAATCCGCAGAGCATACAGGCTCTTTCAGATGACACATTGGAGTTAGGAGCTCTTCTGGACATGTTTGTTATTGTTATATTTGTTTATTAGCTACAGGTTAGAGTGTTGCTGGTTGTGGCTCTCGGTGTGTTATTATGAACAAATATAAAAAGAGTACAGAAAATTCTCCAAAAGAGAAAAATGAACAAACAAATCTGTGGGTTGTTTTCAATAAAAAATGGTCATTTCCCAAACAGGCAATTGTGTGTTTTTACCCTGCACAGATGAATTTACACTCAATGAAAAATTTTCAATTCTTTCTTTTTTCTTTTTTTTTTGGAAATCGTTCACATCGGAAACTACTTAAACGGATTCAATTTCATTGCGGAATTTTGTTTTAAATATATACATATTTGGTTAAATATTTTCTAAAGTGCACTTTTTCGATGTTTCACTTTAAATAGAATACTATATTAACATCCCCAGAATAAACATTTAACGATGTTTCTTTCTCAAATTGGTTCTTCCGATAACTGGGTGTCATCTACACAAAATTTCTCATTCATGAGATCCTTTATTTGAACCATATACAAACTTTGAATTTTTTACACGAGTTTTCTATACACAACTCCACATAACTACCCGTTTAAAGGATTCATACATTTCTTATACTCTGGCGACACTTCTTCATACTGTAACACACCCTCTTTGAACTTCTGGCTCTTGTTTCTGTTTGCTGTGCTGCTTGGATGATCCCTGTATATCCCGTAGTAGTAGTCACGGGTCAACCTCTCGCTCTTCATGATCTTTTGGTGGTCGCTTCTATTGGCATAGTTTTCGCAATCAAACCTGAAGTTGTCATAGCTTGGCGGGCTGCTTTTGATGGTCTCAACAACCTTTGGGTTTTCAAAGCCATCACCTTGGCCCACAGATGCTATCACATGCTCGTCCTTCGAGCTGTCTGCATAAATAGGTGGAGGCTGGATTTGTTTCAACTGCGGGAAGTATCTGGGTATGAATGAATACATCAGGTTTCTGGTATCTTCATGGGTATTTTCTGCTGAGTTCTCGTTATTTGCTGAGTCATCGTTCATGTGGTCAGCGCCTGGCAAGTCCCTGAAGAACAGCTCAACTTCCCCCTTTCTGAAGTGAATTCTTTTGAACTTGTCGAGCAGTACCTTTCTCATTTGAATCTGGACATTTGGGGAGCAGAACAGCATCAATGGAATGTTGAATTCTATTGGTATTTTCTTCTTCTTTTTCAAAACATATATCTGAACTTTGAGATTGTGTGTGTTCGATATCCTTGGGAGCTTCAAAACCTTATAATCTTTGAATCCGTACTTTTTGTCAAATTCCTTCTCATCATCCAAATTTCCATTCAGAAGCATACTTGAATTCAACTTGTCGCCATTGTAAAAGTTCTCTGATATTAAACTGTTTTGAGTAATTTCCTTCAGGTTGTTAGGCACAGGCAAGATGTACAAGAATTCTATGTCACTGTCGCATAGCCTATACTCAACGTTTTTTTCTTTTTCTTTGGCACTGCTACTTGTGCCCTTGTCTTTATCACTACTTTTTGAAAGTATCTTCAGTTTGTTCGTCTTCTTTTTCTTTGCTGCACTGTCGTTGGCTTTTGCATCAAGCTTTGAATCCTCGTCTTCCAAATATACCTTTTCAATCCCACAGATTCCTTGGAACTCATCAATGTACCATTCCTTGATTATCCGTTCAATGGTATACTTTTCATTGTTGGAATCCCAAAGGATGCTCTTCTGGTTCAACGAGATTTTTATGCTATCGATTTTGAAGTTTTTGATCAAGGGTGCCATTTGAAACTTCAGAGGGATACTTCCACCCAGTGGGTAAGCCTTTGAGGGAGTTTCAATGTGCATTTGCAGCTGCGTTACCAACTCTTCTACAACCTCAGCACCATCCGTTGCTTGGTGAAGGCAATGGAGTCACATTCACTTACTGGTGATATAGTTGTCATTGGTGTATGTGGTCTACTTGGTTGTTTTGTTGTTTCATTTGCATCTGTCTTTTTGTCCTCATCTGGTTTGACTGTCTTCTTTCTGTTTCACTTTCAGATCGTGCTTAAACTTGAATCCTGTGTGTATGTTGATATTGTTGGCCTTTAAGGTCTTCAGTACTCTTAAGTATTTAACATGCTCAACAACCCCGTAGTTCTCACAGTACATCTTCATGGTCAGCATATATGTCAAAGAGCCTGCTTGCAACCCTTCGATTGTTTCCGGCATGTCTCTCTGATTCGTCTTCAATCTAAATGGAAACTCATAGTTTCCTGGATTCATATAGATTTTGTTGTCTTTGTTCTCAATATGTGCTTCGGAATCCACAAAGGTGCTGTCATTTGGCGTCTCACTGATGTCAATTTTCACATGGTTCATATCACCTGGTTCCAAAAATCTAAAGCTGTTGTTGGTCTTAATTGCGGGTCTGGAGCCTTGGGACGCACCTCCGGTCGGTATGATTTGCTGCAGATTAGGTGCGCTTTGATAAATCTTCTTGAAAGTTTGTTTTTTGGTATTGAAGACATTGTCGTGTGTGTTTACTGGTGTCAAGCTTCCACCATCTTCCTCGTCTGAGCTGCTCGCGTTTTCATCATACTTCATTCCAAAAATGTTGTACATCGAATGAGTTTTTAGCTTGCCCATCGCGCTTTTGTTCTTCTTCTTTTTGTAGCTTTCTTTCAGCTTTGCCAAATCAGACTCATATTGATTCTTGCATATATCGATGACCTCACCATCGGGGTAGTCTATAACATTATCCCATTTGGTCAAAAAAAATGGTCTATTTTCCTTGACTACTACTACACTATCGTCTCTACCGTCGTCGTCTTTCTTCTTGCTGTTGACATCATTGTTGATTTCAATGAAGTCGAGTTTAAAGGTACCTTTCAGCTCTAGGGATATGGGTTTCAGTAATATCAGAGGCTTGATGCAGGATATTATAATATTTCCTGATATGTTAACCATGTAGTTGTCATTGGTGAAGTCATTCATCAATAGTTCAGGTTGCTCTATAATAAGCATATCCTTGTACAAAGAGTTTAATCGGATATCTATAAAGCTGATTTTCAGCTTATCTTTGTCATTTATTGTAATGATGAGATTCCCATCAGAAGTAGGATCCTTATTTCTCACTGTTTCATGGTTTTCGTACGCTTGTCTATTCTCTGTACTCTTTTTTAGCAATGAACTGGAATTTGTATTGAAATTATTTACAGGTAATATGGTTGTAATACTGCTGGAGCTATCTCTCACAGGGTTATACTTGTACATATAATAAGACTATATTGGTTTGGATTTTTTGAAAAGGGCTTCTAATTGGATTATTATGTGTGCAATGTTTTTGGTTTGTTTTTTAAACTTGAGTAACATTAGAAGTGGGGTTGGCAATATCATTAAATACCGGCTGAAATGCATTCCCAGTGATTCCAGAAATTTTCACATGCCTCATTCTGTAGTTTTCCCCTTGATCATGTATTTTTCTTATTTGATGTTACCCTGCCATTACAAAATACTTCCTATTTGGCAACACAGCAAATTTAGCCGCAATCTCCCAATCAACAAAACCACGGGAAAAACAGCAAGAAAAAAGCCCCCTTCATTGATTTTGCCATCATTGAACTTCAAAACTCATAGTACTACAGAAACCATACACTCATTTTCTTATAACACATTACAGGAAATGGCTAGGTTTGATAGCAACACTTTTCTTCTGTTGATGTTTTTTATATTCTTTGTGGTTTTGCCAGGTGAAGAATCAAATAAAGATAATCTTCCGAGCAGTGAATATGAACGTATTCAACTGTCGATGGTTAATGACATATACAAGGATGAATTCAAGCGATTACAAGACTTACAGTACCAACAGCCTCTGCTCAATATAACAGGGTTTTTGTACACTGTAGATGATTTAGATGCTAACATCAATGATTATAAAAATAACTTGGCCACTAATAACTCCAAAGATCTAAATGGCAATTGGTTCGGATATCCAATTGATAACAAAAACTACGAATATAAATTTGATGTAAAAAATCAAAGCAACAACTATTTACCGCAAAGTTTGCTGAATAGAATATTTTCAGATGGTGATTCTTCCATTTGGAACGACGATTTTGATAAGTATGACTATCAAAGTAACATAAGCAGCACAACACTGCGAGGTTTATTCCATAGTAGAAACATTCAGGATGAGTTGACTGTACACATGCCAATTCCTCAATGCATGAAACACAAAAACGAGACCCAGAACTCTAATGGAGAAGAAGAAAGTTTGCCTAAACAAGGTTCATTCTTTGTAAATGACACAACGCTTTTTGAAAAAACTATGGATGTTGATACAAACGATTCAAACCTAATCAACTTGGATCTATCCACTAGGGTCAAAGTGGATATAAATGATTTTCTCTTATACCCAGGCTTCAAAGCAGGCAATTTGCAGTTTCACTCTGCTGAAATATCGAAATCATCAGCTAGATTTACAACGCTGATATCAAGAATATTGATCGTTTACGACAGCCAAACAGGGAAAATGTTTGGAATAACAAACTCGGGTAAGTTCCATGGTATGCTTATGATTCCTCAGCTGTTCAGTAGTAGCGAAGACGAATTCAACAGATATAAGGCGGATACTATAAGTTTTGTTAACCACACCTACTTTGGGACTTCTAAAAAAAGCAACAACTCCTTTACGATGGATGACATTTTGATTTTGAACGAACGTAGCTTTAATCCTGAATTTCTGCTATATGCTCAAACAAAACCAGCCTCTGAAAAAGCACTGGACAAAAACAAATTTGTGAATAGTGTTGATTTAAATAACTTGTACAGAAAGGACATCAATCTACTCATTGAAGATATGTTGATATACTCACCAAACTTTGGTTTGTCTCTTGAAAGCACTCCTTCAAGGGTATTTTCAGAAAAAACAAGATTTAAAGGAACTTTGGGGTCATTTTTCCCTATCTACCTACAGCAATCGACTATGATGTATGTAACACTTCCCTTTATTCTGTATGCGGCAGTATTTTTGCTGCAAATAAGCAAACTGGATTCACCTTCTGAATTGAATAAAATTTCTATAGACCTTTTGAAGATCATAACCTTTACGGATTGCTTCGTTGGTGGTGTTTTTATAATATTGGGTATAGTGGTCACTACATACTCTGACCTGTCACCAAATGCAACTTTGCATTACACGGATTATGTGACTAAGGCTGTTGTCAATTCATTTGTAAAAATAAGGGACCTTATTGTCAACGGCAATGATAATCTTGTTTATGACGTTTCAAAAAATATAAGAACAACACAGTTCTCATGGTTTGCTGTCAATGTAGTATTGTTTATCAGTATGGGAATTGCCATTGAGACAAAAGTATTAGTGTTGTGTATTCAGTCTCAATTTTTAGAAAGAAGCATCAGTTGGTTAAGTCTCTTCAGAAGATTTACGCCAATTTCAGTTACCACCAGCACAGGAGGAGAGCATGCCGAGACTTCCGAAGCAGCTGCCAACGAAGGTGAAGAGAACAATGACCCTGCACCAGTTGCCAATGAAGAAAATAATTTCCTAACAAACAATACTGAGGGTTCAGAAGACTTCACGTTTCTTTATTCTAAATTGCAAGGGAAGATTTACTCATTTATGGTTCTGTTTGCATTTTGTCTTGTGTTCATTTACTCGATGAACGTCTTTTTGAGACACTTGATTTGCAATCTGATTGTATTGATATACACTTCCTTGTTCTGGCCACAGATCTTCAGATTTATTTTGATTGACTTGGATCCATTGACCACAAACTTACAAAAGAGATTTGTCATTGTCACAGGATTGACCAGATTGGTTCCTATTGGGTACTTCTACTTGGACGAAAACAACTTTTTCCAGCACCAAACCGATAAAACCTGGTTTAAGGTATATTTCGTGAACATTGCTGTTCAAATCGTTCTTCTGGTTACACAGTTGAAGTACGGGGGTAGATCCATTATATCCGACAAACTGGAAGGAGCTATAGAGTTTGTTTTGAGCAATGGGAACAAGAACATTGAACACCGTTACAACTACTCGAAATCAGTCACTGCAGACGAACTGGCCCACTTGGGTGAGAAAAACGAATTTGTGTGTCCCATTTGTATGGACAGCGATGACGTTATACATCTGAAGGTCGAAGACCAGGCCGCAAGCACAGAAGGAGATGCCACTGAAGAGACTCAGTTGCTGGAAGAAATGAACCTGGACAACGATCATGAGGAAAGCTATATGATCACGCCATGCAACCATGTCTATCACCACGACTGTTTGTCGTACTGGATGAACAATAAGTTAATCTGTCCAGTTTGTAGAAACAATCTACCTCCATTATAAAAAGTGTAAAGTATTTTATTTATTTTTTTAACATTTTTGAAGAATATACTTGATTATATAAAAAATTGTTACCTATATGTTGTTGGTATTTTCATCGTAGTTAACATCCCTTTTGACTCTCTTAGACTTTCTTACATTTTCATGGATCTCCACTTTGCTCTTTTCAAGGTCTTTACTCTTCTTTTTAATAGGCATTGCATTGCTTATGTCTTTATGTTTGCTTAAGGTTGAATTTGCAATAGTATTTTGTACGTGACTGTCTATCTTCATCAGATTTCTGTTCTTGTTCGACATCTTCGTAATGAACTCTTTGTCTTCTTCTGATAACAATTCTTCGATACTCTTGATGATTTCGTCTTTGCTATTTTCCTTTTTGACAAACAGGTCCAGTGGTAGCTTTATCTTGTCATTGCTGACTTCATCGGTAACCCTCAAGTCAACCCAGTTCTTCATTTTTATTACCTGATTAATCATTGTGATACAGATGTCGCTTATCAAGTAAATGTCCTTGTTGTCTTCATTCAGCTTATCTTTGTGATTGAAAATGGTGTTGCAATATCCTAAAATCAAAGTACAGTTTTCCTTAGTCATGACAAATCTCAAGAACAAAGATATCTTAGCAATCAAGTCTTCCAAGACCTCCTGCTTTTGTTCCTCAGCACTTGCTTCATCCTCAGCTGCTTCGGCGTTCAAAATAGATACAGTAGGCAGGTAAGACAAATTATGTAGGAATCTGCTGATCAGTCTTTCGAAAGTATCTGTCTTTGTTGAAGGTGTGATCAGAAATGATATTTTCCAAGAAAGTAACATATGTGCTGAAGTCACTTGGGCCATCTAGGCTAATGTCGATGAAGAAAATGAAAAATGACACAGACATTGGGAGTGCCTTGAAGTTCTTAATCAAAAAGTTGAAGAACTTTTGACGGACATAGCGATGAATATCAATCGGCATACCATTGCAGATGAATTTGAGATTCGCCCAAAAAGTCTTCGAAGTACAGCAAGGAGTCCAAACACTTTGACACATACAAGTTGATGAGCTCGCTCATGATGATCCATCTCCAGAACTGTGGCTGTTCCGGACACTCTGACTTCTTGATACAGCAACCTTGGGTTTCTAGAAGACTCTTCAGGAAGGTCATGTTATCGCTTCTGGTTCTTATCAGCAGCACAATTTTCAAGAGGTTGTTATTCTTTGAATCAATTTCGCTTTTGTTTAAAAATAAGTCGGCAAGTTCGATCTGGTCACTTTCATCTTTGTCTTCCTCAAATTCTTCTATGGTTATGGACTCGTTTATGTCAGTTGTTAGCACAAGGTCTAGCAAGCTGTCAATCATGTCTTCGTGTTCCTTTGGGCTCTTGGACATCAAGTTACATTCGGTCAAAGTGATGTTGTCCAGGGAAGTGACTTTAGATGTTGTGAACTTGAAAAAGCTAAAGTCTTCCTTTGGTAGAATCTCAGACAAGGCATACATTTCATACTCGTCTAGTTTCTGATCGCCGTCCACAAACTGGTTGAAGTAGTTCAAAATGTCTTGGTTTAGTTCTACATCTGGAATAGCTTCTTTTAGCATCAAAGTTCTTTTGATCGCAAGTGGCAAATCGTTTGTTTTGAAAGAATCTTGGAGACGCTCAATATCAATCAGATTGCCCAGTACTTGCTTGTTGCTGAGCAAAACATTGACAAACTTTTTGTTCTCGTTGGGCTTCTCGTAAACGTCCTCCAAATTGATAAAGGTGTTGGTGCATCTTATCATCAAGATCTTGAACTTCTGTATGTCGCCAGCATTAGTGATTCCTTCGTTTTTCAAGTCCAAAAAGAAATTCTTCTTATCCTCGGCATTTGTGAATGACTTTCTATTTGTCAAAAACGGTCTGATTTTAATAGCAACATCATGGTTTATTAGTGAGGTAAACAGCTCAATGTCGTTTCTGTTGTAATTTACTGTAAACCATCTTAGCAACTTCATATAGTCTGGGGAGTCTTCTGATGTTTCACCCTTGATAACCAGCTGAATAAACTTTAGCAGGATCTTATTGAAAATCTTGTATCTAGGCAGCAAGGCCAGCAGAGCATGTTTGCTTTTTTCTTCTTTCAGCATGAAGTACAATTCAGCCAAGTTTTTGTTGTTGTACGATATGTAGTCGCTCAAAAATGCATCAATTACATCGTTCAGATCCTGATCGTTGATGTAGTATAGAGCAACCAGAGTATTAACAATTTTAGCCTCTAAGCCCTCAATGTTCTTGGCCTTTGAGCAAAGAACCAGCTCTGACAAATAAGTACATGATCTCCCTCTGATTTCTAGATGTTTGTCTCTGCACAGCTCAATAATCAAATCGTATATGTTGGCACTGTATTGCAAGTTTCCACTGTGGATTTGATTGATTGCCTCCAGACGTATCTCCGCATTTATGTCTGTCAACCCCTTCTCAAGGATTTTCTCAGTGTACTTAAAGATGTCTCTGTCATTTTGGTATATGTTTTCACACATCTTCATGAAATCACCATTCAAAATTTCTAGCCTTACCAGGTGGTTTTCATCACTCATTCTGGTGAGGTAAATTTTGAAGATAGAGTCATGCTTATAGATGAAAATACAAGTTCTCCGTGATTAATGTTTTTACCATTCTGATACCCAGAATTCTCAAGTACTTGTTTTCAGAGTTCATCAAGGTCTGGAAAAAGCCGTTGCAGTACAAAACTAATGCTGGGTTAATGATGTATAGTTTTTTGAACAGGTTGCTTAGCTTGTTCAGCTTGATAAACCCTTTATGTGTGAATGAGTTGATTTGCTCCAGGACGTTATTCTTCACGTTCTTCAGGTCAAATGTTCCATCATCGGTCAGAATATAGTCATTGTAGAACGGCTGTATGCATGATTGAAAGATTAAATAAGTTACCTGGATGGCTTCTTTGCATATTTCATTTTCGTAGATTATTTCATTCATGAACTGCTTGCAATGCAAGTCCAAAAACTCGTTGTTTTCGTTTTCGGAGTCTTCGTTGACCAAGCTGGTGATCAACTTAACAGCAGCATCTTTCAGCTCACGGGCCTTGATGTCGTCTGTGACATCATCGTTGAGGTGGTAAATTTCCTTCAAGATCTGAGAGCACTCTTTGGTGTGCAAAATCAACAGAACAGCATCACAAGCAATGACTTTGTTGATGGCGTACTTGCATAAAACATAGTCCGTTAGGCTATTTTTCAGAGCCTTCTCCCTCAACTCCCTCAAAAGAGTCGAAAAGAAAGTCTTGATATCACTGGCTGTGAACCTGTTGCTCTTGGTGCTTAGATAGATAACATCGGCTAGAATCGCCAAGCAGAGAGAAGTCTTGGCTTCGTTTTTGATGTTGTTAAACCCAACCTTCTTCATATCGTTCAAAGTACTTTTGAACTCGCCAGAATTATCATCAACTGCTTGAGGGTCTTTTGAGCTGAAGTCTTTGGATAAGAGCTTGTGATAGTTCTCTAGGTCATCAATAGGAGTATTTGATAGAATAAAACGTTGTTTCTTTGCACTCATTGGTGTAGTTTTTTTTTGGTGTAGCAGTAAAGTTTAATTCTTTTGGCTTTGGGTGTTTGAAAGCTGCTTTATGGGCCTTTCTTTGATAGAATCAAAAATGAACCAAAATCAAAAAAAAGTGACACCTCAAAAGAAAAAGAGAGAAAAAAAATAACATATTTTCCTTCGTACGCCAAAAACAATCTTATTTTTTTTTTCAACTTTACGCGTCAGGGCGCTCTGCTCAACTGCCCTATGTCCGACCATCAGTTACTTACTCTATATATTCTATTTACATGTGCTCACTCAGACCTTCTTTCCCTTCAGCTCAGCCATAAAGTCAGCTTGGAGCTTGTTGATTCTGGCCTTCAGGTTGTTCATTCCACCCTGCTTCACAAAGAAGTCAACCATCTCGCCATCTCTGCTGGAGTCCTCCTTCATCGCCTCCCAGCTGCTGAACTTGGTTCTCAAATCCGCAAACTCACTGGTGATGGCCTCACTGAAGGCGACAGTGTCTTTGTACTGTCTGAACTGCAACTCAAGCTCCTTAAACGACAGCTGCCACAGCCCTAGGTTCTCAAAGACCCAGCTCAGGTCGCTGACATCAACATCGCTACTAGTGTTCTTCTTGTAGTTGCTTTCGATTGGAGCTGTGGTGATCAGCTCAAGGTTGCACTCAAGGTTGGTCAGCAGCTCCCTGGCGGTGACGTTCAGAATACCGTTGCTGTCCAGCTTGTAGCTAACCTCAATCTTTGGAACTCCCTTTGGCAGCTGCGGGATCCCAGAGAGCACAAACTCACCAAGCTTCACATTGTCTCTGCACAGCTTCGACTCGCCCTGGTAGATGTTGATCTTCACAATCTGCTGGTTGTCAATCCCGGTGGTAAACTGCTCCTTAAACTCTATCGGCACACTGCAGTTCTTTTGCAGCATCGGGGACATCAAACCGCCGTATGTCTCCATCCCTAACGTCAATGGATTGACGTCTAGTAGTAAGACATCCTTTATTTCCCCGGTTAAGAGTCCCGCTTGGATGCTGGCTCCCAGACAAACCGAGTCGTCAGGGTTTATGGTATGGTTGAGCTTGTTGTAGTTGTCTTCCTCAGAGCCAGTCTCGCTTATGAAGTTCTTGGTGATCTGTTTTCTTATGTATGGCATACGCGTCATTCCACCAACCAGCAAGACCTGCTGCAGGCTCTGTTTGTCGATTTTGGCGTCTTTCAAGCACTTCTTGAATATCTTCATCGTCTTCTTCACAAGATCCTCGGCAAGCTTGTCTATCTCGGACTCAGCGATTTCCATCTTGAAGTGGATGTACTCGCCTTTGGTATTTTTGAAGGCAAATGGAATGTTTATTTCAGAGGTGCTCTTGTGGGACAGCTCAATTTTGCTCTTTTCACAATGGCTCAGCAATTCATTCATAAAGGAAATGTTCTTGGTAACTTCTTCTCTGTTGATGTTGTCGTTGTTTTTCAAAAACTTTTCCAAAACGTAGTCTCTCATCAGATAGTCAAGGTCTTCACCACCAAGCTTCAAGTCACCAGAAGTTCCTCTGACTTCAAAGACTGCACCGTCAAGCTCCAAAATGGAGATATCAAAGGTCCCTCCACCCAGGTCGTAGACGGCATAGATCCCGTCTTTGTTTTCCTTCTTCAATACACCGAAGCTCAATGCTGCTGCTGTAGGCTCGTTGATGATTCTGAGGCAGTTGATACCAGCCAGCTCGGCTGCATTCAAAGTGGCTTTTCTTTGCAAGTTGTTGAAGTATGCGGGAACGGTAATTACTGCGTCAACGTCGGCGTTAGTGCCAAGCTCCTCCAGAGCCTTGCTTTTGATTTCAGACAAAATAAATGCAGCAATGATCTCCGCATTCACCTTCAGCTTGCTCTTGAACAACGTGAAGTAAACACTGTTGTTTATGGAGACGTTGTTAGAGTACTGGTTTCTGTAGCTCTCAAAAATCTCATCGTTTTCGTTGAATGTTCCTATGATTCTCTTCATGGCCTTGAAGGTATTCTCTGGGTTCAATCTGTACTGGTTCTGGGCCTGTTTGCCAACAAAAACTGTGAGGTTCTCCTTCAGTTGGCTGTAAAGAAGCTTGTCATTTGTGATATCTGTGTCAATGCCATCAATGCTCTTTTTCTTGGCAAACCCTACGATCGAAGGTGTCTTTGTTGAGGTCAAAATGGCAGGTGTTTTTGCCGCTGACTTTGGAATATACGATGCTAACGAGTTCGTTGTGCCCAGATCAATACCGAGTACTAACTTGGTTGGATTCAGAGAGCTGTAGTATTTCTTATTGATAAACTTATTGCACAGCATACTTTTTTTAATAGGGAATGATTTCAGTCTTGGGTATGTGATGTGTTTTTTAAATTATATCTGCTTGATTCTTATTAGGAAGAGAAGATCATTCAGGGGAGAAAAAAAAAAATCTTGGCAAGGTTACGGAAGAAGGAGAGAGAGAATGGTATGGAAGTCCGCTTTTAAGAGTGTGCGTGTATGGTTTCCTTTAAATCCGAAACTTATTCTGACGACTTTAATGCCTGGTGAAAAATAATGTTGAATAACATTGGGTTACTTGGGTGTTGTAAATGCTGTAACTAATGGCTATGTATATTAACATTAACACTTTTGCTGTAACAATGGGAATAGATAAGACCATCATTAACAATACACATTATTTCATTACATCCTAACAGACCTTGATGTTCTGAGTGTAGCCACTTGCATGATGATTTATATAGCAGCATTAGCTATTAATTAAACCTGATATATATCATTGATAGCGGACTGCTGTGTTCCGCAACGGTTTAACTAATAGAAGGTGTGCTACCACATCACCACACCAAACCCGAATACCGTGGTAACATGCTCTTTTTTTTTGTGTGTGAGTTTTTCCCCCAAATACGCCTAAACGACACAGTCAACAAAAAAAAGCCCTCTTTGTTTTTTCTGTTTTTCCCCCTTTTTTAGGCACAGTGGCAAAAATATAAATAAATAAAAAAAAATTTTGTACCTTTCGCTTTTTTTTTTGGTGTCTGTCGTGGTTGTTTGGGGAAAATCAAACAAGCAAATCCCCCCTTCATGTTTCATCATTGAACACTTATCTATTTATATATATATCCTTACCCTTTAAAAAAATAGATATACTCATTTTTAGACAGTTGTGATAGCATATATAAAGACCCCAGATACAATCTCTAACTCTTTACTTCACATAACACAATACACTAATAAAACTCCTTGTAATGACTTCCCTGGAAAAAAGACCTTACGCTATGCAGAGACAAGCATCCATAATAGACGAAAACGCCACCGCTAATGACCTTGTCATCCACCAGATGTACAAGTACTTGAACTCCGGGAGCTTCAAGGACTCCGCTGAGATGAAGTCCTTCTACCAGTTGTTCAAGAGATACATCCTGACCAGAGACATCAAGTCCGAGGTCTCATGGGACGAGATCAAGTCTCCTACCCACAAAGAAGTCGTTGACTACCACGAATTGACCGACAAGGACTTGGACGCCACCAAGATCTTGTCCAAGCTAGCTGTTTTGAAATTAAACGGTGGGTTGGGTACATCCATGGGATGTGTTGGCCCAAAGTCTGTGATTGAAGTCAGAGACGGAAACTCCTTCTTGGACCTTTCTGTCAAGCAGATCGAGTTCTTGAACACCAAGTACAACTCCAATGTTCCTTTGTTGTTGATGAACTCATTCAATACTAACAACGACACCCAGCAAATCATCAAAAAGTACCACAACAGCAACTGTAAGATCAGATCATTCAACCAGTCCAAGTTCCCAAGAGTCTACAAGGATTCCTTGTTGCCAGTCGCCGCTGACATGGATGCTGAGCTAGATGCTTGGTACCCACCAGGTCACGGTGACTTGTTCGAGGCCTTGTACGCCTCTGGTGAATTAGACGACTTGATCAACAACGGCACAGAGGTTCTATTTGTATCCAATGGTGACAACTTGGGTGCCACTGTTGACTTGAATATCTTGCAGTACATGTTGGACACCAACAGCGAGTACATAATGGAGTTGACCGACAAGACCAGAGCTGATGTCAAGGGTGGTACCTTGATCACCAAGAACGGCAAGGTTGAGCTATTAGAAGTTGCCCAAGTTCCAAAGGAGCACATCGATGACTTCAAGAACATCAGAAAGTTCAAGTACTTCAACACAAACAACTTGTGGATCAACTTGAAGGCCATGAAGAAGTTGATTCTTGAGCACAAGTTGAACATGGAGATCATTCCAAACGTTAAGAGCGTTGTAAGAAAGGGCCATGAAATCCCGGTCTTGCAATTGGAAACAGCCGTTGGTGCTGCTATCAGATTCTTCTCCAATGCCCACGGTGTTGTTGTTCCTAGATCAAGATTCCTGCCTGTTAAGACCTGCTCTGACTTGTTGATGGTTAAATCCAACTTGTTCAACTTGGAAAACGGGTGCTCCTTGGTATTGACTCCTGAAAGATTCTTTGGCGGAAACCCATTGATCAAGTTGGGCTCTCACTTCAAGAAGTTGAAGGCCTTCCAGGAGAGAATTCCACACATCCCAAAGATTGTTGAGCTAGACCACTTGACCATTTCCGGAAATGTGTTCTTGGGTAAGAACGTTCAGTTGAAGGGCACAGTAATCATTGTGTGTTCTGAGGGAGAGAGAATTGATATTCCAAACGGTTCTGTTCTTGAGAATGTTGTTGTCACTGGTAACTTGCAAATTCTAGAGCATTAGAAGGGGGATGTTATTATAAAAAAATAAAAAAAAAAAAGAAGAGGTTTATATAATTGATATTTTCTTACAAACAAGCAAAAAAAAATTGCCCTTTATTCATAATAGAAATCACTTGGAGAGGTACTCGCTGAGGAGTGTTTCCAGAGCTATCACGTCGTCGTATATGTCGTCCACTGTTTTCTTCTTGAGTGCATTGATCAAAGCCGCAACCTTTCTCTTTGTGTCTGCTGCCGTGTTTTTCGGGAGGTCGTTGTTGTATCCATAGAGCATGAACTCAAAGAGCTTCTCTGTGCTTTTCTCTCTCTGCACGGCCATGCTGTCGTGTGTTGTGTCTGACTCGTCCGAGTTGCTTTGCAGGAACGCCGACATGTTTCGTGTTTCGTGGATCCACTCGTCCGTGTTTCTATTCAGTGGCTTTGCTGGGATTATATGTTTTCCTGGTGGGTTCAGAAGGCTTGTGAACTTCGGTGCTGCAAGGAACGCTGGCTGGGGTGGGTCCTTGCTGACCTTCCCGAGGGTCTTGTGCTTGCTGAGGACGCCTTTGATGATGCTCATGTCGTCTGGTCTGATTGGGGCGCTGACATCCCCGCACGAGGGGCCGCGTTTCTTCTGGTTCTTGAACTCGCAGAAGGGTTTGTTCATGTGTCGGCACGTCTCGCAGAGGAGCTTCCCAGGCAAGCTGGGGTTGTCTATGGGCACACACTTGCACTTCTTCTTCTGGCAGCTGATGCAGGCGTGGGAGATGTTCCGTTTGGCCTGTTTCTGGCTCGTTGGGGAGATCGACTTGTCGGTGGGAAGGAAGCTGTTAGGGGAAATCTTCGGGGTTTCCTTGGCTAGCATGTCGCAGCTGTGTGTATGTGGTTATGGAGTCTAAAAAAACTGACTTTGTATGGGTTGTTGTTGTAAAGAAAGATAATAAATAAATACTAAAAATATCAACAGGGCTTAGCATGTTTTTTTTCAGAAATGGTGAAAATGCAGAATGGCCCCCAAACCTTTTTTTTCTTGGTTTTTTTTTCCAGTGGAGAAACCAGAATCTGGGGTTATTCCTGAACGGAAATTTGTTATTTTTGCAGTTACTGCCGTATGTCCGAAACACATCAATTTTTTTCTTTTTCCAAAAAAAAATAACATGATTATTTCGGTTAGAGCCAAAAAATAAAAAAAGGGAAAGACAAAAAAAATAGAATGGTCACGTGTGGTTGTTACAGTGACAGTAACCAAACATAAATACATACAAAAGAAGAGTCACGTGTGTTTCTTTGCTTATTGTTGTTTTTTTTCCATATATCCAGGAGAAATTCGGAAATACTCTGGTTCAGCAATCAAAAGGAAAGGAAGCCAGCACAGTGGTAATGTTTGGAAAGAGAAAAAAACAAAGTTCAATGACATAACCCCAATATATGTATCAACAACACACATCTCTACTCATTAAAAAATAAAACACCTCAGTATAGAAACATTGTGGTCTTTTGATCTTCCTTGTGGAACAATTTGTGCGCTGTGGCTTTTTCTTCTGATGTACATGTCACGTGTGTGTGTATCCGCGAATACTCTTCCTTCCTTTTTTTATTCCTCCCAGAGAGTACTCTGCAAAAAAGCAAAAAGAAGCACATACCTTATTAGATTAAATGGTTCCTTTTTTAATGAGAAGAAATTGTATTTTAAATCACTCACCCAAAAAAAATAATTCATAAACAGCTTTACGTCTTATGTCAGATATCTCACTAAATGCAGCATTGCTCAGGTACCACTATATCCTCAACCAGAGCTTTGGCATACCCGACAGAAAACTCATAGATGTGTTTTTCATTCTCCTGAGCAAGCACATCCAGCTAGGCAAGGCCTCAGACCTCGATCTGAACCTTCTGCACATATACCTGAACAAGGCCCTTTTCAAGCTATCCAACAACGAGAAAAGCGAAAAACAAAAATTGTTTTTGCAGACCAATGAAATCCAGGTGGTAATGCAAACCATCATACAGAGCAGAGACGCCATAAATGACGATTACCTGATATTCCAGATTCTGGGCAGTATCTTAGCCCTTTACAAAGAAGTGCATGATGAGCACGAAGACATTTTTTTCTTTCAGCTTATATCCCTGATTGTTGTTAAGATCGTGTTCAAAGACTTTGATAAAGATGTGCTGCCACTCTCAGCAGGCATATCGTTCCTATCTAACACACTCATCAATCCCCAAAAAGAGCTGGTATCCGAAGAAGAATTGCACAAGATAGCTCCGGGAATCATAACCAAGCTTGTGAAAGTGCTGAGCACCAATTTGAAACATGAAACAAGTTACTTCAGAAATACACTGGCCCTGCTTACTCAAACCATACTAAAATGCAAAGAGCAATTCTCCAAGAACGAGAACATCCTGATATACCAATCTTTGGACGTGATGATTAAGAAGAGCTGGTCGGTGATCTACAAGAGCAGAAACGCCGACGTAGACTCAATAATCTTAAAAGAGTTCATCATCCCGCTGAAGGACTTTGAACTCGTCAGCGAACTGCTAATCATCGAGTATTTGTACAGATACCAGGCCTTTGCCACTGAGCTGCAGCAAGAAGATGTGTTTGACCAGTACTCGTTGATGAATGTCTTGTGTGAAAAGACCAAGATGATAGATGTGCTGTACTTTGATTCAAAGACCTTCAAAATATTCAAAAATGGGCTAATGAAGCTGTCCTATGTCATGCGCAGTGAACAAAAAGATGTCTTTTATAAACAGTTCAACTTGTTTGTAGAATTAGGGTATACAAAACCACAAAGGCAAACGTCTTTGAACAGAAACCAGGTCCACTTGCCCAGCCACATAGGCGAGAATGCATTGCAGAACAAGGAGGTCGCAGTCAAGTTCGTTGTGAATGAAAGAGTGAACTCCATGGCACAGATCGATGATCAGCTCCTGGGTACGGTCTTGAACAGCGAAATTAGAAGCAAATGGTTGGAGTTGGCCTGTGTCTGGCAGGACTTTTTTACTCAATCGGAAATTCTCGATATCATGAACGAGTACAGTGCAGATGGTGATGACACTGAGAAAAGAGCGTATTTGTTTTACTACATTCTGTTCCAAAAAGTCAAGTCAATAAGCAGCATTGAGGATAAGCCTAGTGACGACATGATGGAAAACTTGGATTCTATCAACATTGATGACTTTTTGTCTTTTTCAGACGACGAAGATGAGCCAAAAGATCTAGTCATTCAAACCCCCCATGACAATGATGTCCTGGTTGACCAGTGCCTTGAGCTTATTGACGTGTCTCCAACCGAAGTCTTATCCTTGTCCAATTCCTACTATCTTTGTGGATTTATAACAAGCGCATGCACATCCACACAGGACCTGAAGGACCTTGAAACCGAGCTCATCCCCCTGCTTTTGACCAACATTGACAACCCTGTGTCCCAGTACTCGCTCCAGGTTTTGAGCAGCAGAATGTATCCCCGCGAGAACGCAGTGCTGTCTTTCCAGGACATGGTGAAGGAAAACACAGACGTCATTCTGTCGCATGTGTCTGCGATCATCTCCTCCTCGAGCATAAACAACCAGCAGCAGTGGATAGCCTTCACAAAGAACGTGTTCCGTGTGTGTGGACTGAGTGTTGTTTCCAAGGCTGATGACATTTTCAACCTGATGTTCGACTTGATGGCGATGAAATCACTCGACCACAACAGCGGCCATGAGATAACAAGCGTCTTGGAACTGTTTGGTGTTGTCCTTGATCTGGTCATCGAGCAGTACAAAGACATCGTAAAGAGTGGGGATGGCGCGCAAAACTCCAGAACAACTTTGAAAGATGTCGTTGCCCTGTTCAAAACACATCAGCACATGTACGACTCCGACAGCGAGGACGACGACATCGAGGAAGTAAACGCTGTTGTTCCTGCCAATGACCAGGAAGTCGCTCTGGCAGACGAACCTGCATATACGGGTGATGTTCCTGAGCACGTGTACGCCCTGGTGATCGAGCTTTTGGGGTACACCGAGAGAGTCTATCCTCTGCTTTCTGAGTCTTCTGCAAAGCCCCACAAAATTGTTCTTGAAAATATCAAAAAAACTTGCCTCATCCTGAACACCAGCCCTAAGAACTACTTGCCCCAGCTGGCACAGGTGGTCTATCCATTCGTGGAGAGGATTGTGCGTTCTGTCCACTTCGAAACTCCAAGAGGGGGTTCATTCCCAGAAAGTAAGAAGACAGAATTGGTCAAAGCCTCACAGCATAATTTGTTCAACAATGCTACCAATCAGGTTTTGATTGCTGGTTCAGTTGAGATTCTTACTTTGATCATCAAACAGCAGGCTTCGTTCATGTTCGCGAGGGTATCCCAGCTGTACTTTGACTACTTGCATGTGCGCACTGTCAGGTATGACGCGTGTGCTGGTGTCATGGATGAGTTTAAGGCAGAGCTGATGAAGTTTGTTCAAAGCGACGGTGGGCTGGTTGTAAAAGACAGAGACATTTTGAAGCTGGTACAGTAAAAAAAAACTTGATTGGTAATTGATTAAACTTTGGGGAGTGAGTAGTAAAGTAATGTGTCACGTGTTGGATTACTATTTCCCTTTTTTGTTAATATCCCAATAAGGAAAGTGGTCCGTGATATGTTGCCAGTTCCGTCGGAGCACCTTCCACAAAGGGAAATTTGTGCTTATCCATGGGTTACGTTATTTCTTGGACCCTGTTCCGTTCCGACGACGTTCCAGACGTTGATCAAAATTTCTGTTTTTTGTTTTTCTTTTTTTTGTTGGCAATGGCAGTGACTATGGAGTATCAACTAATTAATAAAATAATCATGTAATTGCGAAAACTTATTCTAATTTCATCTTTTCTTTTTTCGTTTATATATCAACTACCTTAAATACCTTGAATACTCCCTCCAAAAACCCCAATTAGATTAACACTCACTTGGCATCATGTCTGTTGACCCCTTATACATAACTCCGCATGAGACTGCCCTGGCAGTGATAGCCACGTCGATGAAGAAATCCAGACTCACGCTGCAGACCCTTGTGATCAACTCCGTGATTGGGGGCGTGATGTTCTCTGCTGGGGGCATGCTGTACTGCGTCGCCGTGGGCAACAACCCTGAGCTCCTTGAGAACAACCCCGGCATCCTGTCCATCCTTGGAGGCTTTTTTTTCGGAATAGGTCTGTTCTATGTCATCATCAATGGGTGTGACCTGTTCAACAGCAACATTTTGTTTTTCACCGTAGGGCTCCTGAGAAGTGCCGTGAACATCTACGACCTGCTTGTTTCGTGGGTCGTGTCGTGGCTCGGCAACCTGGCAGGGTCGCTGTTCATGTCGTATGTCATCTGTCACCTCTCAGGCGCGATGAAGGCTGAGCACCTGAAAGAAGGCACACGAAACATAGCGGAGTTCAAATTGAGCTTCTCGTTCATCGAGGTCTTTCTGAAGGGTGTTGGGGGCAACTTCTTTGTGTGCCTGGCTGTGTACTTCCAACTGATGAGCAAGCCGATCCATGTCAAGTTTCTGACCATCATATTGCCTGTGTTTACATTCGTGGCTTCAGGGTTCACCCACGCCGTGGCGGAGATGTTTCTGATCCCCACGGGTATGTTCAATGGTGCTGATGTTTCTGTTGGCCTGTTCATTTGGAAAAACCTCGTGCCAGCATCAATCGGTAATATAGTTGGTGGTATGTTGTTTTCGTTGACAGTTCCTTACTACCTACACTTATATGTTGTTGAGCAAGACAGAAAGCTTCTGCAGTTGCCGGAGTATGATGCATTTGATGAACAGCCGGAAATCAACGTTGACTCCAGAGTTGTCAGAGTCAAGCCTAGAAGGGCCCTTCACAAAGCCAAGAAAATCGCCAGCAGAGGCAGCAAGAAGTTTGGCTACAGCAGCTCATCATCAAGCAGCAGACTGTCTGGCAATATCAATCCACCTGGTGTCTTCCCTATTGAGGGGCTTGTTCCTCTGACCAAGGAAAGAACGATCATGTCTGGTGTCCACAATAGCGATGAAGAAAACATTGATGATTACGAGGATCAAAACAGCGCAAACACATCTTCCTTGGAGATGAGAACGGAAAATGCGAACGCTGATGGAGACAGCGAGGCTAACTACGACACAGTGCAGCCCTACTCGCCTGAGGAAGCTGCTCCAAACACCTCCGAACAATACAGCCCATTCACCAACCCAGCAGACGCAGATGGTTTGAGCATAGTTGACTCCCTAGACCTGGAGAATCAGCAGATAAGAGCCCACAAGACTTCCATGCAGGATAGTCTGAAGGAGAAGGAAAAGATCGAGTCTGACGAGTTTGAGAAGACTGGCCGGTACAACCCCGAAAAGAACAGGCTGGGCACGCGGATAAGCAAGATGTTCACTACTGTTAACGAGGACCTGGCCAGGGGCAAGAAGGCCCACGCTTTTGTGAATCTGAAGAAGACTCTGTCCAACCAAGGAGGCAGGAACAAGACCTCCGAGAGTGTGGCTGGGGAAAACAAACCAGTGTCCAAAAACAAAGCAGCCGCGTTGCCGGCATCGTATACGGGTGCGCTGCAGTCCAGGAAATCATCCATGTCAAGCAGCAGACACTCGCTGAGCAACAAGGAGGAGTTCAGGAGACAGCTGAAGAACCAGAATATGACGAACAAGGCATTGATGATGGCTGATCCGGTCGCTGGGTCGATTGACCTTGATGAGACCTTTGTGCAGAGACCAATGCGGTTGAGGCACAAGTACTCTTACCAGCGGCAGCCAGCCCCGAGCGAGATGATGCGGAACTACGGATACGGATACGACAACGACGACACAGAGGAGCAGAGCATCGGGGACTAACAGAGGAGTATATAGATGTAGGGGATTTTAAACTCCCAAACACATAATGTTTATTTTATGAAGCGTGCACGTGTACCACTACAGTAAAACACTTTCCTTTTTTTTTTTTTTTTTTGCTCATAAGTTGATGGCCCCAGAAAATCAAAGGGCCAACTTTACTCATACAAAACCACACCGCAAACCTGGTTTTTTAGCATCAAACACAACTATGCCTGAAAAAAAATCATCAAGTGCTGTCTGTTCGACATGGACGGGCTGCTCATTAACACCGAGGACGTGTACACGCAGTCCACGACGAAGCTCCTTGCGGAGTATGGCAAGCCCGCCATGGGGTGGGACTTCAAGATGCAAGTGATGGGTCTTCCTGGGCCTGAGGTCTTCAAGAAGTTCATCTCCTACTACGACCTTGCCGGCCAGATCACCTATGAGGAGTATGCCCAGAAACAACACTCCTACCAGCAAACAGCGTGGAACGAGTGCGAGTACCTGCCCGGGGTCCAGGACTTCCTGAAGTTTATGATGGAGGAGATGAACGTCCCATGCGCCATCTGCACCTCCTCGGACGATAGGAAGTTCCAGTTGAAGACCATCAGAAACCTGAAGCAAGACGGGATGGTGGACTCGTTCGTGCACATCATCAAAGGGGACGACCCGAGACTGGCCAATGGCTTAGGAAAGCCACACCCCCGGATATACGAGCTGGGGCTGGCTGGCATCAACGAGAGACTTGGCACGGAATATCAAGCCGGAGGAGACACTCGTCTTTGAAGATGCCCTTGAATGGGTGCAAGGCTGGACGGGCCTTTGGGGGCACGGTTTGCTGGATCCCACACACTGAGATCTTTGGCAAGGACGAGATCCCTGAGTTCAAGACACTGTTCAAAAACGAGGACGAAGGCTTTGTGCTGCAGTCCATGGACAAGTTTCCAAAGCACAAGTTTGATTTTCAAAGTATATAACTGAGTAATGTATTTTGTTTGCTGTTTTTTTTTTGGAACAAAGCCTCTATATTATTGTTATTGTTTTTTTGCTATTTCCTTATAAAGGATAGTTCTTGAATAAATAAGATATACTCTCACCGTTGTGCAGTCTTCTGATGGCCTCGGCTAGGACACCGGAAACATCGATCGTATCCAGCTTGGAGCAGATCTCCATCTTTTCCTCAAATGGCACGGTGTTGGTGCACACAACCTTGTCAAGCTTGGAGTTGTTGATGTTGTTGATGGCGTTTCCTGACAGCAGACCGTGGGTGACAATTGCAAGGACCTTTGAGGCACCGTGTTCCAGCAGCACGTCGGCAGCCTTGGCAAGGGTCCCACAGGTATCGGCCATGTCGTCAACAATGATACAGATCTTGTTGGTAACATCACCAACAAGAACCATTCTGGAGACCTCGTTGGCCTTGGCTCTTTCCTTGTGGATCAAAGCAAAGTTCAGGTCCAGTCTGTCGGCCAGAGAGGCGGCTCTCTTGGCACCACCGGCATCCGGTGAGATCATGATGATGTCCTGTTCCTGTTGGTTCTTCATGTAGTTGTTCTGTATGTATCTGATGACGGATGGCTCGGCGTATAGGTTGTCCACAGGGATGTCGAAGAACCCTTGGATCTGGGAGGCGTGCAGGTCCATGGTGATGACGTGGTCGCACCCGGAGGTTGTTAGCATATCAGCAACCAGCTTGGCAGTAATTGGGGCTCTGCTCTTGTCTTTTCTGTCCTGTCTGGCGTATGGGAAGTTAGGGATGATGGCTGTGATTCTTCTGGCAGAAGCTGTTTTACAGGCATTGATCATGATCAGGATTTCAAGGACCTTGTTATTCACATTGCCAGAGCCGATCTGGGTGATTATGAAGATATCCTGGTCTCTGACGGACTCACCAATGGAGAATGAGATTTCGTTGTTGGAGTCTCTCTTCAGCTTGCATGGAGTCAAAGGCAAGGATAGTCTTTTGGAAACAAGTTCAGCCAGGTTTCTGTGTAGGTCAGGAGCTAGAAGTTTAATGCTGTTAGTGGCAACCATTGTTTGTGTTAAGGGTAAAAAGAAATCAAAAAAAAAAAAAAGAAAGAAAAAGGGAAGAAGTGATTGGTATGACTTGTGGGTGAACAAGTAAGGTATTGTATCTGGTTTATTAGATATAGTTGTTTATAGTTGTTATAAGAGTAATGTACAGGGTGTATTAACAATAAAGAGATGGTGGAAAAAAAGTAGAATGTTTAGTGCTCACCCAAAAAGAGAAATAGTAAAAAAAAAAAGAAAAGATGGAAAATTAGTTAATAGGGGGAAGCAAAAAAAGGAGAAGTCACACACATATTATTCTCTCAAGTGGAAATTTTGACTTTTTTTTTTTTAGAGTGGGAAAGATGTGTGTGTTTTTTGTCTTATTTCCTATTTTGTATTTTTCATATAACAAAATGGGAAGTACAACAAAAACGCGGTTAAATCATATCAATCAAAAGAGAAGAAAAATATATATATACTTACCCCCACTTTTTATAGTTTTTGCTGTTTTTGGAAAGATACATAAAAACTTTAAAACATTGTCACGTGCAGTAATAAATATCACGTGTGGGTATATTGGTATTATACGTCACATGACCTCTCTTGATTAATGACATACCGCTACCAAACATCTGATCTTACAAATACCTCTTTTTCCCTTCATCGTGTTCTCCTTTTTTGTTCTTTCTCTTTTTTTTAAAAATATCATTAAAAAAATTAACACTACGGCATTAACAGTATACTCATCTCGATAACCAACATTAAAAATAATCCTACAACAATCACCCGCATTATAAAATATCCACTTTTAAACCTACAATAACAAACATCATGTTCAGTTTTAATAGACAAAGTAAAAATACTGCACGTGTTCCAGGGATCACAGTATCCTCGCCAGGTGTGCAGAGACAGGCACAGTGTTCAACCCTGCCCAACCAGCCACAACAAAATAATGCAAGTCCCAGAAACAAAGTTGAGCTTCTGCCTGACCACGGTCCCTTGAACTGGCTGCAGCTGTATGAGAAAAAAAATACCCAGATTAAGATCATCTTGATGATGGTGATCACCCTTCTTCTGAGCATCTTTGAAAACGATGAGCAAAAGGCGGTGTTTATAAAAGACAACGAACTGAAGAACCCAGCACAGGTGGACTTTCTGATATTTCTCCACGAAAAGGTCTTTGCCAAGAATACTCAAATCATAAACTTTTGCAGGGCATACTTCTGAAAAACGACATTCGTAAAGAAAAGATCTCCATTTTTGAACAGAAGCAAGTGGACACCACCTATAACCCTGTTTTCGAGCAGATCCTCAAAGTCATCGATATCCCTACCCTCACGCGTTTGTTTGCATTCAAGGCATCAAAGACAACACCGCACTTTGCAAAGTCTACCAAGCCACAGGGCTTGAAACTAAGACCTGAGCACGTGCTCGCAAACTACAACATGAAAAATGTGAACTTGTTCTGGATGTGTCTGGGCAAGAATGTGTACTACATATCCCCGTACCTGCTGTACCACCCAGGCGGCGATGCCATTCTGCTCAAGCTGCTGACAAGCAGCAGGAAACACAGTGGAGAGAGTGGACAAGATGAAGGAGTTCCAGAGGTACCACAGGTGGGTGAATGAGACTGACCTTCTGAGCTCGTACGCCGTGGGGTACGTATAGCTGCAAACCTAAAAAAAAAATAAAAACAATAAAAATAATAATATATATACACACTATTTAATTTCTGCATTGATGCTTCTCTTTAGTTATGCTTTATTTTGTAAGGACACGCCCCGTTCACGGAGTCATGTTCTCGATTTGGTTGAACTCATCCAGGCCGGGCTGCTGCGGCCTCTCCTGTCTTTCAGGCTCGGCAGCCAGCTCCTTCCTGATACAGCCTGTTCTTCTCAATGGCTAGGTTCTTCGCATCCAGCATGTCCTGCTTCATCTTCATCAAGGTCCTTGAGCTCCTTGACGTCTATGTCATTATACGCCTTAATCCACTCCTCGATTTTTTCCTTATGTCTCAAATTATACTTCAGCTTCGTGTTCTCGTCCAGTTTCCGCCACTCCTCCACACACAGCTGCGTCAATTCCTGCATCTGCAGCTTCTTTCCGTGCTTCTCCATCAGTCTATCCTTCTGCGAGTTGATGAAGTCCACAAACGGCCCGGAAGGCTTCTTTGGCGGCAGAGTGGCCACGTACTCGTCTTTCTCCTTCTTGTACTTCTCCCACGCCACACGGTGGGCTTCCTTGAAAGGTTCCTTCTCAGCATCCGTCAAAGCCTTCCACCTCTCACCAAGCTTCTTCTGCAGCTGGGGAACCATCATGCTGGGGAACTCCTTCTGCAGGTTCTTCCTTTCTTCCTGGCAGTAGAAGAAGTACGCGCTGCTTGGTCTTTTTGGACCCTGCTTGAGCAGTGCCTTCCGCTTCTGCACCCTCCGCTGAGTCTTCGTGTCGCTCTTGAACTGCGACGTCTGCAGGTACTTGTGGTACGTCTGCATGTCGCTCAGGAGCGGGGATATCTCGTTGATGCTCTGTTTCGTGAGCAGCGACAGGTCATGGATCATGGCCTTTCTCGCCTTCGTTTTCTTTGCCGTCTTCGGCTTGTTTTCCTTCTTCTTCTGAGTCTTTAAGTTTTGCTCAGCAGACAGACCCAGGTTCGCCATCATCGCATCCGCATCCTCACGCATAGCGGCCACTGGCTGCACTTCAACCCCCCGAAATGCCTGGCTCGGTGGGTTCTGGAACCACGACATGTTCGCTATCACATGCGCGTCCAGCTGGGGAATGCCCGTCAGGTGGCTGTAGTTCTCGGCGTGCATTCTGCGTGTGGGGTCCCTTTCCAGGTGTCCATTCCCATCAAAGACCCTGAGCATGCCCGGCCCGTGTGGGTTCTCGTGTGGATAGGGCTCAAACCCATAAGGCATCATCTGCGAGTAGTAAGGGTTCATGTTGCCGATGGGCTGGACTGGGTGGAGCGCACCGAAGATGTTCGGCCGCATCACACTGCTGTGCATCTGCTTCTCATCGGGGTGGATGTTGTGGATGTAGTGGTCAATGTCGTTGATGTCGCCTGGCTTGGGGACTAGATCTTCAGCAGCGTTCGGTGTGAAGGCGCCGTGCAGGTGCTCGTTGGCGAAGTGATCCTGGTTGTTTAGGTGTTCGTTGTTTCCTGCTGCCATGGTTGGTAGTGCACAGATATTGTGTTTGTGGGTGATGTTTGTAGTTTTTGATAGTTCTTATGATTCTGCTATCTTCCTATTAAACATGCATAAGTACGTGTGTGTTCTGGGTGTTTTTTTACTTTATCTTTTTTGACTTTTCTTATAAAAAAAATAATGATGATGAAATCCCCTAAGGCTAATAAAATAGAAAAAAAGTGGAAAAATTACACATGTACTAAATAAACCCGTGTTTATTCATTATTTTTTTTTCAAAAAACAATCGTGATTTTTAGGAACCGAGATTATTAACTTAACAATATATACACACTGCTATAGCTATCTATTCATCTCTCATACTTCATGCGCATTGCTGTCTTCCAGGAAAGAAATAAACTGCTTTAGTGAGTCGCCTATGTCATTGAACAGCGTCTTCTGTCTGCTGTCGCCCTCGATTGTTGCAGCCTGGCTCTCTCCCATCTCAACAACTCCTGACTCCGTGTCAGCATCGGTCTTCTTCGACAAGAACCTGTCCAGAACATTGAACTTGAGCCTGTACATCACACTGTTCACATCAACTGTCTCGGCCAGGCCTCGGCTGACATCTCCGCCCAGCTTCTTGTCGTTCTCGCTGCTCTTCTTGACCGTGTAGTACTGCTTCAAACCCTGGAGAACATGTGAGATGCTCAGGTCTTCGTCATTGGACAAAAACTTGTTCATGAACCCATCCATGTCGTTGTTTTTGATCTCGCTGTTGGATCTATTTCTGGACATAAACGACTCATTCACCATCTCCTTTGACACTATGGATCTCTTTGTGTCGGTGAAGCTGCTGTTGTGGACTTCATTCGCATTGGCCTTTTCGTCCGAGTGTTTCAGAACCTGCAGGAGTACAGTATTGAATGAGAAACAGCATCTGCACTTGATCCCCAGGAAATGGTACGACGTCATGCCTCTGGTTGTGCAGTCGTTGCACTTGTAAACACATCTCCATAGATCGTATGGCTTCAGGCAGAGGACACTGCTTGATTTCCTTCGTCCAGAAGCTTGAAGTTGATTTCCATGTCAACTATAGTCACCTGGCATATGGGACACTTGTATTGGCCATTCTTCAGGTACTCCTTCAAGCAGGTCTCGTGGATGGCATGGTTGCAAGGAACCAAAAACTGCACTCTTCCAACGTCTATCTCAATGATGGGTCTCTTTCGTACCCCGTTGTTCTGGAATGACTTTGCCGTATCCTTTATTGCTTCATCATTAGCCATCTCAAGGTGGCTGTTGGGGCCAGTGCTGCTACTCTCCTTATCATCTGCATTGTCATCAACCAGCAGTCTCTCGTAGGACTGGTAAGCATCCAAGCGAACACCACATATTGTACAGTCACTGCTCAAGTTGTTTTTGATGCATCTGTGCGAAACCTCCTTGTTGTGGAACATCTCCAACGGCATGCAGCAATCACACTCTTTGCAGTGGTTGTAATCAATCCCCAAACCCTCTCCCAGCTTGCACTCTTTGCAGTACGGGCAGTGGTACATGTAGTTTTCCTCATCGTTTTCAAATATCAAGCACGAGTGGCACTGGTACTCCGAAAACGGCATGTCGCAGCCCACACATTTCTTTTGGTTGTCTTTGTTGTCGTTGCTCTTGTTTGCATTGTCTTTGGTTTCAAAGACATGCGTGTTGTTGTTGGAGTCCTCGTTTTCATTCAGCTTGTTTATGCACTCGCATTTGTCACACTTTATGTGTGTAAACACTTTCGTGATCATCTTCTTCTTAGCCTTTGTCTCCCTCCCTTTGGTGTCTAGGTAGCAGTTCTTGCAGGAGTACCAAAGACCCTCCTCCTTGTTGTAGAGCTTAATGTTAGATTCAAAGTGTGTGCACTGAAAGTCATTGATGATGTTGTAGTCGTGCTTTGGATCGTATGCTATGTTGTTTTGTTCAAGAACATCTGTTGGTGAGCCATCCTTGGACGGCTTTTTTGCGTATGAAACGTGTATATCTTTCAGAACCAGGTCGTATTGTTGGTTGTTGGACTTGCTTCCAAGCATCATCAGCTGCTGAATAATCCTGTTCTTGACAAAGTGATCAAGTCCTGTATAATTGTTGATGATTATGATTCTCTGTCTAAGAATGTACTTGGAGTCCAGGTTGTTGAACTCATCAGTTGTGTGAGTGACAGAGTTTAATTGATTCAGCAAGTCATTAAGGCTATCTTCGTAATGATCTTCCATGTTCCTGCCTAAGAGTCCTTTTATTGTTTTTGGTTTGTTTGATATATAAAGAATTCTTTTCACACCTTGGCCATGCCATATCTCACTCTTTCTTTTTTTTCCATAAGTGATAAAACCTAAAAAACTCGTTTAGACGCAGAAAAGAAAATGTTCTTAGGTGGGGGGAACGGGGTATTGTTGGTAAACGATTCATATATTTATTAGTGCACGTGACAGTTATCACACCAGCAGTATACTCAACACACACACACTCATTCAACATTGTATTTTGTAAACAAAAACAGTATTTAACAGACACATATGAGTATCAGTGTTGGTAGTCTCACAAGTGTATTTGATCACTCTAACGACTGTTTATATATAGATACATCCCCCACACATTGATTTGACATTTTCTCGTTAAGTTCTTATTTCCGATTAGCCGCTTTCTCTCAAAAGGGGAAAAAAACTTTAGATGGAAATTCCTGTATATTTTTTTTAAACAACACACACACAAACAAAATTATCATGTGCTTGGAAATGAAATAACACAACCCTAAAAACCACAATTCATCAATGAACTTCCTTACTCCCAGCAACATCAAGTCGCTCATCAACTTTGAAAAGATCGGTGCAAACCTTACCTCAAACAACTACGCCATATACGCAAAGTACCTGTCATACCTGACAATCCCAGTGTCTGTGATCTTTGGTATTGCCAATCTCTTCCACGTCAACTTGGTGATCATCTTCTCCATCATATCCTTGGTCCAGGGTGTTGTTTTGCTGTTCATAGAGGTCCCGTTCCTGTTGAAGATATGCCCTTTGTCTGAAAACTTCATAGCACATCTGAAAGTCATCAATGACGATAATAAAAAGAAGTTGATTTTGTACGCCGTGCTGGCTATAGTCCAGTGGTGCTCGTTGATCTTCAAGGCAACCACATTGATTGTTGTTGCTGTGTGCTTGACCTGCTCCTTCATCTCATACGGAATTGCTTACACCAAGGACCAGCATATTTCTGCAACAGACAGTGTGATCAAGTCTCCCTTCGACGATGACTTTGCTGTTTGAGTAAATTTTTTCTCTATGGATATTAGCTTTTATATAAGTAAAAAATATAATTTGTTGTTTTACGATGCATGCTTCATGATCTTCTTTGTTTCAGCTTTTTCATTGGGCCTTCTCTCTTGTAGAAGGTATTGCTGAGCTCTGCATTCTGTATATGCTTATAATCTCATCCATTTCCTGACTCACTATCGTGTTTTTGCCATCACTGGTTGGTATGCCCATCTTTTTATAGAATTTGTTTCCTATGTGGTTTTTTTTGAAACACACAAACTCTATATCAAGATCCAAGTCTCTAGACAACTCAAATATGAATGCCTCAAAAATCAGCTTTCCCAGTCCTTTTTTCGACGAGTCTTTCTTCAGTTGTATTTCCATCAAATAAAAGATATTCTTCTTCTCAAGTTGCTCTTTGGGTTTGTCAAAAAAACTCAACTTGACCCTTTTCTTTGAATTTGCATCTTCATTCTTAATCAGGCTTTCATTCGTCATGCCAAAACTAAAGAACCCCAGCAGTCTGTCCTCACTGTCCAGTAGCTCCATGTAGAACAACCCCCTTGATGAAATCATTTCCAAGTACTTGTGCTCTTGCCATCTGTATTCACTGTTTGCTAGATCTGCCTCGTCTATGTTGTTTATGAGTCCGTTGTATTCTGTGTAGTACTCCCCTAGGTTTTCATCAACTATCTCCAAGTACTTCTTTGCCCTGTCTTTGGCTGTCTGGTAAGGGAGTGAGTCTAGCTCGTCAGAAGTCTCCGCGAGCTTCAGTTTGAACTGGTCAGTCTTGCTGTTAAAAAGTGCTATGTGGGTTTCCACCTGTTTTATATACTTCCTGCACTTATAGTCTACCATTTTTTTTAGGAAAGAGTTACTAATTGGGTTGCTGTGGGGTGCAAAGCACAGCTTTTTAAAAGTTACACAGTCAATGTGAACTTAAATGATGTTACTTTTTCTTTTATGTTTTTTTTATATTTTTTTTTTGGTAACTAGAACATACGCGATATATATAACAAAAATCAGGCGCACCCAAACTTTAAACAAATTGCAAAAATCAAATCAACCTAACTGAATATCTCTTTCTGCCCAAAAATTCTCTAAGCAATTCATAATCTAAGCTTTGTGGTTTTTGATGATAACCATGACAACACCACTGGTTTCCAATCTCGGAATAGGATCGTGCTCCAACACTCTCAAAGCGGATCTGATGACTCCTTCGTGGCAGGTCAGGGATATGACCTTGCTTCTGTATGCGGAGTCTGCAGCTTTTTTCTTATCTTCAAGCTCCCAAATTTCACACAAAGCCTTTCCGACCCTCGCATCAATGTCAGCATCGTTCTCTCTGTAGCTGGCAGAGTACAGCGGGTCCTCTTCCTGGAATCCGTCTTCGTAGCTGAAGTTTATTTGGAATTCGGAGCTTTTGTCTTCATACGGTTTGATGCACTCCTCGTAGCTCTTCGACTTGTTTTGTCTCCAGTCGCAGGTGTGCACACCAATGGTTTCTCTGATGCCTTCTTTGACCACAACATCAATGCTCTTCTTCAGCTCCTTGTTGTCTTGCTTTTCCACGTTGAATTTCTCGGTCCATTCGTATCTGAAAGTTTGCAGACATCTTCTCAAAGGAGAGCAGTAGTACCCATCTGCCCAGATTCCCTTCATCTTGTCTCCAAGCACAACCTGGCCTGTTCTCTTTACTTGGGCTATGCCCTTTTCAGTCAGGTTCGCGTCGTTCCAGTCCTCTAGGACACCGTCACCGTTCTTGAAGGCCCACTTTTGGTCCCATACTTCTTCGGTGTATCTCTCAACAGCAGCGTTGTGGTATCCTTGGCCATGTCTGGCCAAAATGAACAGTCTTGTGTCTGGCTCTTGCTCGATTTTGGCGACTATGTCGTGTATGCTCTGGTAGCCGTCAAAGGGCTTCACAAAGGCATAGTTGGTGTCGATCCCGGAGTTCAAAGTAGGTTCTACTTGGAAGTAGTTCTTTTCAGCAAGCAAACGCGTCATGGGTTTGTCAGGTTGTATTATTCTTGGTTTTGTTTATTTTCATGTTTTTATTTTTTAATTTTTTTACGACAAAGGCTGAAATATTGGGAGTGCCGGATAAAAATTATATGGAGAAGGAAAAATTAAACGAGAACGAAATATCCACCCACGTTTTTCTTTTTTTTTTTTATGATTTTTGGTTGTTTAATATTTCTCTTTGTTCAGCCATGAAAAAAAGAGACCAGGTTGGGTATTTGCTTAGGTGTTGCCTGTGAGGAGCTGATCCTTGTGATGTGGTCTTACTAGAAATGGTGAGCTGGTTTGGTAAATTAATTTTCTTTTCAACATATAAATTAACACAATGACCGTTTTTCTGTCTCATTTCTTTATTTGAAAGTTATACCAATTGGATATATGTATTACACAGTCCTGAACTTACGCATGTTTTTGTTACTTTCTGGAAAGGTCCCTTTGATTAGATTGTTTTATTGATAATTGTTCGTTAAATGCTGGGGTCACGTTTTTTGACTTATTTGTTTACACCAAAGTTTAATTTGTTTACATCTGATTATAGTTAGTTATTACATTAAAATATGTTTATCTAAACTTTTAACTAAAATGTAAATCAAGTTAATTAAATACACTTTATTAATTGTAAACTACAAAAAAATGGAAAAATAAAGTTTGCTCACGTGCTACGCCGGAACTATTTTTGTTTTCTGCCAAGCTGTCAACTTCCTGAAAAAAATATATTTCTCCCAAATTGGCAATAAAAAAAAAACAAGGCGCTAAAGATAAAAAAGAGTAAAAGGCTAAATGGGTTTTAAAACTTGTAGGGAAAAGATGACAACACAGCAGCATCTTCAAATTTATTTTCTTTGTAAGAGTTTCCAATTTCAAAGGCAAAAAGATTTCTGAGGTGTTAAGCAAGCATCAAGGGATAAGTACTGCTGTGCTGTGAAAACAAATGTAACGAAATAAAAAAAATTATGCTATTAGTCACGCACCGTTTTACTGATCTAGGCGATGGGAGATAAGCCGATAGGGGTTCATGTTTGAAAAAAAAAAGAAAACCGTAAACAGCTCATATGCACTAATGCACTTTTTCCCCAAGAATAATGCAGGTTAAGAATACAACAGTTACCGGTACTGCCCTGTGATTAGTGGAGAAACACAGCTTGCATTAGCCAGTGCTTGTTTGTTTGTTAGAGTTGGATAGACAGCCTGATGCAGATGGATCAATGTCTGGCTTTGAGTTTTGATGAAAACTCAAAGCTGTAGTCACGTGCTAATAATTTTTTGCAAGCAAGAAGAAAAAAAAAACTAAAAAAAAATTAACATACCTCAACTTGCATTTTGGGTTCTCAGTGATAAAATCCAGCTCAAAGTTATATTTTATTAACGAACACCTACACACTCACAAAGTGCTGGTTTGCAAGCCTTCTATCCAAGATAAATAAATTGCGCTCGTACATTCTTATTTTTTGAAAATATACTTAAAAAAAAAAATACGATTAGATCATGCAGTGCAGATGCAGCATATCTTCTTTCCAAACATATAAAAAACAGGTAGAGATAATTCCTGCTGCTTCCAATGCGTCAAAGAAGAGACTCAATGTAAAGCAAAGGTTGACTAGAACAATTTGCGGCTGAAAAACACACGTACAGCATAGATAAATAATCCAAGTTTCTGAACTAGACACTGTCTATTCTGAGTTTTCTGATTGGTTAGACAGTTTTTATTCTCTTTGCATTCCTTTCATTTTTATTTTCATTGAAGGAAAAAAAAACAGCATTAAACAATTCAATTGGTCGCTTACCAGCGAATCTTGACCTAAAGAGCGCAGTGTATTCGTATGGGTGTCATTCTAGAAATATATTTCCAAAAAAAAAAAAAATAAGGTGAACTGATTGAATTTATGCATTCTTGTTTACACCTCTCCGGAAATAAAAGTAACTCCACGCATACACAATACTTTGGCTTTTTTTTTTTGGTGCCAAGATGCAACGTGAGTTGCACTCTTTCTTTGATGAAGTTTTCGTTATATCGCAGAGTATGGACGTTTATGATCAGATGCATTAGCCAAAAAAGCAAGTGCATGTATGCACCTGGTAGCATTGTAATTTAACAAGATTATGGAGTGTTCCTTTCGTATATGCAAAAAAATCAACCTACATACTCAAAAACGCCATTCTTGTTTTTTTTTCGTAAAATTTTTTTTTTTTTTCAAGTTTTTTTAAAATAAAAAAAACAACATTCTTTGTCAGCTAGCAAATTCTCATCAAGATTTTTTCTATGGCGTGCAGTATGGGGTGGCACGATCCAAAAAAAAAAAAAAAATATCTGTCAAGTATTTGTGAGTCTAGTTGCTAAGTCTTGAAATAGTCAGATGTTATACACATCACTTCACATTCCTGTTGTTCAGCTGGCCTCTCTGAAATTTTGTATTTTCTGCAATTTTTTTTTTTTTTAAAGCTTATTTCCTGTATTGTTTGAGTTGCTCTCACTAACAAATTCTTGCTGTTGTCACTGATATCATGGTGAATATTTTTTTTTAAAAACTGAGCTGGTGCCTTTTATTTTTCTATAGGAGAAAAACTTGGAATTTCTTTAATGGTTGGGTGTTGATTGATGAAGACTGATTTTCTGATATTTCTTTGATTTTCTGTTTTTTTAATGAATATAAAATGTCTTAATGTTTGTGTTACTCAGTATCTTTCATGCTAATGGCTACTCAAACCATCCACAACCCTCGGTATAATTGATCATTCAATTTGCTAACACAACAAAACCCACCACGCTCCCAAAAAAAACCAAACGAAAATTACTTCTACAACGCCAAAAAAATTAAATAAATCACACTGATTTTTCAAAATAGTTGTTAAAAAATAATAATAATTAAAAGTTCTCATTTCACATTTGAGTTGCTATCTTTTTTTTTATCTAATAACACGTTAACACAAGCTATTGCAATAGAAAGAATACAAAGACTTACATTAGATTATTGATTAATAGACTATTCGAAGGAAAAAAAAAATATGCTGAAATTTATTAGTAACTTCCTATTACTTTACGTAATAAGCAAACTTACTCTTGTTTCCGCTAATGCTTCCAAAAATGTTACCAGCATTTTTACAAGCAATGTCTCCTCTACTACAACTTTCTCCACAAGCTACTTGAACACCACTGGCCCTGATGGATTCATCACTGATAATACCTTCTACATGGTAGCTGTTCCTAACAGAGCAACCGCTACCACAACTATTATTTCGGAGTTAACGACAATCGCGAAAACAAACGCCACGACAACTTTTGCCACAGCAGTTACGAGTTTTCTTGGTAATAATAGCGTAGAAACCTTTAGTACCTTGTACTATGTTGCAATTCCTGGCGATACAACATATTATACTACTTCATACATTACCCGTGGAAGTAATCTTACTTCTCTATCTACTTATAGCACAGGTTTGTCAACAACAACAGGTCCTAATGGATTTGAAACCATTGAAACCTTGCTCTACGTTGCCTCTCCTGATGCCATTATCACAGAGACATCTACTGTTACCTCTGATATTTCAAAAGCATCAACCTTTACTACATCTCTATCAACATTTACTGGTAAAAATGGCCAGGAAACCATCCGAACCATTCTTTATGTTGCCACTCCTGAGTTGCATAAAACTATTACAAATTTCTCTACCATCAACTCATCTGTTGCTGAAATAACAACTTATAGCACATCTGTGTCCACAAACACAGGAGAAGATGGTATTGAAACTGTTGAAAAAGTTTTCTATATTGCAACTCCCTTCCCTACTACTGGCCACGAATCTGAAACCAGAAAGACCACATCGGGCTCTGTATTGACAACTTATAGTACTTCTTTTTCCACCTTTGTAGGAGAAGATAACTCAACAACGATTGATGCTGTTTACTTTGTTGATGTTCCAACAGTTACTACATTTGAAACCTTTGTCAGCAGTGTTACATCTGGTGTTTCTGATCTAACAACATATACTACTTCTTTCAAAACCAATATTGGTTCTGATGGAATTGAAACTATTGATAGTATCATCTATGTTGCCACTCCGTTCCCAGCTATGCAAGTCAACAGCACAAACATTGTTGGAAGCAGCATTTTGACTAGAACTACATACTCTACCAAAACTACTACTTTCTATGGCTCTAATAACCAATCTACAATTGACACTATTTACTATGTTGCTACTCCTGAAGCCCATGAAACTTCATACAGTACTGGCTATTGGACTGGTCTAGACACCACGACCTATGCCACCAGCTTCTCTACTTTCAGTGGAGCAGATGGTAAGGAAACAGTCGACACGTTCTACTTTGTAGAAACACCAATCACCAGAGAAATTGCTAGTGTGACAAACAGCTTTGTTGACGGAAATAACACTGTTACATACTCTACAAGTGTGTTCACCGCTACCATATCAGGAAGCCCTGTTATCTCCACAGTCTACTTTGTTGCTACACCAGAATTACATGGAACTTCATACTTGACTACCTACTGGACTGGATTGACAGCAGCTACTTACTCAACCAGCTTCACCACATACAGCGGAGAGGATGGAAGAGAAACAGTTGATACTTACTTCTTCATTGAAACACCAGTCTCCAGATCATTGTCCACAGTCTACAGCTTCTACAACGGCACAGAAACTACAACCATCTCAACCGCCGTGGAAACTTTGACCTTGAACGATGAAGCTTCCCCAGTCATCTACACAGTTTACTTTGTTAACACACCAGAAGGCCACGGAGAAGTCACCAGAGTCAAGTCTTGGACCGGATTAGAAACCTCAACCTACGCTACCAGTTATTCCACATTCAGTGGAAACGACTCCAAGGTCACCGTTGATACCTTCTACTTCGTTGAAACTCCTATTGAAAGATATGTTGTGACTAGCTTCAGTTACTGGTCAGGAAGTGTTGACAGTACCTACAGTACTGAAATCACCACTGACTATGTTCTTGATAACTCCGCAGTCATCAGCACTATTTACTATGTTGCTACTCCTGAAGCCCATGAAACTTCATACAGTACTGGCTATTGGACTGGTCTAGACACCACGACCTATGCCACCAGCTTCTCTACTTTCAGTGGAGCAGATGGTAAGGAAACAGTCGACACGTTCTACTTTGTAGAAACACCAATCACCAGAGAAATTGCTAGTGTGACAAACAGCTTTGTTGACGGAAATAACACTGTTACATACTCTACAAGTGTGTTCACCGCTACCATATCAGGAAGCCCTGTTATCTCCACAGTCTACTTTGTTGCTACACCAGAATTACATGGAACTTCATACTTGACTACCTACTGGACTGGATTGACAGCAGCTACTTACTCAACCAGCTTCACCACATACAGCGGAGAGGATGGAAGAGAAACAGTTGATACTTACTTCTTCATTGAAACACCAGTCTCCAGATCATTGTCCACAGTCTACAGCTTCTACAACGGCACAGAAACTACAACCATCTCAACCGCCGTGGAAACTTTGACCTTGAACGATGAAGCTTCCCCAGTCATCTACACAGTTTACTTTGTTAACACACCAGAAGGCCACGGAGAAGTCACCAGAGTCAAGTCTTGGACCGGATTAGAAACCTCAACCTACGCTACCAGTTATTCCACATTCAGTGGAAACGACTCCAAGGTCACCGTTGATACCTTCTACTTCGTTGAAACTCCTATTGAAAGATATGTTGTGACTAGCTTCAGTTACTGGTCAGGAAGTGTTGACAGTACCTACAGTACTGAAATCACCACTGACTATGTTCTTGATAACTCCGCAGTCATCAGCACTATTTACTATGTTGCTACTCCTGAAGCCCATGAAACTTCATACAGTACTGGCTATTGGACTGGTCTAGACACCACGACCTATGCCACCAGCTTCTCTACTTTCAGTGGAGCAGATGGTAAGGAAACAGTCGACACGTTCTACTTTGTAGAAACACCAATCACCAGAGAAATTGCTAGTGTGACAAACAGCTTTGTTGACGGAAATAACACTGTTACATACTCTACAAGTGTGTTCACCGCTACCATATCAGGAAGCCCTGTTATCTCCACAGTCTACTTTGTTGCTACACCAGAATTACATGGAACTTCATACTTGACTACCTACTGGACTGGATTGACAGCAGCTACTTACTCAACCAGCTTCACCACATACAGCGGAGAGGATGGAAGAGAAACAGTTGATACTTACTTCTTCATTGAAACACCAGTCTCCAGATCATTGTCCACAGTCTACAGCTTCTACAACGGCACAGAAACTACAACCATCTCAACCGCCGTGGAAACTTTGACCTTGAACGATGAAGCTTCCCCAGTCATCTACACAGTTTACTTTGTTAACACACCAGAAGGCCACGGAGAAGTCACCAGAGTCAAGTCTTGGACCGGATTAGAAACCTCAACCTACGCTACCAGTTATTCCACATTCAGTGGAAACGACTCCAAGGTCACCGTTGATACCTTCTACTTCGTTGAAACTCCTATTGAAAGATATGTTGTGACTAGCTTCAGTTACTGGTCAGGAAGTGTTGACAGTACCTACAGTACTGAAATCACCACTGACTATGTTCTTGATAACTCCGCAGTCATCAGCACTATTTACTATGTTGCTACTCCTGAAGCCCATGAAACTTCATACAGTACTGGCTATTGGACTGGTCTAGACACCACGACCTATGCCACCAGCTTCTCTACTTTCAGTGGAGCAGATGGTAAGGAAACAGTCGACACGTTCTACTTTGTAGAAACACCAATCACCAGAGAAATTGCTAGTGTGACAAACAGCTTTGTTGACGGAAATAACACTGTTACATACTCTACAAGTGTGTTCACCGCTACCATATCAGGAAGCCCTGTTATCTCCACAGTCTACTTTGTTGCTACACCAGAATTACATGGAACTTCATACTTGACTACCTACTGGACTGGATTGACAGCAGCTACTTACTCAACCAGCTTCACCACATACAGCGGAGAGGATGGAAGAGAAACAGTTGATACTTACTTCTTCATTGAAACACCAGTCTCCAGATCATTGTCCACAGTCTACAGCTTCTACAACGGCACAGAAACTACAACCATCTCAACCGCCGTGGAAACTTTGACCTTGAACGATGAAGCTTCCCCAGTCATCTACACAGTTTACTTTGTTAACACACCAGAAGGCCACGGAGAAGTCACCAGAGTCAAGTCTTGGACCGGATTAGAAACCTCAACCTACGCTACCAGTTATTCCACATTCAGTGGAAACGACTCCAAGGTCACCGTTGATACCTTCTACTTCGTTGAAACTCCTATTGAAAGATATGTTGTGACTAGCTTCAGTTACTGGTCAGGAAGTGTTGACAGTACCTACAGTACTGAAATCACCACTGACTATGTTCTTGATAACTCCGCAGTCATCAGCACTATTTACTATGTTGCTACTCCTGAAGCCCATGAAACTTCATACAGTACTGGCTATTGGACTGGTCTAGACACCACGACCTATGCCACCAGCTTCTCTACTTTCAGTGGAGCAGATGGTAAGGAAACAGTCGACACGTTCTACTTTGTAGAAACACCAATCACCAGAGAAATTGCTAGTGTGACAAACAGCTTTGTTGACGGAAATAACACTGTTACATACTCTACAAGTGTGTTCACCGCTACCATATCAGGAAGCCCTGTTATCTCCACAGTCTACTTTGTTGCTACACCAGAATTACATGGAACTTCATACTTGACTACCTACTGGACTGGATTGACAGCAGCTACTTACTCAACCAGCTTCACCACATACAGCGGAGAGGATGGAAGAGAAACAGTTGATACTTACTTCTTCATTGAAACACCAGTCTCCAGATCATTGTCCACAGTCTACAGCTTCTACAACGGCACAGAAACTACAACCATCTCAACCGCCGTGGAAACTTTGACCTTGAACGATGAAGCTTCCCCAGTCATCTACACAGTTTACTTTGTTAACACACCAGAAGGCCACGGAGAAGTCACCAGAGTCAAGTCTTGGACCGGATTAGAAACCTCAACCTACGCTACCAGTTATTCCACATTCAGTGGAAACGACTCCAAGGTCACCGTTGATACCTTCTACTTCGTTGAAACTCCTATTGAAAGATATGTTGTGACTAGCTTCAGTTACTGGTCAGGAAGTGTTGACAGTACCTACAGTACTGAAATCACCACTGACTATGTTCTTGATAACTCCGCAGTCATCAGCACTATTTACTATGTTGCTACTCCTGAAGCCCATGAAACTTCATACAGTACTGGCTATTGGACTGGTCTAGACACCACGACCTATGCCACCAGCTTCTCTACTTTCAGTGGAGCAGATGGTAAGGAAACAGTCGACACGTTCTACTTTGTAGAAACACCAATCACCAGAGAAATTGCTAGTGTGACAAACAGCTTTGTTGACGGAAATAACACTGTTACATACTCTACAAGTGTGTTCACCGCTACCATATCAGGAAGCCCTGTTATCTCCACAGTCTACTTTGTTGCTACACCAGAATTACATGGAACTTCATACTTGACTACCTACTGGACTGGATTGACAGCAGCTACTTACTCAACCAGCTTCACCACATACAGCGGAGAGGATGGAAGAGAAACAGTTGATACTTACTTCTTCATTGAAACACCAGTCTCCAGATCATTGTCCACAGTCTACAGCTTCTACAACGGCACAGAAACTACAACCATCTCAACCGCCGTGGAAACTTTGACCTTGAACGATGAAGCTTCCCCAGTCATCTACACAGTTTACTTTGTTAACACACCAGAAGGCCACGGAGAAGTCACCAGAGTCAAGTCTTGGACCGGATTAGAAACCTCAACCTACGCTACCAGTTATTCCACATTCAGTGGAAACGACTCCAAGGTCACCGTTGATACCTTCTACTTCGTTGAAACTCCTATTGAAAGATATGTTGTGACTAGCTTCAGTTACTGGTCAGGAAGTGTTGACAGTACCTACAGTACTGAAATCACCACTGACTATGTTCTTGATAACTCCGCAGTCATCAGCACTATTTACTATGTTGCTACTCCTGAAGCCCATGAAACTTCATACAGTACTGGCTATTGGACTGGTCTAGACACCACGACCTATGCCACCAGCTTCTCTACTTTCAGTGGAGCAGATGGTAAGGAAACAGTCGACACGTTCTACTTTGTAGAAACACCAATCACCAGAGAAATTGCTAGTGTGACAAACAGCTTTGTTGACGGAAATAACACTGTTACATACTCTACAAGTGTGTTCACCGCTACCATATCAGGAAGCCCTGTTATCTCCACAGTCTACTTTGTTGCTACACCAGAATTACATGGAACTTCATACTTGACTACCTACTGGACTGGATTGACAGCAGCTACTTACTCAACCAGCTTCACCACATACAGCGGAGAGGATGGAAGAGAAACAGTTGATACTTACTTCTTCATTGAAACACCAGTCTCCAGATCATTGTCCACAGTCTACAGCTTCTACAACGGCACAGAAACTACAACCATCTCAACCGCCGTGGAAACTTTGACCTTGAACGATGAAGCTTCCCCAGTCATCTACACAGTTTACTTTGTTAACACACCAGAAGGCCACGGAGAAGTCACCAGAGTCAAGTCTTGGACCGGATTAGAAACCTCAACCTACGCTACCAGTTATTCCACATTCAGTGGAAACGACTCCAAGGTCACCGTTGATACCTTCTACTTCGTTGAAACTCCTATTGAAAGATATGTTGTGACTAGCTTCAGTTACTGGTCAGGAAGTGTTGACAGTACCTACAGTACTGAAATCACCACTGACTATGTTCTTGATAACTCCGCAGTCATCAGCACTATTTACTATGTTGCTACTCCTGAAGCCCATGAAACTTCATACAGTACTGGCTATTGGACTGGTCTAGACACCACGACCTATGCCACCAGCTTCTCTACTTTCAGTGGAGCAGATGGTAAGGAAACAGTCGACACGTTCTACTTTGTAGAAACACCAATCACCAGAGAAATTGCTAGTGTGACAAACAGCTTTGTTGACGGAAATAACACTGTTACATACTCTACAAGTGTGTTCACCGCTACCATATCAGGAAGCCCTGTTATCTCCACAGTCTACTTTGTTGCTACACCAGAATTACATGGAACTTCATACTTGACTACCTACTGGACTGGATTGACAGCAGCTACTTACTCAACCAGCTTCACCACATACAGCGGAGAGGATGGAAGAGAAACAGTTGATACTTACTTCTTCATTGAAACACCAGTCTCCAGATCATTGTCCACAGTCTACAGCTTCTACAACGGCACAGAAACTACAACCATCTCAACCGCCGTGGAAACTTTGACCTTGAACGATGAAGCTTCCCCAGTCATCTACACAGTTTACTTTGTTAACACACCAGAAGGCCACGGAGAAGTCACCAGAGTCAAGTCTTGGACCGGATTAGAAACCTCAACCTACGCTACCAGTTATTCCACATTCAGTGGAAACGACTCCAAGGTCACCGTTGATACCTTCTACTTCGTTGAAACTCCTATTGAAAGATATGTTGTGACTAGCTTCAGTTACTGGTCAGGAAGTGTTGACAGTACCTACAGTACTGAAATCACCACTGACTATGTTCTTGATAACTCCGCAGTCATCAGCACTATTTACTATGTTGCTACTCCTGAAGCCCATGAAACTTCATACAGTACTGGCTATTGGACTGGTCTAGACACCACGACCTATGCCACCAGCTTCTCTACTTTCAGTGGAGCAGATGGTAAGGAAACAGTCGACACGTTCTACTTTGTAGAAACACCAATCACCAGAGAAATTGCTAGTGTGACAAACAGCTTTGTTGACGGAAATAACACTGTTACATACTCTACAAGTGTGTTCACCGCTACCATATCAGGAAGCCCTGTTATCTCCACAGTCTACTTTGTTGCTACACCAGAATTACATGGAACTTCATACTTGACTACCTACTGGACTGGATTGACAGCAGCTACTTACTCAACCAGCTTCACCACATACAGCGGAGAGGATGGAAGAGAAACAGTTGATACTTACTTCTTCATTGAAACACCAGTCTCCAGATCATTGTCCACAGTCTACAGCTTCTACAACGGCACAGAAACTACAACCATCTCAACCGCCGTGGAAACTTTGACCTTGAACGATGAAGCTTCCCCAGTCATCTACACAGTTTACTTTGTTAACACACCAGAAGGCCACGGAGAAGTCACCAGAGTCAAGTCTTGGACCGGATTAGAAACCTCAACCTACGCTACCAGTTATTCCACATTCAGTGGAAACGACTCCAAGGTCACCGTTGATACCTTCTACTTCGTTGAAACTCCTATTGAAAGATATGTTGTGACTAGCTTCAGTTACTGGTCAGGAAGTGTTGACAGTACCTACAGTACTGAAATCACCACTGACTATGTTCTTGATAACTCCGCAGTCATCAGCACTATTTACTATGTTGCTACTCCTGAAGCCCATGAAACTTCATACAGTACTGGCTATTGGACTGGTCTAGACACCACGACCTATGCCACCAGCTTCTCTACTTTCAGTGGAGCAGATGGTAAGGAAACAGTCGACACGTTCTACTTTGTAGAAACACCAATCACCAGAGAAATTGCTAGTGTGACAAACAGCTTTGTTGACGGAAATAACACTGTTACATACTCTACAAGTGTGTTCACCGCTACCATATCAGGAAGCCCTGTTATCTCCACAGTCTACTTTGTTGCTACACCAGAATTACATGGAACTTCATACTTGACTACCTACTGGACTGGATTGACAGCAGCTACTTACTCAACCAGCTTCACCACATACAGCGGAGAGGATGGAAGAGAAACAGTTGATACTTACTTCTTCATTGAAACACCAGTCTCCAGATCATTGTCCACAGTCTACAGCTTCTACAACGGCACAGAAACTACAACCATCTCAACCGCCGTGGAAACTTTGACCTTGAACGATGAAGCTTCCCCAGTCATCTACACAGTTTACTTTGTTAACACACCAGAAGGCCACGGAGAAGTCACCAGAGTCAAGTCTTGGACCGGATTAGAAACCTCAACCTACGCTACCAGTTATTCCACATTCAGTGGAAACGACTCCAAGGTCACCGTTGATACCTTCTACTTCGTTGAAACTCCTATTGAAAGATATGTTGTGACTAGCTTCAGTTACTGGTCAGGAAGTGTTGACAGTACCTACAGTACTGAAATCACCACTGACTATGTTCTTGATAACTCCGCAGTCATCAGCACTATTTACTATGTTGCTACTCCTGAAGCCCATGAAACTTCATACAGTACTGGCTATTGGACTGGTCTAGACACCACGACCTATGCCACCAGCTTCTCTACTTTCAGTGGAGCAGATGGTAAGGAAACAGTCGACACGTTCTACTTTGTAGAAACACCAATCACCAGAGAAATTGCTAGTGTGACAAACAGCTTTGTTGACGGAAATAACACTGTTACATACTCTACAAGTGTGTTCACCGCTACCATATCAGGAAGCCCTGTTATCTCCACAGTCTACTTTGTTGCTACACCAGAATTACATGGAACTTCATACTTGACTACCTACTGGACTGGATTGACAGCAGCTACTTACTCAACCAGCTTCACCACATACAGCGGAGAGGATGGAAGAGAAACAGTTGATACTTACTTCTTCATTGAAACACCAGTCTCCAGATCATTGTCCACAGTCTACAGCTTCTACAACGGCACAGAAACTACAACCATCTCAACCGCCGTGGAAACTTTGACCTTGAACGATGAAGCTTCCCCAGTCATCTACACAGTTTACTTTGTTAACACACCAGAAGGCCACGGAGAAGTCACCAGAGTCAAGTCTTGGACCGGATTAGAAACCTCAACCTACGCTACCAGTTATTCCACATTCAGTGGAAACGACTCCAAGGTCACCGTTGATACCTTCTACTTCGTTGAAACTCCTATTGAAAGATATGTTGTGACTAGCTTCAGTTACTGGTCAGGAAGTGTTGACAGTACCTACAGTACTGAAATCACCACTGACTATGTTCTTGATAACTCCGCAGTCATCAGCACTATTTACTATGTTGCTACTCCTGAAGCCCATGAAACTTCATACAGTACTGGCTATTGGACTGGTCTAGACACCACGACCTATGCCACCAGCTTCTCTACTTTCAGTGGAGCAGATGGTAAGGAAACAGTCGACACGTTCTACTTTGTAGAAACACCAATCACCAGAGAAATTGCTAGTGTGACAAACAGCTTTGTTGACGGAAATAACACTGTTACATACTCTACAAGTGTGTTCACCGCTACCATATCAGGAAGCCCTGTTATCTCCACAGTCTACTTTGTTGCTACACCAGAATTACATGGAACTTCATACTTGACTACCTACTGGACTGGATTGACAGCAGCTACTTACTCAACCAGCTTCACCACATACAGCGGAGAGGATGGAAGAGAAACAGTTGATACTTACTTCTTCATTGAAACACCAGTCTCCAGATCATTGTCCACAGTCTACAGCTTCTACAACGGCACAGAAACTACAACCATCTCAACCGCCGTGGAAACTTTGACCTTGAACGATGAAGCTTCCCCAGTCATCTACACAGTTTACTTTGTTAACACACCAGAAGGCCACGGAGAAGTCACCAGAGTCAAGTCTTGGACCGGATTAGAAACCTCAACCTACGCTACCAGTTATTCCACATTCAGTGGAAACGACTCCAAGGTCACCGTTGATACCTTCTACTTCGTTGAAACTCCTATTGAAAGATATGTTGTGACTAGCTTCAGTTACTGGTCAGGAAGTGTTGACAGTACCTACAGTACTGAAATCACCACTGACTATGTTCTTGATAACTCCGCAGTCATCAGCACTATTTACTATGTTGCTACTCCTGAAGCCCATGAAACTTCATACAGTACTGGCTATTGGACTGGTCTAGACACCACGACCTATGCCACCAGCTTCTCTACTTTCAGTGGAGCAGATGGTAAGGAAACAGTCGACACGTTCTACTTTGTAGAAACACCAATCACCAGAGAAATTGCTAGTGTGACAAACAGCTTTGTTGACGGAAATAACACTGTTACATACTCTACAAGTGTGTTCACCGCTACCATATCAGGAAGCCCTGTTATCTCCACAGTCTACTTTGTTGCTACACCAGAATTACATGGAACTTCATACTTGACTACCTACTGGACTGGATTGACAGCAGCTACTTACTCAACCAGCTTCACCACATACAGCGGAGAGGATGGAAGAGAAACAGTTGATACTTACTTCTTCATTGAAACACCAGTCTCCAGATCATTGTCCACAGTCTACAGCTTCTACAACGGCACAGAAACTACAACCATCTCAACCGCCGTGGAAACTTTGACCTTGAACGATGAAGCTTCCCCAGTCATCTACACAGTTTACTTTGTTAACACACCAGAAGGCCACGGAGAAGTCACCAGAGTCAAGTCTTGGACCGGATTAGAAACCTCAACCTACGCTACCAGTTATTCCACATTCAGTGGAAACGACTCCAAGGTCACCGTTGATACCTTCTACTTCGTTGAAACTCCTATTGAAAGATATGTTGTGACTAGCTTCAGTTACTGGTCAGGAAGTGTTGACAGTACCTACAGTACTGAAATCACCACTGACTATGTTCTTGATAACTCCGCAGTCATCAGCACTATTTACTATGTTGCTACTCCTGAAGCCCATGAAACTTCATACAGTACTGGCTATTGGACTGGTCTAGACACCACGACCTATGCCACCAGCTTCTCTACTTTCAGTGGAGCAGATGGTAAGGAAACAGTCGACACGTTCTACTTTGTAGAAACACCAATCACCAGAGAAATTGCTAGTGTGACAAACAGCTTTGTTGACGGAAATAACACTGTTACATACTCTACAAGTGTGTTCACCGCTACCATATCAGGAAGCCCTGTTATCTCCACAGTCTACTTTGTTGCTACACCAGAATTACATGGAACTTCATACTTGACTACCTACTGGACTGGATTGACAGCAGCTACTTACTCAACCAGCTTCACCACATACAGCGGAGAGGATGGAAGAGAAACAGTTGATACTTACTTCTTCATTGAAACACCAGTCTCCAGATCATTGTCCACAGTCTACAGCTTCTACAACGGCACAGAAACTACAACCATCTCAACCGCCGTGGAAACTTTGACCTTGAACGATGAAGCTTCCCCAGTCATCTACACAGTTTACTTTGTTAACACACCAGAAGGCCACGGAGAAGTCACCAGAGTCAAGTCTTGGACCGGATTAGAAACCTCAACCTACGCTACCAGTTATTCCACATTCAGTGGAAACGACTCCAAGGTCACCGTTGATACCTTCTACTTCGTTGAAACTCCTATTGAAAGATATGTTGTGACTAGCTTCAGTTACTGGTCAGGAAGTGTTGACAGTACCTACAGTACTGAAATCACCACTGACTATGTTCTTGATAACTCCGCAGTCATCAGCACTATTTACTATGTTGCTACTCCTGAAGCCCATGAAACTTCATACAGTACTGGCTATTGGACTGGTCTAGACACCACGACCTATGCCACCAGCTTCTCTACTTTCAGTGGAGCAGATGGTAAGGAAACAGTCGACACGTTCTACTTTGTAGAAACACCAATCACCAGAGAAATTGCTAGTGTGACAAACAGCTTTGTTGACGGAAATAACACTGTTACATACTCTACAAGTGTGTTCACCGCTACCATATCAGGAAGCCCTGTTATCTCCACAGTCTACTTTGTTGCTACACCAGAATTACATGGAACTTCATACTTGACTACCTACTGGACTGGATTGACAGCAGCTACTTACTCAACCAGCTTCACCACATACAGCGGAGAGGATGGAAGAGAAACAGTTGATACTTACTTCTTCATTGAAACACCAGTCTCCAGATCATTGTCCACAGTCTACAGCTTCTACAACGGCACAGAAACTACAACCATCTCAACCGCCGTGGAAACTTTGACCTTGAACGATGAAGCTTCCCCAGTCATCTACACAGTTTACTTTGTTAACACACCAGAAGGCCACGGAGAAGTCACCAGAGTCAAGTCTTGGACCGGATTAGAAACCTCAACCTACGCTACCAGTTATTCCACATTCAGTGGAAACGACTCCAAGGTCACCGTTGATACCTTCTACTTCGTTGAAACTCCTATTGAAAGATATGTTGTGACTAGCTTCAGTTACTGGTCAGGAAGTGTTGACAGTACCTACAGTACTGAAATCACCACTGACTATGTTCTTGATAACTCCGCAGTCATCAGCACTATTTACTATGTTGCTACTCCTGAAGCCCATGAAACTTCATACAGTACTGGCTATTGGACTGGTCTAGACACCACGACCTATGCCACCAGCTTCTCTACTTTCAGTGGAGCAGATGGTAAGGAAACAGTCGACACGTTCTACTTTGTAGAAACACCAATCACCAGAGAAATTGCTAGTGTGACAAACAGCTTTGTTGACGGAAATAACACTGTTACATACTCTACAAGTGTGTTCACCGCTACCATATCAGGAAGCCCTGTTATCTCCACAGTCTACTTTGTTGCTACACCAGAATTACATGGAACTTCATACTTGACTACCTACTGGACTGGATTGACAGCAGCTACTTACTCAACCAGCTTCACCACATACAGCGGAGAGGATGGAAGAGAAACAGTTGATACTTACTTCTTCATTGAAACACCAGTCTCCAGATCATTGTCCACAGTCTACAGCTTCTACAACGGCACAGAAACTACAACCATCTCAACCGCCGTGGAAACTTTGACCTTGAACGATGAAGCTTCCCCAGTCATCTACACAGTTTACTTTGTTAACACACCAGAAGGCCACGGAGAAGTCACCAGAGTCAAGTCTTGGACCGGATTAGAAACCTCAACCTACGCTACCAGTTATTCCACATTCAGTGGAAACGACTCCAAGGTCACCGTTGATACCTTCTACTTCGTTGAAACTCCTATTGAAAGATATGTTGTGACTAGCTTCAGTTACTGGTCAGGAAGTGTTGACAGTACCTACAGTACTGAAATCACCACTGACTATGTTCTTGATAACTCCGCAGTCATCAGCACTATTTACTATGTTGCTACTCCTGAAGCCCATGAAACTTCATACAGTACTGGCTATTGGACTGGTCTAGACACCACGACCTATGCCACCAGCTTCTCTACTTTCAGTGGAGCAGATGGTAAGGAAACAGTCGACACGTTCTACTTTGTAGAAACACCAATCACCAGAGAAATTGCTAGTGTGACAAACAGCTTTGTTGACGGAAATAACACTGTTACATACTCTACAAGTGTGTTCACCGCTACCATATCAGGAAGCCCTGTTATCTCCACAGTCTACTTTGTTGCTACACCAGAATTACATGGAACTTCATACTTGACTACCTACTGGACTGGATTGACAGCAGCTACTTACTCAACCAGCTTCACCACATACAGCGGAGAGGATGGAAGAGAAACAGTTGATACTTACTTCTTCATTGAAACACCAGTCTCCAGATCATTGTCCACAGTCTACAGCTTCTACAACGGCACAGAAACTACAACCATCTCAACCGCCGTGGAAACTTTGACCTTGAACGATGAAGCTTCCCCAGTCATCTACACAGTTTACTTTGTTAACACACCAGAAGGCCACGGAGAAGTCACCAGAGTCAAGTCTTGGACCGGATTAGAAACCTCAACCTACGCTACCAGTTATTCCACATTCAGTGGAAACGACTCCAAGGTCACCGTTGATACCTTCTACTTCGTTGAAACTCCTATTGAAAGATATGTTGTGACTAGCTTCAGTTACTGGTCAGGAAGTGTTGACAGTACCTACAGTACTGAAATCACCACTGACTATGTTCTTGATAACTCCGCAGTCATCAGCACTATTTACTATGTTGCTACTCCTGAAGCCCATGAAACTTCATACAGTACTGGCTATTGGACTGGTCTAGACACCACGACCTATGCCACCAGCTTCTCTACTTTCAGTGGAGCAGATGGTAAGGAAACAGTCGACACGTTCTATTATGTTTTCACGCCACAATTAATTACTGGACACGAAACCGAGACTAGTGTTATTACCAACGGTACCATGTTGACCACATACGCTACTTCCTTCAGTACATTTGTTGGATCCGATGGATACGAAACAATTGATACTGTTTACTATGTTGCCACGCCACAATTAATTACTGGACACGAAACCGAGACTAGTGTTATTACCAACGGTACCATGTTGACCACATACGCTACTTCCTTCAGTACATTTGTTGGATCGGATGGATACGAAACAATTGATACTGTTTACTATGTTGCCACTCCGCAATTAATTACTGGACACGAAACCGAGACTAGTGTTATTACCAACGGTACCGTGTTGACCACATACGCTACTTCCTTCAGTACATTTGCTGGATCGGATGGATACGAAACAATTGATACTGTTTACTATGTTGCCACTCCGCAATTAATTACTGGACACGAAACCGAGACTAGTGTTATAACCAACGGTAATATGTTAACCACTTACGCTACTTCCTTCAGTACATTTGTTGGATCGGATGGATACGATACAATTGACACTATCTACTTTGTTTATAACCCTACAAGTGCAAATGAAACTTTATCAACAGCCGTTACAACAACAGATAGTGCTAAACACGAGATTGTAACTTCTGTTATATTTAGTGGATCTGTTGTAACTACATACAGCACTTCGTATACCACTTTTACTGGAGTTGATAGCTTAAATACAATTGAAACCATCTATTACGTTGCTACCCCAGAACAAACAGTTTATGACATTCAAACAACCACCGTTGTTTCTGATGTTGCTACATTAACAACATTCTCTATTACAACTTCAATAATTAACGGAGCCAATAATATTGAAACTGTTGATGTTCTCATTTATGTTGCTTCTCCATATCCAACTGTATTTGCTACAGAAACAAGTGTAACAGGAAGTTTAATTGATGGAACTACCACATACTCTACTTCTTTCTTGTCATATATTGGAACTGATGAAACCAGCACTATAGAAACAATTTACTATGTTGCAACTTCAATCCCTGTTGTTAATAACGTTGAAACATTCACAACAACGTTAGGCAATGTTGAATCTACTGTAACATTTGTTACAAGTTATGCAACAATTACGGGATCTGATGGTACTGACACTATTGACACTATGTACTATGTTGCTGTACCGGGAGCCAAAACATCTTCAACCACCTCTATTGTGCCTTTGTTCTCCAATACGACTACAGGCACTCAAACTGCTTCAATGACCAGCACTACCTTATTGTCATCTAAAATTTCATCTAATACAGTATCCATTTCCACAAGTACTTCGGCAATCTCTTCATCTACATCTTACAGTGCTGCTTTAACAGCTACTGTATCAAATGCAGGAACTATAAGTCTGCCTACTAACTCTGTAACCGAGGGATCTGCTGCCTTTTCTCTAACATTATCAGGAAAGGATTACAGTGGCTTTTTACTGACTGCTAACTCAGCCAGTGGAACTACCTTTGATCTTTCTTCTGTAGTTGTTAAAGATTCAAATGGCAACACTGTTGATGTAATTGATAATGAGTCCACATCAACAGTATTATTTATTGAATACGGAACCGTTGATACAGATTCAATATCTATTAGCTTTACCGATATTTTGAGTGGTAATAATACATCAGAAGTTGACCAATCAGTGGTAATTTACTTACCTGTTGTTGTAAGCTCTAAGAGATCAATATCTTATGAAAAGATCGTTGTTAAGTTAGTTGCCAGCTCAGACCCAAGCTCTGCAGCTGCTGGTTCCATTGTTTCAAGCGAAGTTGTAGCTCAATTACCATCAGTCGCTGAAGTTGTAGCAAGTGGCACAGGTGATAGTAGCACCACAAGCTTATTATCATCTACCACCTCTACAATGGCTGTAAGTATTTCTACTTCATCTGCAAGCGCTACCACATCAACTGCAAGTGTTTCTACCAGCACCAGCTTTGTTTCTACATCATCTGCAAGTGTTTCTACCAGCACGAGCTTTGTTTCTACTAGCACCAGCATTGTTTCTACATCAACTGCAAGTGTTTCTACCAGCACAAGCTTTGTTTCTTCTAGCTCTTCTGTTTTGGTAGCATCATCTTACTATTCTAATAGTTCTACAATTGCATCCAGCACAACAGAAACTACTATTTTAACTTCGTCGGCTGGTACCTCTTCTACAAATTCGATGACATCTTTAACATCTTCTACAGCTGATATAAATACTTCTAATACTATTGTATCAACCATCTCTAGTATTTCAAGTGTAGTTGTCTCTTCTTCATCGAGTACGGATGTCTCAAGCAGCTCTTTTAGCACAATAAGTCAAAGTAATACCATTATATCAACATCCAGTGCACAAAGTGTTTCTAGCAAGCCTACCGTTAGTATTTCAACATCGGGAAGCGCAAGCGCCCCTGGTTTAGCTTCTAGTTCTGTATTATCAGATAAATCTTTGACTACAAGTAAAGCGTCTGAAATAAGCACAATGGCCCCTACCTCTGCTTTAGTAAGCAGCTCAGCTTCTACTCCCGCCTCTATTTCATCTGTTTCTGTTGTATCATCACCATCTAGTATTTCTTTAACAGCAAGTGCTTCATTGCATTTAAGCTCAACAAGCATATATAGTGGTTCGATAGTTTCTGAAAATACAGCAACTTCAACAGCTTTATCAGCAAATACAAAGGCTACATCAGCTGATGTTGGTGCTAGCTCTCATAGTGTGTATCAAGTTTACACAACAAAGATTCCAGCAACAACTACTAGAAAATCTACAAACAATCTAGGTTCGGTCGTTACTGCCACTGTTTTGACAACAAGCTTACAAACTGTGACGTGCACAGAGACCAAATGTATCAATTCCAACTTACCAGTTACCACTGGACAAGCTCTTACTTTAACAACTGCATCAGAAGGAGATAAGCCTACTGGAGCAAATCAAGTATCAGGGTCCTCTAGCTCCAGCTTGAATACAGCGGTCACCCAAGGAGTTGGAGCTTCTAGCTTAAGCTCCAATAATGCAGCCACTAAAGAAATTGGATCTTCTAGTACAAGCGTAGTTAATACCGCAGCTTCTCAAAGTATCATTAGTGCCAATGCTAAGCCTACAGGAGCTAACACAAACTCAGTCACTGTACTATCACCTTCTTCAGCCATGTCTACAGCAGCGCAATCAACTATTTCATTATCTAGTGATTACATGGCTGCAGCTTCTGGCAATGCACAAGGAAGCATCATAGGTGTCATATGTGGATTCATTATGGTGCTATTGTTATGAGATTAGTGACTACAAAAAAAAAAATTAAGATAAAAAAAAAATATGTTCGTTAGTTATTTAACCATGTATGGTTATTAGGTTGGAATAATGTGATTACTCACCTAAAATACTACTATATATGCCGCTTCTTCTATAAATAACAAAAAAAAAATTAATAAAAAAAAATATTTACTTAGCTTTTCTTTTCTTGTTCTTATGAGTCTCTTATAAAACAAGTCTGTCCTTGTGTGCCCCTGTTAAAGGTTTGATCATTAGTGTTGGTTTGATTCAACTTTTCAAGCATGAGATACGCTAGGTTGTTCTACGCCAAAGCAGAGTATGCTCTTTGCAAATGCTTTATCTCCGAATTTTACATATCAAAACATAGTAGCGGATATTTTGCATTTGGTCAGATTTTAATGCGTTCATCAATACATGCTGCTTAAAGACTTCCAGCAGGAATTGTATCTTATCATAATGTTGCAATCTGCATTATTTTTATATTTATTCAAAGTTATTCTAAGAAAATAACATCTGTGTTTGTTTAGGTTGTCAGACTTCTTGTGAAATATAGCTTTTTCAAGTTTGTAAAGTCATTATTAGCAAAAACACCAATATGCCAACCAAGAAACAGAAGTTTTATCATGAAAAACTTCTTTAAGAAACCACAATGACTGCCTATTTTTCTTTTGATCACAGTCTAAAGGTGCAAATTTGACATTTTCTAACCAAGTCTAGAGCACAGATGTGCTTGCTAGTAATAGCATCATAGAATAATTAAAGGGATTGCATAAATCTTAGGTTTTTTATAAAAAACAAATTGAAAAGACGTTAATAATTGTTTACGCTTGGTCACGTGAGAATGTTTATTTGTTTACACTTACATTATTATAAAATACTGATCATACAATTTTTTACAACAAATTTTTTAAAAAAAAAATAAAATGTAAACTTAATTTTGCTTATGTAAAATAACTTTATTTAGCTATTATGAAATATAAGAATAGGTTTTTGCTTTGTATAGTGCAAATACAACAAATAAGATACAAAGCATATTCGGAAAAACAAAAAAAAAACAGAATAAATGGTCAAGTTAATGCTTTAAACGAAATTTTGGCTATATCAGTCTTACTTGTGGCGGTTATCATAGCAAATGCCTCACATCCCACTTTATCCATACATATAAATATGCAGGTATGTATTAGAAGAAAACAAAGAATTTAGTACTGCTTGCTAAGTTTCCAAAGATTAAATCATTGATTGCCAGATCATACATATTTAAATGTGTTTGAAAGTGTCCTTATATAAGCCAATAATGGCATCTATGCAAAAGCAAACATGCAATTACAAACCACAGCTTTGCCAATTTAGTTGTCAACAATACAGCAAAAAGAATTTAAGATTCCTGTTGTATATAGCATGTCAAAGCAGATCAAGTTTCGAAAAAAATCAGCTCAGCAGGTCTGGATTCAAAGTTCGTAGCCCAATCACTAATCTTACATCAGCAACATTTCTCAAACCCTCAAGCAAAGGCAACAGCTTTAGAAGCTCTATGTCTCTTGGGTCTCCGTACCAACTCTTGATCTGGATTCCGTTATCCACATCTTCTCTGAAGGACACAGGCATGTTGTCAATGATGATCATTGATTCCTTTGAAAAATACTTTGTGCTTTTCGTTTTTCTCTGCACGTGTCCTGGGCTTAAACCCGACTGCGTGGCTTGTGCAGACATTAGCTCATGGGGAGAGTACATCTCTGTAATGTAGTCCAATGGCTTTATGTACCCGCTCTGGGAGATTTTGCAGTCCTTTCTATACAGCTTGTTCATGAACTGGACACCAGACATCTGTTCCAGCTGGTTGATGATAGGCTCCGAGTACTCGCGCAGAGATGCTGTGTATATTATTATGTCGTACCATATGTTGCATGTCTTAAGAAATTGTATGAGGTAGGGTCTTTGGTACACCTTGTATATCGAAGTAACATTTGTTTGTTTGGAGTTACTTGCATTGGCAAAAATAGGTGGGATGTTGGTGTTTTTCGGTAGCTTAAAAGAAACCTCTATCTGGAAGGAATCAACTTTGTTGAAATTCCTCAAGCGTTTCGTGTTTGGGGATTCCACATTCATATGGCTTACGTTGTTATCTACCATACGAACTTCATCCGCATCCAAATTTTCAAACTTACTACTAAGTTCTTCAGATACATTTGTAGAGTGAATCAAAGTTTCATCTAGATCTAAGATCAGTACCTTTCTTTTTGTCAAAACAGATTGCGGTATCAGCTTCTTTGGAAAAAACAATCTTTCTTGCTGGTCAGACCCAAGATCCTTGTCAACAAGCTCAAAGCCTGTACTGCTAGTATTTGTGTTGTTTTCAAGCAACGAAGATGAGTTGATCTTTGTAGTGTAGGTATCAAAAAAGTAAAAAGGCGAAAGAATGATGTAAAAGAACATAATCAGTATCTCATAAACAATAGTATGGAATATCTTGAGCAGGTGGACCTGACTTCTGGATGGCTGTGCTTTCCGCAGTCTCTGAAACTTCAATTCTTCATTCTTCAAATCATTGTTATTTTGTATTTTGCCATTGCTTGGTTCGCTTTCAAGTATCTTCTCGTTCACACTGTTTTCGTGTTCTGTGCTGGGTACCTCATGTGAGCTTTTTTCGTTTGAGCGATCCCCCTTGTTCTTAAAGAAGATGTTAGAAACATTAATGATCGTATTCATTTGTGTGTGTCAACTGCCACTGGTCTTTGGTTTTTGGAGGTTTTTCAGCATGGCAAAGTCGTTCAATCCCATGTACCTCTGCGTGAAGTGTTCAGCATTACCCGCCCTTACATCAAAAGAAAAAAAAAAAATATCATCAAAAACTGTTGACGCTTTGTGGGGTTTTGCGTTGTGTCTTATGTCCGAAGACTGCAAGTGTTTTCAAAAAGTCACCAGCAAGCTCTATATACTCTTGTACTTATCCAGAACACATGTTCTGTACCAACAAACATAGTCGTTATCGTTTTTGAACTGCTTGACTTTGTTGGTTATGGTTCCTGTTACCAGGCCCAAGATTTTCATTCTAGTTTCAAAGTTCTCCTTTAATGTATCTTGCTTAAAGAAGTCATCATATACCAAGTTCTTTACGTGTAAGTCATCTACACCGTTTAGAGCAATGTACTTTGAGAATTCATACAGTCTCAAACAAAAATTTTGATTCATGCACACATCCAGAGTTTTTAAATTCATCTTAAACAATGATTTGTAGAAACTGTTTGTGTTGTGGGTCAGATAAGTGGAGTGGATGTCGAAATCAAGGTTGTTCAATGAAAAGACCTCCAGCTTGGGCACCAGCTGGTGGATCTTCTCAAAGTCGGTGATGAAGTACTTTGGAATGTCCATGTTAAAAGTCAGCTCAGAAACTCTTTCTGCCGGCATGTATTTCAGGTTCAGGTTGTCGTTCAAACACAAAAACTTTATATTTTCGCTCAATAAATTCTCAAGTATAGGTTTGTTGATGCTTGTTTCGATTAAAGTCAACTCTTCCAACTTGGGCCATGTTGGAATGACCAGAAACCTTTCTAAAAACCCATCAGAAACCTCGTTGGTGGCGTATATGTTTTTGATTAAGATGAAGTTGTTGATTGATGTAAACGAGTATCTTAAATTTGACGAGCTATGCAGCGAGAAGGTTTTCAAATTGCCCAAGTCTTTGAGAAGAAGAAACAGCTTTGGCAGACGAGGCAATTTCGATATTCGCAGCAATTCCAGTTTTGTTATCTTTAAGGGATTATCTTTAAGATACGAAAATAAGCTATTCATATTGAAAATACTGAAATTTCTCAAGGTGATTTCCTTCAAGTCTGTAAATACTTCGTCAAATTTTATAAAAAGCTCCATAAATACCTTGTTCTTGGTATACTTGCTGAGTAGAGGGAACATTGCTGTGTCTAGAAAGCTAATGATTTCCAGGCTTTCCAGAGTGCTTTTTTCTTGGCGCCTCAAAATAGATCCGTCGTAGCACTGTATAGCCTGACTATTTGCTTTAATACCAATACTGGGCACTTCTTTGACGTATACCATGTTTATGTACTCAATTGACAGCTTGTTTAAAAAGGCAGCAGTGAAGAGTATAAATGAGGTTTCAAGAAACCTATAGCTATCGTTGATGATCTTACCAATTTTCACATTCAGTTTTTCTAATGTGTATCCATCTTTACTGACTATATTGAACGGGAGTATATTGAGCATCGTCCAAGTATGGTTGATAATGCACAATTCCTTAACCTTTATGAGGTTGGTTAATTTTTGGATGGCTTTAAGATCAATGGTCAATGTCTTTTCATTGCTCAAATTATCGAAATCAAAAATCAATTTTTCAATAGGATTTGTTTTCAATTTGAAGTATCCAACCATGCTCATAAGTTTCTTGAACGATTCATCACTGTCGATCAGTATATTCTTGTGAAAGTTGTCCATTTTATGGAGATACATGCCACAAACAAACTTGTCTACCAATGAGTTAGCACACCGCAGCTCAAGAAAGTCTTTATTGGCCAAACTTGACAGAATCTTCATGTTAACGTCATCTGGTAAATGGTATAGAAACTTTGGGATATGTCTTTTTGGCTTTTGGATCATGGCTCTGAACTTCTTCATGTGTCTTTCAAGAAGATGGTCTTCCGCAGTCATATCCTCCTGGGCCAAATCCCTAAGTCTCTTGCCTGTGTGTTTGATTGTTAGTGGCCCTGTAGCCCTGAACTCATTGTAGCTGTTTTTAATGGCTGTTATCCTGATCAAATTGGTCTTTTTGCTGTCGTATGTGCTATTTTCCAATAAATAAGTGAACTTGTAGTAGAACTTTTCAATATACTTGGCATTTGCTTCGGCGTTTTTGGTATCCAGGTTGCACTTGGTTATGGCCAATAAGTTATAGTACCCTTTGATGAAATCTAGTTTTATTATAAACTTGCAAGTATCGTAGTACTTTGTGGTGAAGTTAGCAATTTTTGTTCTGTTTTTTAGCAGCACTCTGCTGTGGTACTCCAAACACCTGATTATTTCATCTTGATGCTTCCGCAGAACATCTGGCATGCCAAACAGATTCTTGATGGTTGACATGTGCTCATCAGATTCAGCCACATCATTGTTAAGAAATGAGCGTTTAAAAGACTCAACCAATGATTGAATATTACGAGACTCTCTAGCTATCATGTTTTTTTTATTTTAGCAATGCAAAAGAAAAAAAGAACAATAGTTGTCAGGTACTTTCAGAGTGAACTTTTTTCGATGATTGAAATGAATTCAATTTCTGTTTTTTTTTAAAAATTCAAAAAGTTATAGCTATTTTGTATTTTTTTCACGCGTCTTAGTTTCACATCAGAGGTTGGAAAAACACGTGACAGAAACTACCAGTTGGTGATGGACCATACTATACATTTATTATTATTCAAAGGTAACTCTCACATCGAAAAAAAGAACAAATTGGCATTGTCAGGGGTTTTATATTTAAATCATTAGCTTTCGGAATAAACCACGCTTTGAGTGTATTTTCTAGTATGTTTTAAGCAAACAGGCATTGTAACTTTTAAAAGGAGTGATTTTATTGTTGGCACATCACGTGCGGGTATTGTCGTTTAATTAAACCACGTGACCACAGTTATCTGCCATATATATTTTTTGACATAACTCCCAACCTGATCAAAAAAGACAACACGCTGTAGGGAAACTTCTTTAACGATCTCTAATCAACCTCAAGTTAAAAACTCCATCCACAAACAAATATCAACTATAAGTACCACTCTTTTTCTTTGACGATACCCATATGTTCTTTTTACTTAAAATTCTAAGCTATGCTTTGATTTTGTCTATATTCTCGATTCTCATAGGGTGCTTGCCCTTGTTCTACTCCAGCTTCCTTGTCAAATACAGACCGCATTTCATCAACTTGTCCAAGGGGATCATCTTGAGCACAATTTTCATAATCATTGTTCCGGAGGGCATGGAGGTTTTGGGAGATGATGTGAAGAATCTGGGATTGTACATTGTTCTTGGATTTATATTCGTATACATAATCGAGGAATACATACATCTATTAACTAAGGGCCATGGCAATCACAACAAGCCAAGTGGCACGCAACTATCCCACATAAGCAGCAACGACAGTGTCCATGTTCAGCTGCAGTCATACTACCAACTGTTCAACCTAAAGCTGACGTTCAGCTCTATGCTGAACAACTCAATCACCTTTCCGTTGTTCATACACGGCTTAACGGATGGGTTCACAATGGGGTTCATCACTATCTCCGAAAACAAAAAAATCAATACTGTGATCCTGCTTGCAACAATCATCCACAAGGTGCCTGCCCTGATCTCCTTGGTGATGATTCTGATGCTCCAGCAGAACCTGGCAAAGCTTGAGTGCATGGCCAATCTCAGCTGGTTTGCGTTGTCAACGCCGATTGGGTTCATCTTCACTTCTTTGTTCCTGAAGGTCTTCAACATAAAAAACGAAAAGGTGATTGGGATTTTCCTGGTCGCATCCGCTGGCTCGCTGATATACGCGCTGATCCAGACTTTTGTTAGCGATGAAGAGCAGCCAAGTGCTGATGGGAGATTTGACATCCAAACGGACTTCTCCATCAACGACTACGACGACCTGGAAAGTGTGCAGGACATCAACACAAATGCTAAAGTTCTGTGTTTCATTGGCGGGTGTTTGGTTCCCTACGTGATCTCTTTGTTCATTAAGGAGTGATTATATACAATTTGTTTACTCGACAAACTAATAAAAAAAAAATACACATACTTTTATCCAGTAGGTCTTTTTATTTAATTGTAACAGCATATGTCACACCAAAGAGCCGGAAAAGTCAAAAACATAAAAAAAGAAAAACAACAACATCAAACCATTTTGGGCATGATTAAAAAAGAATCACTTCAGTAGCCTGGATCTCAACTTGGCTAGTTTAGTATTCTTGGCTGATGGTCTGGATCCGTTGGCCTTGTTGATTGTGATTCCGTTGCTGGTTTTGGTTCCCATGACACTAAGCTTTTCAATCAATATACCATTCTGCTTGACTCTCTCTGTTTTGTTCTTAGCTTGTCTGAGCAGCTTCAACTTGGATACCTTTGAAGTTGTCTTTTGGGTTTCCATTTCAACGTAGTCATCTCTCTTTGCGTCGTATTTCTGGTAGTTTGCTGGCTTTGCAAAGTCTTCGTCCTTGAATATCTTTTTGGTGTTCTTCTGCTTAGGCTCGGTTTCTATGGATTCCAAAAAGCCAAGGTCCAGCTCTTCAAGGTCCTCGTCGTCCTCGTAACCTTGGTTGGTTCTGTTCTTGGCAGCCTTGGCTTCCATCTGCTTCAGTTGCTCGTCAAAAGCCCTCAACTTCTCCATTTTGATTTGCTCTTTGGACTTGGTATTTTTACTTTCATTTAGTTCCGTTTTTCTTTGTTCTGATTCCTTCTTTTGGATCAAGTTTCTCATTTGTATCAGGTTTTTGTTTTTCTTGGCCTTCTTGACTTCCTTCTTTATGAAGTCCGCTTGCTCTTTGGCCATGCTATCAAATGTCTCCTTGGACTCAGTGAAGGCTACAGCTGATGGTTGCGCATCATCGTCCTCGTCACTTTCGTTGTCTATTGTGGCTTTGTTGACCTTTGGAACAATCGGTTGGTTCAGCAGTTCTTCAGTGAATTTAATTTTGGCCATTTTCTCGGTGTATTTAGCTTATTCTTTTTTGGTTTTTGGGGTTAAATTGTAGCTATTGTGATTCCAATTACCTTCATCTCTTTTGAATATAGAACAAATTGAAAATGTTCTGAACGTATCTGGTGTAGGTTTTTTTTTTGCTTTAAAACGAGTAACCGAAGAAAAACCTAAAGGTGTCCCAAAACGGAAATTGCACCGGAAAAGGCAAAAAAAAAAAGAAAAAGAAAACGTGACAGTGCTATCACGTGAAACACACTTTTTTAGCAATCTACAAAGCATTGTTACCATCACTTCACAAAACAAATTATCAAATATAAAGCAACTCAAAAGTGAATACATATAAGGATTAAAACAAAAACAAGTATTACTCCACTAGTTTTTGAAAGAACAATACTGTACGGCACATGCGAAATGCCGCTTTACTACTTCTAGCAACGTTTTGTTTTTTACTGGAGAAGGATTGAAAAAAATTGGGGTTTAATCAATAGCGCTACACTGGATACTCCCACATACATTTTTTTTAAATGGTAACAAATACACCCCCAAATTCAGCAGTACTTGAGAAAGATACAGGACATCCACTGTAACACCCACTTTAAATTGGGATAGTCCCCAGTGCTCAAGGAGTACAATAGTACCGCAATAAGCAAGACCAATGCGCCTAGGGTGAATGTCTTTGGGTATGTATAGTACAAAGACACTAGGATGTCTGTCACTGGTTTACAAAAGGCTCCAAGGGGGTTGTTCTCGGGACACCCGCACGGGTCTTCGACTCCCCTTTCCAAGTCAGTTTCTGGTACTTCCAAAGACCCGTACTGCGAAGTTGTTGGACCAAATGGCGTGGATGGGTTGTAAATGGGTATCACTGAGGTGTTTGACTGCGCTGAAGTGATTGTGTTTTTTATGGAGTCATCTTTTGAGGATTCTTGCTGCTCACGGTCCATATTGGTCAGTATGAGATATTTAAGGAAATAATAGAAGAGAGAGGTTGGGATACGGCAGCTTTGGGGCTGGAGAATAGGTGAATACGATACAAATCCTCCAACTCTCACATTGTCATTGCTTTTTATAAATAGATGATCATCCAGTCTATACTTGTTTTGGGCGTTACCCCACTAAAAAAAATAAAAAACACGATTGGAGATTTTTGTTTCGGTTCACAAAATCCACAAAAACAAAATGGTGTAAATGTGATCTGAGTTTAACTCACACAACTCCTCTAAAAGTATCTATGACGTCCACTGTCTGTTTCTTCTTAATTTTACCTTGTTTCATTATCATAATTTCTTTTTAAAAAGATAGCATATATATCAATATATCTCAATAGCACTCGTACTCTTATGGAATACAGTAACCACCATCAACGATGATATCAGTACCTGTTGTGAAGTCTGAGCAGCTGGAGGCCAAGTAGACATAGGCACCCAACAAGTCCGCTGGTGTACCCATGGTCTTTGTTGGGGTCTTTTCAATCCCAGATGCTCTTCAAATTAGGGTCAAGAGCCTCAGTCAAGGCAGTCTTGATATAACCTGGAGATACACAGTTCACCTTAATGTTCAACAAACCCCACTCAACAGCCAAAGATCTGGCCAAGTGGGAAACACCGGCCTTGGCAGCGTTGTAACAGGCTTGCATTTGAGGGATGTTGACGATGTGTGCGGACATGGAACTTGTGAAGATCAAGGACTTCTTGTATGGGCTTGGGTTGGCCTTTTCTTGTTCCTTGAAGATCTTACCAATGACTCTGGCAATGTAGAAGCAGGAGTTGAAGTCAACGTTGACAACCTTCTCCCATTCCTTCAAGCAGGCCTCGTCGTCCTCAATGTCCAAGATTGGACCCTTGTCCCAGGCAATACCAGCATTGGCAATACAGACATCTATCTTGTTGCCAAAGTCCTTGTTGATATCACCAAAGACTGTGGAAACACTGTCGTAGTTGCTCAAGGAGCACTTGTATGCCTTCACAAACTGGTTCTTTTCTTCGGAGTTGTTTTCCTTCTTCAACTCTTCAACCAGATCAGTGATATCGTGGGAGTTGTACAGCATGGCAACATTGGCGTCCAACTTAATGAACCCTTTGGCTAAGTCCATACCAATACCAGAAGAGGCACCGGTGATAATAACGTTTTTTCCTTTAATATCAAATAATTTATCTAACATGTTTTTTTTTTCTTATATATGTGTGTATGGTGTTTTGTATATACTTTCTAGATAATAATGAATGCGAATCTTTCACAGCTGCTCCCTGCCTTTATATACAATGTTGCCTTGATAAAAGATTACATATTTATTCTTATTTTATACGTAAGCCAGACTATTTTTTCTGACACCATGAGTTGTTGACCCCTCCTACAAACGTGTATTGATTAATCATTTTTCCTCTTTTGAATACGTAATCTCAATTGGTAAATTCTTTAATTTTTTTTTTAAAGGGCGAAGAGATCTTCGAGAAAAACGCGCTTAAACTTTTTACCTTCTTTGTAGACACTTTCTCCGGATTGGGACAATTTGAAGGAAAAGGCGGCTATTCCCCCACATTAAAGACCCTCATGTCTTTTTCTTGAGGCTCGCAATGCTGAGCTTCTTCTTGAACTTGGCACTTGTCTTTGTCTTGTTATCTTTCACAACAGGTTGGCTCTCCAGCACCATCGCACGCTCCTTCGCCAGTTTGTCCTCTTTTGGAGCTGTCTCTTCAACAGCAAAAGCTTCATCAAGAACATTCATCTTTATCATATACCTGCTGTACTCCCCCTCCTCAATTAAGCCGTTCTCTGGTCTTTTCAGCACAACGTCATACTTTCCGCCGAGCATTCTGTCTTTCGTTTTTTTGTCCATGTTCACGATGCGCCTCATCAGGGCACTCAGGGTGTTTATGTTTGTTGATACCATGTGCGTGTGGTTCTTCTCACTCAGGATAAACGCGTTGTAGACCTTGTTGACTTCCTGGAAGTTGCTCATTCCACCGTTGTTTTTCAGGTACCGCAGAAACTCAAACATCAGCTGCTCATCCTTGTCCTGTTTGGTGTCATTTACTTTGTTGAGGAAGCTCATTCTTCTTGTGCAAAGGGGTGGTGTTGTGCTGCTTCAGCCCATTGGAGTCTCGCAGTTGTTTCTTACAAATGTCACAATAAAACTTGAGCTTATATAAATTGTTGCTAGTATTTACAGGTTTCTTTTTTCTCCCAAGCAGCGACTTGGTATCCATGTTGCAATGTGTGTATGGTTTGTGCTCTATGTTTGCTGTGGTTAAAAAAATATGTGAACAGATCTAATGGGCTTTTTTTTTTTAGCTTTTTGGATCTTCCTACACGCAAATCAAGCAAGAATATTCACGTGACTCACACAATCAGGCGTGTTCTGCTGCTTAGAACCGGATATAGCTCATCATATCGCTGCTCATGGACTTCAGTCTGCTGCAATCGTTGTGGTCATACAGCTCCTGGGCCTTTGGAAGCCACTCCTTGAACTTCTGTTCTCTCTTCGTACTCGACGGATGTGTCGACAAGAACTCCAGGCTCTGCTGGCGGCCCATTTGTTTCTTTTCAAACTCATTCATCTTTTCCCAAAGCTTCCATGACTTGTTTGGATTGTAACAGCTTTCACTCATGATCAGCAGGCCTGAGTAGTCTGCCTCAAGCTCCATGTTTCTTGAAGCAGGCAGCTTCAGCCCAAAGTCTATTAGCAGCCTACCAAAGTCGAGTCCTGTGGCCGCGTACACAGCAATGCCTAAAACAAAGTAGATAGGTGACTTGGATAAGCTCTCCCCTGAATGGCCACACAGCTGGTGCGACAGCTCATGAGCCAGCACAGTTGCCAGCATGTCCTCGTCTCCATTGTTACACAGCTTGATAAGACTCTCAAAAACAAACACCTTCCCGTTTGGAACAATAAACGCATTTGGTGGATAAGTTTCCCTTGGCCCCATCAGGGAGCCACCTGAATCAGCAATCACAAAGACCTCCCAGTTCAGGTCCCGTAGTTGCTGGACCTTTGCATTCCCTTTTTCAAAGTTCAGCCCCGTCTCCAAAAGCTCATTGAAGATTCTGCGCACCTTCACCGTATCCCTAGAGTTCGCAGGCTTTATGTCCTTCCCGAACTGCTGGACAACTGAGCTGTATGAGATGTCACCAATTTTCTTTATGAGGAAGTGTGGGATGAACGAGAACCTAATACGGTGGGAGACCGGGACCTCCTCAAGATTGATCAGATAGAACCCGCCCAGCAAAGAGCCAAGGATCATCAAGTTCTTCTTCCGGTTTGGTGTCAGGTTTCGGAAGTATGCGGGGATTCCTCCAAAGGAGTTGCCCGAGTTTAGAGGATTCAAAGGCTGCTTGTTCCAGTCTCTGTATTGGACGGTTCTTCTTGGCCTGTAGGCGTACGATCTAGCACTGTTCAGCAGAGTTCTAAAACTAAACCTATTCATATTGGTGTGTTGAAGTTTCTGGGATGCCTGTCTTCATATTGTGATTTTGCCTTTTTGAAATTGACTCAAGTGTGTGTTTTTCTGATAACGCAATCATTGGGAAAAATTGGAGAAACATCACGTGCACATGGTGATATCGGATTAACAAACAAAAGCCAATTAATACCAACATATATATCTATAACTCTTACGTCAAATGTGACTATATTATCCTAGTATAAACAAAAAATATATACAAGAATCTAATCCAACAGCTTGAGAATCCTTTTGCTCTTCTTCTTGCTGAAAATAAAGCTATCTTCCGCAACCTTGGCTGTGTCTTTCAATTTCCGTTTGCCTGTGCCTTCTTCCTTCGTAGACATCTTCGACTTTGTATCCAGCTCTTTCCACTCCAGAAGTTTTTTGCAAATTGCATCCACTTTCTCCATGTCCTTGCAACCAATCTTCTTGATCACCTTGTAGTCATACCGACATGTTTTCTCCGTAACGACAACGTTTGGGTTGAACTCCGAAACATTGATCAAGTAGTTCATGTCATTCAGAATCAGAATCTCTTCAAAAGAAACGTACTCCGGCAGATCTCCTATTTTTCCGTACAGGCACGACTGCGGATGGAGGGTGCATTTCAGTCCCGTTGTTCAGGATCTGGTACTCCTTGTGGTTGACTCTCTTTGCCACGTTTTGCGCAGACAGGTTCACACTCACGGCATTGATCAAGCTGTCCATGTTTTGTTTGCCTGATGTTTTCTTGATGGCAAACGACTTTGTCAGCTGATTGTGGATTTTTTCGATTTGGACCAAAAAGCTGAAGTTCAGGTCGTTTTCCAAACACCACGTTTCCTTGTCTTTTTGCAAGGAAAACTGCTTGTAAATGTTCACCAGTGATAGATGGTCCGAGCCAGTAATGAACAGGTTTTCGTATCTTCGCCCCTTGTTCATCATCGTCTTATCCTCACTGTTTGCAGCATTGCCTTTGATAAAGATGTTCTTCTGGGATAGCATCGACACCAAGTCTATGCCCATCCCCAAACACCCCTTCTTCTTAGTCAGATACAGCAGTCTGGCATGTGAGTATGTCAATGGAGTATTTATGATGAACTGGCCCATTTCGGTGACTTTCAAGGCACCGTTTTCTTTGGTCAAACAGCCATGGTTCAGTAGAGTCTTTTCGGCCTGCAAACAATGCCTTTTGGCGGGTTCCTTGATGAACTGCAGATTTTTGTCTATGTAGTGGCGAATCAACATCACATGCTTAAGGTTTGTGATTTCAATTTCGCTGATGTTTTTATCCAACATCATGTCATAATCGCCTTCGGTAAACAGGTGGTATATCGTACCCTCACAAACCCTCCCCAGTCTTCCTATTCTTTGCTTCATCATCATCTTTGTTATAGGAACTGTTGTTAGCTTATGTAGATTTTCAAATTCTGTCTTGAGCTTGTACAAACCGGAGTTTATCATGAAGCTTACGGACGGCAGGGTGATGGAGGTCTCTGCAATGTTTGTGGCCAAAATGATTTTTCTTTTCCCTTTCAAGTTCTTGAACAGTCGATCATTGTTGTGGTTCTTTGATGAATGCAGCTTGATAATATCAGTTTCTTTTTCAAGCACTGGAACACTTCCAATCAAGGCGGCAACAACCTCGATGTCCTCCAAACCAGGCATAAACACCAAAACAGACTTGTTGATGCTCTGCTGTTCGTGGATTTGCTTGATCAGTCTGAAACATTCCTTGTATTGGTCATAGCACGGTCTTTTTGTGAAAATCTCCGTGATTTTGAATACTCTGCCCTCGTTGGCGCCTCTGTCACTGACTTCCAAAACCGGCAGGTTGTAGAAAAACTGCTTATACTCCGAGCTGTCCAATGTGGCAGACATGATAACAACCTTGGTGTTTCTTAGAAGCCTCTTTTTGATGCCCAGTTTGATCAGACCCAGAATCACGTCCATGTTCATGGATCGCTCATGGGCCTCATCGATCAGAATGTGGGTGTAGTCGACTGCTTGGTTGTTCTTCATAAGAGTTGTCAGCTCATTGACCAGAATACCTTCAGTCATCACCACAAGCTTTGTGTTGTTTGTGGTTTTGTTCTCAAACCTTATTTTGTACCCAACCTCATCGCCTACTGCACAGTTCCGCTCTGTGCTGATCCGCGAAGCCAGACTCGTGGTGGCCAATCTACGTGGTTGGGTCATCACTATCTTTGATGATTTTGTGAGCAGAAACTGCGGGACTTGGGTAGACTTTCCTGACCCGGTTTGGGAGGTGATGATGCATATTTGGTTTTCGTTGATGATTTGCTGGATTTGGTGCTTGTAGGCCATGATGGGCAGCTCCCTGTCATGACTGGTGATTGTGTGTTCCAACTCAACGTCATCGTCGGCTGACTGGTCATTTTTGGCATCTATGTTGAGCTTCGACTTATAGAAGTTGAGCATCTGCTTGTTTTGTAAGGATACCTTCAGCAAATCCATTGAGCTGTCCAGACACACTTCAATTCCGTTGATTTTGTTCAATTGGTGTGTTTTGTTTTCGTTTCCAAAAGAATCCTCTGTATAGATATCGTCATTTCTAGGAAATAAGACAAGCTGACTATCGTCCAAGGTGGAAGCCTCCAAGAAGCGGTCGATCTTCTCAAGAGTTTCTGTCATCTTTCCTGTTTCAAGCACGCTCTCGTTGCTTTGCTGCTTGGAATTTGTGCCATCATGCAGGACTTTATAAAGATTCTCCACAAAGGCATCAAACTTACCCTGTCCCACACCATACACTTTAAGAATCGTCAGGTTCTTCTTGAATGCTAGCAGGGAGTCGCTTTTCTCATACATCTTGAGAATCATGTTCAGTCTTACATCTGGCAGCTTGTTCAGATCCTCTGTTGAGATCACGTGTCTGTACTCATTGTTGTGTTTTTGGAAGAATGTTTTCAGCACTTCAATTTTCATTAAAAAAAAAAAAAAGAAAGAAAGTATGTGTGCAGTGGTGCTTTGAAGATGTTTGTTATTGGTGTACTGTATTAGACTTTAACGTTTGCATCACTAAGGGCATTGTTTATGGGAGGGTAAAAAAAAGAAAAAAAAAAGAAATATGCAAAACAAGTACACGTGACGGTATGTATAAGCACGTGACCGCAAATTTATAATTGAGTTTATATACGAGCACATCCTTATATCCGAAAACGCAAATCCGAAGTCCGGCGATAAGTACAGCAACTCGTGCTTTCCGGTTCCGGCGTTTATTTTTTTTTCAAAAATATAATCCCAACACGTGACCTCATATTTGAGGGATTATTTTTTTCCCATCCATCAAAAAAAAAGAAACCCTAAATTTCCTCTTTCCCTTCTCCAAGACTTGCCTCATTAAGCAAAGGAAATTATTTGCTAGCCAAAAAAAAGCGCTTTTACACTTCCAAAAAGGGAAATTTTACTTAAAAGGGAAATTTCCACATCCCCGAACGGTATAAAAAAAAAAACCTTGAACTCCTCTCTCACCATATTTCTATTTTTTTTTTCTGCTCAAGATATTAGAACCCCCAAAAAAAAGACCAGTACAGCAACCTTTATATTGGGGGTGCTTAAAAAGCTCAGAATCATAATCTTCAACTCTGAGTCATATTGAACTCCTGATCAGCAACAATCATTTCAAGAAGATTAACAAATGATATTGTAATAAAAAAACCATAACATAACCATTAATTAAACATATCCCCATACTCCACATAATGACTGATAACAAAATCATCTTCAAGCACGAGGAAGACAGCAACACCATCGTCTGCCCGCTTTCCAAGTTCGAGCTGATCAACTCCTCCATCTTCAACAAGGGATCTGCATTCACCAGCGAGGAAAAGGATCTGTTCAACCTTAAAGGTCTTCTGCCTTCAAAGACAAACACTCTTGAAGAACAAATCGAAAGATCCTACAAACAGTACTCGGACTTAACCCACCCTCTAAGAAAGAACGATTTCATGACCTCTTTGAGACAGCAGAACAAGACTCTTTACTACGCCCTGGTAGCCAAGAACTTGACTGAAATGATCCCTGTTGTGTATACCCCAACCGAGGGTGATGCCATCATCAACTACTCCAACAGATTCAGAAGACCTGAAGGCTGTTTCCTGGACATCACCTGTCCGGAGGAAATCAAAAGCAGACTTGAGTGCTTTGGTTTGAAGGAGGACCTGGACTACATCGTTGTTTCCGATGGTGAGGCCATCCTTGGTATTGGTTGTCAGGGTGTTGGTGGTGCCTCCAGAATCTCACTGGCCAAGCTTGGTTTGATGACCTTGTGTGCTGGTATCCACCCAGCCAGAGGTCTAGCTGTTGCCTTAGATGTTGGTACCAACAACAAGGACCTTGCCACTGATCCTCTGTACATGGGTAACAAGTTCTCCAGAATCTCCGGGGACAAGTACTTCGAGTTCCTTGACAAGTTCATGATGGTCTTGAAGGAGCACTATCCTAATGTAATTGTTCATTTCGAAGACTTTGGTGTTCCAAATGCTCAAATCTTGCTAGACAAGTACAGAGACGTGATTCCTTGCTTCAACGACGACATCCAGGGTACAGGTGCTGTTGTTACTGCCTCTTTGATGGCTGCTCTGAAATATACCAACAGAACCCTTCCAGAATCCAAGATCCTGGTATACGGTGCTGGTACTGCTGGTTGTGGTATTGCCCAACAAATAGTCAACCACTTGAAGTCCTTCGGTCTAACAGAAAAGGAAGCTTACGCAAGAATCTACTGTATCGACAGATTCGGTTTGATTCTTGAGTCCCTGAAGTCCAAGTCAAACCCAACCCAAATGTCATATGCCAAGAAAGACGCCGACTTCCAGGGCGTTGATACAACTTCCCTGCATGAAGTCATTGCCCACATAAAACCAACCTGTTTGATTGGTTGCTCCACCCAAGCCGGGGCCTTCACCGAAGACATCATCAAGACCATGCACAAGTACAACGAAAACCCAATCATATTCCCTCTATCCAACCCAACCAAGAAGTCTGAAGCCGTTCCAGCAGACTTGCTGAAGTGGACCAACAACAAGGCCCTTGTCGCCACTGGTTCTCCGTTCGCTGATGTTGGTGAGTTCAAGATCGCCCAGAACAACAACTGTTTCTCCTTCCCGGGTATTGGTATGGGTGCTGTTATGATCAAGGCCACCAAGATCTCCGATGGTATGATTTCTGCCTGTGTCAATGCTCTAGCCGAACTGTCTCCTTTGTCTCAACTGAAAGAAAACGACCCAAGAGGCCACTCTGTTGGTTTGCTGCCAAGTGTGGAGGAAATCATTTCTTGCTCCTCTGAAGTAGCTGCCGCCGTTGCCATTGAGGGTATCAAGGAGGGTTTGAATACCGTTGAAGGTCTACCAACTGACTTCAACGAAATGAAAAAACTAGTCGAAAAGAACATGTGGAAGCCAGTATATAAGCAGTACGTCAAGTCAGACAAGCCATACACTTTCCAGATATAGACGAAAAGTATATACAACTCAATAGGAATTATTCAAAACTTTACTCTCTTTCTTCTTCGTTCTCTATTTTCTCCAGGTACTTCGCGACCTCAAACTCCAGGAAGAGCTGGTACTCGAGGTAGTCGCCGGAGTACTCCCAGAACTGCTTGATGCCCATCACGATCAGGTACAAAATGAAGTCGCCTGTGGGGTTGGTCAAAAGCTTGTTCATTCTGAAGAGCAGCGACCAATTCGGCAAAACAGTCATATCTCCGTAATAGTTCTGTTTGAAGATATTGGCCACTGCGGTGAACTTCAGAACGGCCAGCCAGTGGGTCAGTTCCGTGTAGATGTACTCCAGGAAGTACAGAATCCATCTCAGCAGAGTGTTCCCCTTCCCGTTTCCTCTTTGCAGTCTCTTTTTGTTCAGGAAGTTCTGCAGATGGAGAACAGGGAAGATGTGCGGGTTCACCTGGGATGCAATCACATTGTCTATGTTGAACATCTCAGAGAGCTTTTTGATTGGCAGGTCCTGGAGCATGGACCCGTCCAGGAACTTCTGGTTGTTCCCGCTCCAGACCTTCAGGCTTGGGGAGGTGTCGTCTTTCGAGGTGGTTTTCGAGTATATCATGTGCGGAGGGAAAATCGCAGGCAGAGAGCAGCTGCTGGTGACGGATGACCACAGCAGCACGTTTGGGGAGTTGTTGTAGTTCAACAGAAACTCCTTCGCGGTGAAAGAAGTGGTGTTTCCACCGCTCACAGATATGTTCAGAACCATCCCGCTGCTTTCAAAGATATCCCCAAATGTGGTATACTCGCCGAGAAACTCTATCAAAGTGTTCTGAAGCAGCTTTGTGTCCTTGAAGTAGCTATGATTGAAAATAAGATTCAGGATGCCTGATTCCTTTTGGTCAAATATCTCAAACTTCAAGTCCTGCTTGATGACAGTGGATAACAGCGTCTCAATGTTTGAATGTGGAGTCTCTTCGCCGGCTGCTAAGAATTTGGCAAAGATGGAGGCAACAATCGCACCTCCTGAGCAGCCAGACACAAATCTGGGTAGTTTTTTCAAATCAAACAAGTTCACCAGTATTCCTATGTGGAACAATGCAAAGGTGCCCCCTCCCGACAAGGTAATGGCGGTATTTCCAAGTTTCTTTTTGATTCTCAAAAGAAGGCGTTTGTACTCGTTTAGAGTATGGTTTTTTTGGTGGTGTTTAAAGAGGAACTTCAAGATGAGCGAGGACGTCTTGTTGAGCTGGTTAAGCTTCACTTTGATTTCAATTGGCAAGTTGAAAAACTGGTCGTTCTTGCTCAATCTCTTGGAAAATTGCTTCAACTTGTATCTTTGCCAGTGATTCAGAATCAGGTACTCCAGTGCTGGAACATCCTTTTTGTCAAGAGCCTTCTGATACTCGTATATCAACCGGTCTAGGTCATTTGCAAAGAAAAACTCAGAGAGATATGAGTCATTCACATCAAAGCCCATGGGTAGCTTGTACTCATCAGTCTCCAATATCTGCAGCAGAGTCTTGTAGAAGTAGTATCCCCTGTATGTTTTGACTATTTTAAGGTTCGTCATTATAGCTGCCTTCAAGGATTTGATATAGTTCTTTTTTTGAATTGTCTTTTCCAAGTACCCCATCTTTGACAGGTGCAGATTCATGTTCATAAAAATAGAAATGTCAATGGGGATGTGCATGTCCTTGGTTTCAATCGAGTTTCTTGCGTTGTACTCATTGATAAGAAAGACCTGAAAAGAAGGCGTTCCGTTGTTGTTTATGCTCTCTTCAAACAAATCCGGGTCATTTGCCAAGTCAAAGGATTCAATATGAAGAAGATCAAGAAGATCCTGTGGGTTGTCAAACGTAACAAACATCAATGGTTATTGGTTGTGGGGGGTGTCTATCCCTGTTTATAAAGGGGATTATGTCAAACTCCACCCACATCTTTGCCTTTGTTGTCGTCTGTCAAAAAAAAAACAGAAGGTTTGAGAGGCTGAGTCAAAGCCACACGTGACCATACAGTAATCAATCTCCAAGGAAGAACATCATCCAAACAAGAACTCTTTAAATCACTCCTGATAAATGTTATCAGCTGCTTTATTCAAAACAGAACTCTCATTTAACCAAAAAAAAATTAACTAAAAATACTATATAAACAATAACTACAACATGACAGTGTCAGCAATGATGCCTCTCTTGACGTTGTTCCACTTGGCCAGCTTGTAGTCGATGTCCTCACCCTCCTTCTTGGCAAGCTTCTTGTTGACAATCTTATCAGCAAAAGAAACAACTCTCAGCATGACCAGGTTGTCAAACTTGTTGAACTTGCATTTAACAACGACGACCAAAGTGTACAGAATGAAGAAGAAACCCTCGCCATTGGACAAAACCAAGGTTCTGATGATATACGGAGCCACTGAACAGATGAAGGCTCCTGGAATCAGTGCGTTGATCTTCTTCTGCAAGTCAGGCTTACCATTCAGCAAACTAGCCAACGACAAGGTCATGAATGGAACCAGCTTCAAAAAGGCTGGGGTTGAGAACAAGGCGATGACACTCAGCATCAGAATCTGGAAGTAGTTGACCGATATGGCGTCGTAGTTAGACATGCCCGAGAATACTCTCAGTGTTCTTTGCTGGAACTTTTGGAAGTGAAGCAAGGTCATTGTTCCCATAATGTGTGCTGTCAAAGCGATGTAGTAGTAGTTTTTGATTCTGAAGAGAATGCTAGTTACCACAGCCTTTGGAATGCCATAGACACCCTTCTTGACCACTAGGTTGTAGATGTTCTTCATCGAAATGCTGTTGTAAATGCTCTTAAAAGCGTTCTTCAAGGACACAGTAAAGAAACGGGTGAAAGATTTCCATCTGTAGTATGAAAGATTGCTGTTTAGGTATGCCAACTGCTCGTCGATTTTTTGTTTGGCTAGTAAGTAGTCCTGGTACTTGTGCTCGTTGCTCTTCATGAACAAGAACTTAAAGCCGCTCTTGATGCCAGCAGGTAGCTTGCAAATTATGTAGCCGTAGTTGTAGAATGTTCCTAGAATGAAGAGCAATGTGTACACAACAGAGAGAGCATGGAATACCACAAACAGCTTTGAGCCCAGAGTGTACAACTTCTTCTTCTGTGCTTCTTTTTTGTCTTTTTTCACAATGATCGTCTTCCCAATCATTGGTTCTTTAACTTCAGCATCAGCCATCTTTTTAAAAATGTGTATATATTATGAAGTTCTTATTGGTTGCATCAATTCTGTATCATTAAAAACAACATCACCCTTGAAAAAAAGAAAAGAAACCAACTGGAAACGGGGGGAGAATTTGCTGCTTTTTTTTAAGCGTAACAGAAGATTTTCACTCCCTTTGTCTTTCCCAATTATAATACTCAGTCATGTGACTATCCGGTAGCGATATAGACTAAAAAATATTAAAAAAAATAAAACATGAAGGAAGCGAGGTTCGAACTCGCGCGGACTCTGTCCAACAGATCTTAAGTCTGCCGCCTTAGACCACTCGGCCATCCCTCCAAAGAAATTATTTTGTAGCAGTTTTGGTTAACACAGTGGTGCAAATCAGAGTGTAAGAAATTCTAGGTATGTTTTTTTTTGCGCCAATGGACTCTGCAGCATATCAGAAGGTGACAATGGCGGTAATGCTCTAAGAATATACTAAACAAGTGATAATTTTGATTATTATGTTACAAATGGTTAGATTCAAGTTTATAGTTAATTTTTTACACCACACAGAATTCTAATTTTTGTTTCAACTTCAATTTTTGAGTGTAATTCAACCCACAGTCAAAAACGATTTGCATCAATGTAGGTGAATAAACATACTACAACACATATATACCAAACATGTCTGGCTAACTCTAAAACAAAATAAAAAACAAAAAAATGCAAATTACAAGTCTATAAACTACTAGCTACTTTCTATGCAAGTGCAAAAATATCAAGTCTGCAAGACACCAATCCAACTTGCTAACGACGCTTTTCCTTTAAAATCTACTTAATTTAACCAAGAAAAAAACGACTCTATACTATTTATCCCAAGTTGGCAGGGCGGGCTTTTTTAAAAAAAAATCTCCTAACAAAAATCAGTTTGCATCCCACAGAACTGTTCTTCTTCTTTGCATTTTTTCCTCTGATCCTCTCTTTCTGACACAGTCCACACACAGGTTGACGTCCTGGTTGCTGAAGTACTCGTCCTCTATGCCTGTTCCACACTCATTGCACTTGAAGCAGCCTATGTGGGCCTTCCCCAGCGCCACCACATCCAGGCAGAAGTCGTCCAGGATTCTGTTTCCACATCCAAAGCAGATCAGACCAGTCACCTCGAAGAAATGCACTTCGCAGTACGGGTCGTCGTTGTGGATGTAACAAGGCGTGTTTCTGGAGAATTTAATATTACATTGCTTGCAGGAGAAGCACTTCTTGTGCCACTTTCCCGAAAGCTCGCCATTCTTGTCGAAGATGGTCTTTTCATCTGGCATGATCTCGTTCAGACATCCTCTGCATGCGTTTTCACTCACGGACTGAGGCTGGGTGTCGTTGGCGTCGAAGTTCAACGGCTCTTCAATGTCAATGCCCGTGGTCTTGCCCTCGTAGTCGTCTTCGGAAAGACTCTTCTGTGGAGAGGATACATCCAATTCCACACTTTCCTTTTCAGGAACTTCGGGATTAGGTGCCTGCACAAAGTCCATGGCACTGAAAAAAGTTCCTGTTCCTTCATCAGCAGTCTCAAACTTCTCGCCATTGACCATGGCTTCGAAGTGATGGTTTTCCTCGGCATGGTCAAAGATGTCGTCACTGATATTCAAGGACTCCACCTTGGAGATATCCGGTTCCTGTTCTTCATTATCTGCCGTGCTTGTCAGACCTGATGGTGGGATGTGCTTTTCGTTCTCCAAAGCCATGGTACCCTCAGGGAACTCCCTGTGGTAGTGAAGACTGTCGCCTAGGAACATATCGCTCGGATTGATGTTCTTTGCCTTCAAGTCAACCTGCGAACCGTTGTTCGATGTGTATCCCGAATGCTCGTTGAAATTGAAAGCATCCTGCTCGCCGGAGAGTCTCCCCATGGCGTTGCTGCTTGTATGCCCACTGGCTTCATGGAACTGCTCGGAAATAAACTGCAGTCTTTCGTTGGATATATCATCGATGTTTGTGTTTCTTGGGTCTTGTGAGTGGATGTCTGAGTACATTGATTCTTGGTCAAGCTGCAGATCAGCCAGGTTGTTGATTGTGTTTATTGGCGGGGTAATCTCTCTCTTGAACTCCTCCTCTTTAGGTTCATTAATCTTCTCTCTTTCTTCTTGCTCTTTCCATTGCTGCATGAGAGACTCAGACGCAAACTGTCTTTCTGTGTCTGGTTTTGTATTCAGCAGTGATTCCTTGCTCTTGTGGATGTGTGTATTAAAAACCTCGTCATTGCTCATGTTCAAGTTGGAAATATGAGAAACATCTGACTCGTGGACAGCTAGGTCATTTGTGCTTGTATTTGCTGGTGTATTCTGAGCTGTTGGGCTCTTCAGGCCAAAGGTTGTGGAAACTGGTGGCTGCGCATCCCTTCCAAGTTTCAAATGGGCCATGGCTGCTGAGCCTATTTTGATCGATGAGTTCTGAGATGAAATGCTTGCAGAGCTTGGCCCAGCTGTGATCTTAGGCGGGCTTAGTTCACCAAGCACGTTTTTAGTGCTGGCCTTTTTCGCCTTGCCCTTCTGTTTAGGGTCTACTTGTTCCTGCTGCTTTCTCATCAGCAGCTTGTGCTTCTTCTGCAGAGCTTTATTGACCAGGACTATGCTGTTGGCAGAGTCATCTGCAAACGAGCTGGGAGAGTCCATGATGTTTGATCTGTTAGGACTATAGTTTGCTGACTCGTTCATGGATGTGTTTGCGGATGTGTTGACATCAAACCCGGCTCTTTCCAAAGCCGTTTTGTATTTGATAGTTGGTTTCAGTGGTGGGAAAGGTGAATTGAACATAATGTATTGGGGTCTCTGGTTGCTTTATTACAAGAACATCTGTTTAGAGAATAACAAAGTAAACATTCTCCACAAGTCGCCGCGATGAAGAAAAAAAAAAAAAAGCAGCTAAAAAAATTTTTGGCTGTGAAAAGAAAAAACACCAAAAAATGACCACAGAACAAAAACGGAGCACACCGTCGTTTAAGCCTCTTCCTTTTTTCTTGATCCGATTTAATTAATGCATTTTGTGAGATCTGATTGTAAGTTGACGTGCCTTACAAAAGCTGTTTAACAAAAAGAGACACCAATAATAGCTAGAACGAGAAACAGAGATCATTTGTCTTTTTGTTAATAATCCAAATAAATTGATGGCACCGTCAGTCATACAATGGCACATCACATCATGTCCCAAAGAGGAAATATAATTGATCGTTATACATAAATATATACAGTAAAAACATGCCTTTCTACAAGGTGTTTCTGTTTTTTTGCTCCTCTTCAAGACTCTTAAACAAGCTGTTAAAGTTACCCTCACCAAAACCTTCGTTCCGGAATCTCTGGATGAACTCAAAGAACAAGCACGGTCTTCCGCTGACTGGCTTGGTGAAGATCTGCAATAGAATTTCACTCTTGGTATTGATATCAACCAATATGTGCAATTCAGTAATTCTGCTAAAATTGCTGAGCAAGTAGTTAACAAATGTCTGTAAGGATTTGTCTTTACACTCTTCTTGGCTTTTTAGCAAGAGCTCATGCACTCTTTGGTAGTACTCGTGGTGCTCAGTCGGGGCGATCTTAAGAAAATCAACGTGTCCTTGATTTTCTAGGTACTCAATGGTGTCAATGATGCTTGTGCACAAAATGGCAACGTGCTGTATACCAGGCCCGTTGTTAAACATAAGGAACTCTTCTATTTGTCCAAGGTGAGCCTCGTCAACAACCAACGGCTCATTGATGGGGAACTTGACACATTTGTTTGCATTTGAGTCCTTCTTAAAACAATCCATTCTTTTTGAGGCTACTACTTTGGTGTTTAATCCTGTTTTGGTTGTTTTGATCACTGATTCAGGCTTCCAGAAGTCTACAAGCTGGTACAACTCTTTCATCACAGAAGACACATTGTTTAGGTGGCCGTTAAGCACATTTAAAACTGTATGGTCAACTCTTTCAAAAAGTAAATTTTTGTTAACATCTCCTTTGGGTTTTGTCTCTTTATAGATTGCCTTCTTGGAGAAGTGAGCGTCAATGTCAGAGAGAATCAACTGTGACATACCAGACTTATCAATTTTTACAATAAAGGACGACCAGGGAACTTTTTGGCAAAACCCAAAAACATCTAAGTTGCTTTTCAAGTACTTGTTGACTTTTAACTTGTTTAAGATCTGTCTGGATTTCTTCCAATCGCTTTCAAAGCTTATCAATCCAATGCCGCTGCCGTGCTTGAGTATAAAGTCTTTGGCCAAGACGGCAATTAGTTCCTCATACTCCATTGAGTTAAAGTTCATGTTTTCTACGTCCAATGTTTGGTAATTTAATGGAGCCAATACCTCAAGGATTACTTTGCCGTTCTTCAATACCTTTGAACAGAACAACTTGTTGCCAGTGCTTAACCCTGACTCATAAATCTGCTCAAATCCTAAGCATTCTGTGTAATAAAAGCTTCTGGTAAGAATGTTGTCTGTAAAGTAGATCATATGATAAAAATCATCAATTAAACAGCTGTCGTTCTCTAGAACAGATACAACTTCAAGGCTTTTGGCTGCATCTGTTTGGTAGATTTTTGGCAATTTTGTGGATTGCGCAATCAAGCTCAAGAAGCTTTCGTAGAAAAGATTGGGTGTGGATGTCATTATTGTTTTGGTAGTAAGAAAAAAACTTTACTTATTGGTGACTAACAGATATTCTGCATAAAGTTTTAATTCTAAAATAGGTATATTAACAAAAGAGCATAAATGAGTTTAAGTAAAATCAGTGTATGTTTAAATTTTGGACAATTTTCTCCCCAAAACAAACAAATAGAATAGAACTTTTATTTAATTAAACTCAAAGTTTGTAAATTTATCTACCATTAGTTTTTATATAGACAGAGTTAGTTCTTTTTTTTTTTGAGTTTGAACACTTTTTTTTTGTTTTAATTGATTAAACCCGCTTTGCCTTCCTAATTCGTTCATATCGGCTTGCTGCAAATGTGCAACTGTTGACTGGCATGATTGCGACACGTGATCACAAACTATTTAGAATAAACTCTCCTATCGAAAGACTCGGGCTTGAACTTGAAGCTGGGAGTATAGCACTCACACGAAACATAAAAACAGAAAGTAGAAAGCAACACATATATGGTACTGGCATTCCACTACATCTGTCATCCAGCTAAACGTGACCAAAGAGTGCTGTGAATTGCCTGTTTGGGTAATTTTTTTTGTGCTAATTTTTTTTTTTTTTTTTTCGTACCAAAAAAAATAACAGACACCAAAAATATCGTTGGATCGAGAAAAATTACTTCATTGGGACACCGCGTCGTTTCTGCAACGTTTCTTTTTTTTTAATTTTTTTAAAATTTCAGATTTTCTGTTTTTAATTTTTTTTGAAAAACAGAACTTTCATTATCATGTTTGCCTTTGTGCTAATCTATCTTAAGTCGGGTCGAATTTACCTGTTTCAATGTTAAGAATATTCAAGAAAAAAAAGCATAATGAATGAATTTTTTCTTTTTCTTTTTTTTTTTTAAATTATTTCTTATCTGAGTTTTTCAGGGTGTTGTGTATTCTTAGTAAAAAAGGAAATTCATTCACACCTGTAAAACAGTTGCATATTGAATACCAGCATAATGGGTGATTCAGAACTTAAATTATCTAAAAAAAACAAGAAGGAAGTGACTGTTAAGTCAGACTCCGATTCCAGCTCCTCATCAAGCAGCTCTTCATCCAGCTCTGATTCTGCCTCCAGCAGTAGTGATAGCAGTGACAGCAGCTCATCAGATTCAGGCTCAAGCTCCTCTGATTCTGGTAGCAGTTCATCCGACTCAGGTTCAAGCTCATCTGATTCCGACAGCAGTTCATCCGACTCAGGTTCAAGCTCATCTGATTCCGACAGCAGTTCCTCCGACTCAGGTTCAAGCTCATCTGATTCTGGTAGCAGTTCATCCGATTCCGATTCAGGCTCAAGCTCATCTGACTCTGACAGCAGTTCGTCTGATTCCGATTCAAGCTCATCTGATTCCGACAGCAGTTCCTCCGACTCCGACTCCGATTCTGACTCAAGCTCATCCGATTCTGACAGCAGTTCATCCGACTCCGATTCCGACTCAAGCTTCATCTGATTCTGGCAGCAGCTCATCTGACTCTGGATCTAGCTCATCTGACTCTGAATCTAGCTCATCTGACTCTGAATCGAGCTCATCTGACTCTGAAGAAGAGAAACCAAGCAACAAGAGAGAAAGAGAAAACGACACTGAAGAAAACAACAACAATAAGAAAGTCACAGTTGACGACACTAATAACGGAAAATTAGCCATTTCAGCACACTTGGACTCTGCTGAAGTCAAAGAAGGTCAAAGACACCATTTCTCCAGAGTCGAAAGAGATAAAATCTCCTTCGAGGCCTGGGAGTTGACAGACAACACATACAAGGGAGCTGCTGGGACCTGGGGTGAAAAAGCCAATGTCGTTCTAAGCAAAGTCAAGGGTAAAGGCTTCGTCAAAGGCAAAAATAAAATGAAAAGAGGTGGCTACAGAGGTGGTACCATCACTCTACACTCAGGTAGTTACAAGTTCAAGGATTGATTGTATCCTCATTGTTATTAGTACTTTTTTTTTTAATTTTTTAATTTTGAAAGAAAAAAATGATAAACGTGAATCACACATGTTTAGTGATTGTATTTATAGATATTTTAACATACCTTTTTGTTTTGTTCTTTTTAAAAGACTTGCAAAAATAGAAAAAAGCACACCATCAGATTCAAAAGAAGATCTTTGTATCTCCACATTCAACTTTCAATGTCGTTTTATTTAATCAAGACTTTTGGTCAAAAGAAAGACGATTTATTAACTAGAGCATCTCGTCTTGGGGCTCATCCCGGTCTCCAACGTGTAGCGCGTGCTGCTCACAGCAAAATCATCAAGCGCTTTGCCGATATTTTTTTTTTCCTCTTTTGGCTTTTTTCCGCCTTTTGGGAAATTAAAAACTACTATCAACAGCATCTCCCCCCTTACCACATGCTCAAACTATTCAAAAGTCTAAAACTTAACCTAACCAATACACCAATTACAAGAAAGATGTCTACCGCTCAAACTGACTTACCTACCAAGTACATTGTCACCCACTCAGGGAACTTCCACTTAGACGAGGTTCTAGCTGTCTTCATGCTAAGACAATTATCTGTCTTCCAAGACCACAAGCTGATCAGAAGCAGAAAGCCTGAGGACTTTGCCAAGGCCGACATCATTGTTGATGTTGGTGCTGAGTTCAATGTTGAAAAGAGACAATTTGACCACCATCAAAAATCCTTCAACGAGTTCTTCTATGAAGAACCTGAAAAACAAGTCACCAAGCTGTCCAGTGCTGGGTTGGTTTTCAAGTACTACGGAAAACAGGTCATTGCTGCTATGCTTAAAGATGCCGTTTTGAGTCAAGAGCAGCTAGATGAGCTTTACTTCAAGATCTACAGAGACTTCATCGAAGCCGTTGACGCCAACGACAACGGTGTCTCTGTCTACCCTAAAGAAGTCATTCCTTCTTACAACAACTTCAACTTATCTTTGGCTTCTCTAGTATCCAACATGAACCCACGTTGGAACGAAACTTCCGGTGGTGACTACGCCGCCATTGATTTGATGTTCGATCAATGCTTCGAAAAAACCGTCACTGTTATTGGGTCCATTTTTGCCCAATTTGTTGAAAATGTCGGCTACGGCTGGTTGCCAGCCAAGACCATTGTCAAAGAGGCTGTTTTGAAGAGAACCGAGGACAACATTGTCATCTTTGAGAGCTTTGTCAACTGGAAGGAGCACCTGTTCAACATTGAAGCTGAGCTGGGCATTGAAGGCAAAATCAACTTCGTTATCATCAAGACCTCCAACGGTGATATCAGAGTCAACACCGTTCCTGCCAGACTAGGCTCCTTTGAATTCAGAGTTGGTTTGCCAGTTGCCTTGAGAGGTTTGAGAGACGAAGAATTGAGTGCTGCTGCTGGTATCCCAGACGGTGTCTTCATTCATGCCGCTGGTTTTATCGGTGGTGCTAAATCTCTAGAATCTTGTTTGAAGCTTGCCAGAATGGGTAATTGAAGAAGCTCAAAAAGCTTAAAGGATTTGGTTTGAGAGCTGTGTGTGGGGATTTTGAAGTTTGCTTTTGCCAGGAACTAGGGCCGGCAATTTGTAAAAAAACAAACAAAATAATAATTCACAAATGTTTTCATATGGCTAGCATGTATCAGAACCCTTGTATTTATTCATCGCAATTGCTAAACCTTGTTTAAAATTGGTAAATTAAACAAAACAAATAATTATTATTGATGTTAACTAGCAATATTGATAGAGAGTTGTTGTCTTTTTTACGAGAGGATTGGTATTAACTAAGGTACAAAACAGACAGTATTGCTAACCAGTCAGAAGTTTGCTTACTTTAAAGGAAATTCTTTTCTTTTTTTGGTCTCTCCAACAACTCTATTGCTCTAACACTACTACCATGAACGACATTACCGTCAATGTATATACAAAGATAGTGTGTTTTAATTATATTTATTATCAATCACCAATTCTCTTTTAGAGTTACCCGAACCACGTATTCTTTCCTATTTGAGCGACTTATCAGCCTTTGTCTAGCTTTTCCCCTTCCGCCTCATATTAATTTTTTTTTTACACTTAGCAGAAAATGTGAGATTACAGAATTTGATTTTAAGTAATTAACACCCTTTAAGACAAGAACCAAAAAGAAGACCAAACCAGTGAACCAATCACCCTTTTTTTTCTTCTTTCTTTGAAACAGTGCAATTTTATTTCAAAAGAATACATTGCCATCTGCGAGAATGTCTGCCAACCAAGGAAACACAGCTTACTACCAACCAAAGATCGATGATGATGATGAGGAAAACATCGTAGTATCCAAGAAAACCTCCAAAAGAGTCAAGTCCAGAAGCATCTTTGGAAGAAACTCTGATGACGACGACAGAGACTCCACGACTTCATATGACGAAGACAGCGACGGGTCAGGAGACAACGAGGATGAAGAAGATGGCGAGAATAAAATTGATCCAGCAGAAGAAGAGCCGGAGTACATGAAGACAAGATCCGAGAAGCTCAATACCAAGAGAAAGCTTTTGAATGAGATAGCATCCAAGAGAACGAAGAAGATCAAGAAGATCGACGACCAAATGATCAATGTGGATGACGTGGACTTGTCCGAGGACGAGGACAACATCAATACAAAGAAGAACATTACTGTTCCTGTCCACAACCCAGTGGCCAAAAAACAGCAACCTGCTGTTGAAACAAGTGCATCCACGGGCAACCAAATAAGAAACAACGACGAGGATGTGCCTGAGGACTTTATGCCGGATGTGGTGTCCTCGATTTTCCGTAAGAACGACTTCTCATACCTGAAACTAAGACCTGACCATAGCATTAGACCTATATGGATATCCCCGAGTGATGGTAAGATCATCTTGGAGTCCTTTTCACCATTGGCAGAACAAGCCCAGGACTTCTTGATCACCATAGCAGAGCCCATTTCAAGACCAGCACACATACACGAGTACAGAATCACTGCTTACTCCCTGTACGCAGCGGTTTCTGTTGGTCTTGAGCCTGATGATATCATTTCTGTTTTGGATAGACTGTCCAAGGTTCCTGTGGCCAAGTCCATCATTGATTTCATCAAAGGAGCAACTGTTTCGTATGGTAAAGTCAAGTTGGTCATCAAACAGAACAGGTACTTTGTGGAAACTTCGCAAACACACATTCTGAATATGCTTTTGGATGACCCTGTAATTGGGAAACTGAGAATCAACGAAGACGGTCTAGAAGGAGACCATGACGGCAAGGTGAAAACGACATCTGAGATGATCTTGGAAAACGTAAAGGCCGAGAACATTAACCCGGACGATGTCGAGGCTGTTTTCAAGTCCGTCGTTGGTGCTGACAACAAGAAAACCGCCGATGAGGATGTGAATGCAGATGACGACGACGACATTGTCCATTCCTTTGAAATAGGAACCGAGGGTGTTGAAATTGTAAAGAAGAGATGCCAGGAAATCGACTACCCTGTGCTGGAGGAGTACGACTTCAGAAACGACAAAAGAAACCCGGATTTGCCTATAGACTTGAAGCCGTCTACCCAGGTCAGACCTTACCAAGAAAAGTCTCTATCCAAGATGTTTGGTAATGGTAGAGCCAGATCGGGGATCATTGTTTTGCCTTGTGGTGCCGGTAAGACTCTGGTGGGGATCACAGCTGCTTGTACGATCAAGAAATCCGTCATAGTGCTGTGTACTTCGTCTGTGTCTGTTATGCAATGGAGACAGCAGTTTTTGCAATGGTGCACCCTGCAGCCTGAGAACTGTGCTGTTTTTACTTCTGAAAATAAAGAGATGTTTGAAACTGAGTCCGGTTTGGTTGTGTCGACATACTCAATGGTTGCCAATACAAGAAACAGATCCCATGATTCGCAAAAAGTGATGGACTTCCTAACGGGAAGAGAATGGGGGTTCATCATCTTGGATGAGGTCCATGTCGTTCCTGCTGCCATGTTCAGAAGAGTTGTTTCATGCATTGCGGCACATGCAAAGCTGGGGTTGACAGCAACCTTGGTCAGAGAAGATGACAAAATTTCTGATTTGAATTTCCTGATTGGACCTAAGCTGTACGAAGCAAATTGGATGGAGTTGTCGCAGAAAGGACACATTGCCAATGTCCAGTGTGCAGAGGTGTGGTGTCCAATGACCGCTGAGTTCTACCACGAGTACTTGAGAGAGTCAGCCAGAAAGAGAATGCTTTTGTATATCATGAACCCAACGAAGTTCCAAGCGTGCCAGTACTTGATCCAGTACCACGAGTCCAGAGGTGACAAGATCATCGTCTTTTCAGATAACGTGTATGCCTTGCAGGAGTATGCTCTGAAGCTGCAGAAGCCGTTCATCTTCGGGTCCACGCCACAGAGCGAAAGAATGAAGATTCTGTCGAATTTCCAATTGAACGACAAGATCAATACCATCTTTTTGTCGAAGGTTGGGGATACATCGATTGACTTGCCTGAGGCCACCTGTTTGATTCAAATCTCGTCTCATTACGGGTCCAGAAGACAGGAAGCTCAAAGACTGGGGAGAATCCTGAGAGCTAAGAGAAGAAACGATGAAGGTTTCAATGCGTTCTTCTACTCATTGGTCAGCAAAGACACCCAGGAGATGTACTACTCAACGAAAAGACAGGCTTTCTTGATTGACCAAGGTTATGCATTCAAGATCATCACCCACTTTGCACGGTCTTGAGAAGCTGCCAAACCTGGCATACTCCACAGTCAGAGAGAGACGTGAGCTTCTGCAGGAGGTTCTGCTGAAGAACGAGGAGCTTGGCCAGATTGAGATGGGCGAGGGTGAGCACGCCAGAAAAGCCAAGGGTAAGAAAATGCTGAACAAGAAGCTGATCAAGGAGTCCGGGGACAGCAAGACCACAAGCATTTCCCCAGACACCCACGTCAGTGTGAAGGTTGAGGACAACGAGAACCAAGTCTCAACGGTGAGAAACGAGGCCTCGCTGGCTGGTCTTGGTGGTGGTGAGGAGATGGCGTACCTGGAGTACGAGGGCGATGGGTCCGAGGAGGCCAGCAAGCCACAGAGCGGGTACGTGAGACACCACCCACTGATCAGGAAGATGTACTACAAGAACGACAAGCCTATATACTACAGACGGAAGTGATCCATCCATTGACTGGATTCTTCTGCGGATATAAGACTCTTTATGATTAATTTTTTTCATGATCCCGCGTTGAGGGTTATTTGTTTTTTTCCCTTCTTGTTTTCGTGTTTGTTATTTTTTATGAAGGTCTTTTTGGTGATGACCCAAACATACTACTCTCCAAAGCATGGACTACAAGACACAGTATACGATTTTGAAGCGACTTCTGGTGCACCACCAGGGGATGGATGCGAACAGCATCCTCCAGGACATTTTGAACGACCAGGACGTGCACAGGCTGAACGAGGTCTTCTTCCAGATCTACACGCGGACTGTGGACAAGAACAACACACTCACTGACATATACGACCTTTACAACCTCCAGATATTTGATGTTGGGATCGACAGCAGCGTTGATGTGTACAGCATTGGTAAGAACGACTGGGTAAGAACGCTCACGCTTGTGGACCTTATTTGAGAAGGCTTTGTTCCAGGAAAACCTCACGCCGGAGAGCCCGTTCAAGGTATTGAACAATGTTGTTTTGGTGAAGGGTGAGACGAGCATTATCCAGGACTACGAGCTTATCAGCCAGCAGCAAGGGCCGTTGAGCCTCGGGCCTGCCAGCACATCGGATTTGCTGGAGAGGTACGAGCTGCTGCACGAGTTCATCTTCTTGTCGTTCACTGTCTCGTGCTACAAGAACTTTCTGATCCTGGACGACTCCAACTACAACGAGTTTGAGAACCTGCTTGAGTTGAATGCTTTGAAGTTGATTTCGTGCTTGGACAGCGAGGTGAAGAACCTGAGTGATTTGGAGACCATGAAAAGGACCCATGATGACTTAAAGCAGCAGCACAGCCACCAAAACAACATTTCCTCCCCATTCCTGAGTGGCCCTGCAAATGTGCATAACATGAATGAGCTGGTCCAGAGCAGAGAACAACTCGAAAATAAACTCGCTGAAGTTGTGGAAAAGACAGCTTTGTTAGAAAAACAGAACAAAGACTTGGAGGACAGATTTGCCATTTTGAAGGCGAACTTCAAGAAGATCTTGCTATCCTTGCCTGAGCTGCCGGAGACTGAGGACGCGGACACCATGCAGATCCAGGCAAAGCTGCAGGAGATGAAGCTTGTTGATTTGGACAAGACCAACGTGTCCCTTGTGAAGAAGACCTTGGAGGCCGTGTGGGCCTTCCTGGGCCAGCAGACAGACACGAACCTCGAGGAAACAGACAGAAAGATCCGGGACATGAACGCCAAGATCGACCAGCAGCGCATGGCCATCCAGAACTTCAAGAAGTCCGAGAGCGAGTTTGCTGAGAAGAGGACCGAGCTTGAGCTGAGCAAGAAGTCCGGGTTGTTGCAGAACGATGCGCTGCGGAACAACATCCTGCAGGAGTACGTGCTGATCAAGCGCCTTGAGGAGGACTACATACGGAAAATCAGCGAGCTGTACACAAAGATCAGCAAGGTTGATTTGAAAAAGTACGTCCCGAAGTTCATTGAACTTGAGGAGACGATCACGATGATGGACTCTGAAATACTTGAAAAGGACATGTGAGAAAAAAAGCGCTCACTTCTTGCCCATCTTTCTATTGATTCTTTTATATAGCTCGTTTTTACCTAAGGTTGACCCAACACCCGCATTTTCGGTGTTCTGGTTCTTCAGCTGCTCAAGATCAGCCACTGGCGCGTACTTGTAGTCTCTGACGGAGTTGACTGGGATGACTGTTCTGCCCTCCTCGCGCATCTTTCTCTCGCTCTCCAACTGGGACTTGTTGGCCTGTGCGGTTTTGATTTTCTTTCTGGTTTCGTTCTCCTCCTTTGTTCTCTTCAGGTTCTGCTTCAGCTTCTTCGACTGCTCGATCTGGTGCTGCTTGTAGTTGTACTCCTTCTTCAGGATTCTCTTGTGCTTGTAGTTGTCGGAGGCCTGGATGATTGGTCTGGACCAGTCAGACAGCAAACGCTCGACCTTTCTCTTCAAGGAAATCTCCACTCTTTTGGACTTCTTGTAGAATATCAGCAACTTCCCAATCCCGGACTCCTTCAGGTACTTTGTGAATGAGCCGTTTTCGTTTTTGTTGGTTATGTTCAAGTCGATCAGGATGTTGATCAGGTTCTTTTGGATCTCGTATGAAGGCAGGGAGCCGTCTGGAAGCGGGTCCAGCCAGAAACGCATGGCCAGCAGGATGTTGTTTTCCAACAGCGATTCGTGGAGATCAACTCTGTTCAGAATATGCAGGACCTTTGGCAGAAGAACAAGCTTTGAGGCTGCGATGGTCTTGACTGTGCCGGTGCTGATAGGGGCGGACTCCTCCTTTGGCTCGTCGTCGCTCATGTCGGAGTCGTCTTCCTCGTCGTCGTTGTTGTTGTCTTCGTTGTACTCTCTCCCCTCGATCTGTGCGAGGATGATCTCGTTGTCTCGCTTTGCAGCCTGGATCATCTCGTCCTTCAGTCTCTGGATCTTTGCGTCTATGTTGGTGTATGCATCAATGTCGATGGAGTCTTTCTTGGACTTTCTGGAGCCACCTTTTCTGGTGTTCATGTCCTTGATTGTTTCGTCCAGCTGGTCGGAAATGGCCTGTCTACGTTGCAGTTTTTCTCCTTCGATATCAGACATTGTATTGGGTTAAATAAAAACGAAAAGTGTTTGGTTTGGTTAGATTTTAGTTGTAAGTTTTAAAATGGCACTTACAGTGTGTGTGTGTGATATATAAAAAATAACAGAGACGGGGGGCTCTTCTTGTTTATGCGAAGGAAAATTTTTCTTGATTAATTTTTTTCTTCTCTTTTTTCCTTTTTGGGGCAAAAACACCTAATAAACTCACCGCCGGGTAACACTAATCAAAACAACACATTCACACGTTCATGTCCTTGATGTCCTTTGAAACAACCTTGTCAAGGTACACGATCCCCTCCTGTTGAAGCTCAAGAACATTCAGAATAGCATGGTTGATATCCTCGTTGTTGGCTGTTGTTGTCAATGTATCCATCTTTCCTTTATGTCCTTAAATCTATTCTTTAGAATGCTTAGTCTATTCCAGCAGTCGTTGCTGATGATCTTGTTGTTTGAGTCCTTGATGCTCTGGTTAATCTTGTATGTCTCCATGTTGATTTTGATGTTGTCGTGCGAGTCGTTCATGGACAGCAGCCTGATCTTGGAGATGATTATGTGGATCTTGTTGTTTAGCTTGTCTAGCTTGGTGATCAGACTCTTCAAGGTGGCGGTGTTGCTCAAGACCTGTTCCTTGGTTGGCTCGTACAGTTCAAGGTAAAGCTTGTTCAAGGTTGTTCTTATGGCGATTATATAGCTCTGTTGGAGCTTCAGTCTCAGGTACTCGTGCTCGACGTTGTCCAAACAAATGGGGACAGAGTTGATGTCTTTTCTGTTGTTCATTATGATTTCCCACTGCTCGACGTTTTTGGTCTTTGGCTTGTTGACTATGAGGTTGGCGTCTGCCTTGTTGTACAGGACATGCTGGAACTTACAGTTTGGGGTCAAAGGTAAGATCTGCTGCTGTAGGTTCAGAAGGACATCAGCGATTTGGTTTGAGTAGGATGTAGGCTGGCTAAATCCAATGGTGGATGTTTGTTGTGCTGTATTTTGGTTATTGAACATATGGGTGTGTGGTTTCGTGGGTAATGTAAGCAATGGGTTGTTGTTGTGTGTATATTTTTTTATGTTGGGTTAAGTTTCTTTTTCTTTTTTTTTTTTTTTTTCATATTAATATAGAAGATGCAAAATCGGATATAAGTTTTTAAAAGCTTCAAGTAAACGTCACGTGTGTTGTATTAAAATGTATATCACGTGCGTTTTTGTATTTAAAAATATATGACACGTGTGTTATCCGATTAAAATGTATATCACGTGTATTTATATGCACACATCACGTGCTTTATTTAAATACCGAGTAATCCCAGAAATCATCATCCAAAAAAAAAAAAATCATTCACAGTGGAAATGACCGAAAAAAAAAAATAAGGTGTATAAATATATATGTTGTATAAGCAACACTTAAGCCAATATAAATAAAAGAGTAAGTATTAAGTATAGTGGTGATAGTGAATATCATATATATATACTTATAGTATATGCACTTATAGTATTAATATATATACACACTTACACTATATAATAATAATCATAGAAGGATATGTTCACACATATGCATGATTATTTATGCAGTACAACATTCTTGATGCTGGTTACCCTCTCATATTATATCATTTTTCCATAATAGGAAATATAAAAAAGTGATAATTGTGTCTTATCTCCGCATTGTGTATTATCCTAATTTTTCAGTTCCCCATTGTAACAAATACAAATACTGTGTGTTATGTGCTTTTTTTTCGTAGTGCTCACAATAGCGGTGATAAGCTTACCCCTCCTTGTTTTGCATAAGCCACTTGTTTTCCCATATGACGTACAATACACACTCATATATATATAGCAACAGCTCCTTTTTTTGTCTTTTGGTTACTTGTTCTGGGAGTTTTTATACTCTATGTTATTCTTAGATTAAGGTATTGTATACTACATAATCATTTAACAAAAACAATACTCTCTCCCCTTCTCCCCCAACAATGGCTAGCAGATTCACACACTTCATCAGAAGATTCAAAGTATACATAATCATCAATGTTGTGATCTTTATTCTCATCATTTCATCTGTAAATACTCTACAATCAAAACAACAAGAATTCAACCTCTTGAAACTAAATGACTTAATAACTAATAACTACAACCCATTTGTATCCCTTCCTCTTTCCTTAAGATTCGATGCCCACGATACCATAAGCTTCAAGGACAGCAACCAAAAGGATACCTTCCTTGGGGAGTACCTCCAAAAGGCACCTGAAATGAGCTACTCAGCAAAAAAAGCCAACACTTTAACAAAAAACAATCTTGAAAAACAGTTTCTGCGTGTGAACCCCAATGTCAAGAACAGAGTAACAAAAGCACACATGGGGATCATTGAGGATATCAAGAAAAACAAAAAGTTTGCTCAAAAGAACTTCATCTCCAAGTACAAAGGCAACGGGATTGTGTTTGTTGCTGGTGGCGACCACTCACCAATGGTACTGTCAATCATCAAGGTGATCAGAAACCTTACCCCGCACATGCCCGTGGAGGTGTTGATTCCTGAAATGGATCCTCTCCAGAGCGATATGCACTTCTGCTCCATGATCGAGGACATGAACGGGAGGTGCATCTTCTTGAGGGACTACCTCCAAGGCGAGTCTCCTAAGTACAAGTCGTACCAGTTCAAATCTCTTGCTTTGATTCTGAGTTCGTTTGAGAATGTTCTGATGCTTGATGCGGACAACTACCCATTGGTCAATCTGGAAAACATCTTTGACCACAAGGAGTTTGTTGAGAATGGCATGGTGGTGTGGCCAGACATGTGGCGCCGGACAACGCACCCGTTTTTTTACGAGTCTGGGGGCAAAAAAGTTGACCTTGACCAAGAAGATAAGATCGTTCATGGACACTTACTCGGGCATATACCCTGACAACGATGTGTTCCATGACTTTGAGGGGACTCTGCCAGGCCCAGCCTCGGAGACGGGCCAGTTGATGATCAACAAGAACAAGCACTTCAAGACCCTTCTTTTGTCATACTACTACAACCTGTACGGCCCCAATCTGTACTACCACCTGATGACGCAGTTGGGTGCTGGCCAGGGGGACAAGGAGACATTCATTGCTGCTGCGCACATGCTTGACCTGCCTTTCTACCAGGTCTTCAGCTCCCCCTCCCTGGACGGGGTCTTCAAGAAAGGGAAATTCAAGTCCACAGGCTACTATCAGAAGGACTTCAGACACGACAGTCTTGTGAAGGAGCGTATCCTGGAGAATTCTGTATTGGATGCGAGCCGCTCTGCCTTGATCACGAATGACGCCACAAAATTCGATGCGGTCCCGGAGATTCCCGCACACAGAATGTTCTTCCAGAACGCGCAGAGCGACAACTTCCTGATGTTCGCGCACGTGAACTTCCCGAAGTTCCACCCACTCCAGCTGGCGTACCACAAGGAGTACTACGACGATAAGGGCCACTACAGGGCCCTGGGGATGAAGGACAACATCGGCTTCATAGACGTAGAGAGGGAGGTGTGCGGTGTTTATTACGATGTGTTCTGTTTGAATGAGGCTGATCCGTTCAAAGAGCTTGTGGACAGAGAGAGGCTCATAAACAAGGAGGTGCTGTGTGAGTACTACAGAAACAGAACACAGTTCATGAACTCCGACAGCATGGTTGTTAGTTTGATGAGTAAGTAGTAAAGGTGGCAAGGATTATAGATAATATTATTTTTTGGTACCGCTGGCTGTGCCTCCCTTTGTTTTTTTCTCATTTAATCATGATTATCTCTATTTGTTTTTTTTTTTTTCTGCCGCTGTTTGAATATTCTCAAAATAAAAATAAAAAAAAGTGACACTCACACATTGTATATATTGCCATTCTTGGAGAAAAGAGGAAAAAATATCAAATAATCCCTAAAAAAAACAGAAAAACACCAATTGGGAAAAATAACAACCAACAAAAAAAAAAAGGCGGCTAATTTTTCCTATAAACCACCCACATGATCCACTTAAGGCGATTAGTCAAGAAAGTCCCAAGGAGGTTTGCCTTGATCACAGTGCTGGTCGCATGCATTCTGGTCCTTGGCTTCGCCAGCAGATCAATAACCACACCATCCATGCACAACAGCAAACCAAAGTACGATCTTTTGATGAAGAAGATCATTGCCTTTGATCCAGAGATCACCTTCCCCCTGTCATTGCACTTCAGCGAAGCAGACACCATAAAAGACACTGCGCTCCTCACCGAGGATACCCTTGGCGAGTACGCCAGCAGGGGCGGGAACATCGGGCTTAAAGCAGGCGACAAAGACACATGGACAAAGTCACTCAGCTACAGGAGCCTCAAGGACAGGTACCTCAAGGTATCCTCGTCGATGGAGAGCAGGCTACAGAGCTTCCACAAGGGCTTCATCAGCTTTCTGAACAACAACAAGGAGTTCAATGCGATGATGGATGCCCACACCCATGCCTTCACCGGCAGCGGAGTTGTGATCGGGGCTGGCAAGGTGCACACCCTGATGGCAGCTTCAGTGCTTGATGTGATGAGAAATACATACAAGAGCACCATGCCTGTGGAGATCATGATTCCGGATGTCGTTGTCAGCAAAAGCGACAAGGACTTCTGCAAGTACGTTGAAAAGACTTACACAGACGCCAAATGCATTTTCCTCAAGGGACCACTTCGACCACCGGCTTCTTCAGGGTAAGCACGCGTTCGAGGGCTTCCAGTACAAGCCGCTTGCGTTGCTGGTGAGCTCCTTTGAGAACGTCCTGCTCCTGGATGCAGACAACTACCCCGTCAGAAACATTGATGATGTCTTTGACGGCGAGGTTTTCCAGCAAAAGGGGCTTGTCGTGTGGCCAGACTTCTGGAGACGTTTCACCAATCCGATTTTCTACGAAAGCGCGGGGATTGCTGTTGACCTTGATGAGCAGGTGCGTGACTTTGTGTTTGATCTTCAACACCCTTTGAGAACCAACGATGCAAACAAGGAAACAGACAGGGTCATGCACGAGTACCGCGGCACCATGCCGGACCCGTCCTCGGAAACGGGCCAGATGCTCATCAACAAGAAAAAACACTTCAAGACTTTGATTCTGTCGCTGTTCTACAACACATACGGCCCTAGGATCTTCTACCACCTGCTGTCCCAGTACTCGCCTGGGCAGGGGGACAAGGAGACCTTCATCGCTGCTGCGCATGTGCTTGACCACGTGAACAGCTTGCCGCACAGGTCGTACTACCAGGTGATGTCCGAGCCGAGCATGAATGGCTTTGGGACCCCTGGGGGTTTCAAGTCCGTGGGGTACTTCCAGAAGGACTACAGAAACGACTACGAGGTTTTGAAGACCTTGACTGGCAATGCTGACCTTGCTCTGAAGGAGCCCGGAGAAGGACTTGCCCTCAGAAGCAAGCAGCTGAGCGCAGACGCAACAGCAACAAACGCACTCTTCATGCACCTGAACTACCCGAAGTACAACCCCCTTGGAGATGGCGCGGAACAAGGAGTTCGTTGCGAACGGCGAGTGCAGGGGCATCCGCGGGAAGTCGTCGCTTGCTGGCGTAGACCTCGAGAAGGCCATCATCACCTCGTACAAGAACCTGCTGTGTGTGGGCAAGAAACCGATGAAGGCTGTTCTGGAGCACGACTCCGGAGCCACTGAGAAGATGGTCTGTGAGTACCTCGACAGCAGACTCGCTGTGTTTGCCAAAGACCCCTTCTGATCTATATACATCTATGACAATAACTACTTTTTTATTTCTACCAAAACCAGTTGAATGAGTTATCGGACTTAAAAAAAAAGAGATCTGTTTGATGCGGGTTTAGTTTTTTTTGATTTTTTGGAAATTTTTTTTTTACTTGGTTTAAAAATAAACGGCACCTTTTTTTTTTTGGGGTATTAGTTCTGATCTAGTGCAAAGGGTCCCCTTGTGAGGTATAAACAACACACTTTTGACCCTCAGATACCATACAACTAATGCTGGTGCACAGACTGCTGAACACGCGGAAAATCAAGGCACACACCTTCTCAATCGCCCTGTTTGCCTTCCTATTCGTCTTCATATGGGCACTGGTGTTCTATACCTCCAGCAGCCCTGACGACCCAGGCAAGTTCTCGACTGGGATTCTCGAGAAGATCGAGTCCCCTGAGAAGACCGAGTCCTCCTGAGGAGATTGTGATAACTGACGAGGTCGTCGCTGTCGACACGGAGAACACACTCACAGACAACATATTCCAGGACATAGTCACGAAGATCTCCTCCATGGGGCCGTCGGTAAGCATCCCCTTCTCCCAGTCGTTTTCAGAGGCCGACACCACACTCGAGCTCAAGGACAACTCGCTGGGGTACTACATAACAAAGTGTCCAAACATCGGGAACAACCCGGAGGACTGGGTCGACTCCTTGTCGTACAAGACCCTCGGTGACTCGTACCTGATCGTGAACGAGAACGTCAAGGATGAGATCGCCCAGTCACACCAACAGTTCATAGACCATCTGAAGGCGAACTGGGAGTACCCCGCCCACTTCTACAGCGGCAGCGGGATCGTCATTGGCGGGGGTGGCAAGTACTCCCTGCAGGCCTATGCTGTGATTGCTGCGATCCGTGAATTGAAAACAACTCTGCCTATAGAGGTTCTGATTCCGTCGAGTCTTGAGCAGGACAAGCCCTTCTGCGCGCTTTTGAAGAACAAGTTCGAGAACGTCAAGTGCATCTTTTTGCAGGACATTCTGGACGATAAGTTCCTAAAGACGCACGAGTTCCATGCGTTCCAGTACAAGTCGCTTGCCCTGATGGCGTCGTCGTTCCAGAACGTGCTGCTCCTCGACGCAGACGACTTCCCTATAAAGAACATAAACGACATCTTCGACAACGAGATCTTTGAGGAGAACGGGATGATTGTGTGGCCGGACTTCTGGAGACGTACCACCCACCCCTTCTTCTACGAAAGCGCAGGCGTCAAGCTTGACCTCACCAGAAGATTGAGAAACTTCTACAACGAAGTAGACGAGACAGTCGCAGACGGCAAGGATTCAAAGCTGCCATACCACGACTTCGCAGGGACATTGCCTGACCCCTCCTCCGAGACGGGTGAGTTTTTGATCGATAAGAAGAGACATTGGAAATCTCTGATTCTGTCATTGTACTACAACGTCCATGGCCCGAATGTGTTCTACCACCTGTTCTCCCAGTACGCTGCTGGCCAGGGGGACAAGGAGACATTCTTGGCAGCAGCCCACATGCTCGACTTGCCATACTACCAGGTGTACCTGAAGCCGTCCCTGGATGCGTACTTCGAGCCCAAGGAAGACGCCAGAAGATCCGTTGCTTACTACCAGAAGGACTTCAGAAAGGACCACGAGTACAGAAAGACGAACAGGGGCGACATGAACGAGTTTTTGAACACCAAGCATACCGAGTCAGACTCTCTGTTCGCGCACTGCAACCTGCCGAAGTTCGATGTTATCCAAATGGCCGACAAGAACGACTTCACGTTCGAGAAGGACGACACACACTTCAGAGCAATGACGTGCAAGGACTGCCTGAAGGACTTCGACCTGGAGAAAACCATCACTGTAGCATACTACGAGGAGGTGTGCAAGGAAGACCAAGAAGAGAACGTGTTCAAGTACCTGGTCCACAAAAGCCACGATAAGATCTGCAAGTACTGGAAGAAGAGGTACGACCTGATGAAGACTTCTGAGATGGACAGCTAGTGTGTATACCAATATATAAAATACTTAGGATCAACATCAAAAGTTTTAAAAAAAAACAGATTCACTTTCAAATAATTTGATTTTTATTTTGTAATTCTTATTGCATTTCGCATCAGTGTTTTTTGTTTATTTATAAACTGGAAATAACATATATAATTCATTTTGTTTTCTATTATTCAACTTGCCCTCATCTCGAAAAAAACAGAGTGAAAGGCAGTGAGCATAACTGAACGATGACTTATGATCTTGGCTTTTCCTTCTTTTCCTTCCATAAAGCTAACAAAGAAACACCAGGAGACCTTGACGACCTTGAATCTGACACCTGGGATATCACCTTTAGCCTTACCCTTTCTACCGAAACCAGCTAATAAAACTTCGTCATTTTCATCGACGAAGTTTAAACAACCATCATTTGGAACGAAAGCAGTAACCTTCTTACCGTTCTTGATCAATTGAACTCTGACACACTTTCTGATAGCAGAGTTAGGTTGCTTGGATTCAATACCTAACTTTTCCAATACAATACCCTTGGCGTGAGAAGCAGCACCGAATGGAGAGTATTTGAAAGCTGTACCCAACAATCTCTTCTTGTAAGATTGTTCAGCCCAACGGCTATTTATGAATGTTAGTGTTTATTTGGAAATATATTCCGTGCATTGGTGGATTATCAATGGTGAATATAAGTGGATAATTGTTAGTAAACTTTGTTGGATTCGATGGATTATGTTTGAGGAATGTGCATTTAAAGGTTGTGTCCAAGCAGGTGCTTGGGATAATGTTTTCTATGTTGATGAGTAGTTATTTTGCGCATAAATGGTGTGTTCTTTGCAAAGGATTTGTGGCGGTTGTTTCGTAGACTTGATTGGCATTTTTAAAATGAATGGAATCTTTGTAATTTCTCCTCATCAGCAAAAAAAAGAAAATAAGCTATTGCTTGTGATCTTTAATGCTGTCTTTTAAGACGTGTTTCTCATCCAGGTATTTCAGATCATTCGATTGGGGCATTTCTCTAAAAAACATACTGTGCTCTTCATTCATTGCTTTGTACTGTTATCTTGCCAAAGATCGTTACTGATACGTGCATTCCACACTCACACATACCAAAACTGAAAAACGTCTTCTTTTTGTCAGGTTCTGTATCTTCTTAGTTCAAATGTTCCACAAATTCTTCACGCTTATACTGATTTTCTTTAAATCTTTTCTCATAGTCTCAATCATTTACTCTCTGTCTACATTTCATCATCATTTCTTTGTAAGCTTACACCTCTCATTTCACTTGCTGCAAAAAAAACATATCACTGGAATGTCCTGGCCCCTTGCCATGGTATACACTCCCTCATAGCTGTTCATTGACAACCCTGCTTGCACCTCTTCTTGCTGTTCCCAATGGTTTTGTGTTTGTCATCTATGATGTCTCCAGGTGTACATACTTGTTTCTTCTGTGAACTCTTAATTTTCTAGCGGCGTTCAAACCTCTTGGCTTACCGTTACCCATGTTGATTAATAAAGTTTTAAGATGGTTTTGTTTATGTTTACTTTATTTTTTTCTATCTTTCATGAATTAATGATTATAAAGATTACTAGCAGTAACGAAATTCTGTAAGGAGAACAAAAAAAGAACTAAGAAAACGAAACCCAAGCGTAATATTTTTTTTTGCTATCGACATTCGACATTTTTTTTTTTTTAGTGTGATGATTCTTTTTTTTCCTCCTTTGGAAGGGATCTCGTATTCAGCTGTGTGAGTTAAAAAAAAAAAAGACCAATTTCCTAATTAGGAATACACCGCAGAATGTTCACTTCTCAACTATTGCACACGATTTTTTTTGTTACCTTTTTTTTATTCTTCTTTGGGAGTGCTGAGATGCTAGTATCTGTGTAGGATGGATTTTTTTTTTTTAGGGAAAAAAATATGTATATACATGTCAAACGCTTTTGGAGTGTTTCCTACACTGCAGGCTCTTTGCTATTTTTCTGTCTAAACTTTGTGTTTAAACAGAAAAAAACAGAAATGTTGCTTCAAAAAAAATATTACTTTTTTGTATATTTCCTAAATAGGCAAACATGAAGATAAAATGATGTGTGGCGCTTCCCTATGTTTTTTTTTTGTTACAATTTACGTCTTGACAAAAAAGTGGCAACAGTTGCACGTGATGTAATTTATTTGGCACGTGATAAATTGCTAAACACGAGATCTCTCTTCATCTCCATTCTTAATATCTCCTTTTTGTTGAGATGACCGGATATAAGCCTTCCCCCAGCAAAAAATTGCAACACATACACTACACAATCTTATAATATTCACCAATAAAAAACCAAAACACCCAACATGTCATCATTGAACCCATTTGAACCAAGTGATCTATTCCATTCCCAAAACATCAACCTTGACCCCTTTGTAGAAAACTTCCCCACCTTCTTTTACCTCGAGTACCTGATCCTGAATCCAAACTATGTATTCAAATCAACAGAAACCCTAACATACGACAAGACCCCTAAGGAGCACATATCGGGGTACATCATAGGCAAGGTTGAGGGATCTCAGGAGTACCACTCCCACATCTCCGCGCTTGCGGTGGACAACGCGTACAGAAGAATAAAAATCTCCAGCAACGTTCTGCTGGAGTGTTTCAAGAACATCTCAGACTACATATCAAAGGTGAAGTTCATTGACCTGTTTGTGAAGTGCGACAACAAGCTTGCTTTGAATCTGTACGAAAACATCGGATACAGCATATACAGAAGAGTGATAGGGTACTACGACAGTGCGAAGGTGCCCACCCTTAAGACTAAAAACAGCGACACCCTGGATGCCTTTGACATGAGACTGTGTCTTGACAGAGACAACATGCAGTCGATGAGAAACGGTGGTCCTAATAACAGATGTTTGCCTTCGGATGTGGTGTTCAAGTAAAACAAAAAAAAAGGCCCATATATATGATCAAAGCTATCTTTTTTTAAAACATTGGTGTTTTCAGAACATCGCCCTGCTGGCTGTCGCTTGATGGTCTGTTGTAGTAGTTGTTGTTCTGGTGGCCACCTCTGCCCCTGCTGTTACCCCTTCCCCTGCTGTTTCCTCTGCCTCTGTAGTTGCCTCTGCCTCTGGTGCTCTTGTACGCACCTGATTCTCCGAAGGTGTCGTAGTTGGTCTTTCTGGCATTGGCTGCGTTGTATTTATTTTTTCCGTACTCCTCCTCGTCGTCAAAGGAGTCAAAGAACGAGCTCTTCTTCGGCTCTGAGCTGGCGTTTTCCTTCTTGCTCTTGCTTCTCATCGCCTCCAACTCCTTTTGGAACTGTTCTTGCTGCTTCATGAAGTCCTTATCGTCGTTTTCTTCTTCTTCCTCGGATTCTTCCTCCTCTTCGTCATCGTCTTCTTCTTCAACAGGCTTGGCAGGCTCTTCTTCTATAAAATTCAACTCGGTCAAGTCGTTACCAGCAAAGGATAGCACAAACCCAGGCTGGTAGAGCATGAATGGAGGGGTTAGGTTGGTGATGTTGCTCATGGTGATTGTACCGTTGTTGATGTCCAGGTTCTGTAGAATCCCTTTGTACTTGGCACCAGCGGTAGTGGTGACCGCAACTTGTTTTCCTGTATAATCAGCGTTCATTTCAGTATGGTATATATTGCGATTTTGTTTTGTTGATTAATGAAGTAATACCTTTGCCTAAAGAAACATTGACAGTTGCGATTAATAATATCTTCCTCGGGGGCGAAAACAAAACCCCAAAATAACCCCAAGTTTCCCGCAACCAATTCTCAAAAAAAATATATGAAAATAAATGCTTAAAACACAAACTGAATATATACACAACTAAACCTCAAGCCAGTCAGGCAGGTGCTGTCTTATGAAAAAGTACGAAATAGGCTTGTTCTCATCATACAGATACTTGTCCAGCTTGTTCAGACACTCGTACGGGTCGTCTGTGTTGTTCGCCTTCATGTAGCTCTTCACGGCCTTGATCATGACGTGTCTTCTGTTGTACTTCTTGATGAACTTCGCCTCGCACTTCATCTTCCACTTTGTTCCGAAGTCGTGGTTCAGCTTGTCAAACGAGTGGCCCAGGTCGTTCACCTGGTGGAACTGGTTCCATATGTCCACTGCGGTCTTGGTCTTTTCCGAAATCCTCAACCCAAAAATATTATACATATCCTCCTCAGTGATGATGTCCTTGTCCTTGAACTCGTCTGGGATGTTGACCACTGCCTTCACGTACTTCTTCCTGGCCTTTGTTGCCTTGTCGTCCTCGTCATTAGTGGCTCCTGGCTGGATGTAAACATTGGCGAACTGCTGGATGACCTTGCTCATGTTTCCACCGTTGTGGCTCTCGTTCGGCGAGGCAACAGCATTCGACATCGATGTGTCCAAAGACGGTGTCTCCACATTGTTGTTGCTGTAGGTATTGAATGACGGGTTCGATGAGGGGATGGATGGCCTTTTCAACCCCAGACTGTTTGATGTTGTTGGCATTACCCCAGAAGATAAGCGGACATTTGAGAACTTCGGGGATACAGCGATAGAGTTCATAGGCGCCTTGTAGTTCAAAAAGGAAGTCCCATCGGCTATGGGGCTTGCCATATTGAGCTGGGGGGTCTCCATCGATAAATTGTTTCCCATGTTGCCCATCATAATGTTCGGGGTATTGTAAAACATATTGTCTTTGTTCTGGTTCATGGGCATCAGACCATTGAAGAACATCTGGTTGTCTTTGTATGGCGTCTGCATGGCATTCCCGTTCATGCCCGAGAGATTGGGAACAAACATGTTGTTGAACTGCGTCATCCCGTTTTGCAAAAACGCCTGCTGCTGTGCTTGCTGCTGCTCATGGGTCATGGGCAATACAGTGATATTAGGCACAACAACATTGTGTTTCTTTGCAATGCTGTCCAGGGCAACTGAAGGGCCCAATACCTCCTTGATTGGTCTGAGCTTTGTACTCTTTTTTTGATCCTGGGGTGCCTTGCCATTGGCCTTCTCCAGCATTCGTTGTCTCTTCTTAATCAATCTCTTTTTGTACATTCTGATGGCCTTTCTGTGCAGTTCCTTTATGGCATCGTATTGGTCATCTTTACCTGATCTTCTGATTTTTTTGCCCTGTTCTTTTCTGGTATGTTTCACTGAGCCTGAGGTATTAGTCGAAGTTGTTCTTTGGCCTGCGCTATCGTCCTTGTTCATTTCATTGTCAGATAAGAGCTGAGAGTTTGTGGTATTTTGAGTAGTGATTCTTGATATCGGCAAAGAAGAATCAGACATGCTAAAATCATCGTTTTCGGCTGTTTTTGTCTTGTGGAGGATCTTGCCCTTTTTCTTACTCTTCTCAACTTTATGCTGATGGATTTTCATTTGGTTGTTCAACTCTTCTTTTCTATCGAATTGAATACTCTTACGGCCCTTGAGAAGAATCAGGTTCTCATTGCTCTTGTCGTTTTTGAAGTTAACATTGCTGGATGTGGTGCTTTCTATGGGCACTAAGTTATCCTCGTCGTTTTCGCTTCCACCCTCGTCGTCGCTTTGGTATCCATCTGAGTAGTACTCGATCTTGTTGTTATTGCTTAAACCACTCAGGCCACTCCACCCACTCATGCCTGAAACACTGATATCGAGGCTGTCGTCTGAATCATCGGATTCCCAGTCCTCGCCGGTTGACGAGTCCATGTCATCGTCTTTTTCAGATATCACATAGTCATTGCAGCTCTCGCAGTACCGGCCTATGTCTGGGGACTCGTTGTTCTGCACATTGTCGTCAAGAGTATATCCGTCTGAGATCAGTCTGTTGAGTTCATCCAGTTCTTTCAGGTTCAGCATATCCTCGTTGTCGAGGAGCTTCATCAGTTCATTCTCATTTGCCATGAAGACATCTGTGTTTATATCCTGACTCTTGTTGTAGTCCTCCACGAGCGAGATTTTGACATGCTTTTTATGGCTGGCATTGGTCTTTTTGTTGTTAATTCTATTGAGGTTTTTGGTATTGGCCATTTTATCAAACTTTACCTTTGGGTTGCTTGAATCAAACAGATTGTTGTCCGTGGCCATGTTTTTTGGGTTGCTAATAGTCTTGTCATTTATGTTGTTTGGGGTATCGTTGTTGGTAGTTGTTTCGTAATCAGCCTCTGAGAAGTTGTACTCATTGTAGTCGTTCGAGGGTTGCTGGAATGCTGTATTTGATTTTAGGGTAGCACTCAGCTTCTTTTTGTTCTTTCTCTCTTGTTCTGCTTTTTTCTTCTTGTTCAAGTAAGAGGATATTACCTTCAAACCCTTGTTGATCTTGTTGTATATGACTTTCTTCTTGGCAAACTTGTTTTGGAGCTCATTGTATTGTTTTTGGAGTTCCACGTACTTCTCTGAGTCTAGGTTATTCTGCTTCAAAGTATCACCATTCTGGTTCTCATTTGAGTCCATAGGGAGGGTGTCAGTATAAATGCAATAAATGGTTATTTTCTGGTATCCAAAAAACAGTATACCTTATCTCTTCCAAATGAGTTGATGATTGTTGATTAATAGTAGCAAAAGTATAAATAACCTTCTATTTTTCTTCCCCATGGAGTACAGAAAAATAACCTTCTTTTTCATTCAGCAAAAAAAGAAGACTTAGGTAAGAGATCTTATGTCCGGTAAATAAAGACAAAACCATCTGTAGTGAATATTCAATATTCAATATACAATAAATGAATGAATGTATGTTTATATTCCACAAATGCTGTAAATGTAGATTACAATAATAAGCAAATAATAATAATAATAATATATATTATTGTCATTGCTGGTATCACTTTGTGGAGTTGTATTTCTCCTTTGATTTGTCTCAATAGACAGTCACGTGCACTCAAAACAGACATGAAACCTGCTACGCCAAAATCGCAACATCCAAACTTCTTTACAACGGGTACAATTTTTAATTCTATTATTTTTTCAAATTTGTTTACAAAAAATAAATACAAGAAAGCAAGTAATCCCCCCAAAATAAAATAGATATATACCCAATTCTCCCTATTAAACACATACCACCTTATGAGTGCTACGATAAGCAGACAGCAGATCCTCACATGGATCAACGAATCCTTAGACTTGAACATCACCAAACTAGAAACCTTGGGGCCAGGCTCAGTCTACATCCAGCTCCTGGACTACATAAACGAAACTCTCATAAAATCAGATACCAAAATACCCCTCCAGCTGGTCTACTGGACAGACGATGTTTTGCAGACGGAGCTGGACGACGAGGAGTCGAACGCATACAAAAGAAGAAACCTCAGAACCATAAAGAACTACAAGATTGCAGGCAAGGAGGAGATGACTGCAAACTACAAGTTGCTTCAGAAGTGGTTCCTGCAGATGGGCATCAGCAAGAAGATCCTCATGGACAAGTTGATGCAGTCGAAGTTCCAGAACAACCTTGAGTTCTGCCAGTGGTTCTACAAGTACGTGAATACTCTTGTGGCCGACAAGGGCTTTGCGGATATCTTTGACTTCATCACCCATGTCAAGGAACACAGCCTGTACAATGCAATTGAGAGGCGGTACTCAGTCACCTCGTCAGGGGCCTCGTCCACCAGCAGTGCCAGAAGCTCGATTCTTGAGTCTGTCGCATCACGGAGATCGTCGATTTTGCCAAAGAGAAACACATCGTCTACCAGCACCAAGCAATTTCCCGTGAAGACCCCAAGACCGGAGAGCGCTGATGCAAACCAGGACGAGAACCTGAGATCCATCCGCAGAAAGTACGAACACGTCATACATACCATAAACACAGAGAGACAGTTCTACTTCGACAAGCTGAGAACACTTGAGCTGCTGATGCTCTCGATCCAGGAAAACAACAGCGTGCGCGAAAACCCTGAGTTGCAGCAGATGCTGAACCATGTGCTCAAGATTCTCTACGACAGCAGACTGTCCGAGGACGTGAGCAGCATTGACGACGAGGTCAAGAAAACGGATTTGAGAGATCTCAACAGCAGCGAGGTGCGAATGTTGTCCATTGACGACAACGAGCTATTTTAAAAAAGAATGTTCTTTTTGTTTTATTATAATGATCTTGAATTTTTTTTTCTTTTTTCTTTTTACATATATACAAGCAATAAATCATCCTTTTATTTGTCCAGGTACTTCTCAAACTCGTTGTGGGTTTCAGGGTACGGTCTCTTTCCCAGCAGCTCGAGCATGTCTTTTCTGGTGATTGTTTCCTTCTCCAACAATCTGTTGGCGACCTTCTCCACAGCCTCTCTGTTTTCGGTCAGCAGCTTGACACACTGTTCGTGGCAATTGGTGACGATTTTTTTGATTTCGGCATCGAGGACCTGTGCAGTGCTTTCGCTGAATGGCTTTGTGATGCTGATCCCGCCACCTCCTTGTGAGTCGGTTGTGCTGAAGTTGATGTACCCAAGCTCGTTCGACATGCCGAGCTCCTTGCACATCTTCGAGGCAATTGAAGTTACCTTTTGGAAGTCGTTCTGTGCGCCTGAGGTCACTGTGTCAAAGAAGATCTCCTCGGAGCAACGGCCACCAAGAGCCATCACCATCGTGTCCATGTACTGCTCCTTGGTCATCAGGTTGTTGTCGGAGGGATGTACTGGGCATAACCCAGAGCAGCTGAGCCTCTTGGGACAATGGTGACTTTCAGCAATGGGTCGCAGTTCTTCAGGAACCAGCCACAGATGGCGTGGCCGGCCTCGTGGAAGGCAACGATCTTCTTCTGGTCAGGTGGCAGGACCTTGGACTTCTTCTCCAAACCGGCAATGGTTCTGGAAATGGCCTCTTCGAAGTGGTCGAAGTCAACCTGTTTGGAGTCAAATCTTACAGCAATCAAAGCAGCCTCGTTACACACATTGGCAATGTCGGCACCGGAGAAGCCAGCAGTAACAGAACTTAGTTTTCCAGCCAGCAAGTCCATGTCCTCCTTAGGAGCCAACTTCAATTTCTTCAGGTGGATCTTGTAGATCTGCTTTCTGCCTTCCAAGTCCGGCAGGTCGATTTCTATCTTTCTATCAAATCTCCCTGGTCTTAGCAGAGCATCGTCCAGAATCTCCAGTCTGTTTGTGGATGCCATCAGAATGACCTCCTTGCCCGGAGCAGATGTGTTGAAACCGTCCATTTCAATCAACAACTGATTTAAGGTGTTTTCTCTTTCGTCATTCCCGTTGGAGATCTTGTTGCTGTTTCTCTTCTTCCCAATGGCATCGATCTCATCGATGAAGATGATGCATGGACTCAAGGTTCTAGCTAACTTGAACAAATCTCTTATACGACTGGCACCTACACCCACGAACATCTCCACGAACTCGGACCCGGAGATGCTTATGAACGGAACACCAGCCTCGTTCGAGCACGCCTTGGCCAGCAGTGTCTTACCAGTGCCCGGTGGACCGTGCAGGATGCACCCTTTGGGGATCTTGGCACCAAGGTTGTTGTACAGGTGTGGGTTCTTCAAGAAGTCCACGAACTCCATGATCTCAGTCTTCGACTCCTGGCACCCAGCAACATCAGCGAACTTAACGGTGATGGCATTGGCCGGAGTGGTGTTTGGAGGCGCAGAGGCTGGGGGGATGTAGTTCTTCGGGTAGTGGACCTGGGCCTTGCTCTTCTTCATTCCAGACATTCTGTTGAACGGCGAGGACCCGCCGCTCAGCTGGCCACGCATGAAGTAGAACAGAATACCAAGGGTTATCAGTGGGGAAATAAATGCTCCGATCAGCTGGAAGTTTGATGGCTGGTTGATCAGGTAGAAGATCGGCGTTTCAGGGGCGTATCTGGCCATGTGCTCCTCAAACTGCTTGACTGACCCAATGGTGAAGTGGATCGTGCTGGCTGTTGTTTTGAAGTAAACAGTGACATACGACTTGTCCGCAACGGTTATCTTGTCGATGTTTGATCTCTGCAGGTCGTTTGTCAGGTAGTTCCCAATGAAGTCCTGGAAGGTTATGCTGTCGGTGGACCCATCAGACGTTTGCTGGCTCTGCTCGCCGTTGTTGCTGGACGATCTGGAGTTGGCCAAAAATGGGAATATCATGGAGGCTACAAACAGTATTATGGCCAACTTTGGTGGTTTTGGTGGCCCCTGGTTGTTATTATTATTATTGTTATTTCTGTTGCTGTTATTATTATTGTTGTTGTTCAAACTGCCGAATATTTTGCTAATACTAGAGTTCTGAATCAGACTCATGGTCTTTGCAACGCCTTCATTGCTGAACTGATGTCTCTGGTTGCTTAGAGAAGAAAAAGCTCTTGAAGTGTATGGCTTCGGGTGTGAAAGCAGCAGCCTATTATTCAAAGTGTTTGCTTTGTTTAGATTGCCGATAAGAGACCTGTTTAGTCTCATCTTTTGTCGTATATGGTTTCTTGGGGTTCTGTAACAGATCTATCCACAAAAAAGAATAAAGTGTCAATTGTACTATGTATGATAGGATGGGTTAATCCAATTAGATTAGATGAATATTGTAGAGTTGAATACATTTGATTTTTTTTTTTTTCGCCCCTGTTACCTAAAATGCTATACGTGTGAGGGTGTGTGTGTTTTTTTACCGGAAAAGCCTTTTTGGCTCATTGGGAATCTAGACGAATCGGAAAGAAGAAAATGAGAAAATTATTTACGGTAGTAAAAATAAGAGTGCGGGTAACACAGCGCTACCAGGTAGGTGCATCACGTGTTTTATAACATCACGTGCAACGGTGGCAAAAACAAAAAAAAACAACCCGCAGTTGAAATAATCAGGAATTCTTCCTTTTTTTTGTTTCCGCCCATTCGATACAATGGCCACTTACAAGTCTAAGAAAAGCATTAGAGTAAATATAGTAACAATTAGATGATTATTTTAAAGCAAAAAAAAGAAAGGCAACTAGCCTTTGATTATTTCAAGAGAACTTTATAGTCAAAAAGACATGCATTCAATCATCGCTTTTGTTCTATTATGCTCTGGAAGAAAAAAATCCTTAAAATTTTTGTGGGGGAAACAATTTGCTTGGAAATAATCTTGGCCCACATGTGCAAAACAACCCTTGGAAAGCGTATAAGTGGTGTCATTCATGATTAATCGGCACAGATGCCTTATTGTTTTTTCTCAGATGAAACCTTCTGGCTCTTTTTATTTAAATTTGTTAATGAACTGACTGGTTGTTTTGGGAAATAGGGATTAAACGAAAATATCGACTCATTAAAAAAAGAGGAGAGCAAAATTACGATTCAAGATATTTTTTTTTTTTCTCATTTGAACTTCTTTTTTTTTCTTACTGAGTGCAAGATCTGTTGAGTTGTTGTTTGTGTGTGGCTGCAAATCTTGCTTTTCCCAAGCACAATATCACCCACTTTCTTATTTTCTCATCTTGATAACCTTTTCTTTCTTTCTTTCTCTCCTGCGGGGGTGTATCAACATTAAATCCAGATTGGACCAATTGCGCCTAGATAATGGGCTTATAATTTTCCTTGAAAGATAATCAAATAAAATAGCCTCATTTTTTTTTGTTGATGTGATGTGCTGTCGGGTTTTTTTTTTCTCTCACTTGAGATAAGCCCGAAATAACAGGGTGCGGTTGTCTTTTAGGTGTATCCCAATAATGGGGAACTAATAAACCTTCTCTTGTTTGAAACAGCCGTACTGAATAAGAATATAAAAAAAACACCGCGTAATGTTGATTGTTGGGGCAGAATTAGGCTTGTGCGAGTTGCTCAACTGAACGCAAAAAATTACTATCCAGCATTTGAAAAATGAATGAAAACCTTCAACGGCCTTTTTTTTTCATGGGCAAGGAAATGACATCTGTAAAGAAGCACACAGATAATGTAAATGCATCTGTGAAGAAGCAGCAATTATAATAAGGCTTGCAATCTTGTATTTTTGTTTGATATAAGTAGGGGAAATACACAGATGCAGTGCTTCATACTGGGGTTTGCAGTTCAACAAGCACAACCCAAAAATACACATTTTCAGTCTATTGTTCTTTTTTTAATTAGATTTGTTGACTGTTTTTTTTAAAAGAAAAAAAACATTCTCGCTCCCTTGCCAAACTTTTAGCAGCGGAAAAAATAATGAGAAAAATTTTGTTTGCTTGGGAAAAAAGCAAAACAAGCCTTGAGGTACAATGAAAAGCACCTATTTCTGGCTATAAAAAAGGTATCATCTGTGCTCAAAGAATAACATAATTGTTAGAGGATTATTTCTTTGAAAATAACAAGGGTGTTAAAACATATGCTTCTGTCCAACCAGTCACATTTTTCTTTATAAAGTTTTCTATTTGTTAATTTCTATGCCCTGAGAATAAGACTAGAAAAAACCCACAAGCTTTGGCACTCAACAAGCCCTTTGTTCAGCCACGTTGACTTGACATGTTGTCATTTTTTTTTTTGGAAGGAACAGGCCCCCTCTTATCAATGTTTCAGATTTGCACACGCATTTCCGTTTGTGCTTGCAGAAGGATCAACACCCCCACTGGAGGAAATTGGTGATTAAAGAACATTTTTAAAAAAATATGTGTGTGTTTAGATTGTAAACTCCTGTACCATGTGCTCAGTATCTGTTCCCTCTATCTTTTTTTTTTTTGCTGTGATTCAAAACAAAAAAACGTTGAATAAATGTTAATTTTTTTTTCAAATAAAAAAAATGCAGTGTGTGCGTTTGCAGCACAATAGAGTATGCACGTCACAGCCTGTTTTTTTTTTATGTTTTTTCATTTGGCTCTACAAAAATCAACAAATAACCTCATTTGGAGCGAATACAATACTCTCGTTGCTTTTCCCTCACAGTTTTGTGTGTGTGCCTTTTTTTTTTTCCCATTTTGGCTGTTGCACTTCAAAAAGACGTTACATAATGTCCCATTGCCCAAAAAAAAGAAAATATGAATCACAAAATTCTTGTTATTTTTTTTTTGGGCTTGAAGGAGCTCTGGAAGATTCAACTGTGATTTGAAAAAAAAAAAACATATATATATCATTATTGTTATTTTTAAAATTTTTTTTTTAAAAAAAAATTATGAGAAACTAAGATTCTCAAACACCAATTTCTCTTTTCTATTTCTAGTTCTGTTTGTTGTTTCTGATTTTTATCACTAACAATCTTAGTTATATATATATAAAACAAAACCAGACAACCAAAATCAGTAACAGAAGTTTTAACTATCGCTTCGTATAACTCAGATCCTCAAAAAAAAACTATACTAAACCAAAAAAAAAAAAAAGACGTCCCTCCAAGAATCTGGTTTAGGAAAAAAAAAAAAAAAAAAGAAGCCATCATTACTTAATCGTTCATTTGAAACAGCATACCTCATTTTGTTCTTCAACCCAGTTTGTTCTTAATTTGATAATTCTTAATTGACAACCAACCCTTTTCCAAAATACTCCTGTTGTTCTGTTTTTTTTTCTCTCTTTTTGTTGTATCTTTTTCTTCTTTTATTTAAAGACTAAACATGAACGGAAAACTACCATCCATCAGCACGATGTTGAACAATGGCGAATCAAACAAATCAGTGTCAGCAACGCCTCTTCCAGGAATGAACCCGAGCTTGACTGTTATGCCAAAGCCCCTGCTCGCAAACATCGCCTCAAGCAGCATGCAGCACGACAGCTACACCCCTTTAAGCAATGCCTACATGGTCCAGAAACCAAGCGACAAGCAGCACCTCACCATACCAGTGACCAGCCCGTACATGCCATACATGCCCTCGATGAAGTACCCTGGCCACGCCAGAAACAACCAGATGCAGATCACTCCCATGTCTGCAAACATTGTGTACAAGCAGTACCCAAGCGCCAGTGTGCCTAGCTTCCCGATGAGTGCTAAGAGCTCCTTTTCGGAGGCCCCCATGTATGGCATGAACCAGTACGCTGTTCCGCCCAACTACACCAGCTATGGCCAAAGAGGCCGCGCACACTACGACATAAACAGACAGGGCTTCCAGAGCCTGCCTTTGATCTACCAGGGCGGCATGATGCAGTCCGCAAACCCCTCCCCCATCATGGCCCAGCCAATGACCTGTAACATTAACCCAGACGAAAACAAAGCCATGCACCAGTACCCCCAGGTGAACCCGCAGATGTACTTCAACCCACGATACAGCGAGGTGAGCGAGAATGCAATGGCACCAGCAATGGCCATGAATAGCAATACAACAAAGGAAGCCAACGAGTCGCCAAAGGGCTCGATGGCTGTGATGGATCTGAAAAAGAGACCGAAGAAAATCAAGGCCGCCAAGAATAGCATGGTTGAGATCGAGTGCTTGAACGTGGAGACTCCGGTCAAGAAGGTCCCAAGACCAAGAAACGCATTCATTCTGTTCAGACAGCACTACCACAAGATCATCTTCAACGAGCAGAGCGAGCTTCTGAAGAAAAACAAGGAAACCCAGAAGAAGGACGATGTGGGCGTGGACTCGTTCAAGCTGAACTCAACGGTGAGCAAGGCCATTGGTCTGAAGTGGAAGAACCTCTCGGAGGACGAGAGAAGCCACTGGACGGGGCTCGCGGAGAAAGAAAAAATCGAACATAGTCTGAAGTACCCCGATTACAAGTACGTGCCCAAGCGCAGAAAGACCATCTCAGCAGTCGCTGCAGTGCCCAAGTCTAGATAGTTGCTTGTTTTGAAAAAAAGAAAAACACATGTGTGTTTTTTTTTTAAGTAATCTTCCAATCAGCGGGAGTTTTTTTTTTTTGTTATGGAATAAAGTTGTAATCGCCCTACATGCCTCTTTTTAAAAAATAAAAAAAAACAACGGTGTCAAAAATGGTGTTATTTTATTGATTACTTCTTCATCAACTATTGTTTCAAAACAGAAAAAAATTTTTTTTTGTTGCTAATAAAAAAAAAAATTAAACCCAATGGGCACAAGGTGTTGTTTCAAGACTCTATGAAACGTATCCTACATCCAGACCATTTTTTTAAAAAAATTTATTTAAAAAAAAAATAACAAAAGAGTCAAACTTTGCATGAGCTGTTATTTTTTTTATTTTTTTTTTTTAATCTTTTTAATCTTTTTTAATTTTATTTAATTTCGTTACCTCTCGGGGTTAATTTAGCCGATTAAGCGATGCATTATTATTTTTTTAATTTTTTTGGTTAAGATAGATGGAAAAAACAAACAGACATTTTATGTGAGAAAAAGAGTGTCCTTTTCTTTTTTCTTGGTGCATCACTATGAGGTCACGTGAAGTCAGTGCTCTTGTTATGTATATTCCTTAAAAAAATACGGATATTAAACACCGTTGTTTACACCTATCGGATATAAGACCATTCTTCAAGAATTAAAACCCACTGATAAGTGAGCAACTCTAACGTCTTTATCTTAGCATGAAATGTCCATAGGAGGTGATAGCCTACTTTTTAATTTAGAATCAGATTAAATAAAGTAGACAATTATTTAAATATTGCTAAAACTAAACATAAACCTTTGTGTTCTTATATTTCTTTCTCAAAGTAAGCAATAAAATACTTTTTTGTTAATTAGTTGTTTACAAGTGTTTTAATTAAAAAAGCTTTTTAAAACAAAGCTCTAAAAATGTAAACAGCAAACTATTAAATGATTTGCAGCCGTTAATAAATCATTAACATAAACAATACGGTTACCCTTTTGTTTAATCTCAATACCAGTTTATGGTTCCCAATTCATTTCCTCACAGCTATTTTTTATTCCTCCATTAATAGGATATATATAAAAATCAAAAACGAGGCAAAAATACTAACTTACCCGCTTTAAAAACAAAAACTCCCAGAAAAGGAAATCACTTATTCACCAAATTTAAAAAAAAAAATTTTCTTTTTCTTTTTTTTTTTCTTTCACCTACGAAAAATTTTAATCCTAATCGCTTCTCCACTAATATCATCATAAAGAGAACCTAACAGAACCAATAACAACAACTCCTATGATGATTTCAGTAGCAGCCAAGGCCCCTGCTGTTTTTAACAGCAGCCGTGTCGCCATGAGCATATCCAAGAAGTTCCAGTCTTCAGACTCCAATCAAGGTTTGAAGAAGGCCGTTCCACACAAGAACCTGCCTGACGATGTCAAGCTGATCGTCAACAGCTCTGATCCTAAAAAAGCTGCTGATGTCTTAGACAAGCACGTTTTACACCAATACATAAAAGCTGCAAAGCTGTCTGCCATTGCCCACATAAACACACCTGACCTAAACAAAGGCAAATCTAAAGTTGTATTGCCAAAGGTTCCTGAGAAGTACGATACCTTTTTGAAGCTGGACGACTTCTTCGACTACAAGCCAGGCTCCACAAACAACAAAGTAAACAACAAGCTGTCTAGAAAAGACCCTTACTGGGCCCCAGACAAACAGCTTTTGCCAAACGAGATATTCATTGAGAAGAAGTACTCATTGACGGAATCCAAGAGAAAAGGTGAGGTTGGTGCCATTCAGGAAGCCAAGGAGCAAGTCAGTCTTCTGGCTCCTGACCAACAGAAGTTTGCCTTGAAGAAGCACCTAAGAGACATCAAGCTGACTGAATCAGCCACCAAGAACAACGTCTCCCTGAGCTACATCAAGAGAAACCTGACTGAAAAGACACTGTCTGTCAGAAAATTCATAAGCAAAAAAGGTTCCACCAAAAAAGCCACCTTCTGGAGACTGATTGCCGTTGGTGACGGCAACGGTATGATTGGTATAGGTGTTGGTAGATCCAAGGAAAGCGGAGACATTGCCTCTGTTCAGGGGTACATCAACGCAGTCAAGAACCTGCAGTACATACCAAGATACGAAAATAGAACCATCAGCAACCAGGTCACTGCCAAGAAGGGTGCGTGCCACTTGAACCTGCTGCCTGCTCCGCCAGGTTCAGGTATCAAGGCCGCCGGTATTATCTACGAAATGTGCAGTTTGATCGGTATCAAGGACATCGTCAGTAAAGGCTTCAAGGGTAGAAACCACCTGAACACCGCCAACTTGCTGATTGATGCTCTGAAGACCAAGCAGAGATCCATTGAGGAACTATCCATGATCAGAGGTCGTAGCATAATCGATGTGAAGAAGGCTTATTTTGAATAGACTAGGGACAAAGCAGAGCAGCTGTTTATATATCATTCCTGTAAATAATGACCTTATTGTTTGACAGTGCTAGAAATGGGATTTGAGTTTATTTCATTTCCGATTGGGCGGTTTTTGGTAGCGATGCTCTCCAAAAAAAAAATTAAAAGTACAACCCTTTTGTCACCGGTCATAAGCATTCCATCTTTTTTTAAAGAAAGACTTTATATATATAGTTGGATAACAAAAACCCCAATACAAATCATCATAGCGCAATGTTCAGACCTAATTTAGTCAAGAACATTACTCATGATGTACTAAGCTTGAGAAATACTCAATCAAGACTTTACTCCAAACGATTACCACTACTATCACCAAATGCGCTGAAGATCCATAGATCCACACGTAGCTTCCACCCATCAATCAAAACTCTCTACATAACACCAAAGACTGACTGGGTACCCATGAAAACCACCAAGAACTACCTGCAGGAATTGAAGAAAGACGAGGAGGAAGGCACTGCAGCCAAGATTGTGCGTGGGATCATCTGGATCCTGCTGTTCATGATGCCGCTGGTATCTCTACGTCTGGCTATCTGGCAGTCCGAGAGACTGGAGTGGAAGAGACAGCTGATCAATGACTGTGAGGAGAGACTGGAACTCCCACCAATCAACCAGGACGAAATGATCAACAACTTGATGGTTGGCGAGGACCTTGAAAAACTGGAGTACCTGATGAAAAACGATCCAGAGAACTTTGAGAAGTACGTATTTGAATTCAACAAGAACATCGAGGACAACCATATCTTCAGAATCATGGAACTGGTAGGTGAATGGGACTACTCCAGGGAATTGTTCCTTGGCCCGAGAGTCAACGGCAAGCAAAAGGGCTATAAGTTGTTCTGTCCGTTTATCCTAAGAGGAGGCAAATACGACGGTCAGAGGTTATTCGTTGAAAGGGGCTGGGTTGCTGAAAGAAATGTCGTTCCATACTTGAGATCTCTGAAGCATCTGAGTTGTCCAGAAGGCATCACAAAAATCAAGTGTTTCATGAAGTATGCCAAGCCTCTAGCGCATGGACAAGTCAAGAGAAACGACAGTGCAGGCAGAAACTGGCAGGTCATCGATCTTCCTGACATGCTGACTGAGGCCAACTGTTGCATTCCTCTTTATTGCCAGCAAATGTCCGATCTGTATGACCATGAATATGTTGTCACCAAGATGTCTGACATGTCAGGGGCCAATACCATCAACCCAAACGCTGACCACTCCAAATTGAAAAAATTCTTTGACTGGGTTTTGAGAAGAAACACAGCTCCTCTGGAGACCATTGTTGAAAACACAACCAAAAGCGCCACTGCCGGAAAGTTGATAGAGCTGAAGGACATCGCTGACCACTCATTCGAATACGACAACAATCAATTCATATCTGCCGGTGTTCCTCTTGGTGAAGATGCCATCCTGAACTTGAGCAACAGTCACTTCCAGTACATGGTCACATGGGCTCTGCTTGCTGCGGCCTCGGGTATTGCCCTGGTTGTTTTCCTGTCTCGTCAAAGAAGAACAGGATTGGTGAAGGTCCAGGATATCAAGAAGTACAGAGAAAAGAGATCAAAGAAAATCTTTGGCTAATATGTGCAGAGTATATATATACCACTTGTAAATAAACAATATTATTGAATTAGTACTTGCACAGTTTGTAAAGGTGAAAGTTGATGTTACCAGAGATTCTTTTCAATTAAGTTTAAAATCTTAATTGTATGTGTGGATGTCACGTGCGTTTTTACAAAAGTGCAAAGAAAAAAAAAATTTTCCTCTTTGTTGTTTTTTTTCCCCTTTTCGGGTGTGTGTTTATTTTGCCTTTAATGAAAATTTTTTTATTTTATTATTCACCTTTGGGTTTTTAAACATGGAACATATGTTGTTAAACACTTTAAGATATGAGAAACACCAAAAAAATAAGTACACATCCACAACAGTGAATAGTCACATATTGATTCTTTGAAGAAATAAAAAAAAACTGAAGAAGAAATACCATCTTTAATAGTTCTTTAACTCTTTTGGCAATACATCAATACCAAAACGAATTGTTAATAAAAAAAAACAAATATAGTATTCTAAGTGTATCTGTTCACATAACACAATAATGTCAAGCACTGAAGAACAAAACAATCAAGCCATAGATCAAATCCATGAAGATGAGTTAGAAAACAACCATAACCTTGAGGAAAACTCTTCCAACTCTGAGGGTGAAGACGTTTTCAAGGATTCATCTGAAGAAGAATCTGACGATGATGAAGACGAGGCCAGACAGTTGAGAGATGAACTGATTGATGACGACGATGAAGACATAGATTTGAAATCTTCCAAGAAGAGAAGAAGAAAAAGAAAGAGAAGCAACTCTGTCGATGAGTTGGATGAGGATGACCTGGATCTAGTCATGGAAAATGCCGGTATCGCCACAACTGATAGAAACAGCAGCAACAATAACGAAGGCAGATTGAAGAGATTAAAAGCTGTTGAGAATGACGACGAGGTCCAGGAGAAACCTGCTTTGACAAAGAAGGCAGTCAACCACATCATGGACAACTTCTTCAACGACGACGATCAACCAAGAGACATTGAAGATGATGACGATGAAGACAACTTCGACGACTTCATTGACGAAGACGAAATGGACGATGACAACGAATACGACGAAGTTTCCTTGGCCGAAAAGAAAGAAAGATCCAAGAAGCTGAAGCAGCAACAAAAGAAGGCTTACCAGCAATCGGGATTGTCACCTGATGTTCTGCAAGAAATGCTGGAAGTCTTTGGTGATGGGTTTGACTACGACTGGGCTTTGGAAGCTGAGTTGGAAGAAGAAGAGCAAGAAGAAAATAGAAACAGAATCGGTCTTGAAGATGTCTATGATTTAGAAGACTTGAAAACCAAAATGATGACTGAAGAAGATATGATAATCAAGACCGAAGATGTTCCTGAAAGATTGCAGATTCTAAGATCCAAAGTTGAAAACTATACTCCTTTTGAAGACGACTTCCTAGAGCAAGAAATCCAATGGATCTCCAAGAAGTTGATCGATGAAAAAAACATAGACACACCATTCCAAGAAGAATTCATCGAAGTAGTTGGCACAGCCTTGTTCTACATCACAAAGGAAAACTTGGAACCTGCTTACTTAATTAACTATAAAAGAAGATTCTTGTCCTGGGGTGATTCAGGCCATGTTTTGAAAACCTTGACCAATGATGACTTATGGAATATTTTGTACCTTGACTTTGAATTCCACGCCATCATATCTAAGAAGGAGTTTGTAATGAAATTCTACAAGTCTCTAGATATTGTTGACTCTGTTGTTGAAGAATTTATTTCATCTACCGATATCAACCTATTACAGGACTTGTATGAATACTTGGAATTCAACTATCCTCATGAAATCAACCAAGTCATGAAGAGAAAACAACAAGAAGACTCTGAAAATGGTATACAAAAGAAGAAGCTTCACTTGAAAAACAGCAGTTATGATAAATTCAAACATTCGCCATTATACGAAATCATAAAAGAAGTCGGATTAAACACATACAGCTTGGGTCAGAATATTATGTTTGACTCATTGGTCTACAACATTGAATCTCCAAAAAGCAACCTAAGTCCTGAAGATTTACTGGAATCCATAGTCTCATCCGATGACGGCAACGTAGACTCTATTTTCAGAAATGATGCTAGATTAGCCATGGAAACCATTTCTAAATACTTCATTCTGGAGATCTACAATTCTCCAAAAATTAGAGAATCCATCAGAAGCAAGTTCCAAAAAATCTATACTGTCAATGTAAGCTTGCTTCCAAAGGGTAAAAATGAAATCCAACCTGGATCTCCATACGAAGATATCAAGTATGCTATAGAAAGAATTGAATCCAAGATCTTGAAGCACCCTGAGACTTTCTTGAAAATGTTAGAGGCTGAAAAGGGTCATTACTTGAACATATTGATAAAGATTCCTGAAGAAGAAAACTTTTTGAATCACTTGTTCCAAACATGCTTTGCTATTGATAAGCAAGACGAAGTTAACGAGAGCTGGAATGCCTTCAGAAAGAGATGCTTCATTGAAGCTATGCACAAGATCTTAGGTGAACTATCAAATGAAATCAAATCTGACCTGACCAAGAAATGTGAAAGTTTGATTTCCTTAGAAATCAAAAAGCAATTCTCCAACCTTGTTGATCAAGCCCCATACAGATCAGAAGCTGGTTCTTACACACACAAAGTCTTGAGTATTACCTGTGGTAACGGTAATTTTGGTAAGGAACCTATTGTAGCTGTGATTATTGATCAGTATGGTAAGTTGCTGGATGACTATGTGTTCTACCACAACCCATTCGCCTTCAATGGTTCCGAGAATGGTAACCAAGAATTAGAAGGGAAAAAATATGCCAACTTTGATGAAGAATTCAAGGCATTGGTAGGCAAGTGGACCCCAACTTTGGTTGCCATCAATGGTTTCAACAACTCAACTTTGAAGTTCATGAAGAAGTTAGAGGCTGTTATCCAATACCACCAAATCAGATCATCCGAGGTTGTATTCCAAGAGGAGACTAATGAAGAAGTCAACATTCCTTTGGAAGTTGTATTTGCCAATGACCAAGTCGCCACCTTATATCAGTTCAATGAAAGAGGTAAACTTGAACATCCTAACAAGGCCCCTATCATCAAGTACTTGGTATCTATTGGTAGATTCATCCAAAATCCTTTACTAGAGTATGTCAACCTTTCAATCAATGAAATCTGCTCATTGTCCATCCATCCTTACCAACACTTGATTTCTGTGGATTTGATGTCCAGATTGGTAGAGCAAGTATTGGTTGATTCTACATGCATTACTGGTGTCAAGCTATCTCTATTGCAAAAGAAGATTCCACATTACTTACCTATTGTTGAGTACTTACCTGGGTTTGGTAAAAGAAAGGCCTTGCAATTCATTGAAGATCTAGAACAAGAAAACAGTGAATTGGTCAGCAGACAACAGTTGATTACCAGAAACATTTTATCAAAGACCATTTTCATTAATGCCATTGGTTTTATCAAAATAGGTGATCTAACAACCTTTGTTGGAGATGATGGCTTTGGTAAGAAGAGCAAGAAGAAGATTCAGAGTATTGCTTCCGAACAGGATGTATTTGATTGTTCTTCAATTCATCCGGAAGATTATGATCTTGCCAGAAAGTATGTTTTATTCGTGCTAGGTCTGTCCAAAGATGAAATCGATAACTTGTTCCAAGAAGATGATTTAACTGAAGACGAAATCAGCGAAAATGAACAAAAGGTATATGGCTATGTTTTAGATTTCTACAAGAAAAACAAAATGGAAAGAACTGAACTAGTCAACATTGCCAAGGCCAAAAACTTTACTTTTGCTCAATACGTCTTGGAGTGGGAAGAACGTGATAAGCCTGAAGAAAACAAGAAATCTGTTGTTGAGGAAGATGAAGAAGACGAGGATGATGACTATGCCATCAAGAAAACCGATACTAGTGATGAAAATAAGATTGACCCAAGAATCAAAAAGGCTGTTAAGTTATACATCTTGTTGGTCAATATCTACTATGAGTTGATTGAGCCATCTTCTGAGGCCAGAAAGACTTTCAAAATCTTCAGCGAACCAGCCGTCTTTGAGAACTTGACCAATGAGGACGAGATGTCCTTCCACGTTGGTAAAGTTGTTTCAATGAAGGTTATTAAGTTCAAACCAGACCAGGTCATCTTAGTTACCAACTCTGGTATTGAGTGTTCTGTTTTCAAGAATAAGTGTGATTTGCCAAATCCAAACGCAAGCATATCCTCTGTTTATGATCAGTACAAGACTTACCCTGTTAAGGTTTTGAGTATCAACTATGCAATGATCCAATGTTCTGGTTCCTTGCTGAAGATTGATACTGAAATGAACTCCTCAATCAACGGATCGACTTTTGAAAACGACGAGGAAGAATACGGTCCATGGGATGATTTACAAGAAAGAAAGGATATTGAGGAAGAAAGAATGAAGAATGAGACCTTGAAGAGCAACGCTGTAGGTGCCAACAAGGGTATCAAGATTGTCAACCATCCATACTTCTTGACCATGAACTCTCTGCAAGCCGAAGAATACTTGAATTCCAAGACCATAGGTTCATTTGTCATCAGACCAAGCAATAAGGGAGTTGACCACTTGACAATTACTTTTAAGCTGGACAAGTTCCTATGTGAGCACTTGGATATTTTGGAAATCAAACAAGCTGATGGCGGCATCAGATACAAGTGTGATAACGTGATCTATCATGATTTGGATCACATCATTGAATCCAATGTAAGATTCAAGTTGAAGTTGCTAAAGAACTTGAGATTGAACGAGAAGTTCTTGAATGAGCCAAATGAAGAAGCTGTGAACAAGAAAGTGGAGGCATTCTCCAGCAGCAACCCTAACAGATCTGTTTACTTCTTCTGCCTGGACTTAAAGAACCCAATGCACGTGCTGTTGAAGTTCAAGGTCAATGGAAGATCTAAGCTTGTAACATGGCAAGTGAAGCTAACCAACAAGGGTTATCAATTGTTCAACTTGACCTATCCAAACGTGATTAGTTTGTGTAATGGTTTCAAGAAGGTGTTGGCCATGAACTTGAAGAAGTTGAAGGAGAGCAAGATGCAAGCTGAAGAACTAAGAGCTTAGTAGAGTATGTAGTGAATGTTAATAGTTATTTTGTTATTTTTTTTTTGTTTTTGTTAGTCGGTATGACTGGATTATTCGGAATTACAAGTGCACAAGGTACCTTTTTGGGGGATGACTTAGTTGGTGAATTTGTAGCCGCCACGGGGAATGACTCCCGCATCACGTGGACCGTTGCACTTACCCGACATAAAAAAAAACAATCAGAAGGCAATTAATTAAACCCATCTGATATTGTATAGTACTCATCTTCAACTGCAGTGCCATGTGCAATTTACCATATTGAGTAGTTTATTCTTTTTATTTACTTACAAAATACCTTATCTAAAGTCACTTGCATTGCTGCTGTTTCATTCCCCCAATATTCTTCAGTAGATCAGCAATCATTTAATCTAAAGAGTAAATCCATCCACACCGATGAAAGTTTCTTTTTTTTTTTTTTTGGGTTTCTGAGTTGATCTCGGCGTGCCAAAAGCCTTCCCGAATTCTAAAAAAAACAAGCACTAAAAATTTTTTTGTGTGTGTGGCGATGGGTGTGAGCCATTTTTTTTTCATTTAAACGCCTATGGGGGTATCATTGTCGATTGTGAACTTCTTAATATCATCTCTACTTCTGCATACTCTTATAGCTTTGATACCCTAACCACATTCAAAATAGCCCCCATAGCAAAACAGTATTTATATTGACTTCAAAGTATACCACATTGAATTTATTATAACTCTGTTAAGGTTCTATTTTTACTTCTTCCAAAACAAACAACCCCCTGTTTACAAACAACATAGCACCAATGTTACATAGAACTTTGGCCACTACTCAAAAGAGAACCACTCTTTTGAAGTCTATAATCAACAATAGCACATCTCCTGTCATATTCAATCTTAATAGATCAAGCCCGATTGCTCTTCAGTACTATAGACAATACTCTACAAACAAGGAGGGCAAATCTAATCCTAAGATAGAAGTTCCAAGCAAACAAGTCGAACCAACTTCAGTTTCCAAGACTGAAAAAAGCACAAAACCTGAAGGTTCTAAGGTCCAAAAGATATGGGTTGCTGTCAAAGAAGGTGTTGCTCACTTTTGGGACGGTACCAAGCTATTAGCCTTGGAAATCAAAATATCCACCCATTTACTAGTCAAATACTCTACTGGTCATGAGTTAACCAGAAGAGAAATGCTTCAGTTGAAGAGAACAACCACCGATGTTGTCAGATTAGTTCCATTCTCTGCCTTCGTTCTTATCCCATTCGCTGAATTATTATTGCCTGTTGCCTTAAAGATTTTCCCAAACTTATTACCATCCACTTACGAGACCTCTAAGGATAAAGAAAAGAAGTTGATGGGTTTGAAGAAGACCAGAACTTTGGTTTCTGATATCATCACCAATGCCAAGACCATGAACCACTTCAAGCCAAACGATATTTCTAATGAGCAAAAGGTCTTGTTCAACAAGTTCTTCATTCACGTCAGAAAGACTGGTAAGCCTGAATCTCAAGGTCAACTAATCAAGGTTGCCCAATTATTCAGAGATGATGTTGTTTTGGACAACTTGACCAGATCTCACTTAGTTGCTGTTGCCAAGTACATCAACATCCAACCATTCGGTACAGATGTTATGCTAAGATACAGAATCAGATACAAAATGTTACAGTTGAAGAACGATGATAAGCAAATTCACTACGAAGGTTTGTCTTCTTTGAACTCCACCGAACTAAGATTGGCTTGTATGAACAGAGGTATTAGAACTGTTAACCAAACTGATGTCCACTTAAGAGAAAGTTTGAAGACCTGGTTAGACTTGAGATTGAAGGAAAAGATCCCATCTACCTTGTTATTGTTAGCTGTTGCTCATAACTACGGTGACTTAACCACCAACTCCGAGACCCTATATGACTCCTTATGTTACGTTTTACAAGCCATTCCAGATGAGTTATACCACGAAGTCAAGGTCAATGTCATCAAGCAAGACGATGATTCTAAGGCCAAGTTAAGACAATTGAAGGAACAAGAAAACTTAATGGAAGATGAAGTTGAGCAAGAAAAGAGCACCATTGTCAAGATCAGAGATGACTTGAACTTGGACGAAGAAAAGAAGGAAGCTTTGAAGGAGATTGCTGAAAAGGAAAATTCCACCAAAGAAATCCCTGAAAAGAAGTAATCATAAACTGATATTCATTGTATATATATTCATTTTTTGTTTTATTTTTTTTTTCAATTTTTTAAATATCATTTTATTAATGTTTCAACAGCCCTTAGACTTTCAACAACAACATCTGGCATCCCTGGACCATCTGCAAACTTAAAGCCACCAGCGGATATGTTGTTGTTCGTTAGCAAGTCTTCTTTTAATACAGTTCTGATGTCTTTTTTGGAATCGCTGTTGAATCCTTTGCCCACGTTGTAAACAGGTATGCTATCGTCTGCAAATGTAAATTCTATCAAGAAGTCCTGGTCTTTTTTCAAACTCAAAATTTGCTCTTTTGTCAGGCCAATTTGATCCTCTAACATTCTGTAAACAACCTTCTCCTTGTAATCATCTGTATCTATATCTTTGATTTCTTTGCCGTTGTAAGACACCATCATGGTCAGCTTTGTATAATCTTTTCCGGCCAAAGAGCTTGGACTTATCAAGTATTCCTTATCATAGAAACTCTTCATATTCTTTTCAATAACGGAATCAAAAATACATCCCAGTAGATTGGTCTGGCAATTTTTTGGTACTAAAAACCCAAAAGCATCAATTTCAGAGGGTATGAGGTTCTTTTTTGGATGATACAAGTTTATTAGCAAGACGTTTGTTCCTCTTCCCAGGCTCTTGTTGTATTCCATAAACCTTTCATTGGGGATATTGAAATTGTTTGAGATTGTTGATAAATGGACATGATCAAATGCTAAGTCGTTGTTTACCTTCAACTGCTTTTCAGCATTATGAACCTTATTCACGTCATAACCAAACTTGAATGAAACGTTAGGGATGGTCATCAAATGATCGCGCACCTTATCAGGCATGGTCGACATACCATTCTTGAAGGCAATCAGAGGCAGTTTCTTCAAATGGTCGTAGTATTCCAACATTTTATCTTCACTGATGTCCAAGAACTTGGCAAAGCTTTTGATTTCCTGATCGTTTGTTCTGCTTGGTTTAGGTTGATTTTTTGAAAATAAACCTCTGAGAATGCCACCATGAGTCTTTTCATAGTTAACCAGTCTTGGTATACAGTAGTTAGCACTCAAATTTTGTACATCAGTGGCATAAATACCAAAGAAAAGGGCAGATGCCAAGTTGCTCACCAATTTGTTGCTTCCAAATCTTCTCGTCATGAAGTCATATACGCTCTCGTCTCTTTCAACAGGATGCTTAGACTTGTTGAAGTACTCGTATATCAGACTCTTGAAGAATCCGCTTGAAGCCCCACTTTTCATGAAATCATAAAACAAAGATGATGTTATAGGCGGCACTTGAACTAAAGCCTTAGAATTTTTAGGATCAACAATGAACTTTCTGTTAGCCACAGAATCTTTTTCTATGTACATGATATGATCCTTAGTTTCAGGGTTCATTTTGATTAAACTTTGTAGAATCAAAGAAGTTCCCGGACTCACACCTCTCAAAGTTCTAGGTCCTTTCTCCAGCTTCAGATTTTGTGTTTTATCTGTGTGCGTGTGTATCCATCCTCCGACTCTGTTATCTGATTTGCTTGACTTGTCTAATATGGTTATTTTCAAATCAGGTCTTTTAAGATTCAAAAAGTAAGTAAAAAACAGCCCTGATATACCTGCTCCTACTACACATACAGACCCGTTCTTAGGCAGTCTAGTCAATCCGTTCATTCAGGCGTCTATGGTTTAGTCTAGTTGTTTGGACTATTCTATAATGATCTAGTTTCTGTTCTTATTATAAAGTTGGAGAGAATGTGAGAAAAATGTAAACGGGATTACCAAAAAAAAATAAAAAATTAAAATAAAATAAAAAAAATAAATACATTCGTTTATAAACATTTGGAAATTACTCTCTAGGTACATTGACTCTCTCCAACTTGATTTTCTTGTACGCTTGTGTGTCTTGCTTAAATTCCTTCTCTGCAAGAATCCATTCTGGCTTTAGTATTGTGAGCACATTCATGTAATTCTTTTTGGTCATGATTAACGATATGTACATCAAATATGCACCGTTTTTGATTGACTTCTTGAACAGCGATGATGTAGGATGTATAAAGAGCTCATCCTCTAAAGAGTTATTGTCACTTCTGTTGTTTGGTCTTTTTGGTTTGTTGTCCATGTTCATCAAGTTTTCAAACACATTATTCTCACGTTTGACAACTATGTTGACCTTGAATGCCTTTATAAAAGCCTTGATGACATTTTCTTTTTTCAATTCACTTGAGTTCATCTTTAAATCAAGACTTTCACTTATCTGTATCAGCTGATTCAAAATATCGACAACTTTAAGCATATTCTTGGTATTGATAGAGTACTCCTCACACCATTTTCCAAAGGGTTTCTTCTTTCGTAAATCCGTAGTTTCCTTGTTCTTCTCCATTTCTCCATAAATCTTCAAGTAATTCAGCAAATCAGATTCGTACTCATTTTCTTTGAATTTTCTTGCAAACATTTTATTGAACTCAAATCTTGCTTTGTCACCTTTTACCATCTCAAATATTGAATTACCCAGATTTAAAAATGAAAGTATGATCAGAACTTCCTTCAGACAGTGTAGATCGCTTGCTTCCAGTAGAGTCTTGGATAAGTAAGGGTCAAGCGGAAATTGCACCATCTTCTTACCTTCGGAAGTCAGAGATCCTTCCTCGCCATCATCTTCTATAGCGTTTAAATAAAACAGCTGCTCCAAAGCGTTTCTGAACTGAATCAAAGATGGAGGTTCTATGAATGGAAATTTAATAACACTTTGATCGACTGCGACATTCATCTTTTTGAATATTGCCAAAATCATTTTCAGTTGCAAAACAACGGTGCACAAATTAACTCTTTGTATTTCAGGGACAGAGCTATCAAGTAACTCATGCTCGTACGTGTTCTGGGTAAACAACCTGTAGCACTTCCCTGGCTTAACTCTACCTGCTCTACCCAATCTTTGATCAGCTTGCTGTTTGGAAACAGGCACAACCTTCAATTGGTCAATTTTCAAAAACGGATTATAAACGTTGATTTTTGTGTACCCGCAATCAACAACATATTTGATGTTTGGAATAGTCAAAGATGTTTCAGCGATGTTGGTAGAAACAATGACTTTTCTGAGATTGCTTTCAACAAAAATTTTGTCTTGTACTGCCTGTGACAAGGAAGAGTAAATCGGCAACACAGATATGTGCTTTTTGAGATCACCATCATCAAGAAACTCACTCATGGTTTTTATTTTTTCATTGATCATCTCCACACACTTTTCAATTTCTTCAGCACCAGTTAAGAAAATCAAAATGTCACCGTCCAAGATCCTCATTGAAATGTATATCAACAGCCTTGTCTATCGACAGAGTCAAGTAGTCGTAAGTAGGAGAGTCCAAGTACGTCAACTCTACCGGGAAAGTCTTACCTGGTATTCTTAAGATGGGACATCCACCAAAGAAGTTTGAGAACATTTCAGCATTCAGGGTAGCTGACATGACGCAAACTTTCAGATCCGGTCTGATTTTAGTGATCTTCTTCAAAATACCTAAAATGATATCACAGTTCAATGATCTTTCATGAGCCTCATCAATGATCACAAGGTTATATTTTTTGAGTAACGGATCGTTCAAAAACTCTCTTATCAAAATACCGTCAGTCATAAACAGAATCTTGGTTTCAGGCCCTCTTTGCTCCTCAAATCTTACTTTGTACCCAGACATAACCTTATTGGCTATCCCTATTTCTTCGTTGACTCTCTTGGAAACAGAAATAGCAGCAACTCTTCTTGGCTGTGTGATGATCATTTTGTAGTTGGCATATACTTCATGAATGTACTGACACAGCTGTGTGGTCTTACCAGAACCTGTTTCACCAATGATGATAGAAATCTGGTTTGAACTGATGAGGTCTACTATCTGTTGTTTGTATTGGAAGATAGGCAATGTTTTTCTCAACTCTGAAAGCTCAGTTTTCTTTTCCATCCGCGGCTTCTTTTGATTTCTGGCATTGTTCAAGTATTCCATGTTTTTCAGCAGATCTGTATCCAAATTTTCGTACTCTGTGGCAGCATCAACAACTTGCTTTTTGGCATTTTTGTCTTCAAGTAATCCGGATTTTCTTGCAGAGTTTCTGGTGAAGAGACCGTGAGTATCTTTACTGAATGTTGGAAGTTTTGGCTGGTAGTCTACTTTATCATCACCTTCCTTCAAGGAGCCAGTATCCCCAGTCAACCCTTTCAGATGATTATACTTTAAAAAACTTGGAATCGCTTTTTTTTGAGTATTATCTTTTAGTATTACAATTTCCTCCTCGTCATCTTCCTGGTATCTCTTAATCTTATCGTTTTCAGGTTTAGGCAAAATAATGGTTTCTATTTCTTTGACATTGCTACCCAAACCAAAAGAATCCAACCACGTTGACAGGTTTTTTGAGTTTTTCTCAGCATTAGCTATCAGGTATTTGCATATCTTTTCCAATTTGTTACCCTCAGCGGACTGGAGCTTTTTCTTCAAAGACTCATTGGTTTCTAATACATTTTTGAGTCTCTCTAGCTGAATGTCGTTCTTAGATTCATAGTTCTTGTATAAGAGATTACCCAGCTTTTGTAGCTTCCAAAAAGGCAGATTGTTGTTCTGTAAATCTAATCCGCCATTACTGAACAACTTTATGGCCTTTTCCTTGTCGTAGTTATTTGTCTTAAGTGTGTCTATAAACTTGTCTTGTATATACGTCAAAACCAGTTCCTTTTCTTTGGTGGTTTTCAGCACATGCTTCAAATCCAAGAATCTGAGTAGCTTTTCTTCCAAACTCAGAGTGTCATCATACAAGTAGCTATTGCTATTGTTATTTTTGTATGTGTTATTTCTGTAGGCATTGTTGTTTTTTTGAAACCTCCCGTTATTGCCATTAGAATCCTGATTGTAACGCTTCATGATTGTTTCTTGGTTTGTTGGGTCTTTATGTTTTTCAATGAGATGCTAAACAATTATTGCTAAGAAAAAAAAAATGATAGACGAAGATTTAGAATTGTTTGCGCCAAAACGTACGTTTTCACGTGACATCACACTAAAGAATGCTTTTTTGAAAATTTACTAACAATTGCACTTAATTAAAATCATTTATATATATCATCTAACAGGCTAAATTGACTTTCTTAAATCCTTGTCTGCAATTATGAATTGTTTTGGAGCTTTGTTTTTGCTCAAAACAACTATATCAACGTCACCAACAGAGGCAGGCATTCTCAAGTTGATTTCCTTCAAACACATCTTGGCTAGTTCCACACCTTCTTCTTCTGTTAAGTTGGTTCTATAGTGGTGATCTAACAAAGCCATGGCATAGAAGGCAGCGTAACCTTGGACAACATAAGGTTGCTTGACCATGGTTCCTAAGTAGTCAATCATGTACAAGTCTCCATCCGCACCAGCAATAACTAAATTGACTTGGTATGGCTTTCTGGATCTTAAAGACTTGGCTAGTTCAAGTCTTACAAAGTTGGCTATGTTTTTTGTTGATAGAACAGCTTCTTCGTCTTTATTTTCTTCTGTGTTACTGACAACTTCTCCGTCCTTGAAAGATATGGTAGGCAACTGAGCAAAACTATTTTCGTATAGCTTGACGTTGGCTTTGATGTATGCAGCAAAGTGGGCAGTATCACCAGCTTCACCAACTATACCCATGGCTATTTTATCACTAAGCATTATGTACTTTCTATCTTGGTGGTTCATTATAGAGATACCTCTTGCGAAGTTTCTGGAGGTGACCAAAATAGTTTCTTTTTCTGTTTTAATACCGAATAGCGCGTCCATATTTGTTTGATTATATTATTTTTGAGACTATTGAAGAATGATCTTTATTTAATGACTGGTTTATGTTTTCTATAGCAAATAAGTTGTCTTAGAAAAGGTTCCTGGGGGAAAAAAACAAAGAAAGTTGTTTTAATAATCAGTTATGATATATTTTTGGGATTATCTTAATCCCTTCTTTTTTTATAGTATTCATTTAGATTATGATTACAAGAATACATTTTGCCACCCACCTAAACAGCTCGTGAACCACACTCTTGTTTTTTTTTTGGGAGAAGCAAATAAAAAAAATACTATCAAGTGTTAGCTGTCGGATATAATCAATCACGTGTAGTAGTAATAGCGTGTGGCTGATTTGTCAAGCAGTGAGTAATTATTAATACACTCGCAGCTTGTTCCTCATTATTTTTTTGTAGCCTAACCAAAAACTTGGGCAGTTGAGCCTTAATTTCTGTAATGCCCTTTTTTAGTATTAGTATTATTTTTTTTTTTTTTTGTATTTAAGGTTACCCTATTTTTACGTTTAACCTTCTTCGTTGGTACATTCAATGTTTTGAATTTATATATTAATTTACCCAAAAAACAAAAAAACAGTCCCCTCTCTTTCAATCAGCTACCATGGATAACAAGCAGAAACGTCAGAGCTCAGATTCTAATCATTACACTCCAGAAGGATCTGTTAAAACCAGAAAGTTCTCAAAATGGATGAAAAAGCTAGTTCAACCAGGCCACAGTGACCATACCAGGCAGTACATAAGACCAAGGGCTTTACCTACACCTAAGACAGCAAATCCGCGTCCTAGTGGAGGCTCTAAACAAGTAAACAATACTATACCCCAAAACAGCGATCATGAATCCGTTGATGATAATGCATCAGATAACTTCTCTGTTCAAGGCATGTACTCCATACAAACAGCAAACTTAGGCAAAAAACAAGGTTTGTCCCTGGACAAGTATCCGTCTTCTGAAGACGAAAAAGATCCTCAAAGTGGCGCTTTCAGCAAAGATGAAATTGGTAATAAAGATATACCATACCAAAAACTAGATACGGAGTCTAGAGTTTCAGCAACGACAATATCAACAAGAAACTATCCAATTTGTAGCATTGATGAGCATCAGGAGTTAAAGTTGGAGCAGTCTTCGAAGTTTTCAGACAAAAATTCGATTACTTCTGATGGCGGCGCTTCCATTACCGGACAAGAAACCATCAATTCTAGTCTATTGGGAATACCTCCGCAGAGTATTCTAGATAACGGAAGATTTAATAGTGCAACAACAAACCAAAGACTTCCTAACACTACCCCATCCATGGCTTCTCAAAGTGTCAAAAACTATAAACTATTCCCTAAATCCCATGCGACTCACAACTCAGAACACTTTTCCAGCGATAACCATACTATAGTCTCTCTTTTCAGCGGTGTTGGCACTACAACAAGCCATTTCAACTACTTCTACGACAAAAACAACGACTTGAGATCGGAAACTAACAGTGAGAGTAATTCAGCTGTCAATGAGAGGATTTCTATGTAATTTTTGTGTGTTTGCACATTGCTATATATATATATATTAGGATTGCTAGAAATGATAAGATATCGCGGCTACTAGCTTATTTTTTTTTTTGGTTTGCTTTTTTGAGAAGTGCTGTTTACGAAAAAGGAAACTATGAAGTTTTAATCATTACTCCGGAAAGTGCTTAATTTCTTATCTATATAATAAAGAGAAAAAATACCTCAGAATTAGGCAATTGTGAAATAGTCTTATACTTTTGTAAACAAAATCAGATAGAGGGTTATACTCTAGTCTTCAATGATGAGACAACAGTAACTACAATCACCATTCAACTATAAAGCACAATGCAAAAGAGTAGATCACATTCGTTTTCAAAAGTAGGATACTTTATTCTACTTTTTCTCCTTGTAGCCTCAAACTTTGCTGAAGCACTGTTTGATAAACAAAACGCTGATTTTGCAAATTTTGAACAAGCTCAAATATACGATTATCTTGCTGACGATATTAATTTCTACGTCCCACCGAGTTATCCTGCTCCATTGACTGGTAGACTACAGTTGACATATGAATGGTCCGATGCTATTGCAAAAGCCAGAGACATTGTTTCAGTCTTAAGTATCACTGAAAAGGTCAACTTGACAACTGGAATTGGATACGGTTCTGGTGTTTGCCAAGCCAATTTGGGGACCATAGAGAAACTAGACATCAATTCTATTTGCTTCCAAAGCGGTGCACATGGTGTTTCCAATACAGACTTTGTCACCAACTTCCCTTCAACTCTAGCTGCAGGCTCTACTTTTAACAAAGACTTGGTTTATGAATTGGGTACAGCTGTTGCTAGAGAAAGCAAAACCAAAGGTGTTGATGTTCTTATGGGTCCTGGATTGAATGTTGGCTACCATGCTGCTGGTGGTCACAACTCTGAAAACTTTGGTTCTGAACCATATTTGGTTGGCAAGATGGCATCAGCCTTTATCAAAGCTTCAAGCTATGAAGGTGTGCTAACCTGTCCAAAAAGCTTGATTGGATTTGAACAAGAGCACTTTAAACACGCCAACGAATGGGAAAATGGGAAATACAATGATTTGAAAGCGTCCTTGGACGTGCAAATCACAGACAAAGTGATGCATGAAACCTACTTGTGGCCGTTTGCAGATGCCGTCAGGGCAAATGCTGGCTGTTTTGCTTGTTCATATAATAAGATAAATGGAACCTATGCGTGCGAAAACTCCTACTTGATCAATCATTTGTTAAAAGAAGAGCTAGGTTTTCAAGGATTTGTTGTGAGTGATATGGGTGCTATAAAATCAGGTGTAGACTCTGTTTTAGCAGGTGCTGATGTAAATATTCCAGGTGAAGTTTTTGGTGATTATGCAAGTGGTAACTCCTTATGGGGACCTTCATTAACACGTGCTATTTACAATAATACAATCCCACAATATAGACTAAACGATATGGTCACAAGATTGTTAGCTGCGTTTATTGTTAACAATGTTCAGATCCCATTGAGCAATGACCCTGATGAAGAGCCAAACTTTTCCTCATGGTCAAAGTTAACTTACGATAAAGAATATCCATTCCAAAGCTACGGTTCGGTTAAGCAAGTTAACAAACACGTTGATGCTAGAGACAAGTTCACGGAAAAAATAGCCTTAAAAACAGCAAGAGAGGCTATTGTATTGTTGAAGAACAAAAAGTCTGCTTTACCCATTAGCGATGAAGATGGCTACAACAGAATGCTAATTGCTGGCTTAGGAGCTGTTAGAAGTCCCGAAGGCATTGATGTTGAAGAAGCTTTGTCTGTTGATGGAGCCATATACCAGTCGTGGGGTCCAAACAGTGTAACTTCTTTTAACGCTATAAACCCATCAGATGTCGTGTACAAGAATGCTGTTGAAAGAGGCATATTGGCAGATGTCATAACTGATGAGTATGACTTAGGCAACATTGAAAAGTCTGCAGAATTAGCAGATGTTGCTATTGTCTTTGCATACGCAAATGCGGGTGACAGCAGCTCTGAAGTTGATGATAATCACGGTGACAGAAAAAACTACACGCTGTGGGCTAATAACGTTGACATGATCAATTCAGTTGCTGATAGATGCGGAAATACAATAGTTGTTATCAATTCGCCAGGTCCAGTTGACTTAGAAGCCTTCATCGATCACAAAAATGTTGTTGGTGTTTTGTGGAGTGCTCCGTTAGGCCAATTCTATGGCCAGGCCATTGCTGACATTATATTTGGCGACTACCAACCAAGTGGCAATTTACCATTCACATTTGCTAAGCACACTGAGGGCTATGTTGATGTCATTGACAGTGTACCATCAAATGGACAGCCAGTAGATGACTTGAACAGATTGCTGGATTACAAGTATTTTGATGAAATGAATATTACGCCAAGATACCCATTCGGCCATGGTTTGACTTACACCAAGTTTAAGCTATTTGGGCTAACAATAAGCCAAAAGAGAAAACCATCAATTGATTTATCAAAGCCAGATCCATACTTGGATCCTTACTTCTTTAAGAATGCCAATATCGAAGATCCATCTGAAGCCCTATTTCCATTTGGTGAGTTCAAGCAAGTGCCTGGACACATCTACCCGTACTTGTATAACACAAATGTGTACTCCTCGTATTCATATGAGTATCCAGCTGGCTACAAGCCTTATACTGTTTGTGATTATGAAAATGAAAGCTGTGATGCACCACCCAAGGCCGGAGGCGGTTTAGGGGGAAACCCTGACTTGTATGAGGTTTTGTATAAGATCAAAGCGATGGTTGAAAACATAGGTAAGTATGAGGGGTATTATACAGCGCAGTTGTATGTTGGGTTCCCAAGAGGCAGCTGCTCGCCATCAACAGAGGTTCGTCAGCTAAGAGGAATTGACAAGGTCTATGTGAAAAAAGGCTCCAAAAAGAAAATCAGATTCGAATTGACCACGAGAGACTTGAGTTATTGGGATGTTGATGACCAAACATGGGTTATTTACCCAGGGGTTTACAAGATCTATGTTGGATCTTCTTCTAGAAAGTTCGATTTGGTTGATGAGATAGCCATAGGTGAGCCAAAAGCCTGAGGCTGATTTTATTATTATTGTTTTCTTTTTTTTTTCTTTTGGTAATTTTGAAAGAATGGGTATGAAAAAAGGGTAGCCTTTATTGCATTTTGCAATAAAACGTGGGGGACACGTGTACCTCATCTTAATTGAAGCGTTAAATTGCATTTCTGTTTTTTTTTTTTACTTTTTTCAGTGGTGGAGTTAACACTGGGCCAGAGGCTTTGGTGGGAGAAAAAAAAAACTAGGTGAACAAATAGCTTAGATTACAAATTGCGTGTTCCTTCATTAATCTTATCAATCTATTTAAACAAGGACTTATTGATTAACAAAGAATAAGCTGTAACAAAAACAAAGCAAAAACTCCGTAAAAAAGTAACCCTCGAAATAATAAACTGCATTTTTTTTATTACTAAACAAAAATATTAATTAATATAAATGCCATCTCCTGCTGAACAATTTAAACAATCAATTGAAGTGTCTAAACCACACAAGAACAGACTAGGTCAGATTGAAGTTGACTACAACAAGCCAATTGACAAGGATGCCCCGCCAGTCATCCAATCCATCCCGCTAAACCACGAGTACAGCGAGGCTGCTCTGACTTTGAGTTTGGATGCTTTGAAACAAACAGAAGCCTTGGGGAACAAGTATATTTTCTGGCATCCATTTTCCGGGATCATCGCTACTTTGGTAGCATCGGCATATTTTAGCAGAAACCAACTTTACCATCTGCAAAGGGTTCCAGAAGAAAGTGTTTGGAGCTATTTGTGGAAAAACTTACTGAAAAATAAGGAAACCCTTGCTGGAGGATTGATCTGGATATTGGCTGTTGGTACTGTTATTTTCAAGTTCCTAACAATCATAAACGAAGACTACTTCAGAGAAAAAATAAGAGAAGTCAATGACGAGAATGGTTTGGGTGTGTTTGGATTTGATGTTTCCAAGTACATCATCGATGATTCCTACTTGAACGATAAGGTTATTTTGAAAAACAACGTCAATGTCATCATCTACAGAAATACCCCAATTGCCTCTGTTGTGTTGAAGACACCTACCTTGGACGTCCAAAACGAAGACGACGATCTGATTGAAGTTGAAAGAAAGGCCGAGATCACCACTCTTTCATGCAGAAGAGTGTACTTGAAGTCTGGTATTCTAGAGGACTTGATCAACTGGGCCAAGAGAAGATGTCTGGACTTGAACGACTCCATATACGATAAGACCAACAAGGTCAAGGGGCAATCTGTTTACGCCAATGAACTGATTGAGACTCTGGTTTTCAAAACCTACTCCTTTGAGTTCGGCTTGGAGAAGCTGATGGAGGGCAGTGGTTTCAAGCTCCAAAAGCTGCAGAAACTTGACTCCAAGAAGAGAAAGCTGAATGTGCTGTTGAATGCCATCGGGGTCAGAGAAAAGGTCTGGGAAATAGCTGTGCCTATCAAGGAATAAGCGGTTGTATATATGTGTTCTATCAGCTGTTGTGTGAGTAGACTGATAACTGATGATCATCAAAATCTGTAGAAGTAGCTGTTTTTTCTTAGGCGTATATTTTTTCATGGCTTCCCTCCCACTGCCATTATATCTATTTTTTTTTTTTTTGATCCAGAGACACCAAAAAGTTATCAAAGGATTTTCTCTTTTTTTTGGTGCGTGAAAAATTTTCGATATTTAAATATTTCACCTAACAAACAACAACATATTTTGGTGTTTTTGGATCATTTTTGTTTTTGTTGTTTTTTTTTAATATATTTACAATATTTCACTATCACAGACTGTTATTGTATTTGGTGTTCCTTTATTTCTTTTTTGTTACCATATACAACCAAAACTACTTGCACCTTCAATCCAACAGAAAGCTTGTTTGTTCTAGCAATTTTTTGATCCAGCAGAGCAACTCCACAATCTCCAAATACATATAAACAATGCTTGGAAGAAAATCAAGCGCCGGTGTAGGTCTCGATGGTGGCTTGCCAATCAGCAACGGCGGATCCAGAAAGTCCAGTGTGATTTTGAACAACCCAAAGGTTAGAAATGCCTCCACAAGTAAATACCCTTCCAGCGGCAGCAGGCTAGTGTCTGAAACCAATGGTTACGATACAGGCAGATCATTTTCGTTGAGCAATGATGAGCCAAACAACAAGAATAGATCCTTCAGCAACTTCAATGTATTCCAAAGAAGCTCCTCCAATAGAAACGACAACTACATTGAAAAGGAAATCGACAAGTTCAACATGAGGTACGGGTCAAGCAACAGCAGCAGAAAGCCTAGTGTTATGAAGAAGCTAAGAAACTTCTCATCTGAAGTTGTTGAGGAAATCAACGAAAAGAGAATCATAAATAGAAGATTGACCTTGGGAAATCTATTCTGGGGGCTGGTAATATTTGCTGTTTTGTTCTGGTTGTTGATCATTAGACCAATCACATACCTGTTTGCCAGTGGGTCCGTGAAAAGCTTTGAAAATATTAAGTTCATGAACGAGTTTACCTCAGACGAACTGTTCATGGCCTCCCACCAATCACAGGTCTCTAAATTTGAAAACGAAAAGTTCTCCTTGAGATTGCCTTACCTAGATACCCTCCACAATAACTTCTACATCACTGGCTCTCCAATCATCAAAAATACCAAGTATGTCAGATTATTAGAAAAAGGAAATATCGGTAAACACTCCGTATTGCTATCCAAAAATACCTTGCCTTCTGATTTCGAAATCCAAATGTCCGTTTCCTTAGAACCAGGTACTTTCAAGCTTAAGAAACAAGTCGCCAACAAGAGACCTGGTGATGGGTTCTCCATATTCTTCACTCAGGAAAGCGACGAATTTGTGACCAAGTACCCAACTTCCCACGAAGAGAGAAACAGAATCTTGGAACAGACAGGTGTTGATACCAGAAACGTTGACTTGATGGGTATTCCTAAGAACTTGAAGTCCGACAACATTGTTCTGGATTTCTTTGAAAACGGCGAGGTTGTCAACACAAACGACAACAGATGGAATGGTTTGAAGACTCCGCATCTGTCTTGTTTATCTGTTTCTGCCGATGGTAACGAATACAACTACCAAGACGATGGTCTGTCCATTGCTCACGATATGGTCTCCTTGGACGACTCCATCTTCACTGCTAGAGGTGACATGGAATACAACCCAACCAAATTCAAATTGAGAATCATCAGAATTTCCTCCTTGATCTTCAAGATTGACATCGATTACTCAGGAACCGGCAAGGACTGGCAACAGTTGATGAACTTTGAGAATCTAAACAGCAGAAACAAATTGTTCGAATCCTTTGTCAGAGGAGGCAGCAACTTGAGATTTGGTATTTCTGCATTGAACGGTGAGCAAACTGCCAACTTCCAAATCAACGACTTGAGAGTATACAACTACATCTGGGAGAATCCTATGGACTTGGTTGGCAACGACGGCTTGAAGTTAGAGTACCTATTGGACTTGTATAGAAGAGAGATAACCACCTCCGGCAAAGACGGATGGTTTGACCTGAACAGTTTATACAGAAAACAAGGTTTATTGCCAAAAGACTTCAACCAGAAGAAAATGAAGCTTGATATGAGACAAAAGGCCATTGCCAACTCCAAGAGCGACAAGAAAACCGTTTTGAACAACGGCAGAGTAAGCCAGAATAAAATGAACTTGAACACCAACAATAATAGCAACAATAGCAGCGGTAAGATTTTCTCCTTCAAAGCATTGGTAGTGAAGATCATCAAGGTCCTATTCTGGTTCACCGTCTTAGCCGTGGTTGTATACTTCATAACCTTGTTCCAAAGAGTTCAAAAGAAGAAAATGAGAAAGTCTAGAGTGTCCAGTAAGAGTGCTGAATTATTATAAAAATATTACTACAAAAAGAGAAGAAGAATACGTCTACGGTATCATACTCTACTACGATAAATAAATAAATAAATAAAGAGAAAACAAGCATGGGGATTTTTGTAAGGACAAATGCACTGCTTTGGTAACATACAACTTTGAAAGAAAGAAAAATAAGCATAATCTCTAACACAAACATTGAAGATTCTACAATCCATTATATACTAGGTTTATTTAACAGAGAGAATTTTGTTTAATTATTATATTTTTTTTTTTGGTTCCTAATTTTAAAATAAAAGGCGAGTTCCAGAACTGTCAGATTCTCCTATTACGAAAAAAAAAAAAAGAAAAAAGCAACATGACGATTGATTAAATTTTTTTGTTCACAATTAGAAATGATATTTTGAAAAAAAAAACCAAAACATCATCATCATATAGCAATGGCCGCCACTGCTCCTAAGAGAACTCCAAAAGTATACTTGATCAGACACTCTGAAACTGAATGGTCCAAGTCTGGGCAATTCACCAGCTCCACTGACTTGGAATTGACTCCAAACGGTGTAGAAAAAATCACCTTGCTGGGTGAAAAGCTGCACACAATCATTGACTTCAGCAAAATCAAGTACATATTCTCCTCTCCAAGAAAGAGAGCCAAAGACACTAAGGACTTGATTTTCAACAAAGAGGACCTTGAGCACTGTAACTTCATCATTGATGAGGACCTAAAAGAGTGGGAATACGGCCAGTATGAAGGTTTGTTGACCAAGCAGATCCTAGCTATGAGAAAGGAGCAAGGACTGGGTGATTCTTGGAACATCTGGAACCAAGGGTGCAAGAACGAGTTTAACCCAAAGGGTGAGTCTACTGAGGAAATTGGATTCAGACTGTGGAAGTTCATCAAGAAAATCCAAAAAATCCAGGAAGCCGGCATGCAAACCAACGATGATTGCGATATTGTTATCTTTGCCCACGGCCACTGTTTGAGGTACTTGGCTGCTTTGTGGTTCATGGCTGTCAACGTCATTGACAAGTTTGACAAGGGTTTGATTGAGGGACCATCCGAAGTCAACGGGTGTGCCAAGCTTGTCAAGCTTTCTGGCAATACCATGGATGTCTTCGATTTCAACAATAAGTTTGCTGAAGAAAAGTATATCGATGAGTCCTTCAGAATACAAAACCAAGAGGCTTTGCCATACTACATCCATCTAGTTGATAATCCTTGGTTTATGTTGGATGCTGGTGGTGTCACTTGTTTGTCATACTCCCACCACAGCATTAAGGAACCTTCCTTGAGATTAAACCTACTAGAGTTGTAATTTAATTTTATGAATTTCAAAAAGATATTACACCTTGTGTAACGTTTTGCTATTAACAAGTTTTTTTTTATATACATGTATATGCACTTATAATTGAATCATATGTCACCTCCACCGTAGCTGCCAACCATGAAACCATTACCGTTGGAGTGTCTACTGAAGTAATCAAAGTCAATAGAGATGGTTTGGCAAATGATAGCCAGACGTTCTTCCGGGGTCAGCACTCTGCCGTAGTCAACCGCAGCCGGGTCCAGCAAACCTTGGAAGCTCAAGTTGGGATCGAATCTGAGAACATAAGTACCCACATCAGTCAAGAACTCCAGACCCAGTCCTGCCCAGTTTCTATCAACACCACCATTGATCAGGCCGCTGTTGTTTCTGTTGTAGAACTCCCATGAAAGTAAAGGCGCATCACACTCGGCGTACTTGTCCAGGTATCCCTCCTCGCTGCTGTCTTTTGCAAACAAGTCGTACTTACGTCTCCACAGGTGCCACACCTGTTTGCTTTCCGCAACGACCTCGCTCTCTTCCTGTTCATGGACGACGCACTGGACTTTTGAGTTGATGATCTTGAACCCCCTTTCAACAGTAAGGCTCGGGTCATGCTCCATGTGGTTGACTGGCCAGAACTGCATCTTAAACGGTCTCCGTGTCCGCATCAGCTGTCTCTGGACAGTAGACCATATCCCACGCTCCTCCTCCTTAAAGACACCAAGCTCGTAACCATGCGCATTAAACACCCTGTATATGTTACGCTGCTCAAAGCCTAGAATCAAGTTCATGTACTCGATTTCTCTTTTGAAAACCAGAGTCGGCTCGTTCAGCAATGGGTGGACTGAGAAGATGGTTCCGGAAGTCTGGGGCTTGCCGTTTGGTGGTATGATTTCGGGATTTGGTATGTAAGTAGGCTCGGGTGCTTGTTTTGGGTAGACTCTTCTGCGCGGCCCACCCTGTCTTGGCCTGAATGAGTGCTTTTGTCTTCTGGCGATCAGAGATGTGTATGTGTTGTTTGGGTGGACATGCAGCTGTCTCGTGTACTTGAAAAGATGGCTAAGACCTTGCATTATCTGTAAAGTGGTTGTTTGTTTTGGTCCTACAACGTTATATATTTATGTAATCATGTAAGGAAAAAAAAGAAACAAAACCTTCCCCAACCCTTTTTTTTTAATCATCAAACACCGTTTCATTATGCCAAAAGTGCGAATGAAAGAAAAAGAAGGCAGATGCAAAAAGCATTGGAAATTGTTATTTTTAAAAAAGCGAACTGAGGGTATTTTAACTAAAATCATTTATATACTAAAGAGTAGATAACGTTCGCTTGGGTAGGAAAAGAATGCACTGTGTGTGGGTATTTAATAGGAATAATATTACAAGAGACGACAACCTTTATCGTTTATTTTTTATTTTTTAATTGGGAAAGAGCAAACATAACACATCTCTGGTAGGAGAAAGTGTTATCTTGAAGGGTATAATTTTTTTTATGTTATTTTTTTAAAGTGCAAAGAAATTTTTGATCTTGTATGTGCAAGTAGCTAACAGCCTCTTACATTTTCTTCTTTGATTGAAGCCTAAATTGTAATATTGAAGCAATGGTTACAAAGAGTAAGACATGTCTTTAAATCAAAAAAGTGTTGGTACAACTTTTTCTTAATATTAAATTGATGAAAAGCGATTGATTTAACAAGGCCTTTGACAGTCAATCTAATAGAAAACAATATCAACAACACCGGAAGTAACAGTGAAGGTACAACCATCGGAACCGGAACCACCAGTGTAGACATTGTTGACGTAAGAACACTCACCGTTGGTGGTGGCACCATCTCTGGCAACAAACTTGACGTTGTAGTTAGTACCGGCTTCGTTGTTTGGGTTTGGAATCAAGGATAGGTAAGTAACACCGTTCAAAGAACCAGAACCAATGACTAATGGAGCCCAGTTACCAACAGTGGTGCCTGAGGTGGACCAGATACAACCATCTTCAACAGAAACACCAGCGTTGTTAACGTAGTATTGAGCGGAGGTTGGCTTACCGTTCCATTGGAAGTAAGAGTCTTCGTCAACAACGGAGACAGCAGCAGAGCTTTGGGAAGATAGCAAGGTTGGGACAACCATGTTTTCGGAACCTGGGTAGTCAGTTCTACACAAGGCAATGTCTTGGTCGATTTCAGACTTGAAGTAGGCAGTGTTTTCACCACCGACACATAAGCTGTCGAAGTTAGAGTTGGACTTGTATAGGTAACCATCAGTACCACAGTACAAACCACCAACGGTTCTACCATCGGATGGTTGGTTAGAAGGCCATTGGGTCTTGGATTGACCAGCTTCACAGGCGTAAGAGCAGTAGAAGCCAGATTCACAAGTGGTAGAGGTTTGACCGTCCATGTTCATGATGGAGGCGTAACCACCCATACCAATCCAGTCAACAGCAATGACACCGGATTGTTGAGCTAAGGTATCGAAGTCAGTACACTTGATGGTACCATCAGTGAAGCTGGAAGAAGAGCCAGAAGAAGTGGTGGAGTCATCAGAGCTGGAGGAGTCATCGGAAGATGATGGGGTGTAAGCAGCTTCAACAGCAGTGGTAGGAGCAGCAACATAAGCGGAAGTGGCTTCAGGAGCAGCAGTGGTGGCGGCAGCTTCAACGTTGTCCATGTTGACAACAGCATTGGCATTGACACTGGTGGCTTCAGCAATGAAGGAAGTAGCAACAACTTCACCGGCCTTGTTGTAGTATTCAACAACAGTACCGACAGCGTCTCTGGCTTGCTTGTGGTCATGGTGTCTCTTGGCTGGCTTGATGGTGGTGAATTCTCTGTTGTGGTTAACAGCAGAAACGGAAGCGGCTAAAGTAGCGATAATTGGTAAGTACAACATTTTTTTTTTTTAATTAATAAGATTTTTTTTTTGTTAAAAAGAGCAAATATGGGACTATATTGATTATTCAATGTAGTTTTTGTTTTTTTGGTTTTTAATGGTTAAGGAATGACTATGGTGAGATTTTTCTTGGGTAACTAACAGTTAAACTGGGTTTATAATTAACAAAGAAAGGTTATTAAAAAAGAGCAGACAGGTGTAGTTATTAAACTAGTTTATACTATTATTCTTTAATTGAACTGGTTTTTTTGCAGTATTTCTAAAGCTGAAAAATTATTATTTTATATTTGCTAGATCTATCACAAATATAAATTTAGCAACCATGAACATCTTTCTTATATATTAAATGGAAAAAAAAGCCCCAAGTAATATATGAGTGTCATTTGTCCATCTTTTTTTTTTTATATATTGGCCTAAGAAAAAAAAATTATGGAGAAAAAGCGAAGATCTAGTGTAAATTAAGCGTCTTTTGATCTGCCAAAAGAGGAAAAAAAGAGAGAATGGGATCATTTAATGTATATTTTTTTCCTAATAAAAAAAAGCCCTGTTGGGTAGGCTGAAGGCAAATATGATTTCTACAGCAAAAGGCAAAAAAATAACACGCACTTAATTTTTACTTTTTTTTTTTTTTTGGCTCATTAACACCTTTTGCTTAGAAAAAGACGCATAACTGTCCTGTCTAGACAAAAATGCCCCAACCGTTTTTGGTGTATTAGGTGCATTCCATTTATGGAAAATTCACTCACATGTCTCTTTTGGGAATGCAAATTGGATTGTCTTTTTTTTTTCCTTTTGGCTCCCAAAAAAGAAACCAAAATGTAGCCATTACGGGAAAGAAGCTGTTTTTTTGGGGTAACTTGTTGGTATTTGCCGAGAATGGGCATAAAATGCATGTGTGCGTTGTTTATATGCGTTTTATGCTAATGGTCACGTTTATAACCGCTACCATGTTGTTTTTACACCAAAAATATTTTTATGTGTAAAAAAAAAATTTTCCCTTAAGCAAAACTAACACTTTCTTCTTTTTGGTGATAATTGCTCTAGGAAGATAATCGCTTATATGTTGTTAAAAACTTTAAAAAAATATATATAAAATAACAATTTATTCCACTATTTTTATTTTTTAAAAAAAAAGGAAGTATAGAAAAATCCAAAAGACAAAGCCTAATTACAATAAAACATAAATGTCTGCTATATCATTAGTCAATGTACAACTATTAAACAATCCAGCTAAGTTCACTGACGACTTCAAGCTAGAGATCACCTTTGAATGTACTGAGCAATTGAAACACGATCTGGAATGGAAACTGACGTATGTTGGCTCCTCCAAGTCTGCTGACCACGATCAAGTTTTGGACTCGATCCTTGTTGGTCCTATTCCAGTTGGCGTTTCGAAGTTTGTAATGGAGTGTCCACCTCCAAACCACGAAATCATCCCACAACAAGAAGTGGTCTCTGTCACTGTTATGTTGTTGAGTGGTTTGTACAACGATAAAGAATTTGTAAGAGTGGGTTACTATGTGAATAACGAGTATGAAAAAGACGAATACAAAGAAGAACCACCTAAGAAAGTCATCATTGAGGAAGTATCCAGAAACATATTAGTCAACAAGCCAAGAGTCACCAAATTCAATATTCCGTGGGACAACGAAGAAGACAAGGACTCTGACAAAAAGGAGTTTGACAAACAAAACGAAGAGGCTGAGGAAGAAGAAGAAGACGATGAAGAAGAGGCATATGCTGAACAAGACACAGATGCCAGCGACTACAGCGGTGAGGAGTCCAACGAAGAAGAAGAAGAGGAGGAAGAAGTATTGGAAGAGGAAGAGTTAGAGGAAGATGATGATGAAGAAGACGAGGAACCAGAAACCAAACGTCAAAAGACCAAATGATTGCTTTCTGGAAAGAAAAAGATGACAGAATCATGCTTTTATATACACCATTTTTAAGATTAGGACCTAGAGATAACCACGATAAGTACATTACTGGTATGAGATTTTTTTACATTTTAAAAAATAAAAATAGTTTATTGTGAAATTACGCGTCTTGGTGTGTCCTTTCCATTTTTTTTTGAAACAACACGCCCTTCTCAAAGCCTACACACGTGCACTGCAACTCGTGATATTTTTTTTCCACCCGATCCACAAACAAAAAATGATGAAGGCTTTCAGTAACTGCACACACAAAAACTACATATTCTGAAGGGTATCTGGTATAGTAATTCAGCTTACAAGAGAGCTACTCTCACTCCAAACAGAATATAACCTTACTGGTCTCCAAAACGAAACAAAAAAAAAACAATCAAGTACCCACATAGTTTTTTATTGAGCTTAGTACCCAGAAGCAATAATAAACTTCTTTACAATCTTAATACAACTATTATTTTAAAGGTAAAAACCAGTATAACCTCAAAGCTTCATACTTCTTTTTTCCCATAACTATGGACGTCAATAAACGATCAAAAGACTCACAAAATGCTAATAAGTTTAGTTCATATAAAATTCTTTCGAAATTGGGGCATGGTGCATACGGAACTGTATACAAGGCTCAGCACATAACCACCAAAGAGGTCTTGGCCATTAAGGCTGTTCAGGTGGAAGAAGATGAGTTCATTGAAGATTACATGACGGAAATAAACTTGGTACAGAACTTGTCGCACAAGAACATAGTCAAGTGCTATGGATTTGAAAAAAGAGTCAATAGGGAAGAATCAAATAACAATGCATTCAGAAGACGAATAAAATCCCAAAGATGCGAGCTTTTGATATTTTTGGAGTACTGCTCGAACGGGTCTTTAAAGGATATGATGTGTGATGAAACAATCTTTCCAGGGAATTTCATTCCGGAAAATCTTGCAAAGGGCTACATCAAACAGACTCTTGAGGGTTTGAAGTACTTGCATGATCAAGGGGTCATCCACCGAGACATAAAATGTGCAAACTTGCTTGTATCATCAAACGAAAATATCATAAAGCTAGCGGATTTTGGTATTTCTACACAAATCACCAATACTTTGAAGTCAGGAGTGCGAAACGGAAACGAAGGCGTTGCCATGACCTGCATAGGCTCGCCTAATTGGATGGCTCCTGAAATTCTGCTGGGACAGGGTGCAACTTCCAAATCGGATATTTGGTCGTTGGGGTCCACTCTTGTCGAAATGCTCACTGGAAAACCACCTTTTTACAACTTAAATAATAGAGAAGCAGTTTGCTATGCCATTGTTCATGACTATTTCATCTTTACCAAAAAAGACAGAGAAAGATTAAGCTCAAGATCATTGCTCTTTGTGGATTACTTGTTCAACAAAAATATCTTCGAAAGACCTAGTGCCAAAGATCTTCTTGAAAAGAAGTTTATAGATTCGACCAAAAATAGCAACTGGCTCTTTGAGGAAGAAGATGACGTGCAACTGAAAAACGACAAACTAAGGAAGTTCAGAGAGGCTGATAATGAAAGCCACTTGTCTATGTTTGATGATGATTTCATAGCTGTTGAGAACTCCATGCATGGAAATCAAAAGGACAAATTTGAAACTGGTTCAAGTATGGCTTTGCAGGACTCACCATTTAAACCAAAAAAGACTCCAAAGGAATTTAATTCCAATAGCTTGAAAGAGGCATTTGTATCCTTGGCAAGATCGGACTTTCTCATTGAAAAAATGGAAACCGAAAGACTCAACAGCTTTGAGTTTTTAAAAATTATTGAAGAATTAAACAATAATGACTTAACCAGGTTGATTTTGAATAAGTTGATAGTATTTAGAAAAAGTACCACCTTGGACTACAACTTGATGACTTTTTTCAAGGTAGTATTTGGGAAAATCGACAAGCTTGGATTAGAAATGACTTCCAAGATCAAAGCCCTTTTACACAAGTTCTTGAGTCTGAATGGATCTAATTGTTTGGTTCTTTACTGGAATCAAATTCTAAATGACCCCACACCAGACAACTTGAAGGCCATAAAGATGTGGATATACATATGCTTGATGAACAATGGACTTGACAAGCTGGTTTTTTCGCCATTGATCATAAATTTTTTGCATAAGCTAACGTTGACATTTGAAGGCATTGATATGATTGTGTGGAATTTGGTCTTGAAGACGTCCTTCTATGTTATCAACAAGTACGGTGACTACTACATCAGCACATTCAACCCATTGATAGATTATCTAGTGAAAATAGAACAGTTTGAAAACGACAAAGACTTGGAAATGTTTAAGCTATTTTTTTTGAAGATTACTGAAATAAATGCACACATGACCACTTCTCAAATAAAGAAGCTAGTGACAAAGAAGATTAGCAAAGCACAAACAAAAACCTGGAATTACTTCCTGGTGAAAGTATTGAATAATATTCTCAGAAATGCCAATGAGAAAAAATCAACCCATGAGCTGGATAATGATTTGAAGGTAAAGTCCATTGAGAACAAGAGCATCTTTATTCTGAATAATTTTTTCAGCAAGTGGATGTTTGAGGACATATGCGACCAGCTTTTGCATTTAAAGTTTGATGATCTGCTGGATTTTAAGTTCTGTAGATATGTCTTTGAGCTCATGTATAATATGTTTGTTTTCCAGCCATCTACAAAGTTGATGTTTATAGACAAGAGGTTTTTGTTGGCTACTTGTGAAAGGCTTTCTTCATTGAAGCTTGACCCTAAGTCCTTTGATGTCAGCGTGATCAAGTACCATCGTTACGACTTGAAGTTGATTATTAAGTTGATAGCCGACTTGTCCATAGAGTTTGACAATCGAAGCTTGGATTTAAACATATGGGTCTACGAGTACTACGCCTACAATTCTATCTTGTATCTTCAAAATCACATCACATATTCCACGTACGCCATAGATACGCTATCCAATTGCTGTCATGTGCTACTAAAAGCCAAGATTATGAGCTTCCCGAATGCCAAGACCATGCAGCTATCGATAGATGGAAAGAGTGTTTTGAATACGGACTTGAGGTTGTTTTTGAATGGGTTCATTGAAATGAACTTGATCAATAACCTTGGTAGTGAAGACAAGAAGCCTGAGGAATATAAATCGAATGCATTTGATTTAGTGTTCAAGTCTATACACAAGTTGCTTTCGTCCATCACTATTTCAGCAGATAACGAAAACGTCACCAGAGATGATACGGAGCTGCAGTTTACACAAGAGTACTCGCCGTTGTCGTTGTTTATAGTAGACCATGTCAATTTCTTTGAGATAGTACAAACAATCTTGGACAAGTATCAAGGATCGTTGATTTTGCAAATAGATTTTTTGAAGTTCTTGAAGCTTGTATTTAAGCAGTACGTGGGCTTTAAGATCAATTATTACATGAATAAAGAAAACATGAACCAGAAAGATTGTGGTCACAGGAAAACAAATAGCTACTCCAATTTGAAACAGGACTCGGGCAAAGGAGACATGTTCCCGAAAAGAACACAAAACTTTAAGTTGGTGAGAGACTACCTACTTTGTCTTTGGGAGCAGTCTCCGAAAAAGACCAATGTGGAAAACTTATCTGTTATTTCCTCAGTGCACTCTTCGCCAAAGAAGCTTTTGAATATGAACAATCAAGAAAAGGGGTTCATCTTTTCCTCAGCTGTGAGTGAAAATACCAAAACACAAGGACGGGTAGGACACAATTCCATTATTATTAAAACACTACTGAGAGATATTGATCTGATATATAAGCAAAGCATAACTTTGGCTTGAGGTATTTGCCAAATCGCAAACAAAAAGGCTCTATCAAGACTGGTTTCATTAAGAACAAAGGTGATTTTCAAATTGTTTATGTGCGCACTTCCGAATTAGGATAGAAACTGGATTTTTTTCCAACAAGGGTCATTATCATTATGTATTTTTATTTATTTTTTTTTGTTTAAAAAAAATTTTAATTAAAGAGTTTTTGGATGTTCTGATCTATAGGAAAAGAGCAGCCCATACAACCATTCTTTTAACGTATACAGCAATGCAGAGTGAGGCAAACAAGAAGAAACAGCTGAACCGTTTGAACAAGATGTTGGATCTAGCGGACAAAACCGGGTCCACAAGCGACATGGCAAACGTGAATGACGACACACAGTACATCCATTCAACAGCAGACACCATCATACACACGCCTATGGAGAACCAGAGAGTTCTCTCAGCGATCAATGAAAAGAGCACCAGCGAGGCTGAACCAGCGTCCTTTTACTCGGACTCGCTGGGGAAGAAGATGATCAATGTAACCAAGGACACACATATCAAACCACCCATGCGGAACCGGAACAGGCCAGTGTCCATGGACGCGTCATCCCTGGGCTCTGAGCTGAGCTCGATTGTTACCAACGAAAGCAACCAGCAGTCATCCAAACCCAGAAGGCTTCCGCTGTCCCCAAGAAAGTTTGATCTGCAGAAAGAACGCAGCGACGTCAAAAGACAGAGTCTGTACGATGTCCAGGACAGACTCTCTGAGCAGCTGGAGGAGCTGAAGTCTATAGCGTCTGGGAACGATGGTGAGACAGATAATTTCCTTGTTTTTGAGAAACCATCCGCCGAGTACGAGAAGCGAGTGGAGAGCTCTGTGTCGCTGGATAAGTTCTACAGCGCGGCAAACTCCATAGATGAGAACGCACAGGAGGACGACTTCGCAGGTGCACACAACAATAACCTGGTGGTCAGAAAGATTAGTGTGCCTGACCAACACACAGATACCCAGATTGAGAACAGCTTCCTTGACTCGTACAAGGACGCGGACGTCACAGAGACAAACAACGCCGACGACGACGAGTACGAGGACATCGTGTCTGAGCACGAGTCAGTCAGTGTGAAAAAGCCCGCCAAAAGACAGAGTTCGAAAAACGCACACAACTTCGACCTGCGCACAATGGAGACGCTCGCAGGCAACATGGCCCAGGTTAATGATTTTGACAGTCTGGGCATGAGGGATGAAGAGAAGAGATACTTGCAGCTGCTCGTAAACAACCTCAGCAAGCTCACAGCGGACATGATACTCGATCCAAGCAAGTACGAAGAAGGACTGAGAAGGTTGAAGAAGGCAGCTTTGGCCTTGGAAGGGTTCTAGGTCGTTTTAATTTTTATTATCAAGGGAGTATGAGCTAATTCAAATAAAAAAGGCTCTGGCTACTCACGAAGACGAAGTTATTGATCTGTGCATATATATTGGCATTTAAGATTGAATAGACCATACAAGGTTTTGATTTCATTACAACTGAATTTTTCAATTTTATTTTTATATAATATTTTTTTTTTTTGGGCTCACAAACGAAGGCTGCTGTTAAAAAAAAAAAAAGAATGCTTCTTGTGGAACTTTAATAAAATTGTTCATTTTAACAAACCGACCCAAACAATACTAACATTCATTAGGCAATGGAGCAGGATTCTCATATATACCAAGCTTGCCAGAGGTGCTATGAAATAACTACGCGGTACCTCGACCAGGAAGATACAACAGAGATCATCAAAGACACAAAAGTCAAAGTGCAAGAGTGCCTAGACCTATTTTCTAAGACCATCTTTGAGAGATGGACGCCGTTTCTGGATGATGATTCTTTTGCAAAGGAGCATCTTTCTATCTCGTACAACGGAGGGAAGGACTGTCAGGTTTTGATGATCATCTACTTGGCCAGTCTCTACCAAAAATACAAGCACTACATCCAGCACAAGGACGTGAAGATCCCGGCAGTGTACCTGAAGACATACGACAACTTCTCTGAGCTCATAGGCTTCATCCAGGAAAGCAAGGCTCTCTATTGTCTGGACCTGTACGTGACAAAGACCAACTGCATGGTGGACACGCTAAGGGAGTACATAGGCAGCGAGGCGAACAAAAGCATAGGGATTCTTCTGGGGACCAGGCAGACAGGACGCTGTGAACTACAAGATGGAGCCCATCCAGCCCACGGACAAGAACTACCCGGCGTTCATGCGGATCCAGCCGATCCTTGGCTGGTCCCTGAAGAATGTGTGGTCGTTTTTGCTGTTCAGTAAGGAACCACATTGTGAGCTGTACGATGCCGGATACACGTCCTTGGGCAACCCTTTGGAAACGGTGCCGAATCCATGGCTGTTCAACGAGCCCAAAAACGCCAACTTGGAAAATGGAAGTCTCTTTGAGAACGAACTTGGTGGAGTGGCGGACATCGAAGGCTGCGCATACTTGCCAGGTTGGTTTTTGATAGACGACATGAAAGAGCGGGATGGTCGAAACTGCCTTTTTAAAAAGAAATAGAGTCTATATATGATTGGTAATTAACATCTGGCCTTTTAACTGGAGAACAAAAAAAAATATATATATATTTACATGGATGCTGAAATCTTTGATTTTCTTTTTTTGTAATGTCATCCATAGCACCTATTCTCTGCCTGGCTTGACATTGACGCCTCTAGGGCTCTTTCCTGTGACCCTTGTGTACATGCTGGCTATTTTGTCGTTGAATTGAGTAGCACTGTTGCTGGCATCGGCTGTTTTTCTGTGGTAGAAGTTGTGGTTCTTAGGCAACCCAACACCGCTGTTTTCTATTTGTGAGTCTCTCATTCCGTACTTACCATCTGCACAGTGGATCAGGTCGTTCATCAGAGATGTGCACTTGTTGGCTTTTGTCTGGTTGTTCCCACCCTGGACGAGCTTGCTCTTGTTTATGTTACCCCCAGCAGCATTTACGGACTCATCGTACAAACGGTTTCCGGTCTTGTATGCGGTGTCGATGGACTCAGACTTGCTGTTAGGAAGCTCAAAGGCTGACCAGCATTGCAGGAGAGAAACCAAAATGGTGTTACACTCGGCCATGTAGGTGTTGCTGTTCAGGGATTTTAATCTCACGTTTCTTAGAGTTGGCAGGTTTGCTACCATGGAGGATGACTCAACCAAAGCTCTGGTTTTTTTCATCTGTTTGATGTTCTTATTAGTACCACCCATTATTATTTTTGTGTATTGGGTTATGATCATATAAAGAGGCTTGAACAATATACAGAAATATTCATATATCTAATTTGTTCAATATAAAAAATTTTTTTTTTTTTCATTTTCGTTGCTCTAGGGAGAATTCTCTTTTTTTTGCCCATAGAAAAAAGAAAAAAAAAAATAAAAAGATTGCTGTTTGGGTAGTCGGACTTAAAGGCAGCGTATATACATTTCCATCTTAATACTCATAGATCTCAGGAACCTTCAATCCCTTTCCTCTGTTGACGTATTCCTTCAGCATCTTGACAACTGTCTCGTTCTTCCAGTGCTCAGGAACCTCCACACCACCACCGGTTCCAACGGCTTCTTGTCCGTTTGGAGTATTGGTGATTTTGCTTACATCTAAGCCCTCATCGGTGATCCATCTGTAGACATTCCAGTCCAGCTCATCCAGCAACAAGTCGTACTTCTCAAGGTCGTTTTTGCTCAGCTTCGTTAGGTACTCAGCAGCAAACCCAGAAAGGATGATGTCCATTTCCAGAATCCCTCTTTTTCTGGACTTGTATATTAATCTCTTCAGTTTCTGTTCATGTGTTTCGTTTGCTCTTCTGATTGGCAAAATGTTGTCTAGTGGAGGAGGTCTTTGGACATTGAGGGATATGAATGATGTGGAGAAGCTCTTTTGAATAGCTTTGAACTTATTGATCTGAGTAAATCTATTAAGCATTGTGTGGATATTACTTCTAAATTTGATGGTATACAGAAAAAGATATGCACAAAATTAAGGTGAATGGTCTCTTTCTTTGTTTGGGGGTTTATTCTGAGTGTTGACTTTCAGTGAAATCTGTCAAAGACTTATATATTTTTTTTTGTCTGTTAATAATTTTTTTTTTTGCTTCTCTTTACCCCAACGAAAAAGTAGACACAAGAAAAACGTGATTCTTAATCCGTAAAAAAAAATAAAAAAACAAGAATATGTACATTAGCAATGCTAGGTAACATCACGTGTAATGTATCCGTATAAACACGTGAATTATCAATAACAACACACGTGATAACTTTGTTTATGTCACGTGTAACTTGTGCCCATTATCACGTGCAGTGTATTCAACACTGCAATGTTTTTTATCCCCGACAGCTTTCCCATTTTCCCCTCTGCTCCTCTTCTCTTTTGATTTTTTTAATTGCTGCTGACTCATACCCATAAAAAAAATCCCCAACATCGCTAAAAAATACCGAATATGGGTGTCGGAAAAATATACCGATATCATTTCCCGCAGGTACTTTACCAACATAAAAAAAAAAAAATGCAGATTAAATGATTAAAAGATGGTTGTATATAAACAGATAGGGAGAACATCACAAATTACAACATCTTTCTAATAATCTTATAGAAAAGAATACTCTAAGTAACCATTACCCAGTAATATATTAATAAATATACACTACTAACTTCAATAAAATAAAAAAATGTCTAAAGGAAAAGTTTGTTTGGCCTACTCAGGTGGTTTAGATACCTCCATCATCTTAGCTTGGTTACTAGACCAAGGATACGAAGTCGTTGCCTTCATGGCCAATGTTGGTCAAGAAGAAGACTTCGAGGCTGCTGAAAAGAAGGCCTTGGCCATTGGTGCCACCAAGTACGTTTTGGTTGATGTCCAAGAAGAATTTGTTTCCAAGATCTTGTTGCCAGCTGTCCAAGTCAATGCTGTTTACGAAGACGTCTACTTATTAGGAACAGCCCTAGCCAGACCAGTCATCACCAAGGCCCAGATGTCCGTTGCCTTAGAAAACAACTGTCAGTTTGTTTCCCATGGTTGCACTGGTAAGGGTAATGACCAGATCAGATTCGAACAAGGTTTCTATGCCATTGACCCGGAAATCCAAATCATTGCTCCTTGGAGATTGCCTGAATTCTGTGAAAAGTTCAAGGGTAGAAAGGACTTGATTGACTACGCTGCCTTGAAGAACATTCCAGTTGCTCAAACCGGTGCCAAGCCATGGTCCACTGATGAAAACATGGCCCATATCTCCTATGAAGCGGGTATTTTGGAAGAACCAAACACCACCCCACCAAAGGACATGTGGAAGTTGATCAATGACATTGACAATACCCCAAACACCCCACAGTTCATCAACATTGCCTTTGAAAAGGGTCTTCCTACCAAGATCGACTTGCTGGATGGACCAGAAGGAAAGGTCACTGAAACCGTTACTGGTGACTTGAACATCTTCTTGACTGCCTCCAAGTTGGGTAGATTGCACGGTATTGGAAGAATTGATATTGTTGAAAACAGATACATCAACTTGAAGTCCAGAGGATGTTACGAGCAGGCTCCATTAACAATCTTGAGACAAGCACACGTTGATTTGGAAGGTTTGACCATGGACAAGGAAGTCAGACAAATAAGAGACCAATTCGTCACCCCAGCATACTCCAGACTTTTGTACAACGGTGCTTACTTCTCCCCAGAGTGTGAGTACGTCAGAGGCATGATCAAGCCATCCCAAGTCAGTGTCAATGGTACTGTCAGATTAGTTCTATACAAGGGTAAGTCCACCGTTATTGGTAGATTCTCCGAAACTGAGATCCTGTACAATGCCATTGAATCCTCCATGGACGAGTTGACTGGCTTCTCTCCAGTTGATACCACTGGATTTATCAACATCCAATCCATCAGAATCAAGAAGTACGGATTGACCAAGAAAAACAGAGGTGAAGAAGTTGAATTATAAGTTATATAAGACAAGAATATAAGACTTCCTAATTAGGAATACTCATTTGATTAATTGTGTGCGCGCGTAGATAACAGCAGCAAAAAAAAAATAGAGGGACGAATTTTTTTATTTTTTTATTTTTTTTTTTCCAGAAAGTTCCATAAACGAATAATTTTTCTAGATCAGTGAATCAGAAGGAATATATGTGTTGATTACAAGTGGGAAAAAAAACACGCTAATCGTTAAGTAATTGTTGAGTGCCATACATTCCTATTCAATCTTGTACATTCTTTTGGCGTTTTCAACAATACTGCTCACAGAGTTGTTGAGTGCCATGTGAAACGTTTCATGTTGTATATTTTTTAAACGACTCACTGTTTTTTTTGCTCATATTTAGAAACAAAAAAATTTTGCGGTTATTATCATAAGCGGATTGTCCAGTGCTTTCAACATTCCCTCTTGTGGTGCTGTTCACTTTTTGCTTCCCCCTTCAAAAAATAAATGGGATTTAGAAGCACAAAGTATCCGCTTGGGGCTTTTTTTTTTTTTTCTCCTTTTTTTTTTTCTCTTTTCTGCTATTTCTGGTTTATGTTTTTTTTTTTTTAGATTACATAATCAAAGTCTATATATAACAAACCCAAGTATCAAGAAACGTAGTTTTGTATATCTTGATATTAAGTGAAACTTGATATTGAATTTGCTATTTGTCATATAATTGAACTTATAAAGAAGTAATCCATAAACCTACTTTACTTTTTTTTGTTGTTTTATATAACTACTACCTGTACAAAAAAGAAATACAAAAAAAAAAAAATTACAAACCAATATTACATAATATGAATCCCAAACAACAACTAGACAGCATTGATACAACAATCAATTCCAACATGATCCAAAGAACAGACAACAACAGCATGTCCTTGAACCCAGAAGGCAGCGAGATCTTTGCCATGAACAACAAGTACAACAACTCCTTGGCTGCTCCTCTAACTCCTATTGGCTGCAACAAGATCAGTCTGTCTCAGAATGCCTCAAACAGCTCCTCTTCAGGTAATCTGTTTGGCAAGTACTTGATGAAGAAGAAAATGAACATGAGCAAGGGCCATTCCTTGTCCAGAGCCACTTCTGCATCCAATGTCAACAACCAAAAGCTAGAAGGGGCTACCCCAACTGTCTCCTCAGGCAGCTTTTTGATGTCTTCTGATTTGGTCTTGGACAACGACAGAAGCTTTTCCCAGTCCAACCTTGATTTTAACCCTTCATCCAGCAACTATTACTACTACAACTCCAACAGCGCCTTGAGCAGAGGCAGCATGGTTGACCTTGATCTTGATTTTACCAGCAAGGACAATGACTTGCTTTACTACCCACAGGATATAGACAATGTTGACGACACCTTGAAGAACATCTACAAAAATAACACAGAAACTTCAAAAAAACAGGACTACGATATGAACTATACCATTAACCCAATGATCACCCAGATCAACCCAAAGCACTTCTCCTCTCCTGAATATAACATGGACGACATCAACGAACTGATCCAAGAAGCTGAAAACGTCCTGCCTCCTACCATAAATACCTTGAACTCTGCTACTGCCCAAAACACAACCATCCCATCCAAGTCCGTCAGCGACTACAATATCTTCATCAAAGGCGAAGACGGTATTGAGTTGCCTGCCCAAGAAGTCCTAAAGAAGCTCAACTTTGATTTCTCGGACAACACTAAAATATTGTCTGCCCAAAACGCATTCAAAAAAAATATCTTGGACAGTGTAAAGATGCCTAGCAAGAACTTGAAGCAGAAGGACACCAGCGCATCCAAGTTCTCAAGCAAGCCATTGGAACTTGCCACTGAGCTGCTAAAGAAATCCAAGTCCAAAGTCCAAGACTCCACCATCATTTCTTCTTTAAAGGCTGAACTTTTGTTGAAAGACGAAAAGTTGAAGTCTAATACCGGATTAGAAGAATTCAAATGCGAACACTCAGCCTGTAAAAAATCATTCTCCAGACCTTATGACCTTGTCAGACACACAAAGACTATCCACAGCAAGCAAAAGAAGCTGTACAGATGCCTGATCTGTATCAAGGAGCTCGGCGAAGTTGAAGGCCACAAAAAGACCTTCAGCAGAGGCGATGCCTTGAGCAGACACATCAAGTTGAAACACGAACTGAAAATCGGCGATGAAAGCCTGAGATTCGCTATGAAGTTTGCCAAGGACAACGTTGAGTATGTCGAGAACTGAACATAGCGAAAGAAAGCTTTTAAAACTTCAAACAACCAAACCTAACGGAACATATAGGTGAAAAAAAACATATCTTGAAGTAATACTTTCAGCTTCCTTCTTCTTTCTTTTTTTTTTCTTGATATTCTAGAAATAATAATAGATTACATATATATAGATCATAATCATTTAACCATTATTATTTTTCAAAAAAACTCTAAAAGAAACAGGCCTTTAAGTTCCATTTATATATAAAGTAAATAACAACAATTTTTAACATCAAGTTCTTCCTTCGTTTTTCACTTGCTCTGCTTTTCTGGCAGCCAGCTCTGGGTCCAGGTAGTATTTCTCAACAAATTTGACTTTGTACTTACCCTTGTGTGGTATTTTTTCATACGAGAGCTTGACTATCATTGGCATTCCGTTGGGTATGTTGACTCCTTTGATTTCGTTTGCGTCCAGTCCCAGCAATTTCATCAGCATGGCACGGATGCTGCTTCCATGGGCAATGATCATTCCTGTTTTGTTCTCGGTTTCTATGATCTTTGGGATAATGAAGTCCTCGAGCAGCGGGGTCATTCTTGCGAGAACATCGCTCAACGACTCTGAAACCGGCAGGACCACGTCTCCGAACTGGTACTCCATCTGGTACTTCTCGCATCTATTTGGTTCCTTGAACTCGTACTCCTCGTCCCCAAGGTTGTCGTCGTCATGTGCGCTTTTCTTGTGCTCCATTTCCTTGTCAAGGTTCACATCAGGTGGTCTCCCCTCGTAGTCACGTCTTACTTTCATGTACTCCTTGTCCCCAACGATACTGAGCACCTTCTTTTTGTTTTGGCCCTGCCACGACCCGTAGTGTCTTTCATTCAGTCTCCAAGAGCTGTAGAACGTGTATCCCCGCTTGTCAACGGATGGGTTCACAGACACGTTTCTGAACGCCAATGGGTCGTGCTTCTCAATGATCACATTCTCGGACGTCTCTCCTTGAGGCTTGTTGTCCAGTCCATCAAGCTCCCGCAGAATAGTTAACAGGGTCTGCTTTGTCCGTGTCAGTCTGCTGCAGAAAGAGACACCAGGCTTCGACACAGAAAGATGCTTCCTGATCTCCCTTGCAGCACTCTTCGCCTGCTCAATCCCAACCTCGGTCAGGGGCGGGTCTATCCACCCGCAAAAGAGGTTCTTCGAGTTCAGGGTGGATTGGCCGTGTCTGAGAAGAATAAGTTCTATAGTTTGTTCGTCCATTGTGCAGTGTTGTTGGAGTTTCCTGGGTGTGTATTAGTGTTTAAGCTGGAAATGTGTCTAAAAATATTGAAGATTATATACGGCCCAAAGTGACTTTATTTACTTCCCTCAAAAAAAAAAAAAAAAAAAAAAAGGAACGACAAAAAAAAAAAAATAGAGGTAATCTCCCATGTGTATAGTGGAACTCGAATGTGCTCCTCATATATATTAATCACATCCAGGCTAGAAGATGTCTGGACACTTGTTCTCCCAGTTGCCTGTCTTTCTTCTTTGCCAGTACTCTTCAGTGAACCTCCAGTACTCGTCCTTGGTGACCGGATGTGTGGCCTTCTTGAACCAAGACGGCTCCCACTTGAGGTTCTCAGCGGCTCTCTTCTTTCTGGCTGCTCTTTGTTTCTCCTCGACTCTGTTCTTTTCAGTGGACGCTTTGTCGTAAAGACCGTCCTCCATGCACTTCTGGTCCGGTCTCAGTCTTGTATCCGTTGTTGGCAAGTGGCTTGGCAGGCTTGGAGGCAAGGCATTCAGCTGTATGGCAAACTGGGTCAGGTTGAATGGCGAGTTAGGTCTTTCGTTAACCTTCCAGACCAAAAACTTCGAGCCATCAAACTTCACCTCAGTGTTCTTGATGTTTGCGCTCTTGATCAGATCCTTGTCGTCCTTGGCTGACGAGGCGGTGGTGCATCTCATAGCAAAAATCTCGCTGTTCCAGTGTCCACCGAATACCCACTCCTTCTCTCCTTTGGCATTGAACACCTCACCCTTGACTTCATAGGCATGGTTGGATCTCCAGCCCCTGGCTTTGAAGCAGATAACACACTTCTCACCAGTGCTGTGGTTTTCAATCACCATTTCCCCGTAGTTGTCAACTTGCGGGTTGCCGGTAAGGATACCAATGACTTGGTTGTTGGGTTTTTTGAATGAGTACAACTCCTCATTTTCCTCCAATCCATACTTCAGGTTAATAAACCACTTACCCAAGTGCTTGAAATCAAAGCATCTTCCGTTGAAGTTACCGTCAACATTGCTTTCACCGTAGTACTCCCAGCTAGGAGAGTCCATGTATATGGCACCAATGGGTGGGTGGTGAGACACCTGCTCACAAACACATCTGTAGTTCTTCCAAGGCTCAACAAACTCGTACGTCTCACCTAACAAAGGATTGAACGGCTTTGCGATTCTTCCGGTGGTCGATGCGTATGGAGAAACTGAAAATATAGCAACATACAGCATTCTCAAAGTTGATGATTGATGGAATGTTGAGGCTTTGTTCAAAATATCAACATACTCCATGTCCTCAACAACTCTTTGAAGCAAAGAAGTGGGCTCGTTGAAAGTCACAGGCAAAGACATCTTTGTCATGTCTTTCCCAATCATGCTCTTCAAAACCGACCACAAAGATACCTTTGGTCTTTCGTCAGCGGATAAAGCCAGCTTCATTCTTGGTCCTTCTTCGTAACCCTCAAACGACTCATCAGTAAGAATTCTCAAAAATCTCTCCAGCTCGCTGTTGTTGTACAGGTCAATAACATTCTTTTTGATTTTGGCTGTTTCTGTTTTTGTTTGGCTGTTGTACTTGTCTATCAACCCACTAACTGCTTGTTTCAACTTGTCGTCAACATTCAATGCACCAGCATCCTTAGGCAGCACAACCATCTCCTGTGGTTCTGTTTGTTCGTCTGGTTCCTCAAAGTCATAGAACTCGTCATCTGAAGAGAGTTCATCCAACCCCTCGTTTGTAGATAACTCGTTTTTGAGTGTCTCTCCCTTCACCGCGCCACCGTGGCCCTTATCGCTAGAAAGAGTGTCCTCTTTTTTCCCCAATGCGCCGTCGGAGATAACAGCCTTGGTCTTCTCGTTGTTGATTTTCTTCAGATTCTTCAACTCTCGTTGGAGACTTTCGATTTTGTCGTCTTTGCTAATCAACTCAAACTCCAGCTCCTTGACCGATTGGATCCAAAGCTTTAAAATCTTGTTCAATTTGTTCACAATCTTCCCGTGCTTGTCAGCCATCTTGAAGTGCTGGGAATTCAACTTTTGCTGGGAAACCTTGATGGATTTCAGAGTTTCCAAGATGGTTTTGTCGGAGTCGTCCATGTTTGAGTCTTGGAACAACTCAATCAGATTGGTGATTTCAAGGCTTATGCTGTTATCCAGCTGTGACCACTTGTTCTGGAGCTTTAAGAGTATCTTTTCGTCCAAATCATCCTCATAGTCCATGACTTCGGAGCTTGTTGTTGATGAATTTTCCATTTCTGATCCCTTCGACTCGTTTTCGTAGTCGGATATGTACTCATCATCTTCATAGTCGTTTTCCTCAATGTCATCATCACTGGACATGGACTTTATGTTTTCGTTCAAGGCTGACAGCATTTTTCTGTTGAAGATAGGCATGTCTGTATTTTTGTTTTTCTTCTTTGGTGTGGTTTTGATTTTCATATCGCTGTTCATAGATAAGTCTGCCAATTCCTCATTGATCTCCTTGACTTCAGCTTTGCTGCCTTTTTTAGAGCCAACAATGCTTGGGTTTCTAGAAACAACGGTCTTCTTGTTCTGTTCCAAGTTCTTGTCTTTGCAGTATCTGATGGCACCTTGAATGCACCAGACCCACTTGTTGGTTTCTGCTGGGTGGTCACCCTTCAAGTGCCAGGTTGTGATTCCAGCATTCACATCTCCGTTGGATAGATTGTCAGCATTTAACTTTGGATCGGTGAAATCCAAAAGACTTGCAGGACCCTCACCGTCCTTTTCAGCATATGTATTTTGTGTGGCAATCTCAAACTTCAACCCCTCAGAGCAATTCAAGTACACAAAACAGTATCTTAGATCCAAAGAGCCCCTACAGTTCCAAAGATCTTTTTTGTTCTTGTAATAAGACAATTTACCTTCTTTGGGGTTCAATATGAAGTATCTTAGTTTGTAACCAGTCGCAAAGTTGGTCCACTTCTTTAAATAGCCTTGAACAATTGGTGGCTCAGTGATTTCTTGGGTAATGTTCTTGTCGCTGCTGTCTTCATTCTTGCTGGATAACTCCTTTTCTGGCTTGGTGGATCCCTCAAAGTTACTTGTTTGTATGACGTTTAGCATGGTTTGGTTTTTGGCCGCGTTATCCAGAATCTTCAAAAGTTCTCTTCCTATGGCCTGGTTGGTATTGACACTGTTGTGGTTGTCCACGGCGACTTTGGATGTTTTGATCATTCCAAATTGTATCAATTCTTGTATGTAATCTTTTGGTAGTCTGCCTATGTCATTTCTGGCAAAAGGGTCAGCATTCCCAACTTTAAGAATCCAATCACACATCACAATGTCCCCCTTCTTGATGAACTCTATCAAGACAGTATCGCCGGTCGTTGGATCAATCCCATCCAGATCCAGAAGCTCCTTGTTTCTTGGGTTTTCAATCAAAACACTCTCCAAATGTTCAAAGTCCCTATTGTTGAAAGCTAGTCTCAATTCACTGGCAATCTCCTTGATGTACTCATTACGTAGATCAACCATCAATCCATAAAGTCTGAAGTTGTTGGTCAGTTCCAGTGCTTGTAGGTTATTGTTGTTTGTGATGGTGTCATTAATTATGCTTTTGTAATCTGTTAAAAGCAAATTGCATACATCGAATCTATTCAAGTACGAAGCCAAGTGCAATGCTGTGTTTCCCTGGGCGTTTTGCTGGTTTATATCAAGCTGTAATTTGTCATGTTTCTTTTCTATAATAAAGTACTGAATAATCTTGTTTATTAAAGGCAATGAGTTGTTGACATGAATGGAAAAGTTCAGCAACAACTTCAAAACCGCCATGATTTCAAAAGAGTTTGTCTTTTCGATCTCTGATAAAACACTGTTGATGAAAGGCAACAGCTCGGCTTCAAAGCATTCATCAACGTTTTGTTTTTGACTGCTGTTCAGTTTTTTCAATACGCTCAATAGCTTCAGTCTCAGTAAGGCTGCGTTCATTATTGGTCTTTCAGTAAGATTTTGTTCGTCTGAGATGGGGCCTTCAGCTAAGCCTGATTGATCCGACATTTTCTAATTAAAAAATAATCTGGTCGGTGTTTCAAAAAAATATTGCAAATAATAATAATTTGACAATTCAGTTAATAGTATATATCAAAAGGCTTTATTTAGTTGTTCTTGGAGGGGCAAGCTAGTAGCTCTTATATCTTTATATAATCGATATCTATATTTGCCACTTCAGACTAATTTTAGTAAGCAAAAAAAAAAAAAAGACAGAGGGGGAAAAAAAAGGGTGAAAAAGATGGTATATCTTAGGAAAACGTTTAAACCCACGAATGGAAGTCTATTCTTCTGTTTGTTGTTTGTTTGATTCTTTGTAGTTTTAGTATCTCTTCTTAATATATATAGAAAGACTGAAATCTTGAATCTGTATATGTAATAATTAAATATTTATTCTATTTAAACGAACCCCCAAGGCAAGCCTCTGTTACAAAATCGAGTAACAGTATAAACGAGTTGGCTGGTCCCTTCATATAGTGTTTTTGCGGAGCAAAAAAAGAAAATAGGTTCCTTTTTGCTTATATCCGAAACGGTCATTACATCTTCTTTCATTTTCTTTCTTTTTTTTTTCCAATTTGCTAATTTCTTTGTCTCATAAGCATCCCAACTCAACATCCATTAACCACACTATGAGTCTTATTGATATTAAAGTTGAGTTTCTAGGGGGACTGGACAGTATATTTGCCAACAAGAGAAGCTATGAAGTGCAAGTCGACAACTCCAAGGTTGTAACCCTTAGAGACCTGATATTCGACGTGATTGTGAAGGATCTTCTTGTGAACCCTGAAGACAACTACAGCATATACATCCAAGACGAAACCATAAGACCAGGCATACTTACACTGATCAATGATGCTGACTGGGAGCTGGAAGATGAATTGGAGTACCTAATACAACATAAAGATGTCATTAGCTTCACAAGTACTCTACACGGAGGTTAATACTCACTGTATACGGTTGCTTGCAGCAACAAATGAAAGAAAATAATCGCTTTTTATTAAATGAGCTTTTTCTCAATTACTGTTCAGAAATGATATATATAAATATATTCTAAATTATTCGTAATTAGCTAGTTTTTGTTTTAACAACTCGTTTTCTTCTAATAGCTGTGAGACTTTTAGTTCAAGTTCTTGCATTCTTTGCATCTTTCTAGCTCTTGATCTTCTGGCAGACTCGGTGTTCTTGGCTCTTTTGGCTTCAACAGGATCGGCAATCTTGCTGGCATCGATTTCATTCAAGACCTGCTTTCTTGGCTTGACTTGGTATGGAGTCAAGTTCAACTTCTTTAGGATGTCATCCTTGCCATCAGTCAATGTCTTCACAGAAGACGAAGAGCTGCTTGAGGATGTGGAAGATCTACTGGAACATCTTGGCTTGGATACCTTGTTGGACTTGCTTGCGGTCCATCCCAATAAGTCACTGATATCAGACTCAGGAGAAGATGAGCCAGTTTGGCCAATGGTGCAGAATTTGCTTTCTGGAGAGTCCAAGGAAACAGCAGAGTTCACATCTGAGTATGGGCTGCAGGTTGAGCCTTCAGAGGTGGTGTAGCTAGTGTTTAGGGCATTGAATTGCAATTGATTAATGTCGTCATTGAAGTCGGCATTCATCATCACAGCATCAAAGGAAGCGACATTGGCAGAAAAATCCAAGTCGGCTTCCACTTGTGGAAAGACTTCCATTGGATTGACAGAAACATCAATTTCTGGGAAATTTTCAAGGGAAAATTCGTTTAGAGCGGCTTGTTCGTTTAACATTTTTATTATTTTTTTGATTATTAAATTATTTTTGGGGTAAAAAAAGGGCGGCGTAATTATGAGCGTTCATTGCTATTTTGGGGAAACCATTATGTTTATTGGAAAGGTTCACTGGAGTTTATCGGACATCATTATGTGTATATGTTATATTACTGTAACTGTTATATTCTTTGTGTGTTAAAGAGATACTTTGTTTTTGTTATTCTATTGTATATTGTTCGGATATGAAGAAAAATATTGGGAGGAAAAAAAGACTTATTAAGAAATTGAGGAATTCAATATTATGTTATTTTACTTTATTATGGATTTTTTTGGAAATTGTTCAAAAATTTACTACTTTGATTATTATTTTATATTAAATTGTATTTAGGCAAACATCTTTGATAAAGTGTATATATTATCAAAGCTTATTATAGGGAGTCTGCGCAGTTAATTAGTTAATAATAAAATAAACGTTTTCAATTATAGTAATGTATAAGTAAAATATTTATCTTAAGTGTTGTTTTTTTCTGTGTACTTTTCAAGTGAGAAAAAATATAGGGCTAATAGAATATTAAGTTAGTAATATTTATTAATTTATAGTAGATTTATGTGAAATACTATAAAAGAAAAGAAGAAATGGATAAGAAAAGATGTTCTTTTTGTGAAGATATTAGAATCTTATTTAAACTAGTGTATATTAATTTAGTTGTTTGGTTTTTCAAGATTTACTCTTATTTGAATGATTCAAATTAAGATTATCAAGTATGAGTAATTAAGTTTAAAAGAAAAAATGCCCGTTTTCGCTGAAGTTCTTATATACTCCAGACAAAAAAAAACCAACGAGGAAGAACAAATATTATATAAAAAATAAAATGTATGATAATTTTTTGATATTTTTGGCAGCCATTTTCGATATTTTTACCTAAAAAAAAAAAAACCAAACATCATTTTTTTGCTTTGATTTTGTTTCCTTTAACGGAAGCTGAAATGGTTTAAGCGCGAATACTGGTTTTAAAAAAAAGATAAACGCCCAGTACCACTCTTTTTTTTTTTTTTCGTTGAGAAATGAGTCATTTTGAATTTAATTTAATATTTTTGGTGTGCGATTTTCATGTTTTTTGAGCCTTTAACATACACCAAAAAAAAAAGATCTTCACGTAAATGTTCATCTCCGCTGTACACCCCAAAGATGCTAAAGTGCGCAGACAAAAAACATCAGCTGATGAAAAAATTACAGTTTTAAGATTCGTGGCTTTTGCAACGTGACCCAAGGTTACTTGGTTTGTAGCAAGGCTGATGTACGATCTTTTAATTTTTTGATTTGAAGTTTTTGATACCGCTGATGCTGATATCAGCTACGTTCAGAACTGTCCAAAAGCCAAAAATACAAAAGACTTGCTTGTTTTTATAAAAAAATCTAGACCATCTAGTCTGTTGCTTGATGTGAAAGCTGGTCTGGGGTTTTTTTTATATTGATATTATTCACATGGAGAAACAAAAAAAATATGTGCTCGTATTTTCAATTCACCTCTCATTATTTACTTTCACTTTTTTTTTTTCTCAAAATGCTGTTTAAGTTTTTAGCTGCCTCCTTATTCAAAAATAAAATTCCTAACAAAAGATATTGGCTGTATTCATCTTAATAACAACAAAGTGAAACAACCGTACTTTTTGTTTTCTTTTTTTTTTTGTATTATTCTCTTTTTTTAAAAATACTTGAATAAGGCTGGAGTTTGGTGATGTCAAACCGCAAGCATTTTCTCTTGTTGAAAAAAAATAAAATTCCCACCAAGCTTTAATGGTTTAAAAATAGAAAGTAATCAACAAGGATAAAGTGACATAACTCTCAAGACCTATGTTTAAGTTCATTACGTAAATGGATAATGGCCTTGTATAAATCCGCGTATCATCCAGCTGGTTATGATTGGTCAAGCAACCAGTCCATCTTGAAAGTATTTCCTCCAAGCCTTTTTTTTTTCTAAAGATGACAACGAGAATGTTTAAGATTTCGGTAATAATGTTAGAACTTTGAAGTTAACAGCAAGTCGTCTTTTTTCTATTTTTCCTTGGCTGATACTCACAACGATACAAATCTAAACACTATACCGCATACATGGCCCATGAAATGCGTGTCATGTACAGACACTGATGTAAGGTCTGTTAAAGGCATATGTATAGGAAATTCCCGAACACTCTTGTTGAAATCGTTGGATTTGTTTTTATTTTTTGACTTTTTTTAACCCCGGTTTTTGGCCCGTACGTGTTGACTTAAACCCACGGCCCTTGTTTGTCGTGCTTACTTGCTTTTTTTTTTAAGATTTGTCGTAAGTTTTCTTTAGTTTTTTTATGCAGGGATGCTAACAAATCAACAAGAATTACGTATCGTTCGCATGTTTTCACCTGATAATTTTAATGGAATGAACACTTCATTTGGAGAGCGCTATCAAAAACGTATGTTTAGATCATACCCCTTTTTTTTTTTCTGTCCATCTGTCTTGAATATGACGAAAGCGTGTTTAGAATTAAGATTGTAAAAGATTCATCATTACAGCTTGCTTTGATAGTTTTAAAATTATAAGGGTTCTTTTGAAAAAAAAAAGTCCACCTTTGACACGGTGCATGACCAGAAAAAACATATACTATAAACAAGAGGGCGGAAGGAAAAATATTCAAGGAAAATAAGGGGAAGCGAAAGCTTCGAGATCTTTTTTCGAACAGAAAGTGTTATATTTTTTTCAACAGCCAAAAACACCCTTTTAAAATTACACGGATCAATGCGCTGACCCACAGGGTAGACAAAATTATCTGCTACTCCAAATAAAAAACAATAGCGCGCAGCTCTTTTGTCCCACTTTTGCACCCAAAAATAGAAAAGCAACGGCACTGTTTCCAAGCAAAAAAAAAAAAATTACATTCTCATTACTTAATCCACACCAAAAAAAAATGATACAGCAATGATCTCATAGTTCGATTAAAACTTAAAACAATAGAAAGGTGATTTAATACATGGCAATAAAAAAAAAAACTCAACAAGCAGCCAAACGTTCATGTTTTAGCAAGCATTCATCAAGTAGCCTTCGACTAACTTAAGCTTTTGAGTTTGCTTTTCTTAAGCCACATATTCTATTAAACGGAATAATTACTTTTTCCCCATAAAAAAGAGGAGAAAAAACCTTGTTCATACGAATTACCTGGGGACGCATACGCAAATTTGTCAAAATGTCTTTGATGACATAATTAAAAATAGCTCTTAAAGTTATCTATGACGATCTTGGAAGTTTGGAAACTCTTTTTTTTTTTTTTTTCTCCCGTGCCATTTTTTTTTGTCCTATGTAACCTGAAATGAAAAAAAAAAATCTTTGCTGAATGCGTTAGTATATATACTTCATGCAGAGTTACAATAGCCTCTTTTTTTTTAATAATCTTCTTAAGATATGTAATGTTGACTAATGTATTATCCTCATTTTGCCGTAAAAAAAATTTTTTTTTGAGTTTTTTTCCATTTAAAATCATTCATTTCATTTCCAGTTTTTGTCTTTAATTTCTTTACCTTCTTTTTGTTTTATAAGTTCATATAAGAAGAACTTGTTTTTTTCATTTAGATAGAATAATTTCATAATCGACCAAAAAAAAAAAAGTAAATCATTAACCACAAAAAAAAAACAATCTCAGCCTTAATACAACATTAGGTCATTGTTATCCCTTTATATCATTTTTGAAGGTAAAAAGTTTTATTAGCTTTAAAGATTAAGTTTTAAATATACACTCAAATTCTTTAACCTTTTTTTGTTTGTATCATCAATTAATAGAATCAAAAACTTAAATTCATAGATCAAAAAAAAAATAGAAAAACGTCAATCATAATTGTCAAAGTAGCCACTTGCCACCTCATTCCCCCAATATACATTCAAATATACCTATCATGAGCACTTGTGGTAAAAACTCGATCGAATATGACATAGACAACAAAATAACGCTCCAGAACTGCTTCATCAACTCAGACACAGACGTCTTGATCATCCTATACAAGATATTCGTCAGCAATGAGCTCAAGTTGGTTTTTCAAAGACTAAGCAACTCAGAATGCCAAAAATACATCAAGCCAGGTAACTTATTTGTTATTGTTGACAAAACTAATGCCACTTCTAAGGAACATCTGACAAAAACAACCCCACAGCCTTGTTCATGCACTAATAAAAACGGAAAGGTACATGTGTCAGACTTGGATATCCATGATGGTATCACAAGATGGACAGACAAGCTTTTTTGGACAAGTTCACGAATGCTCCATAAGAAGTACCTCGTGTATAAACAAAAGAAGCTTATTATAGATAGCAAGCGCTTGATCAAGAAGACCTTTTCAATGAAGATCGATGGAAGAAACATAAGACTGATTTCATACTACGACGACGAAAGCGTCACTGTGGGATCAGCTGTGTCTGTTTCTCATATCTACAAAGATTTTTTTGACGAAGAGAAAACAGCAGAACAAAAGATCCAGTTGGAAGTGCTTAGAAAGGAAATTGAAGACATCAACATAAGTGGATACTCAAACAGCGCAAATGAGAAATCAAAGGAGCTTGACAGAATGCAAAGAGCATATGTTTTGACCGAACAAATGAGAAATGAAATTCCAAAAGCCATAATGTTTCCACAAGGACAAATGCCCCCTGATAGAATGGCATACATGCAAAACGGCATGGTACCGATGCCAAACAACAACATGCACATGAACGCTTACAATCACCTTTACATGGGAATGCCAATGATGGGCATGCCGCCTAATATGCAGTTCATGCCGGGCCAGCCAATGCATATGCCACAGAACGTCTATTACGTTCCACAGATGCCTGTTTACCCAAACCAAAATTTTCAAAAACCATTCATGGCACCAAACATGCATCCAGGATACGATCCCAACATGAGGCCAAATATGTACATGCCCAATTATTACCAACAATCTGAAAAAAATAAAAACATCCAAAAGCCTGCTTTGAAAAGCCCCGAAATTTTGCAAAACACCGGTCAAAGTGCACAAATAAAATCACCATCGGTTTCAAATACGGGAATGGTTAAAACAAAGAGTGCTGGGTCAGCCACATTTGCTAAAGAAAAGAATGCAGATGCTCTAATGCCAAATGTCACTGTTAGTTCGGAATCTCAAGATACAGCAAGTTCAGCAAAATTTGCCTCCGTATCGGCTGTCTCTTCAAAATTGCCATCAATAAAAGACCTTCAATTACCTAAATTGTAGGCATTCCGGACCCTTATTATTATTTGCAATATAAAACAAAAGAGAAAAATTATTCATATGTTTAGTAAATTTATTCATCCACGTAGAAAAACAAAAAGAATTCAACAAATAAACAAAAATTAGCAATGCATGTGTATGTATATATTAAACGATTAATATCAAGCACCAATTACACCACGACAATCCTTTTTTGATTTCTTTCCAACATTGATTTCCAATTTTTAAAAAAAAAAAAATTTGTAAACGATCTGTAGAAAAGGGGCGAGGAAAAAAAAGGGTGGAATGGTTACACGTGAATTCGTGCTTTAATCTCCGCACCGACCCAAGTTTTTTCGTAATAGAAAAAAATGAATGACATATTTGGGGTTTTTTTTTGGGCCGCACGCCAAACAGAAAAAAAAAAGCGTAAAACAATTTCCGATAATTGGCTTTAGTGGCAGTGAAGTTAAACATTTTGACATTTCATTCAGTATAGCAAACCAAACAGGTTAAAGCATTGTATGCCCACTCATTGATTATAGAAACACACATTGACACATTACTGTCTGGTACTTTTTTTGGTGTTCTTTGTAAGGTTCTTTTTTATTATACATTAGATCTGGGTAATCTCTTTTTAGTTGACAAAAAAAGCAATTCATTAGACTATACAAACAAATTTTCTCTCACTTATTTATTTATTCATACACTTCGAACATAAGAACATTCTTTAACACATAACACACATTTCTGTATACATAACATGGCAGCAGATCCTCAAAAGCAAGCTGCACTACATCATATAGAAAACCAGGATTTAGAAAGTTTTCAGCAAACAGTACACAACTTATCACTTCCTATTGACGTTGGGGATAACGAACTAGTTATGCCAACACACATGGAAGACACTCCACAGTTTCAGAAGCCCAGTAATACATTACCAAAAGACAACCAACATGAACCTGACTTTACCATACAACAAAACTCCAGTAACTGGCTTACGCCCTCAAAGGCCATTGCACTCTCAGGAGCCTTTGCGGGGTTTTTGAGTGGAGTATCTGTGTGTCCATTAGATGTGGCCAAAACGCGTCTGCAGGTCCAGAGCTTCTATTATAAAAACAGCGCCAGCAATGCTCTTAAGTATAAGGGCATAATGCACACTCTCCGGACAATTGTGGCAGAGGAAGGAATCAAGGGTTTATACAACGGGTTGGTTCCTATATCCCTAGGGTACTTCCCCACATGGATGATATACTTCAGCGTTTATGAATACTGCAAACAAAACAAAAACTCACCTTATAGAAACATTCAATCAAATTACGGAAATCATGCATTGAGTGCTATAACAGCAGGATTGATAAGTTCAACAATGACAAATCCGATCTGGGTTGTGAAAACAAGATTGATGCTCCAGGTCAACCAAAAGACAAATGTCATCGTCCAATCTATTGATTCCGAGCCTTTGAAACATGTTAGTGACTCAATTGAAACCACCAGATATAGCGGGACTATTGATTGTTTTAAGAAAATGTACAAAGAAGAGGGTATAAAGTCATTCTACTCGGGGTTGACACCCACTCTGCTTGGGGTTGTGCACGTAGCCATACACTTCCCACTCTATGAGTATTGTAAAAACCATGTTTTCAAAGTAGACAATCAATCGGAAAATAACTTCCAAAACTTGTTTTTGAGTTCTTGTATTTCTAAGATGATTGCCACAGCGATAACATACCCCCATGAGATTGTCAGAACTAACTTGCAAATCAAAGACAACAAAGTAAAAACACTGCTGGGAGTGGTTAAGTATGTGTGGAATGGCTACGGACAAAGCCATCTGCAAGGTATCTACAAAATCGGAAACTTCTACAAAGGGTTCGGAGCTAATTTGGTCAGAACTGTTCCTGCTAGTATGATCACATTGATCAGTTTTGAGTACTTCAAGGATTACTTGTTCCGTCTAGCAGACACATCTTGATTGTAAATTATGTAACTATATATGGACACCATCAACACATAAGCTTTCACTTCAATTGGCCTCATGAAAATCTAGCTTATACTATGTGCTAACCAAATGCTGACCTTATTTTTCATCAGTACCTGGGGGTTTTTTTTCTCATAAAAAAAAATGAGATATAAAAACAAATCAGACTATTTTTTTTTTAGTGGTAAAATTCACAAAAATGTTAGGAGCCATATCCCTTCAACAAAACAAAAATTGGAATACGACAAAGACAAACCAAAAAAAAAATAAAATAAAATAAAACTACACCATTAAGTGTTAAAAAGAACTGACAGCATGATGATCCCACTCTCGAATGTTGTTTTATCGTTTCTACTGTCAAAATTGTTACTTTGGAATCGCCATTTAACAGTCAATGCTGTAGCAATTCCAAAGGATGAAGACGTGTTTAGAATGCCAGAGTACTTGAACACAAATACTTTCCTCCCTCAAGTAACAAAACAGTTGACTGTAGTAGAGTTTTTTTCTCCGTATTGTTCACACTGTAAAACACTTGCCCCTGTTTGGAAAGATGTGGTTCAAACATTTTCTGAAAAGGGCATGAATAAAGAATACGGAATTGAATTCAGACAGGTTGACTGTATACAAAGTGGTGACTTGTGTTCTGATGAACACATAGACTTCTATCCGTACATTAGGCTATATGGACCAGAAAAAGAAGGGTTTGATAAAGGTACACAGTTGTCTTCTGAATACCATTTGAAGGATTATCCAAATGATTTTAAAAGATCTAAAGATGATATCATTAAGTTTGCTAAACTTGAAGGCTTGAAGTACAATAGCATTGAAGCCATGGCTTCAGAGGCCAATGACAAGAATGAGGATCTTCATACTTCAGACGAAGAAGTTTATTTATCAAACGATGAACTTGTTAGCGTCATATCGGATGTGGATGTTGCTTCAGGTAAGCAAATGCTTGACAACGACTCACCATGGATCATAGCATTCACAGATCAATACGAAAAAGGTAATTCAGGGAAGTGGTGGGAGAAGGATTCTTACTTTAAACACAACTGGAAGGCCTTAAAGAAGGAGGCTGCTATCCATGGTATTAAAACAGCATCTTTTGCATGCAAGTCCCATGAAACAGATGCTCTAAACCAAGATATTTGTGAAGAAATCCTGTCAAGCCGCAACACAGAACTCCCAACACTTGTAGTTGTCACCCCAAAGAAGAAGATAAACAAATTATTCACTTATGATAAAGTAGACATGGGTGGGTTTTCCAATAAAAAGATCATTGACTTTGCGCTAAGAGTAAACCACAACTCATATATTCCTGAAATTAGCACTTTAGATCTAGGAACTTTGATCAACCAAAGAAAAATTTCTAGTGAACCGATGATGCAAAAAAGAGACGAAAAGGTATATGTCGTTTTCCAATATGATGCAGAAACAGTAACATCTGAAGATTTTGATTTCTTAGAGCATTTAATATTGCCGTTGTCTAAAATTCCAAATGTTTACTTCTACAAGTCCTACTTCGACCTTGAAAAGTTTAATAAAAGACAAGTTGAAAAAATCGTCAATAAGGTCAACAGTGAAGATTACCCTGTTGAATATAACACTAACATGATAACCAACAAAATGTTATCACAGGTACCAACATTCCACATATACAAAGAAAACTCAATGATTCCAAGCACCTACAGGTGCTTTTCAACTGTTGACTTGAGAGATGTGAATGCTGTTTTAAATTGGGTTTATGCAGACTCTTTGCCATCCATAGTTGAAGTAAAAGATACAAATGTGGAACATATATTTGACTTTGATAAGGAAAATTATCAGCAAGTGGTCCTTTACTTCCTAGACCCAACCGGCACTTTGGACAACATAGCCAAGGATATTAACTCATATAGAATGAATTATGAGCTCTACGAACTAGAAAGATGGAACTACCAATACGAGGTTTTGAATGACAAGAGAAAGTTTAAAGAAGACAAGATCAATTTGCTCAAGAACGAAGTAAGTGGAAGCGACAGAAGAGTCTTGTTCAGTGAAATGAAAAAGGAGATTTTATTAAATGATTTTGAAAAAAGAGCAATTTTCTCATTTGTTGATGTCACCAGTTACCCACTAAATGAATACAATTTCTTGCATGAAGCTTTGAAAGGTTATTCACAGATTGAGCATCTGCAGCCAGGGTCTATGCTAGTAATTGACAACGCAGGCTACAACTTTGGAAAAATCACAATATTTGATAAAGAGCTATCTCAAGAAGACACAGGTGAAGCTCAATACTTGCAGCCTAAGAACTTTGCTTTGGCCGAATTGCTTATGAAAGTTAACTTGAAAAACGTAGCTGTACGTAAAAGCGCTTACGAAGTCATAAAGCCAAACTTCTACATCAGAGCTCATTCTTTGAAAAAGTCGTACATCTCAAAGACGACACTTTTCGGTTTTGTACTCTTTTTAGTTGTTGTTATTGGTGTTTTAAAAACTAAAGGAAAGTTGCCAAGAAATAAATCTGGTTTGCTTTCGTCGGTAGTGGGTGTTGCTATTTGGCCATTAAAAGCTATTGGATTGATCAGAGGACCAAGCGGAAAGGTAAAATTCTTTGGAAAATCCAAAAAAAACAAAGCTCATTTGACTTATAATGAGGTAGGTTTACTAGAAAAGGCTTCATGATTTTGTTAATTCTTTCCCAGACAATGCTTTCCTAGATGATGATTATTATTTTTTTTTATTGTTTTTTTTTAATTCAAGACCTTATGTTTTCTTATAATTATTGCCTTGAAAGACTTAGCCATATAAAGTGTAACTTCTAATAATTTTGTTTACTCTGTTAATGTCATGCGAGCATGTAGGGACCCTACACAATTTTTTTTAAAAAAAAGGAAAAGAGATGTGATGCATTTTTTGAAAAAGGAGAATAATTGGGATTTTCTATCTAACCCCTATATAAATTCAAAAAAATTCTATGTTAGATAAACCATAAACTTAGATTACCTACCAATTGTCACTATGTCCAAAGCACGAGAAACACCAAGTCTGAGAGAATTGGAACAAGGAATCACCAAATTGAAAGATTCATGGCACTACCAATTTAAAGAACAAAGATACATACACATTGGCAACATAGACGAAAGGGTCACAGAACTCGATATACTCAAAATATTCAGTCAATATGGGGACATAGAAGACTTTTATTTTTTATATGACTACAAAACCAAGAAGAGAAAAAATTCAGCGTTTTTGAAGTACCATGTATTTGAATCAACAGTTCTTTCCATAGACAACTTAGATAATTACAAACTATTGGATAAATACTTAAAAGTGTCGCATGCAAATTCGAGACTTCCAGATCATGACCAATTTGTAGTGTATCATGAAGCAATTTTGGATAAACTTGACGAGGCCATTGTCTATGAAGGCAGAACACTGAAACTTCCGACTAAACCAAAATCTAAAATAACGAATGCAACAGCTAAAACTGAGGATCCCTTAAATGACATGTCGGCGGAAATGATGGATTTGTAAAGAAACAGAAAAAAGAAAGTAATCATGATCTATCTAAAATGGAAACTGTACTAATCATTCATACATATATAATGTCACTTCTAATCCCACTCATCATCGGAAGATACTGATTCTGGTAACGAAAGTTCGTCATCACTGGCGTGAGTATTGTCGTTGGTAGCTATGCCTGTTGGTGCTGAAGCACTCAAGTTCAAAGAAGGAGCTTGTGGAACTTCGGGTATAAAGGAAGGCTGGACCACAGTGCTTGCAGCAGGGGTTTGAGCTGCTGGTGCTTTCTGAATAGGTTCTTCTTCATCAGACCATCCATCAGAGTCGTCGTTGTACTTAGAAATGACTTTGACTGGAGCATTGTTGTTCATCAAAGGCGGCAAAGTAGCGTTTTCAAAAACAGGTTTGTAAACCTCTGGTTGACTCGAAGGCTGTTGCACAGGTGGTACAGCGACTGGCGGAGTATAAAATTCAGGTTTGGTATTTTGAATAGGAATTGTTGAAACTTCCTCATCAGACCACCCATCACTCTCGTTGTCTAACCCACGTTGGGATTTTCTTTGTTCTTCTGCGGTTTTCTCATTCAAAGAGATTTGACTGCCTGATCCAACAACAGCTTGCTTGAAAAATTGAGGTTTACTAGATGTTTCTGGAACCTCATTTCTTCTGAATGGATTAAACTTTGGTTTTTGTTCAGGTACTGCTTGCACAGGTACAGAACTTGTAGGTTCGGCATCCCAGTCATCACTTTCTTCCTCTTTCTTTTCAGCTTGAATGGCTGTCGGAGTGCTAGAAGGAGCAATATATGGAGTTTCAGCAGCAGCTACCTTCGGTTCATCAGCTAAAGTTTCTTCCTTCTCCGCATCAGCAATTTGCTGTTTTAATAATCTCATTCTTTCCTCCTTTTGTTGTCTTTTTAATCTCAAACTTTCCAATTTTATTCTAAGGGCTTTTTCTTCTTCATCCTCATCATCACTTGAATCAGCAGCATGATTTTCTTCCTTCAAAGTTTCAGGAGTTGAAGATAAAGCAGTTTCTGGTAAAGCTTCTCTTCTAGGCTCAGGCAAAGTCTCTGCCGATACACTTGGGCTTGGATTGTTAGATCTGCTTCTTCTGCTTCTTCTTCCAAGACCCATCTTTTCCAACTTTTCGTTCATTCTCTTTTGAGCTTGTTCTTTAATGTAAGCTGATTTTTCTTCAGCAGTTTGGAAAGAAGGAGTGCTGCTGCTCTGCGGTCTTGAGATAGTCAAGTTCTCCTGACTAGATCTAGCAGATGTGGCTGGTGATGGGGATTGACGAACATTCGACTTGCTTTGTGTAATTTTTGGTGATGAAGTTCCGCTAGAAGAGGAGGTGTTGATTCTCTTGATAAAATCTTTCAACTCTGGTTCCAATCCCATACCTAGCTCAAACTTTTTAGTCTCAGAAGCACTAGCATCGGCACCATAGAAAGCAGATTTTATACCAGTCAAGATTTCAGTAATATCATTCTTTATTAGTTCAACTGTTTCCTTAGCTTGTTTGCTTTCTTCTTTAATAGAATCGACAGCAATGTTCAGTCTATTTTCTTCTTCTTCAATAGACGCAGATGGAGCTACCTGTTTACCAGTTAATAAGGCCATTCTTTCAGTCAAAGCGGCCTTCTTCTTAGCTTTTCTTATGTCTTGCTCAGTAATCTCACCATTTGGACCAGTACCAACTATAGATGATGGGTTTTCCTTTTTGTACTTTTGAATCTTTGCAGAGATAATAGCATCTTCAACAGTGTCAATGCTTGTCAAAATTGATACCAATTTGGCGTTTAAGGCTTCGTATGAGCTTCTCATATTACTTTCGCCAGCTGCAGTAGACTTTGGCAAAGAAATAATAGATTTTTTCAATATTTCAATTTGCTTTAAGTTTTCTAGGTCCTTTAGCTGTTTCTCCTTCAATCTTTCTTCATTTTTGTAAGCTTCTGCTTGAATCAAAATCTTTTTGTCTCTAATCAAGTTTTTCAAAGTCTCTTCTTCTTTCTCATTTTCCTCAGACTTGGTTTGCTTTTGTAGTTCCAGTTCTAATTCAACTTTGGAGTTTTTTCTGTCTCTAAATGAAGGCAAGGTGTCGTTGTGGACAAATGAAGATGGCTTATTACCGCTGGTGCTAGCGTTTTGTTCTCTTGAGTCAGATGATTGGTTCTTCAATTCTTCCTTCATCATGTCAAGCATTTGTGTTGATTTGGGGACTAACGATCTAGGTAAGAACTTAGGCAAAGCATGGCCGTTCAACTTTCTGTAAACTAAATGCATACCTACAGTAAACTCTTGTTTGTTCAACTTACCAGTATTGTCGGCATCAGCTAGTGTCCAAATGTGTTCCAAATCTTGTCTGCTTAAACCAGACTTTCTAAAGATCTCAACACTGGTCTTTGAGTCTAAGATACCCTTGTTTTCAATATCATAGGTTTCAAAGATTTTATAAAACAAGGCCTTTTCCTCTGAAGTAACATAATCTTCGTTTTCAGCTGTGAATTTGGAGGTGAAGTTGTTTTGGGAGTACAAGTCATTGTTTCCAAACCCTGTTTTTTGGGCAGTTAAAGGAGCATTGACTTGGAAATTTGTTTGTGGCAAAACACCTGTTGGTTGAGAGATTAAACCCATACCTGTTTGATTAGCTCTTAACATGGCAGTATTTGCGCCATTGAAGTTTCCAAAAGAAGTCATTGGAGCTTGGCTTCCAGTGTATTGGTTTTGCAATGGCTGTTGGTAGCCAGTCATTTGTTGGCCAAAGGATGTTTGTGGAATCATACCGGTGTTTTGAGCCATTAGTTGACCTGGCTGTTGGCCTCCAAAGCTGATTGACGGCATCATACCAGTTGGTTGTGGTTGCAAATGCATACCAGCAGTCAAATCATCAAATGGAGTTGGGTTGGTTGGTGCTTGGAAATTGTTTTCCAATTGTTCACCAACTTGGAAATTTATGGCATCAACAAACTTGGTGACTTCTTCCCTGATTCTTTTTTCTAGAGCAAAAGGTAAGCTCTCCCCTTGTAAAACAGAGTTGATCAAATACATGGCCAAAACAAATTCGGGAAACATTAATTCACCGGCTTTCAAAGTATCAGCTAAGTTCCAAATTTGGGCCAATTGTTTTGCTGGTAATCCCGATCTCATCAAAATTTCTCTACAATTAGCACCAGAAATAGTGTTGGAATTAATAGGAACTTTAGATCTGAATAACTTTTCAAACTTCTTTTGATCTTCAGGTGTAACAAAACTCAATCTCAAGTTTGGAAGAACTAGTTGGTTGTTAAAGTTTGGAGTTTGGGACATAGAGTTAACAAATCCGGTGGCATTTGGTTTCAAAAATCCTTGTTGTGGCTGGGCATTTCCACTTGAGTAAAATCCAGTTTGTTGAGGAAGTAATGGTTGTGGTTGGTTGTTTGAAAAAGAAGTCTGTGGCATATTCATACTACCAGTAGCCTGTGGGTTCAATTGCTGGTTGAAATTTTGTTGGAAACTGTTGAAGCTCGTAGATGGCAATTGAGAATACCCTGTTCCTTGTGGCTGTAAAGACTGAGCATAGCCAGTGCTGTTTGGCTGGATGGCTGGTTGTTGAAATCCAGTGTTATTTGGCTGGATACTTTGCTGAAAGCCTGTGTTATTTGGCTGAATTGCCTGTTGTTGAAATCCAGTGCTGTTTGGTTGAATACCTTGCTGTTGAAAAGCTGGCTGTTGAAAACCTGTTATCTGATTTTGCAGCCCTTGCTGTTGACTTCCATTTGAAACAAAGTCCCCAAATTCAGTGGTGGTATTGGCATTTCTCAATTGAAATTGCTGTTGTGGCATTTGTTGTTGTGGATTACCAGTGTTATATGGTTGCTGGAATCCAGGATTGCTGCCCCCATTTTGAAAAGAATTGTACATCTTTTTGACTATTCTATTAATATACCTTTATAATTTATTCAATATCAAAATAAGACAGTAAAACCAAAAATTCAATGTTTAATGTTCTTTTCTTATTAAAATTTCAAAAAGAAAAGATATTTATACTATAGAGATGCCTTTTTGTTAAAAGGTGTTGTACGTGTTGGTATTAGTGTTCCCTTTTATTTAAGCTTTGCAATTATATTTTTCTAAACAAATTCAACACCAAAAGAACAACGAGCGAAAGCAAAAAATCCCCGCTCCGCATTTTGCTGTGCTTTGGTAAATAGGGAAAACGCATGGCACGTGTATTTCTGTCAACAAAGCACTCTACCATTTCTTTATTTCCGTATATAAAAAAAGTGGTCACCTGCTAAAGAATATAGCTAATAACATAATATATTACTAAAAAACAGGATGTATGTGATCACAATTACTTAATAAGCAACTGCTGTAACATGGATTAATATTTTACTAAACGATTATATAAGCGCCTTTTTATGAACATATATAAATAAAATTATCATCAATACAGTTCTTTTTATTTTATTCGAACAAAAGTGTATAATAAGCCAGAACAAACCATACCACTAACGAATAAACTATGTCCGCTGATAAAATCAATAAACAAAAAACATTTTTCTGGTCTCATGGAGGACCTAACTTTATGTACAAAACCCCTAATGATATTGCAGGCGCAAACACTCCATACAACAGCGTTGAAAATTTTGGAAAACAAGTCAAAAAAGAGTTCAAACCCAAGTACATCGCTGTTATCTCAGCACATTGGCAACCACGTTACGAAGGACCAGAATCTATGAAAAAGGTATACGTAGCCTCGCCTAAAAATCTCAACAACGTTGCTGACGGCGATGAGAAAATTCCTAATGAGTTGATCTATGATTTCTACAATTTTCCAAAGCACATGTACAATGAAAAGTTTGAAAGCTACACTACAAAGAATATCATTGATAAGATAGTTTCTTTCAGTGATGATGACGTTACCTTTGAAAAAATGGAAAGAGGTATCGACCATGGTGTTTGGGTTCCTGGAAAGGTTGCTCAGTTTGACCAATATGAAAAAAAGGAAGACTTTATTCCTATAGTGCAAATATCAATGTTGCCAAATGTACCTAATGGACACGGCGAAGATGAAAGGCTAAATGAAAATGTAAAAGTTGTGGAAACCTTTGAAGCCCATATCAAAACCATCAGTCCAGTAATTGAAAAAATTAACGAAGATGGTGGTTTGGTTATACTGTCAGGTATGTCTGTGCATAATTTGAGTATTTTGAAAAAAGTTATAACTGAACGCAGTCATCCTGAGTTCCCTAAAACCTTCAATCAATATTTGAGAAATATCATTGAGGCAGATAAAACTGCAAATGACAATCACGCCACTTTGAGAGCTAAGATTTTTGGTTTGGGTAAAGAAAACACTGAAGAAAGAAAGATGTTCTTTGAGTCTCACTCTCCTGAGATCGACCACTTCTTGCCATTTGTTATCGGTGTTGGCGCTGTTGGCAAAGACGAATATATTACAGAGCTTTTCAATGCTGAACAGTTTTCGTTGGGTTGGGGGCTATACCAAGTAGGAAATTAAGCCCAAATTTGTTATATACTAGGATTGTAAAGTCGACCATTTAATTCTCGATGACATAGCCTATCATCAGACTGGTGAAGTCATTTTTCTTATCAGCGCACTTTCTTTTTGAGTAGGTTATTTCCGCTACCATCATTTCTCATGTAAAAAAAAAAAAGAGAGATGAGAGTGAATAGGAATTATCATCATAAATAGGATTGCTCCCTTAATTATTTTTTCCTTTCAATCAACGAAAGCATTAAAAAGTATTTGTAAATCCCATTAACAAACTTTTATAATAAACATGTCAGAAACGAAATTTAACTTTTTGGTTGTAGGCTCAAATGGTCTATGTGGAGGCGCATTTGTCAAATACTTAAACAAGTTCAAAACACATCAAAGCACACAAAGTGTCATTAATGTTGTTTTAAGACGTCCATACGATCCAGCATTCTTAAAAGTCAACGAAATAAAAGATATCACAGCAATCAATACAATTATTGAAAAAGATTCTTCGAAATGGGCAAGCGAAACATTTGATGCTGTTAAGGTTGACGATGCCTCAGCTAAAAAGATCTTTTTTAGTGGCTTGGGTACAACAAAGGCTGCGGCTGGCGGTATTGAAAATCAAAGAAAAATTGATCTAGACTTAAATTACGAGTTAGCTAAGAAAGCCAGAAGCTTAGGCTATACAACTTGTGTTTTGGTTTCTTCTGCGGGTGCCAGCTCCTCCTCTATGTTCGCATATTTCAAGATGAAAGGTGAATTAGAAGACAAGCTTGAAAAATTAGGATTTGATAACTTGGTTATCTTAAGACCAGGGGCCTTGCTAGGAGACAGATTGCAAAATATGAAAGGATTCGGAAGTAGTATTGCTCCTTTCATTTGTGGAATGGCATACGGTACTTGGTTCAGCAAGTTTGTTGGACATCCAGTATATGGCGATTCTGTTGGAAAAGTTGGAGTTGAAGTTGCAATCAAGCTTGAATCCATGAACGAGAAAAAAGGGGTAACAATTTTGACATCTAAAGAAATTGTCGATATGTCAGGTAAGTAATAACTTTGCAAGCACAAATTATGCAGACTTATTTTATCCTAAGCTTTTTGCATCTCGATTCACGGATGAAGGTGTTTACAAGTACCGCTGCAAGCGGACATCACCTGGATATATATATATACTTAACTTTTATTGGACTGCCGGCAATAAATAAACTTACAATCATTTTTTTAAGCATAGTTATAAGATGCTTTTAGAAATCATCAAAGCCACCAGCAAACTGACGTGCAATTGTGTTTATGTCCGATAAAATAATCTAGGTATCAAGGGACCTTTGCATACCCAGGTAAAAATTCAGAGTTCCCACATGGTGCGAACTATATCCGATTGTTGTATAATAAAACATGTTACTTACCTAAGAGTATTTGAAATGAAAGAAAAGGTGCTCTTTCAAATGAATGCCATGAATAACGTTACTTAATATACCATGGCAATAGCGACTAGCCGATAAAGCAACCCTGTGGCTTCCAGTCTAGCCGAAAAAAAAAACATTGCCTTCAGTTTTGGGGTCATTTAAAAATTTTTAAGCAAAAATCAGAAACCCTACAACAAATATAAAAAAAAATAAACAAATATACGTGGTCTTTTTTTTTTTCCTCCTCCACCTGTGTTTTGACAGCAAGTGTTTGCAAACTTGGAAATTACAATCAAAAACATATTTAGAAGTTATTTGAAAATTCACAAAAAACATTAAAAAACCAAAATACATACATCCTTTAAGCTACAAATAACAATGAGTGATAAATTATTTAGACTAGACTCTGGTTTCCAACAATATGGTTGGGGTAAATTAGGTTCCAACTCTGCTGTTGCCCAATTCGCTGCCCATTCCAACAAAGAAGTTGCTATCAACGAATCTGAACCATACGCTGAATTGTGGATGGGTACCCACCACAAAGTTCCTTCCTACAACATGGACACAAAGGAAAACTTATCTGATATCATCAAGTCTGACCCAGCTACTTTCTTGAATGAAAAAATTATCAAAAAGTTTGAAAGCTCCAACACTTTACCATTCTTATTCAAGGTTTTATCTATTGAAAAAGTTCTTTCCATCCAAGCTCATCCAGATAAGTCATTAGCCAAAATTTTGCATGCCAATGATCCATCTAACTATCCAGATGACAACCACAAGCCTGAAATGGCTGTTGCTGTTACTGATTTCGAAGGTTTTTGTGGTTTCAAGCCTCTAGCTGAAATTGCTGATGAACTTGAAAAGATTCAAGAATTCAGAGATATTGTTGGTGAAGAAGTCGCCAAGGAGTTCGTTGAAAACATTAAGACTGGATCTATTGAACCAGGCTCCAAGGAAGATGAATCCAACAGAGCCTTGTTGCAAAAGGTATTCACCAAGGTTATGACCGCCAGTGATGAATTTGTTGCTGAAAAGGCTGATTTGCTAGTCAAGAGAGCTGAAGAGTCTCCAGAATCCTTCAACAAAACTGACCTGCCAGCTTTGATTCAATTCTTGAATAAGCAATTCCCAAAGGATGTTGGTCTATTCTGTGGTTGTTTAATGTTAAACCACTGTAAGTTAAAAGCTGGTGAAGCCATTTTCTTGCAAGCCAAGGATCCTCATGCTTACATTTCAGGAGACATTATTGAATGTATGGCTGCTTCAGACAATGTTGTTAGAGCTGGTTTCACTCCTAAGTTCAAAGATGTTAAGAACTTATGTGAAATGTTGACATATCAATACGGTTCTGTTGAATCCCAAAAGATGCCTCCAGTTGACTTCAAGAAGTCATCTGGTGAAGGTAAGTGTATAGAATACAACCCACCTATTGATGAATTCTCTGTTGTTGAAACCACATTCAAAGACGCTCCATCCGGCAGTGTTAGATTACATGAAGGCTTGGAAGGTCCATCCATTGTTATCTCAACCAAAGGTAACGGTTACTTGAAGTTCGGCGATGTCAAGTTAAAAGCTGAGCCAGGTTTCGTTTTCTTCATAGCTCCAGAAACTCCTGTTGAATTCATTTCTGAAGACCAAGATTTCACCTCATACAGAGCTTACGTTGAAAGTGATTTATAAATAATAAGTCTTTCATGATGTATTAATATATAGTAGCTCATATTTATCAACTTATTTTGTAATGTTAGAATTTTAAAAAAAAGCTGTTTCTATTTGTTTTCAAAGATATGTTTTAGCTTCCATATATAAAGGTTTATTGAGGTCAACATGTGTAACTCTAATCAACATACAATTATTCTTGGCTGTGAACTTCTTTCCATTTGGAGATTTTGTTTCGAAGAGCAGCCTCAGTTTGTTGATAGATATTCAATTTTTTGTCCATAACCATTTTTTTATAATTGTCACCATGCTTGGATACCAGTTTGCTTATCCATTCATCTTCTCTGGCACTGAAATGTCTTTCTTTTCTTATTACAGGTTTATTGGCTTCTTCTTCTAATAACTTGACAACTTCAGTCTTTGGCTGAGTGTTATTCTTTTTCTTTAGTTGTTCTATACTCATATCAATATCAAACGGCTTCATAGTACCATAAACAACACTTATAATTTTACCTGAATCATCTTTGACTATTCTAGCTTCACCTTCCAAAATTCTTTCAGGTAGGTAATCACCGTTTTCGTCCAATTCAGCTGGATCAATAAAGACATCACTGTCTTCTTCGTCTGAAGAGTTTTCATCATCATCGGATGAAGAATCAAGATCAGCTAAAGTATTGGCCTTTACTGTTCCCAATTTGTGCTTTTTGTTGTCATAATCAAGTTGCTGACCCCCAGCTGGTGTCTGTAGTTTAGCAGATAAACCAAGTCTAGCATAATTTTGTGCTAAAGTGGCCTTGTAATCCCAGTTCTCAGCAATAATTGCATTGGAGTGAATGTTGATTTTTCTTTGAGCGTCTTTGTTTTTTCTGGTGGCTTTCTTGGTTGTTGAATGCTGTTTTCTTCTTTGTCTAACGGAACCCATTTCTTTATTATTTATCCTGTAGTGCTTTTTGCTTTTGGTTTTGGTATATTGATCAAGTATTGATTGATGTAAAGTCCTATAGAAAATATTGTTGGAATTAAGCCATTGCGGATACATGAATAATTCATAACCAAAAAAAAAAAAAATTAAGAGAAATTTCCCAAAAAAGGTAAGTAGACAAGGCGCTGTTTACCAATGGGAAAGAAAAAAAAAAAGAAATTTTAGGGATAAACGTTTCAAAATAAGATTTATATCTTGATAAATACTTTGTGACTCTCCCCAAAGACTCTTTCATATTATTGAATTTCTGAATCCAAATGAAAGTAGATCAAGAGGCAGTTAACGATAGATCAGTTTTTATCAAAAACATCAATCACAGCGTAAATGAAACAATTTTAGAAGCATTTTTCAAAGAAGTTTTAGAAAGCACTAATTCAGATATACAAAGAATTACTATTGTTCAAAAAACAAAAAAGACACAACGTTTATACGGATTTATTGAGTTCACAAGTGTAGCTGCAAAAAAAGAAGCTCTTAAACTAAACAACAGTATGCTTGAAGGTGCAAAGGTCCAGATATACGAAAAGAGAACAAACCTTCCTGGGGCAATGGTCAACAACGATGATGACGAGGAAATCATTCTTATCAGTAGCATGTAACCTAAACAAAAACTAAGCGACTGACGCGGAACCCAGTCCTTTAACGTATTAATACACAAGTTTTTCTAGGTTAATGATTACGCTGCTTTATAGATTGATATGTATAGACTTTAAGAGATAATATACATAATATAGGTAATATAAAGAATATCGGCGGCAATGAGCATTGCTTAATAATGCCACGTTACATAACGCTATTTTATTATGTCCTTGCATAGCGCATCTATACAGTTCTATGACAGATTCAACGATATCCTTTTAACTGCCTATATATTTTAAAAAAAAATCATAAAATTGATAAACGTTGTTTTCAATGACAAGTCAATAATTTTTCCTTTTTTTGAAAACACAGTTTGCGTTGGAAATAAGAATGAAGCACATTTATTGCATATTGAGTCTTTTCGAAAGCAGATACTGCAAACAAGACAATATTTTGAAAAAAAACAAACCATTTTAAAAGTTTACATTTTTCAGAAAAAAAAATGCTTTAAAAAAGTAGTGGTTGCTTTGTAATGTGGTAAGTATTAGGTCTTTTTACAAATGTAAACAACATGTGCATATAAAATATGTGCGTTTATTTTTTTTAATAAAATTAAATTTAAAATTTATTTTTACAATTTTTTCAAAAATTAATGAGTATGTATTATTACATTATTTTTTAATTAAAATAAATTTAATATAAATTAGTTTAAGCAAAAGTTTTTATTTAAAAAATAATTTGTTTTTTGATAGGTTTTTTATATGCGCATTCTCGGACATAAATAATTAGGTCATTTTGTCAACATTTATCGAGAATATGAAAATCAAAAGAAAAACGTGATCGGTTGGTGTTTTTTTGTACTCTCTAAGGTGGCAAATCTAAAAACAGAAACTCAATTTCTTTTAAGTTTGGTTAACTGCCACTTGAAGCTCAGTTACTGAGATTGATCTTTCATGTGATTTTTTGGGAAGGCTTATAAAATAGTGTAGCAGTTTTTTAGCTGCAATAAACACGTGAAAACAGTTTGTAAGGCTAAAATTAACCGGCTGGTTATGATTTGCTATATAAACACCAAAAGAATTATATCAATCACGTGAAACAGTTTTTTTCACCAAATATAAAAATGCTTGAAAAAGCAGTTATAAGCACTCTTTGGTTTCCAACAATAAACATAAAGTCAAAGAGCCACAGCAGTAATCTTAATACTTATCTAGACATAAACCAACATGAGTAGCTTCAAATTTTAGCCTACAAAGTGTTTTATTTTTTCCCATTTGAGAGAAATATTATATATATTTGCAATGTTTATGTTGAATTGTGCCACTGGGTTGTTCATTGATATATAAAGACAAAAAAAAAAAGACATTGTACATGAAGCAAGAATACTTCATGTGAAATTACCGTCTCTGACGGTGGTTAAAGAAAAAAAAGAGAAAAGCAATTATATTTTACTTGAATATGAATATATAAGGCATTTCTATAGGGAGAACAGCAGTATTTAAATTGCAGCAAAACCATCAACTTCAGTATACTAATACAAGCACCAGTGAATCTGAAACGTGCGTGGGGGAAACACGTTCATCAACGCTAGTAGTTATACTAGTAATACCAAAGCTTCAGGGATTGAAGCAACTTTTTTTTACCACTGTTCTACCATTAGCAATGTCTAAGCGAGTAACTATATTCTTAATTGATTGATTTGCTGGTACCTCTTTAATTAAAGCCTTGCTTCCACCAAGGCATGAAAAACAGCAGATTTCAGCTAAAAACCACTGACATATCAATACACAGCTGGTGGAACCATCATTGATACAATTGGATCAGCAAAGGACACATGTAAACATTTCCTGTCAGATATGGTGTCAGACTGGAATAAGTCGAAAATACTACAGGAAGTTCTAACATAAGCTGAGTGAATACTTTTAGAACGTAAAGTGTAAGTATGGTCAACATCATACTCATCATCATAGCGGCGGGCCTTGATACTATTTGGATCAGCTGCTTCGACTGGTTCATTTAGGATTGCCTCATAGCATTTAGGGTCATTATCAAGTTTTCTAGATGGAAGGTAAAGATTTCTGGCTCTCAAAGACGTTTTAATCGAGTCTTTGATATAGCGATAGTTTCTTCTTGTGAAAATGTCGTCATCACTAACCTTTTTGCTTGAAACAGTAGCCGGAGTTTTAGACTTCTTGTAGAACTTAAACAGGATGATGGCAGTGGCAACAACAGATATTGGAATGGCAATAGGAAGGACCAGCGGTACCAATGAAGTGCAGGAAACAATGGTGATAGCAACAGCAGCAGTAGATGTCAAAGATGTCAAACCACATGCAATGTATAATTTCTGCTTTAATGTTAGTCCTTTACCTGAATTTCCAAAAACTCTAGAGGCCAAAGAAACTCTGGATTGTTTAGAAGAACCAGATTTCTTTGGAGCAATCACAAACTTCGGAGGAGGAGGAAGGTGAACTATTTTGTAAGGCTGTCTGTAACCGAACAAAGACTTTACTTTATGAGTTTTAGTGGATTTCTGTTGTTGGCTGTCAAGCGATTCATCTATGGACACATCATTGTTGCAGACAGTGGATGAGTCAGATGAAGAACGTTCCTGAGGTTTTGAGTGGCTGAAGAAGGACTTGACTTGTTCTCTCTTACTTAGTTTTTGATTCTGGGAAGAGATGGACTGAATGGAAGCAATGTCGTCACTGGTGTTGGAGGCAGCGGCGATAGAGGAACTTTGTTTAGAAGCAGAGTGTTTGAAGATGGCCTTGAATTGTTCTCTCTTGCTCAGTCTTGGATCTTGAGTAAAGAGTAACGGAAAGGAGGATTTGTCATCGCTGAAGCTGGAGACATCGGCAGAAGAAGAAGCTTGCTTTGTGCTGGAGTGCTTGAAGATAGCTCTGAATTGTTCTCTCTTGCTCAGTTTTTGATTCTGGGAAGAGATTGATTGAACAGAAGCAATGTCGTCACTGGTGTTGGAGACATCGGCAGAAGAAGAAGCTTGCTTTGAACTGGAGTGTTTGAAGATGGCCTTGAATTGTTCTCTCTTGCTCAGTCTTGGATCTTGAGTAAAGAGTAACGGAAAGGAGGATTTGTCATCGCTGAAGCTGGAGACATCGGCAGAAGAAGAAGCTTGCTTTGAACTGGAGTGTTTGAAGAAGGATCTGAACTGCTCTCTCTTACTCAGTTTTTGATTTTGGCTGGTCAAAGTTTCAGCTGACATGGGATCTTTGTCTGATGAGACAGAAGAATCTATGGATGAACAATTAGAATGGCTTTTTTGCTTGAATGGCAATTGGTTTCTGAAAGCGGAACCTTTAGATCTTGAAATAGTTAATTGCATTGGGAATTGTTGAAAAATAGTAGGAGAATAGTAGTTATTGGTAGTAATAATTAAAGCTGTGGAAACTGTAGAGTATTTTAAAACAATAAGATTTTTTTTTTTGGTTTAAAATAAGTTTTATTGCTATTACAGTATCATACATAATTAGCTGTCAAATAAAGCTAAAGTGAATAAAATAGAAACGTTATGTCTAAAACAATTTCAATCATAATGTGCTGTGTTTATATACACAACTATTATTAGGTTTTCAGACAATTACAAAGTGTTTGTATCATATTAGTTACAATATACTACAAAAAATAAATACAACAAAAAGCTTAAGTATATTTTGACATATTACAAATAATGTGTGGTCATTTGTTCTTTGTAATTGATTAAATCAACCGAGAATAAAACAAACTGGAAAAAAAAAAAACTATGAAAAATCAGCATATGCTGCAAACATTGCACATAACAGCATAAAAATGACAGCCAAAAACTGATTTCGTCAAAATAACAAGTACAGACACATTCTGTGCGTTAAAATAAATATAAATGCAAAAAATGGTAGTATATTTTATCAAAACGGTCAAAAAACAAGGATAAGCGCATATAATGCTGAAAATAAGAAAAATTCAACCATCCACTTTTCAAAATTTTTTGTTTATGACTTTTTCTCACCTGTTTTGTAGTTGTGGGTGAAAAAAAAAAACTATAAACATGTGTAACTGATTTGGTGTTCTAATCCTTAAAAAAGTTTCAAAGGGAAAACACTTTCTCAATCCATAGAAAAAACACAGTAAAAGCAGGCACAATGCATTTGAAAGTTTTATTGAGTTTAGCTGCTTTAAGCGCAAAGTTTGTAAAAGCCGAAGAACAAATTGATGATGACCTAGTTGTTGACACAGAAGAGGAAGAACATGTAATTAGTGAACCTTTGCAAGCTGATTTAAACTTAGCTGATGAACAAGACAACTTTTTTAACATTGGTGAAGATCTAATGATAAACAATGAACACGAACAGCAGAAAAAACCTGTCAACTTTTCTATAGACTTTTCGATATTTGGCGATAGCATTGGTGACGGTATTCAAAAGCCTTTCCTTATTGAAAACAATGAATTAACCTATATTAATTACACCTTTTCTAACTACGAAGATTTCGATACTTCCATTTTAGCCATTTCAGGATCCATTATGAGTGCCGAAACCCAAGAAAGCGTTGCTAATATCACAGAAGCTCGTTTGGGACCTTTGATAGTTCAAAGTGGGGAAAACGTCACATTTTCTCAAGGAATCAACATTGCATTAGATGAGGGTTACTATTACATTGCCCCAGTTATTCAAGTTATTATGGGCGATAGTGAAGCACCAGTTGGTGTCAGTGTCCAGCCTAAGGTATTCGATATGTTGCCTGGTCCAGTATCTTTCTTCAATGGAAGTTTCTTGTCTATATTATTGACTTGTGCTTTGTTATCTTATTCAACTTACAGAACTTATAAGAATACCAGCAAAAAAGATGGTGCTGAAAAAAAGAAATTGAAAAAACTTGCTAAGAATGCCAAGGTTGATGCTAAGGAGTGGACACCAAAAGAATACAAGAAGTAATTTAAAGTTTCTTCAACTGTTAGAAGCTTTTTTTTATATATGATTCATTTCTTTATAAATTAATTAATCATGATTTGATTTAAAAAAAAAAAAATTACTACTAAAAATTACTATTTGAATGACCTTTCAGTTATTAGCCAAGCCAAATAGAGGTTTTAGATGAAAATTACCTATATATGCTGTTATTTCAAAAATGTTAATAGCATTGTTTGTTTATTTTTTTTTTTTTTTAAAAAAAATTGATTTCTATTTTTATTTTTAAAATCCGTATTTCCCTTAGATTTGAAACACAAACGTATACAAAACCAAATATATATAATCTATCAACCACCACCCATAAATATTGTGATTTTTTTATTTGGGGAATTAGGACACAATTGCAGACCAATTTACTAACAGACAGTGGGCTAACAACACACAATATTGCCATGTATCTTCAAATAAGTAAAAACCCAGCAGATAGGCAGATATGCTTGATCTCTGATGATTACTCTTTAGTATTCAAAACAGCTTCAAAAAGCATAAACAGCACTCGATCTGAAACATGTGCTCTTGTAGAATCTTTAACTGTAGAGCAACTTCAAGGAAATACAAACTTTGATTTCAGCGAAGGATACCAGTACAGAAATCATTTAACTTTTAGATTCGAGGGTTTTATGGGATTGTTTAAAAGTTTTGAAGGAGATATATTCTTAGGATTGATCAAAACATCAAAAACAGCTGGGCATGCCAGATACATAATGAAAGATAACGAGGTTACAGGACAGAAGTCTTTTCAGCCAACTGAAGCCATTAAACAAATATTGGATGTTTCTTTTATTAGTTTGACAAGCAGCTCGAGTGACATATACGAAAATATTAATGTAACTTCTAAAGCGCTGTCAGAGGTAGTAAATCAAGATTTAAAGTCACTTCATCCTTGCTACGACCTAAAGAAGCTATTTTGTGACGGGACTTTTTACTTCTCCAAAGATTTTGATATTACCAATTACTTGCAAAATAGAGGAAATGAGATTTTTGCCCAAAGCTCTTATAAGAAACATGGCAACAGATCTTCACTGGTTGATCTGACTTTAGAAAAATTTCAGGATCAAAACGTTTGGAACATCAAGATGATTGAAGAAATTATAAACTTAAGAGGGAAGATATCCCAGCATGAAAAAGAAAGAATGGACAACGGAATGTTCATAACCTTTGTTATCAGAGGGTTTGCTGAAACTCAAATGCTAACGAAGGATTTATGTATGACAAACATATCGAGAATATCAACAGAAGGTCGAGACGAAACTTTGTTGGATTCAACTTCAAAAATAGGAAATAACGGAGAAATATCAACTTTCATTGAGAGTGAAATTATATTGAGTACACCGAAGTACACAATGTCATATGTTATATGTTTAGGAAACATACCAATAAACTATGATTTGCAGGAATCTCAGTTTTTGATTCACTCCAAGAAGAAACTTGAGTTAACATACAGCAACAACGAATCAAGAAATTCAAAGTTATTGTCGAAACACTTTAACAACCTAATCACCAAATACAATTCGGTAAGCTGTGTCAACCTAACAAAATTCAGAGACCAAGGCCAAATGGATCTCAATTTCCTCTATTCCAAGTTGGTTCATGAGCTGAATGCTAAAATAAAATTTCTGCCTTTAGAAATCAAGAAAGCTCTTTTCAAAAAAATAACTTACAAAAAATATGACATTGATGATTTGCTTCTTGAAGAGAAGAACTCTTCAATAAAAGAAACATTGTCTTTTTTAAAACAAAACATCATGGATTTTGGATGTTTTGTTTATGACAACCAAAACGAGATATTTTCTGGAAAACAAACTGGGGTTATCAGATTAAGTTCAACAAGTAAAAACTTTATAAAAGGTGACAGCAGTATTGAAGCAGATGGGCGTCATAGTGCATATCTAAGTAACTCAGGATTGAATTCAGTTAAAAAAATGGTACTGTTTACCAAAGTTATAGTTCATGAAGTGTTTGGAATGATATTTGATGAGCTTTCTTTGAATGAAACATTTCAGCATAGTTTAGTATTTGATAATTTGAGTACTGAAGCAATTTCTATATTCAGAAACCAGACATTCCAGATAGTGAACTTGTTGGGTAGAAATAATCCGCATCATGAAAAAATGGCTAACATCTATAAGAGGCTATTTCAGTTCAAGTTGAAGTTGTATGATCCCTTGCATTCTTACGTCTCGACATATTTGAAGTATGGTCTCAAAAAGCAGATGATGTCATATAAAAAGAACATCTCAATATATGCAGTTACTTTTAATGTAGCTGGTGTTACCTGTCCTGATGATTTGACTGATTTACTATTTCCAGCTGAAAGAGAAGAAAAATCCTATCATGACCTATATTGCATTGGTTTAGAAGAAGCAGTTGATCTAACTCCAGGAAAGATGATGAACACGGATGCAACAGTCAAAACAATTTGGGCCAAGACATTGCTAAACTCTCTCAATAAGTCGCAAATAGAGAACTATGCACTCCTTGGAATGCAGCAATTAGGAGGAGTGATAATGTTTTTATTTACTAAGTCTTCACAAATGTCAAAGATCAAGTCAATTCAATACAGTTTTCACAAGTTAGGATTTGGTGGAATTGCAGCCAACAAAGGTGCTGTTGCTATAAGCTTTGAATACTCTGCCACGAAGTTTTGTTTTATTACCTCACATTTGTCTGCTGGGCTAGGGAACATTGAGCAGAGACACATTGATTATAAAATGGTCAATGAAAATTTGAGATTTGGGAACAGAAATATAAAGATAGGTTCACACGATGCTATAATATGGCTTGGTGATTTGAATTTCAGAATAAACATGAGCAATGAGGAAGCCAAGGCTTTAATTATGCAAAAGAACTATAAAGGAATGCTCGCTCATGATCAGCTACACAAGCAAATGTCAGATGGTGAATCATTTCCATTTTACGAAGAGATGGACATAGATTTTGATCCAACATACAAGTTTGACAAAAACACAGATACATATGATACAAGTGAAAAGTCTAGAATACCTGCATGGACAGATAGAATTTTGTCAAAAGGATCTGTTTTAGAGCAAAAAGCTTACCAAAGCATAAAATCGGTTAAGTTTTCTGATCACAGGCCAGTATTTGGAATTTTCGAAGCTAAAGTCGTAGTTTTGGATGAGAGCTTGAAAATGAGCTTAATCAATAGTATTTATGCACGTTTGAGAAAACAGGTGTCCAATTACGATGTTCAAGAAAGATTGTTGATATTAGAGCTTGCAGAAAAAGAGCTAATTTTATCAAGCAAAGAAGAAAAAAAGAAAAATAATACTTCGAAAGCTAAGAATGCTCCGATATTGACCGATGATAGTAAACTCCTTGCCGCAGAAGAAATCTATTTGAAGCAGTATTATGACAGCAAAAATCAAAAACTTCCCCCTCCTTCGAATTCTTATCATAAATGGTGGATAGGAGAAGCTAGCAAACCAGCGGTTGTTGAAATCAATGTGGATTCAACTGAGTTTATGATTAATCCAAATAAATCTTTAAACCCATTTGATGATACTGAAGACGAACCAATATTTAAAAAGCGAAACTAGGCATATCTTGTATATATCAGAAAAGAAATTTGTTGTAGCTTATAAATCAAGTAGGGAGGCTTGAGAATTCACGTGATTTAAATATTACAACTTAGGTGTTTATGACACGTTGTGTTAAAAAAAAACTGAAAAAAAAAAAAAAATAAATATATGAAAAACAAAACAATTCACACTTGAATACATAAAACCAAAAATAACTTATCGTAAAATAAGTCTTTTGCACAAGAAACAAAATTCTATAACTTTAATAGTATGATGTTAGTTGCTTTATTAAAAAAGGCTGTTATATTCTACACACTTTTTGCTTTTGCATTAGCCAAATCAGTGTTATTTTTACATGATTTTGACAATGATGAACTAAATGACTACAAAGTCTTCACTGATTACTTATCCCAAGAAAACAATTACAACACAACTATAGTTAACATTAAAGAATCTAGTGTTAATGTTTTGACTGATGATAAACAAAATAACTTGTACGACGAATTGATCTTTGCCCCATTTACTATGACAAAAATTAAGGGTTTAAGTGAAAAGAGCATTATGCAATTTTATGAAAACGGTGGTAACATATTGATTATTGGCTCTCCATCTCAAAGCAACAACAACCCAATTAGAAAGTTTTTGAACTCTATAGGTATTTACCCTTCACCAAAAAACTACATAACTGAAGACTTTGAATCTGACAACAAGTCAGCCTTGGTTTTGGAAGACTCTGAATTGTTTTTGAACAACTATATCTTTGACAATTCATTAAAGGATAAATCTGTTTCTTTTGGAAGAAGTTCATCATCATTGATTGATACAAACGAAATGATCTTCCCAATCATTGGTCAATCTGACTACATGAAAAATTCTAACCAAGACAACGTCTGGGCTTTATCAAACCAAGGTTATTTGGCTGTCGCTTTCCAAAATTTAAAGAACAACAGAATTGTTTGGGTTGGTAGTGATTCTATTTTCAAGAACGATAAAATATTTGAATTGAACAACTACGAATTTGTTAAGTCAGTCACTAAGTGGACTTTCCAAGAAAAGGCTATGCTAAAAGTCACAGGTTTTACTCACACCCAAATTGTTGAAAAAACCAACCAGTATCTGAATGAAACTTCTTACATGATGGAGAAGTCTACTGAAGAATATGCTTTGACATTTGAAGAAGAACCATATAAAGTAAAGGATACTGTCGTTGTTGACTTATATGTTGAGCTATTAGATGATGTTGATAATGAAGGGACTGAGGTTTACAAGTCATTTGATGCTGATGATATTCAGTTTGAATTGAGAATGATTGATCCTTACTACAGAATCAATCTAAGCAAAGATGAAAACAACAGTACCCGTTACACCACTGGTAAATTTGCTTTGCCAGACCAATTTGGTATTTTTACCTTTGCTGTTAAATACTGTAGAAAGGGGTTGTCATACATTGATGTTAAAGACATCAAGGCCATCAGACATTTTGCTCACGCTGAATATCCAAGATCATATGAAATAAGAAATTCTTGGGTTTATTTGTGCACAATTGGATCTGTCATCTCTATCTGGTTTGCTTTTGTTATAATGTTCATTGTAACCAGCAAAAGAGTTAAAACTCAAGTTGTTGCCAAGGAAAAGAAAGAAAACTGATTTAAAATGATCTCAACAGTTATAAAAAAAAATTAAACAAAACATATATTATTTTTCAAGTTTATGATACTTTTGAAAAATCATAGCATTTGTATTTAGCGTTATCACCAAACGATCACGTGCAATTTTATTCAGCTTGTTTTTTGCGTAAAATATGAACTTTCTTTTGCCTTCTGAAAACTTTTAACCACTACATAGAAAAAAATAAATAAAAACTAAGTGTCTAGTTATACTATTACTCAAAAAAACCACACAAAACCAAAATACACATAAAATGTCAGCTGCTCAATTCCAACAAAAATATGAAGTCATGCAACAAGTAGAATCTAGGCTACAGAATTTCAAGAAAGAACACGAAGAAACTGCCCTAGTGCTTAAACAAATTGAAGATATTAGAAAGACCAAGGAGAACCAAGAAGACTTTGATCAAAGAAAATGTTATAGATCTGTAGGCGGATCATTGGTGGAGACAACTGCTGGTGAAGTCATACCTCATCTAAACGAAAAACTTGAAAAACTAACAACTCTGGTTAGTGAGCTACAAAGGGATTATGATGATCTAAGCGAGGAGATAAGACAAGATGCCATTGAATTTCAAAAGAAGAATCAAAAATAAAGACTGATCGGGTTTTTAAACCAAACTATATAAAAAACAACATAAAAATGTTATACAACAGCCGACCCAACTGGTGATTGACAATGTGTTGTCAAATACTATGCAGCTAATGACCAAAGACAGTAATTTTCTAAACGTTAGGGTTATGTTCAAAATGATAAAATTAGATGATCCCAAATTGCTGGCCAACAAATTTACTCCGTAGATACATACACTCTGTGTGATGCAATTGATTATAAGCTTTGCTGCAAATATATTGTTGCTTGAAAAGTTTTTGATGATTAGTACCAGGTTTTGTTCGATAGATTTTTTGTTAAATACTAATAACATAGGCATTGATAAAACGTGTTGGGCAACCATGACTTCCTTCCAGCAGTCCTTTCCATGCTTGTCGTATATTTTGCAGTTGTAAATTTGGAGGAATGACGCCATTATAGACGATATTAGAAGTACCGATATACCCATAGCGAGCTCTGAGTTAGTTTTCAAATTGAATGAATGCGTTTTAGCTTGATTTTCACTGAACATACTAGCAATCATGTTCTTGCAGTTATAATAATCTAAAATGCTGATATCATGGTCTTTATATACTAATGCTACAATGCATCCAAGGGTGATCACTACACATAGTAAGACTTGGATAAATGAGTATTTTTTTTTTAGTATCAGTGAGCCTAACACCAAGTTGATCAGTACATTTAGACTTTTGAATACGATATGGCATGGAATAGTCATGCCTGGAAAACTGAATGCATAATTATTCAGCCAGTTTCCTCCTAGAAATAATATAGTTGAGATTAAATGCTTATGTAAAGGCACTTTCCTGGATTTGAAACTAGTAAATATGTAAGGTAAATTGATTATTATTGTGTAGATCAATTGAAAAAAAGTAATAAAACTAGTTAGATTTTGAAACTGTGAGTAATTTGAGCTTATAAGAGTTTCAAATGATATGACATTGCTGCAGCAACCACCAAAAATCAAAACTATGGCAAAAGGTAATGATAAGAAGATATGACTTTTATAAGTGTCACTTTTGGAGGCTTTTTCACTTTTAATGCTCATAAACTAAAGTATGGCTGTTAATTGTTCAGAAGGGGAGGTAATAATTTTCTGGTTTTTGAATAGACTAGCAAAGATAATTATAAGGTTTCAAAACCAAATCCTAATAAATCATAAATAAACGAATAAACAACAAAAAAAAAAAATTACAAGGCGACACGAAAAATTAAATTAAAAACTTATATATAGCGAGCATCATGTATTTCAGCTGTTTGTTAGGTTTGCTTTTTCCAAAATCAATTTAAAATCACCAAACATACCCAAGTTTAAGTATTCTGTTACTAAATCTGTGTTCTTGCTTTTTACTATTTCGTGCTGTTGCTCTATAAGCTCTACAAATTTCGGATCTATTGGAAGGAAACCTAAAAATTTCAAACCCAGCTCTTCACACAGCTTTTCACCACCACCTTTGTTGAAAATATCTGTGCAATCGGAACAATGTGGGCACTTAAATCCAGACATATTCTCCACAACCCCTAAAATGTCTAGTTCAACAAGTTTACAGAAGTTGATTTGCTTCTTCACATCGTTAACTGATACTCTTTGTGGAGTAGTAACTATGATTGATTGAACATTTATATTGCTGATATTTTCTAGTAATCTTAAATTTTCGACTATAGCGATGTGCTCATCAGTTGTTCCTGGTGGTGTATCAATTATCAGATAGTCCAAAGGATCTTCACCCCAATATACATCGTCTATGAACTGTCTAATCATTGCTTGTCTCTTAGGTCCCTTCCAAACCACGGAGTCATTCTTGCTATCGTTTAACAAAAATCCCAATGACATAACCTTTAAAACATTGTTGCCATCAAGTATGGACTTTTCAATGGGTAGCCATCCGTTTCTACTTTGGAATATTTTTTCTTTTTCTAAGTCAAAAAATCTGGGTATAGAAGGTCCTGTCAAATCGATATCAAGTACCCCTACCTTGTTGTTATTTATCGAGGATAAGGCAAGCGCAAGCTGTGTGGTAACAGATGACTTTCCTACACCACCTTTCCCTGACAGCACAAGTATTATATTTTTTGTTTTATTGATGCTTTTATCCATTATAAACAAGTTGTTGTTGCTGTGCACCAAATTATATCAGTATTTTTCTTTTTTTTTGGTTGTTGTTTTGACTTATTGAAATTAACATATACAATTTGAATTATGTAATTTGCCAGTTTTCAAGGTATTTCTACCCCATCAGTATAAACAAAAAAAATTACAGTTGTGTTTATGCGTGAGTGACTTTTTTACACTGTCGGCGAAATGACGGCGTGTGATGATATGCTGCTTTGTCTACAACATCTATCGGATTTAACTGATACTCCAGCTTAACAAAAAAATGAAAAAAAAAAAAAGAAAACTTTTGTCAGGGAACAAAAAAAAAAACAGAAGATCAAAAAAGAGCGAGATTGCTAATGTTTAAACAAATTCAATGTCATCTAATTTCATCGCTATTTATAGCTTTTGAGTAAAACACCGATAATAAAACTATTAAACTAGATATCCTTTCAAAAAAAAAAAAAAAGACAACTCTAAATTTCAAATGAATACAGGTAGTAGAGTTAATTTATTTGACTCAACATTCAACACAAGCCAAACACAATACACCAATAACTCACATCTTCGCAAAGCTAATAATACACAGTTTGATGATGGTGACTTCAACTCTGCACCTGTCGATTACAGTGAAACATTAATGAATCATTTAGAATCCCAGAATGACGAAGAAATATCCGGAATGCACATAAGATTAAAGAAACTCAAGAACCTGTCTTTGAAAATGAACGACGAAATAGATTTTTCCAACAACGACATTATAAACAACTTGAATGGTACATTTGGCGAGACAGTTGGTAAACTTAAAAACGTCATGACAAAAGCAAAAGTCATGGCTGATAAATCAAGAATAAGTTTTAAAACTTGGTTAACAGTATTCTTCTTTGTATTTTTATTATTTTTTTATATTTGGCTTTTCTAATGTTATTACTACCCAAATTCCATTCTGATAACTAAAAAAAAAACAAAAACAAACTGATCACAATTTTAGCTATAAACTGAAGAAGCAAAATTTTGTTTGTGTCAAACATTATAGTATATACAACTTATTTATTGGTTAGAAATAGCATTATCTAGATCAGCAAATAGAGCATCCAAATCAAATTCTTGAGTGAAGGTGTTGACAACAACTGTGGAGGCACCAACAGATTTATCGGCGATTTTAGCCTTCTTGTCATTTTCAGTCTTTTGCTGATCCAATAGAGCGTCTTGCAAAGTAGCTATGTTCTTAGGTAAAGACCAACTCAAGATCTTACCATCTCTCCAGTCGTTCAAAACACTGACAGCAGTAGAATGGAAGTTTGGAATACCACCCTTACCAACTCTACCTCTTTGTCTAGAAATATGAATCAAGAAATGCTTGGTGAACATATCTAGGTCACTTGTTGGGATAGGAGGTAGATCATAGTAGTCCTTGAATATGGTAACTTGTTCATCGTTATTACTGATCTTGGTTAATAGCTTTTTGACTATAACTTCTGGATCTTTCATATACTTGGTAGGAATACAGTTCAGTATAGATAACTCTAAATTCTTCTCTTTGATATTCTTACCTCTTATTTCGTTAGGGAATATGATACCTGGGGAATCTAAGATTTTCAATTTATTATCAATTTTAACTTCTCTTAAATGAGTAGTGACACCAGCTTGGTTACCAACGGTACAGACACCACTGTTTGGACCTCTAGTATTAGTTAAAGCATTGATGATAGAGGACTTACCAACATTTGGATAACCTAGAACACCAACAGTTATACTTCTCTTTAAGTTAGCATCAGTGGCATACTTCTTTAAAGACTCTAATAACTTAGAAGCAGTAGCACTACTACTCAATTTCTTGTTGAATCTACCGTTGTTGGCATGAGTTGAAGAGCCCATGAAAGGAATAACTGGGAATTGAGACCCTAAGTGAGTCATCCAAATCTTCAAGACATTTTCTGGAATCAAATCTACCTTGTTCAATATGTATATCAATTTCTTGGTACCATTGAATTTAGTTAAAACACTTTCTTCAACAGCTTTAGATCTGGTTAGATCTGGATCTCTAGCATCTAAAACATAAAGAAGAATATCAGAGTTTTCTAAAACAACCTTGAAGATCTTGTCATATTGCTTTCTAGACTTTTCTAAATCTTGGTGTAATTCGGAAACATGTTCATCATCATCTTCATCACTTTCAAGATCGTAATCTTGGTAGTCAACTCCGTTTTTGTATTCTTGAGCTGGCTTAGATTTACCGTCAAATTCTTCAGCAGCACGCTGAGCACTTTCCAATAAAGCAGCCATACCGTCTTCTTCGCCATCAGCCATATCTTCATCGTCATCACTGACTCCTTCACCATTTTCTAAGGCGATTCTCTTCTTTTCAATTTTATCAAGTCTTTGTTTTTCTTTGATTTCTTCATCTTCAGCTCTCTTCATTTCAATTTGCTCTAAGATTTTGTTCTTGTATGGGAACATGGAAGGTATGCTAACATCTTTGTTACCTCTTGATTTCCAGGTAACGTCTTTTTTAGCTAATTTTCTATTCTTTCTATTTTGAGCAAGGGCTTTCTTCTTGATACCCTCTCTCATTCTAGTAGAGGTTCTTTTAGATTGTTTTTTTCTAATTCTCATTTTTCCGTGATGTTTATTTGATTGCTTTTGGTGATCTATACCCTTATTTCCTGTTCATCAATATAATCGTATACCTAATATGTGTTTTTAACTAGCAGAGATTTAAAAAAAAAAAAAAAAAAGAAATTAATAAAATCTGAAGAAAAGAAAAGTAGAAAGAAACAAGAAAAAAATACTAAGTTTTTCCCAAATAGGAAATTATAAAAATAAACGATCACGTGTAAGTTGAGCAATCACGCTCGAAAAAAAGAAATAAAATCATTAATGAAACTGACATTTATATGTGTTTATACACTTCTATTGCAGATTATTCTCCTTCTTTATTCTCATGAATGCTTGAATGACATCATTTTTGTTAAACTTCAAAGCTGTTTCAATTTTGCTTGGCCCTTGGCTGTAGTACTTATCGATTAAAGAGTACAACTTCAAAAAGAAACTAACTAGATCTCCTTGTAGGCTGGACCAAATTCTCGAAACAAATAATGTCATGTATTCAGCAACTAAATTGATGCTAACTTGAGAATTGGTGTCTGGCAGCTGAGAAACAATAGTTTTCTCTAAGTTTGTAGTGTGGTTAACAATCTCAACGTAAATATTCTCAATAATTCTTGTGATTACTGCTGAATCATAATCTACCAGTATTTGATTCAAATTGTTTCCACTATAGGCAATATAAGTTGATGGGTCGTTATTATTAGAATTGGAATCTATTATAGCCCATGAAGTCTTAACAAAGACAAATAGTTTGAAAAAGTTTTCTTTGATCAAAATCTCAGATAACTTGACTTTGAAGAAATCATTTTGCTTTTTCTTAATATCACTCAAGTAGCCAACAACTACATCACTGGTGTTGTATAGAGACAAAAACTCGGTGCAGTAGCCGCACAAGAAATTCATTGTCAACAAGCTGTCAACCCCTGTGTTAATTTGATCAGACTCTATTTGAGCAGTGCTAGATATGCCGAGACTTTGGTCCTTTGTGTTTAGCAATTCATAAACTGCTGACAGTTGGTCCACAGCAACTTTACAGAACTTTTCATAATTAGAGTTGAGAAGTGAGCTAGTAACTGGCACTACTTTATTTTTATCGTCTATAGACAAATTGTGGATCAAAAACTCTATATCCTGGAAAACTGCATAGTAAAATAAGGTGACATTTTGTACAGCTGACTCAAGCTTAGTGATAAATGATTGAACTTTATCTTTTGACATTGCTGATTTGGATCTTTCAAATTTAGTAACTTTACTCTCAACGAATCCTTCTATTTCAACTTTTAGTTTAGACATAAAACCTTCAAAGACATTTTGCGCAAACAAACGGTCGTTGGTACTTTTCAAATGAACCATATCATATATTTTCTTTTCAATAACAAACATCAATGGGTAAAGCAAATGAACATTTTTTACCTTTATCAAGTTTGTGACAACAGAGAAAAAGTTGGACAATTTGAAGCTAAAGATAGAAGAGCATAGTTCCCATCTTGATTCCAAAATGCTGGTTTCGAATGTGTATGAACCTTCTAATGAGGTGCCCAAATTAACTATTCTCTTTATTGGAATTTGTGAGTTGTTCAAAAACAGAGACATATCATTCGACTGTTCATTGGAGTTTACGTGGAAAAAGACACACAAAAAGTTTTGGTAGTGGAGTGGAAGCGTTTCTATAAAGTTCAAAGCCTTAATGACGTTGATTAATACAATAGATTCCTTATAGTCTGCCAAAATATTCACATTTTTAGTGTTGACATATCCTTTCCATGATTTCAACAAACTGTCGAAGTTTTTAAACTCTAGCATAGTAATAGCACTTGAGATATGTGATTGAGGACCAGTTGAACTTGAAGTTGACAATCCACTTGCTGAATCACTATAAAGTTGGCTGGCAAGAATGTTGTTTTGGCTGTTGGCATTTACAACAAGAGTTTTCCTTCTCGGATTAATTAGTTCCTTGATTTCAAAGAGACGATCGTCGATCAGTTTAGAATACAAGTTTTCTAGTACCTTATTACAGTATTCCATTATCACTTCATAGTCCTCAATAGAAACTAATTTTATGAAAAGAATTATAGAGTTGTAAGGTATGATGCTAGACAACTCGGATAATGAACTTTTAGACGAAATAGAAGACATTAAGTTGGATTTGAAGAAATCAGTAAACCTTTCTATGAAATCTTCTGTTATGCGTTCATATAGTTGCCTCTTAGTGTTCAAATCATCTAATTTATTGACCCATGCATAAGAAGGATCGTTGTCGTTTTCATAAATGGATGCTTTTCTTGTGATATCAATAGCCTTGTAGAGTTTTTCTAATATGCTCTCAATTTCATGAAGATTGTTAATAGAAAAGTCTAATCTCATTAGGTTTTCATATTCGGAAGTTTTTACACTTAAATCTCTAATAACATTTTCCATTGTTTCGTTAACAGTTTTGCTATTATATGCCAATAGCTTGATACTGTCGTCTGCTCTAATGATATCATAAGCTTCTGATTCGTATTTTCCATATTCGGTTTTGAAAAATGTTTGAATTTTATCAATATTTTGATAGTAATCTTTGATTTCTGAAACCTTTTGGTTATATTGGCTATCTTTGTTAACAACATCGAATTCGTTAGCTATTTTGATCAAGTTTTGGGCGTAGACATTAGATATTTCCAGATGCTTACTTTCAAACTTGCCTATGATAGACCTCATATCGTCGTTCATATTCCAATCTATGGCATCCATAATCTGCACCAAGGTTTCATCATCAACTTCATCATCAGATTCAACTTCCATAAGTGAAATGTGCTTCTTTGACGGACTTTCATTTGCATTATCAAAATCTATAGGGTGAGAAGTAAAGTCTAAATCTTCAAAGTTTATATCTTCATCTGAGTTTATGTCGTTTAATACTGGTTCATCGTCAATCTCATTGAAAGATTTGACCGGCGTTTGGTTTGTTAATAGAGGAGCTTCATTTAGTTTAAACAACTCCGCTTCTAGAGTTTTTTCTAGGGATTTATCTGTGTTCATATCAGGAGATTTGGTTGGCGATTGTTGTAGAGGAGACATTCTCTTAACTGGAGAGTTAATACCTTTGTCTGTGTAATTAGTTTCATCAATGAAACCCAATTGTTGTGAGGCCGTATCGTCTTCATAAAAGTCCATTAAATTTTCCGGTGAGTCCAATGGGGATGTCTCTTGTTGAGAACTTTCTTGAGTTATTGGCGTCACTGGTACTGCAAATGGCTGCATTGTTTTCTTAACAACAGGAGATTTATTAATACTTTCGGGAATTGTTTTAATAGGTGATTTGGAATTCGATCTTGAGTCAGAAACCAAATTGGATTGGTGTGATCTTGGCTTAACTAGACTTTCAGAACTATCTTCTCTGATAGACTCAAATTGTGGTTTGCCTTGAACACTAGGTGATCTTCTATGATTGCTATTTTTATTATATTGTGGAGATTCAATAGCACTGATAACTGGGTTGATATCTTTGTCATTAAGTGTTGATGCCACTCTCTGGTTCTGTATTGGGTTTGAAGAGAGTCCTTTGCTTGGTTGTTGGCTAGGTACAGAGCTTGCGGAGCTGGATAAGGCTCTCTTGTAAGAGTTTTCGTCCAAATACCACAGGCCTAAATCCCAACCAATCAACTCCGGTACATGATTGGTAAAATGATCCATGTAAATCTTAACTAAAGTTTTAATAAAGGCGGTTCTTTCCCTACCAGAATTGGTTTCCCAATAATAAGTCTTATTCATATTCAACAGAAAACCTTCTTTGTTATCTAGATTATTGATAACCTGCTTCAAATCACTCAGCAGCCAAGTTCTACCTATTTGGATAGATCCATCTGAGTTTTCCCTCGCTTTGTGAATTTGTGGTTGTTTTAATTGTTTATTGAACGATATAATTAATATTCTCTTCTTCTTGCTAGTCAACAAAGACTGATAATTAATAGGAGGCTTGCTATTGTTGTATAATTGATCTTCAAGCACTCTGACATGTGTATAGTACTGATGAATAGGAGCTCCTTGTTTGTCTAACCCATGTTTAGTAAAGCAGTAATAAATTATAGATTTTCTATCTCTCTCGAACTGCTCCGCTAGAAGATTGCTACTAATAGATGATACTGAATTTGTTTTTTTATGAGTACTCATAATTTTAAACAAATTTTATTCCTATATTCTTATTTGTGGTTGTTTTAGGGTAAACTTTCATTCCATATCAATACCTTGAAAGTTTCAGATCAAGAACCACCTTAAAATTATTTAATAATAAACAAAAAAAAAAATTTTTGTTTCTTAAACATGGACCTAGACGTGCTGTCAGTCACGTGCTAAAGTTAAAGCTGTGTAGCGCAAAACGCTTAATCAAATTTTTTTTGTTTTTAATTCTTTGCTGTTTCAATTTGAAGAGGCGAAAGTGAAATCAAGCAGAGAGAGAAAAAAAAAAAAAAAAAAAGAAAAGAAGCAACTGTTTTCTTTGATTTCTACCGTTTATAATTATATTACAAAAGAATTATAAACTTTGAAAGACCAATTTTCAATAAGTTGATAACTTTCCCTATTCTCTCAAAATGTCTGTTGATTTCTCTACCTTAGCCCAACAATTCACTGAATTCTACTACAACCAATTTGATCAAGATAGATCTCAATTAGGTAACTTATACAGAAACGAATCCATGTTAACTTTTGAAACCTCTCAAGTTCAAGGTGTTGCTTCTATTGTTGAAAAGTTAACCTCTTTACCTTTCCAAAAGGTTACTCATAGAATCACTACTTTGGACGCTCAGCCATGTTCTCCACAAGGTGATGTTTTAGTTATGATCACTGGTGAATTATTAATCGATGATGAAACTAACGCTCAAAGATTCTCACAAGTCTTCCACTTGATTCCAGATGGCCAATCTTACTACGTTTTCAATGATATCTTCAGATTAAACTATGGTTCTTAAGGTTAACACAATGTGTGAATTGTAAAAAAAAAAAATAATAAAAAGTAATAAGAATAAATTCACTCTTATTGATTTTGTTTAATAAAGGAGGTATATCTTATATATATTTGAATGGTAAAAAATAATCAAGAATATATTTGAACCTATTAATTTCTTACTTTATGGTATCAATCGCTGTGATCGTGTACTTATTTCAAGATTATAATACTGTCTAAACATTGCCTTCTGTCTTTTCGGATATAGACAGATTTTATTTGCGTACCTTGTTGTTTTACTTTTCTTTCGCAAGTTTTTTTTTTTTTTTTTTGTATTTCGAGAAGACAGCAGTTCAAAGTGAGATGACACACAAACCAAGCAAAGCAATCATAAAGAAGAAACGTTTATCTATTTTTCTTCTTGGAAAAAATGACTGTTAAAGATACATACTACTATGATCTACTAGAAATTTCACCTGATGCAACCATCAAGGAAATACGTAAAGCCTATAAAATTCAATCGATTAAGACCCATCCTGATAAAAATAGAGATAATGCTGAAGAAGCTATTATAAAATTTCAGCTTGTTTCTGAAGCTTATCAAATTTTAAGTGATGATGCTTTGAGGTTGAAGTACGATCAAATTGGTAGAGAGGCAATGAAATCAACCAAAGGAAGTGCTGATTTTGAAAATGCCACTGATCTATTCTCGACCATTTTTGGAAGTGACCAATTCTTTTCATACATTGGAGAGTTGAACTTGTTCAAAACAGTTCAGGAAAGTGAATCTTTGATTAATAAGCAAGAAGAGTTGATTGCTTTGGAAACTCAGTTGAAGGAAGCCGAAGAAGATGAACAGCAATGGTGGGAGTTCAACAACTTTACTAAGAAATACCTTTCACAAGTTAAATCTTTGATAGACCATGATCAAAAGACTCTTGAAGATTTTGACAAATTGCTAAAAAACGAATTGAAGCAAGAGCTAGTAAAGAATGAGAAAGAATATGTTGTAAAATATGGTTCCCACTTTTTAAATGACTTTTACAGCTTTTTAAAAGGAAATGAAAATTACAAAATAGTAAAAAAAGCCATTGGACAAGAAAATAACAGTGAAGATCTGATGTTACCCTTCTTGGGTCTAATTGACTCATTACAACCTGTAATTCAAGAAAAAATATCTTTGTTTGATGAATACCTCGTTTTGTACAAGGAGGAGGAAGATAGATCAAAGCTGTTGCATGATGAATTAAAAACTAAGTCTGAAAAGGGTGAATCTACCTCATTTAGTTCAGCTATTGCAAAAGCTTCTCATAAAGAACACAATGATAAAATGAAGAAGCTAAAAACTTCTGTAAATAATTCTAACTCACAAATAGTAAAATGCATAGAATCATTCAATATGCATGTGGGTATTGCTTCTAAGTCCACAAGACCAGAAATTACAAGCGATAAGGTAACTAAAAGTCCTTATTTGAGCAAAAAAGAAAAAAGTAATTCTTCTTCTGATAGTGCTTTAGCTCTTGTTAGTGGAGTTGGTAATCTCAATATTGACAAGACACAGCCATATGTGTGTCAAGTCCAAGATAAATATGATCAGCTGAAGGCAAATCTTGATGCGGAAAATGAAAAATTTGTGCGTAAGCAAAAACAGGCCGAAGAAGATACCGTGAAAAGTTTGAAAGAAGCCTTGATAGAGAAGCTTTCTGTTCTTACTGAATCTTCCAATGATCAAGCGTGCATAGATTCATTCAAGTCCAAGATGCAGATAGAAGCTGATGATTTAAAGATGGAGTCTTTCGGTGTACAACTTTTACATACTATCGGTAAGGTATACACCTCAAAGGCCAAGATATACATGCACTCCCGTGACTACTGGCACATTGGTGGTTGGTCAGGTAAGTTCAAAGAAAAGTTCAATTTTGTCAAAGACACTGTTGAGATGATTAGTGTTGGTTTGGATGCACGTGCTATGCAGTCTGAAATGGAGCTGGCAAAAGAACGTTTTGAGAAGCAAAATAAAAAAGATTCAGAAGAAGCAGATGCTGAATTGATAGATGAAATAGCTCCACCAACTGAAGAAGAATTAAGGGAAATGGAAACTTTAATGATGGGTAAGGCCTTGTCTGCAGCTTGGTACGGCTCCAGATACGAGATTATTTCTAAATTAAAACAAGTATGTGATGCTGTTTTATACGATGAGACTGTTACTAAAGAAAAGCAATATCTAAGAGCCCAAGCATTGTACTATGTAGGTAAAGTTTTCAAGACTACTGAAAGAACCCAAAAGGAGCAAGAAGAAGCGCAAATATACGAAGAGATGTTCATGGCTTCTAGAGACAAGACAGCCAAGGATTTCAGAAACAAGAAATAAGTAGTTAAATATTATTTGTAACAAGGAAGTGGACTTAAAGATAACACTTCGACTATTTTTTTTTTTTTTGATATATACTATCTGCTTTTTCTTTTATTTGATTAAAAAAAACCTATTCACTGATATATATTTTATGACAGATGTCTTTCTATAATGCTTAAATTTTCATATTCCATAAACCATCACCTAAGTAATGAATAACTTCGACGGCAATACCTTTATTTTGAGTTTTGATATCTTCACCAGTCATTTTTAACTTACCTACACAAAGAGCTGATTCCTTACCTTCAGCATAAACAAAGACCAGGTCGTCAACTTTGACATCATCAGAAGGAATGATACCACCTTTGGATGTGATACCAGGACACATAATATCTGAGCCACCTAAAATAAACTTGATAGCACCCTTGTCAACTTGTAAGCTCTTGAAACAATCTCTAGAGAACTTGTGGACAAACTTTAAGTGTGGGATATATTCATCAGTGTAAAATTGAGCAAATAAAATTTGGTTGTCACAGGTGTATAAGGACAATCTATCTTCACATTTTACCAGGGACATTGGCTTTTTCTTTGGAATAACTTCTTCCAATTGTTCAGCGGTCATGTTTGGGTATTTGGCAATAAGCTCTTGTTTCAAGTTTCTAGAGAAACTGGACTTGACTTGAGACTCACCTTTGATATCTTGTTTAGTTAACTTCTTGAACATGTTGTGTGTATGGTTGTTATGGAGGGTTTCCCAATATCCAATTTGATGAATTCGAAAACAGCAAAAAAAAAATATGTGGATGCAGATGATATATTTTTTTGTTTTTGGCCTGCACCCAGAAAAAAAAAAAAAAGAATTTACAATGATTAGGTGACTTTTTCTGTAAACACAATGTAAGAGCAAAAGAAACTTAATGTTTATGATAGTTGTCTATCAACGATTGACAAGATAAAATAAAGAGGTGAGATCACCACTAGACACTTATCATATTATTTGCTATTTGTATAACATACTCCTATAGTTTCTTACATAACACATTGACAATATAAACCTACTATGGCATTCTTAAACTCAACACCATCCATATACGTGTCTCAAGTAAAAATCTTCTTATCCAACAAGTTTGAATGTTTTAAAGTCAAGTTTAATGCATTCTTGACTAATGGCATAACCATCAACTTCCTTCTTCCATTAATAAACGGTATATTCTTAGGATTTGGTGAGATTTTAGCCAAAGACGTATATTTCAAATACATTGCAGCACCAGTAGTGAAGAGAAGGGTAAGTAAGTATTAAGTCAACAACTACAGGTAGTTTACGATTGATTGATAGCAGTTCCGGGCATTAAACATGTTTATATATCTTACTATTGTATTTCAATATTACTCTCTTCAAAGGAAATGTAATCGGGGTTTTGGCCAACGTATATGTTGGCTTTGTTTTCACATATCTTACATGTTTTTTTGATAATTAGCGACTTGACGTTGGCGTCAGCACTTGCTGGTTTCATGTCGTGCACGGTCAGAAGTTCTTGTTTGGTGTTATATTTTTTATTAGTAAAACACTTCTTGCAGTAATAGTTCTTGTACTTTTTAGATACTGTCAATGCACCCTTGTTCTTCATTAAGTACTTATCTACAGATTGGTTATAAAGATTTGACAAAACAGACATAATACTGTTATCAGTTTCTAAAGATATCTCGGTGTTGAGACTGGACAATTGCTGTGTGTAGCTGACTTTATGGTAGACATCAGAAATGCTCCCTGGAGGTTTACTTTTTTTATTCGCATTTTGAGAGACCTGCCTTTTCACAAGCTCTTCTCTTCTAATCTTTTGTTTTGATTGTTGTTTTGCCTTGGAATATTTTTTATTCAATGGCTTCTCCACAGAGCCTGGCTTGGACTGTTCCATTTTTTTATAATTGTTGATTTGCTGGGTTGGATACTCATGTTGAGTGATGCTTTTGATTTGAAATTATGAAAATACTATGAAAAAAAAAAAGAAATAGAAAGGAGCGTACGTTATTAAAGGCAGAATTATGATAGACCTATCCATCACAAAAGAACTTACACAGGTAATGCTGATGTAACTATTTTCAAAATTTACAAATCTTGTCGAACGATCCTGTATACTGTAGAATTTTTTTGAAGGTGATGTTTTCTTCATACACTTGGAGTGAGAAGAATAGAAATTCAAACAAGTGTTGCAAAACTCGTTGATATCGGACATACTTAATAATTTATGTAATTAATAGATTGTCTCTCTCTTGTTTGATATATGTTTCTAACCTATCATTAATACTAGTCGTGTAATTTTAATACTTCTTAGAACCTAACAATTACCTTTATGTGGTGTTATTTTTCTTAATTTATAAGCTCAATTTGTTTTCCCATAATTGATCACTTATCAGCAATAGTAAATTAATTGGTACTTGATATATTAGTTCCGGAATCTAGTTATTGAATAATTGCTTATTTACTAACTCATAAATTTAATCTGTTTCCAGCATACCATTAAAATAGGCTATTTATATAGTTCAATCGATCAAGCGATGATTCAACTACTAGGCAAAAAGAATAATCGGGATTTTCATTCATGTTTATAGTGGATCACGTGGTACTAAAATTAGGTATGTTTACAGTTTAAATAAAAGTTTTTTTTAAAAAAGCTTAACATCTTTTTATACTAATTATTTAATAAAATGTAAAAAGTATTTATTATATTTATATATATAGAAATAACTAAAAAAAGTAATAAGAAAAAACCTAAAAACTTATTAATAATCTTACATACAAAAGCCCAATCACAATAATACAATTTTGATGTATGCCAACCGGTACTTGCAAGCTTTAAAGAAGCACCCATTTTGCTCTAGAAGATACATCAAGACTTTATTCATTGCCCTATTGTGCATAACCTTCATCTTCATACTGAATGTTCAAATCAAAAAGAAATCAGATCAACTTATTGATGAAAATGGAGCAAAAATTATACCATCTGAGAACTCTGAGACAAAGAACATGCTTTCTTTTGATGATATTTTAGGCAAGCCTGCAAATCCTACAACAAATACAAAGAAACCAGATCACGACAACGTAGTTGAAATGATCAATGCTGCTAACATCAGAGAAAACAGTAAGTTCAAAATGCTAAAATGCTATGAGTTCTTTAACTCATTGCCTAAGGATACATTGACTTCTTTAGCTTCTTTGAATTATGCGTATGGTATTGATAATACTGAGCATCACTTGAAATTAGCAAGTTTAGTAAGAAAATATGAGTTTTGTAAGGATTTGGATTACAGCACATATACAATAGACGGTGATAATAAAGACATGCCAAAAAAGATGAATGATAACACAAAAGATGAACTTTACAGATACAAGATGATTTGGAATTATATTCAAAATAACCACGTTGTTAAAAATCTTGAATCTCAAATTTTCTTCTTTTTAAAGCAAGATTTCCTAGGTGCATCAGAAGTAAACAGATATAGTTTCAACAATGAAAAGGAGTTTGAACATACCAGAAGTACCATCAAAAAAGCATTCAATAGACTAACTGCTTTGGAAAACTTGCAATACATGATAAAGGGCGACAACTATCTTTATGAAACTAATTTCGATCATAACAACGAGGCTGAAATAGGCTTCTCATACATGGGTGAATATCTTTTATATGAAGTCAGGTTAGACGAACTGTTTACAGCTGATCACCCGTTTACTGATGATTTCAAAAGAAATAACAATTTGCTTGAGGAATCAAAGATGTTGTCTGAGCATGTTAATTCCTTTAAACCAAAGAGAAAAGCGGAAGAAACAGGTATTATATTAACAATGGGTTCAAGACACATAAACATATTGCCAAAATATCTTTCTGCATTGAAAGAGCATTTTAGCAATTCCAACAACAAAAATGAAAGTAGATACCACATTCAAATCATATTCAACGATATTGGTGAGGAATTTAATCGTCATTCTGAAAATAAGAAAACAAGAGAAGAAATAGTTAACGATATTTTGAAGCCAAAACTTGTAGAATTTGCTGACTACTTTGATATATCTGTGCTGGAGGTGGGGACTATACTTAATTGCAATGCTGAGAATATCGATAGTTTTAAATTCTTCATGAATAAGTGGATAGCATTAAATTTTAATGAGTTCAATAGATTTGCATTCACAGATATAGATCTTGCTTTGTTCACACATCCTGATGATCTTTTTTCTGCGACTGGTGGTATATCGAAGATTTTCAATGTTGATGATGAATTATTTGAGCTATTTTCAAAATACAAAACATCGAAGAAAAACAAGTTACATTCGCTAGTGCTGTTTCCAGACAGATCTTTAAAGGAAAGAACTTTTACACAATGCACAAAGCTATTTAAAGATATGCTTGCTACAACCAAGGAAAGATACGATTTTGGAGACTTCAAAACATTATCAATTCCAACCTTAAAACAATTGGGTGCCATAAATCCAGTTGTATCAACAGTTTTCAAGAATGTGTTTGATCAAGATGTGAGAAAACTACACAACATTGATTCTTCTTTAATTATTGTCAATAATTATAACGACATTTCTACAAGTTTATTGCTTTCTGGTTTGCTAAACTTTATTGGGCTCGACAGATGCGTCTACGGTGATAAGGAATTCCTAATTCTAGGAATGGTTTACTTGGGGAGATTTGATTTTGATGTTGTGGGTACTAATACAGGATTGGTTACATCCAAAAATAAATTAGACAACGTTGCTTGTGGTACGCAATCAGCACAGGTCGTTAACGGCAAACTGGTATCAATAAATGGTGGTTTGAGAAAATGTAAGATAGACCCTATCACTTATGCTATTGAAAAAGATTTGGAAGATGATGCTAAAGCAAACTGGCTGAGAGTTTATTACGGAGCATCGGATATCAAGGAATTAGAAGAAATACTACTTGAAGATTACAAAAAACCAATTGATATTGAAGTTTTAGTTGAACCCAATGCTAGCTATGACTTTGAATTAAAAAAAGATTATATGGACGTAGAAACAGAGAATAATTACTGGATGAATTCAGCCTTTTGTATGGAATATGGATACTGCTTAGACTTGGAACAAGAAAGTAAAGCTGCCAGATACAATGTGATAGAGCTAGATGACAAGACCGTAAAGAAATACAAAAGGATACTCGATGCTTGGAACAACGCATAAACTGTTATATTCATCCGCGGACAATACTGTGTGCTTTTACACGTGATCACTTACATTTAAAAAACTGTGTACGTTGATGCCATATTACTAATTTTAAATTTCCCTATTTTTACTTTTTCTTTTTTATTTATATATTTTTTTTTTTTTCAGAGACCACATTTTCTTGTAAATGTTTAGTAATTTATCATCACGTTCAATTACTGTTTAGTGATTTCAGAGAACCCAATAATACCAAAAAGAGAATAGAATATTCAAGGTTATTGCAGCTGTTATATCTTTAATTTGAGACCAAAAAAAAAAAAAAAAATCAAAAGAACAATACTTTAACAAATCTAGATAAACGTTGAAAGCGGTTCAAACAGAAAGGACATAGTTTTATAGAAGTACAATACTCAGTGGAAAATCTTGTTTTGGCAAATAAATTCAAATCATAAAATTATACTGTTATTGAATGCTAATTTATAAATAGTTGAAGACTCAAATAAAACAAAACTCATTTTTTAGTTTTAATAACTTATAAAAATACGCACATGGAACAGCAACTTGGAGCCAATGAGTTAGTCGAAAGGCTGAAGCAGCTGATCAGCTCCCAAGAGAGTGAGCACAATTCCGGAAACTCTAATAGAAATAATGACAATAATATACTTATAGACCAACTGAAAGACATTCTTAAACAAGCAACAGTGCCCAAAAAGACTGAGAAACCGAAGAAAGTTAAGAAGAAAAAAATCAAGCGTCAGGACCTTTTGAAAGAAATTTTAGAGGGGTCTGCTCCTGAGAAACCATCATATACAACACCGGTAATGCAGAATTCCACCCAAAATAAGGAAGAGTTTGACAATGCAAGTAACAGCTTCAATGTCAATTTTGCCGAACTTGGGCTGTTTGAAGACTCACATAGATTATTTAACTTCTACAGTGATTCTTATCATAATAATTTGGTAAATAATGCCTCAACAATGGCTACACATAAAAATGATGAGCCAACTAACACTAAAGCGGAAATAAAGGACAGATATACAGTTGATAAAAATGTCTTTAAATATAAATCAGCAGAAATGTTTGACAAATACTTAGAGAGTTTCCAGTTGAAAGAAAAAGATGACAACATATCATATGAGTCTGTTATAAATGAAGATATAGACCTTGTGCGATATGCCAGAGAAAAGAACATTTTGCCATTACTCACGCCTAAGCCAGACGAAGAAGTTCTCAAGATATTGGGATTACCTGCTGATTATGATCTTTTCAGCGATACATCCAGTTCGACAAACCAAAAAATTTCATACGATAGCAACACAAACACATTCAGAGTCAAGCACTCACTGCTCACAGTCGAGGAGGAGAAGGCCCTGAAAAAACACAGAAATAGAATAGCTTCAAGAAAATTTAGAAGGGCTCACAGCAAAAAACCCAAACTCGATGAGGGAGCATTGGAATATAAAAACAATTTACAGCAAATCATCAAGAACATCTCGCCAAAAGTTGAGACTTTGGAAATTAAGGTTAAAACACTGATAGAAGAGAACCGACAATTAAGCGACGCATTAAAAATGAAGTATATAAACAAGTTAACTACATAATGATGAATGTTGGGATTTTGTGGTTGTAGCAAAGTCAAATTTTGAAACATTATTCTTGTTTTTCAGCATCGTCTCTCTCTTTCTCAATGTTTTCAATTATATCATCAATGGTGCTCTTGCTTACAAGGTTCAAGCCGTGTTCTTTGTCAATCAAACAAATCTCCATATTTTGGGAACCATTTGAAACAATTTCTAGAAGAGATTCAACAGTGAATTTCAACAGTTCGAATTTACTTAGTTTATTTTCCTTTAGCATATCTATGTTTTTTTCTAGGTATGATTGCACAGTCTTAGCATTCTTACCAATGGAGCAGCAATGCCATTCTTGATAAACACCGGAAGGATCAGTTTTGTATATTTTACCTTCACCATCTTCAGTCAATCCTGCAATCAAACACCCTACACCGAAAGGTCTGACACCACCTGATTGGGTGTATTTTTGCTGGGTATCAGCAACAAACTTGGAGATATAGTCAACAGTAACAGATGAGTCCATGTTGTACTCATATGATTCACATTCAACCTTGGCTTTCTTGATCAATACTCTGGCATCAGCAGATAACCCAGAGGTGACCATACCAATACTGTCTGTTAATCTATGTATTTTGGAAGTGGTGGTTGCTTGTAGTTTTAGAGAAGATCTGACTTCAGAAGCAATGATTATACAGTCCTTTGACTTCAAAGCTAAAGTCAAAGTACCCTTGTTTACAGCTTCATTTGCATAATCAACTTGGAAAATGTGACCATCTGGTGAGAAAATACTAATAGCTCTATCGTATCCAGACATTTTTATATTTAGTGTGCGTGTTTTTTATTAAAAATTTGTGGTCTATAAAGAAAAACAAAAAAACAATATCAATAATTGGTGTTATAGTATTGCAACTAGAACTGGAATCTTGTACTTTATTTTGGTTTGAATCAATTGTATTAAGCTACTATAGTTTTATTTTGCCACCCAAATTGTACAAATCCAAAGTGCGAGAGAAAAAAAAGAGAGTCGTGAAGTGTGTGTTTATATCGATTATCGTTGCCAATAGGCATAACGCTACACAAAAATATTTGCTCTAAGAAATGGTATATCCGATAGCGAGATGCTTAAAAGTCGTTAGTGTGTACACGTTAAAAAAAAAAAAAAGAACGCGAAAAAAAAGACCTAACCAAAAAAAAAAAAATTACATTTTTCAAATTCTAAAAATCAATATCAAGTTGTTTTTCCTTCTCTCTTAACTGAAAAAACTTCAGAAATATATAAGGTGAGCAAGAAGAAAAACCACAAAAAACCAAGGACAAAAGCAAAATTTGTTGCACTATGAACCAAGACCACTTGAAAGCTTACTATATCAATTATTTTCCATCCAAGTCTGTTTATGAATGGTTGACCAGAAAGAGAGTTGTTCTACCTAAACCTACAGCCGAGAAAACTAAACTACACAGTGAAGATGACGACGAAAGTGATTCTGATTCTGAACTTGAACACTTAACAATGAACAGAATGAATGTTGCTGCCAACAACAGAGAAATTGCATTTGAATATGCATCCGGTGCATACGGCAGATACTTGACCTTTCCCACATACAAACAGTTTTACGATAGAATCACAAATGTGGTGCCTAATAGATTTGAAATCGGTGCCATTTATGAAAATGTACCTAAGAAAATAGAGAATCTCTTTGGAAGTGGTAATAAATCCATAGGTAACAAAAACATTCCTTTGGAAAAAGAGTTTGTATTTGATATTGATATGGATGATTACGACCCATATAGAACATGTTGTAGTGGTTCTCAGATCTGTGATTCGTGTTGGTCAATCTTTATTAATTGTGCAGTTGAGATCTTATCCACCGTTTTGTATGAGTATTTTGATTGGAATAACTTTTTTTTTGTTTATTCCGGTAGAAGAGGTCTTCATTTGTGGATAATGGATTATGAGGCTAGAATTTTGGGAGACAATGAAAGAGCAAAAGTCATGGATTTTTTGAATCTTTGTAAAAATAGAAATTGTGAAACCAGATTGAATGCCAACAGCGGTAATACATGTTTGAGTAGACCTTTGAATCCGTTCATTGAGGATTCCCTAAATATAACTGCAAACTATTTCAACGACTTGCTAGAAAAACAAGATCCGTTTAAGGAAACCAAGGATGTAAGAAAAATTTTGAGCACGCAGTTTCCAGATATCACTAACCAATTGAACACCTACTTTATGACCAATAGTGGGCAATCATCAACGTCAAAATGGATGGCCGTTAATGACATTTACTTGAAACATATGCAAACAAAGCTAGGAAGAAACTATAATGACTCGAAAGAAAAGAACAAGCTTCTAGAGCAAAAAGAAGAAGTTCTTTTGAAGTATCTATATCCTAAATTTGATGTAGAAGTTTCTAAAAAAATAGGGCATTTGTTAAAATCTCCATTCTGTATACATCCTGGAACAGGTAACGTTTGTGTTCCTATTCACATATCATATCAAGAGAAATTAGACTCTAAGCCTATAGCTAAATCTGTATCCAAGTTCAGTCCGTCAACTTGTCCTAACATGAAAAGCTTGTCCAAGGAAGGTGACTATTCCGATTATGTTAACTTGTTTGATGAGTTTTTGACACACTATTTGGATTTGGAAGAACAAAGATATGATTTTGAGCATTCACTGAAAAAAACCAAAGTTGCAAATAAACAAAATGATCTATCCTGGTAATGATATATGTTTATATTTCGAGACGAGATTGAAAAGACATTTATATATTATTTATTCATAATTCTTGAAATCACTTAATGAAAATGCAGTTCTTAACACATGGTCAGATTTTGGTCTTAAGTTTTGATAACTTGTAGTTGCTCTTCTTGGAATGTCTTCATAAGCCTCGCCAAAGTTTGACCCTGCTTGTGATGGAACTTTACTTCCTGGCACTCTTCCAAGTTCTAAATCTGAATATAATGATTCGTTCACGGATAATGGTGATTCAAAGATGTATCCGTAGCTGAACTCCTTGTTGAAGTGTGTTCTGTACTTATTACTTACAAAAACCCCTAGACCATGTATAACCTTGCTATTCAAAAATGTTGAACAAGAGGATATAACTTTCAAGAAAATATTTGTATGTTTGTGTGCATTGTACAAAGAGTTAATTTTCAAGTTGTTGTAGTTTAAAAAGTTAGTTCTTTTCAAATTATTGTGGGCTAATTGTATGATCGTAGAGAACAGCAAGATCTTGAAAATCAAAAATGGCATAGTGAAAACAACAAACCACAAAAATCCAAACATCCCAGCTCCACTTTCAGTACTGTAATTCAAATTCATCTTTCCTGAGTTTGAAAAGTCAATATAGGAAGACACCGAATCACCTGTTTGCGGATAGAACCCGGCATTTTTGTTGTCTAAGGAAGCAGCATACATGATTGCTTTACCCATTGTCCAGGATAGCTCCATATCGTTTACCTCGCCCATGGTCATGAACGGAATATGATCGTTCCCAGAGTTAATGTCATCCAAGCCCAATCTGGGAAACTGGAATCCTTCATGGAGAACATTAGTCAACCAGTTCAACTTGAAACATGAGTCCACTAACAAGTCTTCATCCAAGTTCGGATATCTTGCTTGTAAAACGCTGTAATCAGATTCACAGAAATCCTTTATATTTTCTTGTAGCGTAATGAAGTTTATAGGTTTGTTATGCATGTCAAATAGATCCTTAGTTAAATAGTAGTATTCAGAAATGCCCACAAATCTATCATGATCAAAGTTTATTTTAGGTACTGTCACACCATTGAACAGACATTCACCTTCAGCACTACCTTCTTCATCACAAGGCACATGTTTTAGTAATAGAGGGTATATCATCTTTTCACATTTTTCAAATTGCCCTAAACCCTTGATGGTAAATTCTTTATGATTGTAGGTGAAAGAATGCTCCGCATTTTTCGGAAGACAGTTATCGTAGATGTTTCTATTTGAAAAATCATCATCGTCAAAATCGTTATTATTTTCCAAGTTTAACATAATCAATTGCTGCAAGTATCTTTTTCTAGCTTGATTAGTTCCAAAACCTAGCCATGTTTTAACAAATATATCGTATTCGTGATTATCATTCAACTTAATTAAACTGGTACTTTTTTTGTTAGACTTGATATTCATATTGGAGGGGGCAAAGGCTATTTGCTGAGAAGCTCCTCCCATATCCATAAAGCCATAGGTATCTTTATCACCGTTACTTGATCCTCCCAATGTTTCTAATTGATAATTTAAAGACAACCAACCATAAACACCTTCTAGTTGGCCATCAATGATACTAACTTGATTGTTCAAACACTGATTTCCATAGACTTTAAAAGGCCACTTGGAGTTCTTCTTGTACAGTTCATTGCAAATACCACTTAAAATATCAGTTTGTGCTTTTTCAGGTAGCAATCTCATGCCTGCTGTGGCTTGGACAAAAATAGGAATATCTAGATTCTTTAAATAGCTGTCAACATCTTTGACTTCATCTTTTAAGTCAAGTTTTAGTTGCTGGTAAGTCTTTTCCAATAACTCTTCTATATTGTCTTCAAACAAATCATCTATGTCCACTTCTTTGGTTTTAAAATTGTAGTATGATGATATTCCTGGTTTATGTTTGAATGATAGTGAGTTTGTTGTGTATATTTTTGGGATGTCGCCGTTTCCATTTCTATCGATTCTATACAAAAATGATCTTGTTCCAGAAGAGCCTGCATCTAGAACAATGACGTATTCAGAATCAGCTATCTTATTATTTTGAGGCATGTTAAAGAAAGAAATGATTCTGGGGTTTGATTAGGTCTTCTTGAATGTATAAGTTGTAATTATATCAAAAAAAAAAAAAACAAACAAAAAAAAAAAAAAATGATGAAGTTTAAATTGTAATAATTTCTAAATATGTCTAGAACAGTAGCAATTGGAAACATAACAAATAAAATTTCTTACCTGCGTTTTCAAACAAGTGTGAAAACAAAAAAAAAATTCAAATACTTTCCTAAAGTTAAAGCGATTAAAGTGATACATAACCATTAAAATATACATATGATGACATGAGTCCATTAAAATTGTTTTTTACTTTTATGGAACTGGCAAACTTTCTATAGTTATTTCCGCTCTTTTAATCATTTCAAATGTATTCAAGAAATCCTTATGTTCATATAGTGTCTTATAACCACTCTTGATTGTACCTTCAGTAACTTGTAAGGTTTGTGAAATTTCATTCAAAGTGACGTTAGCTTTGAATAGTAATATGGCCATATAAATAGAGGCAGCAGCAATGGTGATTGGTGATTTACCTGCTAAAACTTGTATGTCTTTACTACTCTTGGCGATAAACTCAGCACAGTTTGCTACTTTGACAGTTAATCCTAAATGAGAACAGAATCTTGGAATAAAGGTTTCTGCAGTTGTTTGGCCAGATGACAAATTGGTGGTATCAATATTGGCAAACATGGTATCATTTTTGATTTTCAAAATATTCTTGATGATACCAAAGGTCTTATAGATTTCCTTCTTTTTGATACTTGTTAATGATAAAATTTCTTTAAAAGATCTACCTACTTTAGCTCTTCTACACCCAATCAAAATAACTGATGCCATGATGGCTTCTTGTGGTCTTCCTTTCAACAACTTATCTTCAAAACACAACTTGTAAACTTCCTTAGCACAATCTTTGACGATTTTAGGCAGATCGGCAGCATCACACATCAAGTTAAGTTTATTGTATGCTTGTTGCAAATCAGTATCCTTTCTATCTACTACAGACTTACTTTGTGTTCTATTCAAATCTCTGATGGCTTTCAAATCACCACCAACTGTTTTGGCAGAAATTCTTGTAGACAATTGGGACCCATCTAATAGAGGATTAGATGCCTCACCAACTCTGGATGGATCATCACCACTTTGCTCATCATTTGTGAAAGTTCTCCATTCAGATCTTGTATCAACAATACGATCACTCAATACTAAACCACATAAAGCACAAACAATATCACCTTCAGAAAATCTTTCAACAATCTTTGGTGGGTAAACTTTACATTCGGGACATGAAATGACAATATTCAAATTAGGACCCTTTTTAACAACATTTAGTTTAGATGTTTGCTGAGGAGTAGTAGAAGTATATTGATTCATTAGACTTAGATGACTCACAGGTTTTCCAGTAAGATGTATTATGTTATTGATTCCAAAGAGAACAGGAAATAAAAAAAGGAAAGAAAGACAAAAGAAGCAATACCTTCGCAAAAATAACACACACACACAAAAAAAAAAGAAGCAAAGAAGCAAAAACACACACCACTTATGTCCGACAAAATTTTTATGTCCGCAATCCTCAAAACATGTCTACAGTACAAAAGTAACATCACCAGAATCATCACATACTCTTTCTCTCTCAACAACTTTCATGTTTCCGTTATTGTCTATCAATATAAGTGTTGTTGTTCTCGTCCCATAGTGGTACTTTTTTCCATTTATCAAAACATCATGTGCTGGAATGAAAACAGATGACCGTACCCTTTGTTTAGACTCTTGGAACTCTATAGCTGACTCACTGCGGTTAAAAGTATCGTGCTGTGATATTTCAAAACAGGTTTTTACTATATCTTCTTCTTCACTGACAGAGCTTAGTCTTTCCAACAATTGTTTCCCAATATCCAATTTCGACCATGGAACCTTGCCGAAATCATGGCTATCACTTTCGTATTCGTTGCTTGTAACAAAATTCACATACTCTTTCAAATTTTTATAAACAGGTTTGTTGTCATCTGCTAGGGAAAGCAAGTTATAGCTTAGCTCCTTATTAGCATATCTTCCGTGTATAAGTTTAAAAAACCTGGTATCTTTCAAGCCTCCATAAAATTCATCAAATTGCTCAAAAGATGCAGGCAAACGATTATTTTCTTTTAGAAAGTCTAACATTTTTATAGGCAGCAAGCCCCTGCTATACTTTTTTTCAGGATTTCCAGGCTTTGATTGAACATTCATTACTATGCAGAAAGCCTTGTTTTCCTTGTCAACACAAAGCCACGTTCCTTTGCCTATTTGATCAATCCCCATAAATATGGACTTCTTATCTGATCCAATGCGTTCATGCATCCGGAGAGTTTTTCTTTCAAAAACCTCGTCTCTGTTTGATATCAAAATCAATGAGTAGTTAGGATGGCCAGTGGTTGACAATAAGATACACATGTTTACTGCTTTTGTGTATAGAGTACTACGAATTTACAGGTGTTGTATTGCTTCTAGTTTAAATAAACTGATATGTTGAAACAGTAAAAAAAAAAAAGCTAATAGATTTTTGTGAAATCTGTTGAACCTTTTTTTTTTTTAAACAAATAAATCTCGATAACAAATCTTTTCAAAAATATTAATAATAATATATACATAAATAAAAAACGACCAAAATTGCAGTCACTAATGAAATAGATGCACTTTCACAAATTGTCAAACCAGCCATCAATCAGAAAGATCTATGACTGTTTCTATATCATCTGTTTTGATAGGCTTTTTGTATGATCCCGGAACAACTTTTTGGAATTTCTTTGGAGGTGCATCCTCTTGAAATGAAACAGTCTTCTTAGCCCTTGTATGGTTCACTTTATCCGTGCTTTTCTTGATTATTTTTTTGAACATGTTGCCAACGTTTGCAAAACCTGGTGGTTTATTTGGATCAACATTGTTGGGATAATTGAAAGTCTTAGGTGGTTTTTTAGTGGCTCTTCCTTTGCCAGTAATTTTATTAGCAGCAGTCCGGCGTGCTTGTGTCATTTGTGTACCTAGTGCAATGACACGATCTGCATCATCAACATTCACAATGTCTTCATTTTCATTGGCTATGCGGATCTTGTCGTACACTATTGTATACTCTCTGTCTTTTGGATACATATTGCAACTGTACTTCATGAAAGAGTCTCCATAATCTTGGATTTGTTGCTGTAGATGTTCATATTCCTGGAATGATTTATTAAACTTATCCATCTCTTTTTTTGTCAAGATTAAAAATACCCTACCATCTCGTTTTCTACCAGTTCTCCCCATTCTTTGGATATTTCTTACCAGTGAAGCAGTCGCATCAAAAAATATAATTAAATCAACTTCACCAATGTCTAGACCTTCTTCACCAATTGATGTGCACACCAAAATGTTGTGTTTACCACTTTTGAAATTCTCTATAACGTCCTTTTGTTGTGCTTGTGACATACCAGTATTCTGAGCCATTTCTGATGAGAAAATTCGTGATTTGTTTCCTTTTTCCTTCATGATTTCTTTTTCTGCCTTTTTGACGTCGTCAATCTGCTTCAATCTCATATCTCTTTGTTTTTTGGTCATTCCTGAAGAGCTCTTCGTGGAGTTTTCTAAAATAAATTGCTCAGGGTCAAACGCCTTTTTGCCTGCTGATTGACCTATAAAAATATGTGGTTTCAATTTTTCAGGTTGGGAAGAAACATCGTTTTGTCCATCAATTGTCTGAACAATTTCCAAAGCCACGTCTCTGAATGATGAAAATATAATTACTCTAGAATCAGCGTTTTGCTGATCGTCGAAGAAATCATACAATTCTTGTAGCATCTTGTCAAACTTCGGGTGTGTGGATACTTCGAAATTTTCTACCTCTTCATTTCCAACCTCTTTAAACAGATACTCTTTGCAACTCTCTAAGCAGACGTTGATGTTCTCGTGGTTATAAAACGCTATCATATGCTTGTTCTTGGTCTTGCCCACTTTAAATTTACTGTCAAATTCTATTTTCTTGTAGTGTAAACAGTGGTAAAATGTTCTAATACCAAACTGATTCAACTTTTGCATCAAGAATCCAAAGTCAAAAAGTACATTCAATAAGAAAAACTGGTACCACTTTAAGCCTTCAGACAAACTTGCATTATCCACAACCTTTCTTTTATTCTCCATTGCTATAAACGAGTTTATGTATGCTGGCTTGGGTATTGAAGGGTAAATTCCCATTTGTATGGCTTCTTTCAAAATAGGTAAAACACATGGTGAGAGGCAGTCTATAATCTCTAGGATAAACTTGTTATCTGTGGGTATCACTACACTTTCCGTGACTTCTTTTTTCATCATGTACTTTTTCAAATCTGGGGATTCTTCTGTTCTCAATTCAATCTTGGAAACTTGCAAATTCTCGACTATGTCTTCTAATCCTTCCACTGTGTTTGTGGGCGTAGCACTCAATCCTATAATTCTGAAGTTGTTCTTACAAAATCTGTTGATGTAGCTCACAATCTTGACATACGAGAAGTTACCTGTTGATTTGTGACACTCATCTATAATTAGCAACTTGATGTCGTGTGGTGATAGTGTACCGTTGTGAAGGTCCTTCTCTATAATTTGCGGAGTTCCTATGAAAACACTATTCTTTTGATAAAGTGGGCCTCTCTCTTTAGGTTTTTTATCTAGCAAAATGCACATGTGTTCCGGGGGTATACCTGTGATACCTAAACAGGCTTGAATGATCTGAGCTACCAAGGGTCTCGTTGGTGCTACAAATATAATTTTAGCATTGGTGACTGGTCCTGAATCCGGAATATCAAAAGTCCCATGATCGCTCAAGACATCTTTAATACTTTTCTTTTTTTTAATTATAGGTTTCTGCTCAACAATGGGCTTAACTTTTGTGACATGTGCTTTTTCCAATGGAATCATATCTTGCTGTCCATCTTTCAAACAAAACCATCTAAAAAAGTTTAGCATGATAGTGGCGGCTATAAATGTTTTACCTGTACCTGTTGGTATAGCAACTAACGTATTGTTTTTTATACACGTTTCAACAATTTTTCGTTGATAGTCTCTTACTGGGTAGTTTGTTGGGTAGATGAGAGTATCTATAGTTGCTGCGTTAAATGTAACCGGAAGCTCCAGACAATCTGGTGTGCTGAAATCATTATAGTTGTATGTGTCTGGATCATCAACATTTGTGTTGGTTTCTTCATCGTCATCAGAACTTAATCCATAATTGGAGAACAATTTTGTGGTGGGTTCGTAAACCTCAGGCAGGTTTTCATAGTCCTGCGTCACTGTAGTTCCTCTGGAACGTGTATTATCTTTTTTGCTATCCATTTGGTTTATATAATTTTCCAAGTATGAATCGTCTGATGAATCTGAAGAGTCTGCTTTTGGTGGCTCGTCCGAAGGCGATTGCTTATTGGATGATATGTATTGATCCATATGTTTCTCCAAAAAGGAGTCATCTGAATCAGAATCAAAATCAGACATCACGGAATATGTAAAATTCTTGGTAATTTCCAGGGTTTTTATTCATCTTAACTGTACTAATATATTAAAGAAGATACGAATCAAAAACTGTGCATATTCACCAGTCTTTTAAAATATATTTAATTTTTTTTTTATTTTTTTTTCGTGTCACATAAAAAAAAAAATTAAAGAATAAATAAGTAAAGAGAAGGACGTGTGGGCATATATAGGTTTAATCAATTATGTGTCTCGATATACTCCATGGTATCAACACAGTCAATGCATTGTTCTACACTATCAAAGAAATAGCTCTGAAGATTGTTAACCAATTCTTTTTGGTCTTTTATAACTGATTTGTACTTGCTCATCCATTTTTTAACATTCATTTGCTGATAATGGAAAACACCACTCTGTGTAAACTGCTCAACTAAATCTAATCTATACGATTTGGCAAAGAACACTATAATCCCTCTTTTGTAATAAGTGCCCATAATCAAAGACAGTCCTAAAAGGGCAGAAACATCGATCTCAATAAGGTTTTCTAAGTCTATGATTACGTATTTTAAAGGTGCTTTTTCGTTAGTCATTATGCTAGAGTCATCTGCGAATGGGTCTTTCAATAAACCTGAACGACGCTTGGAAGACGAATTAGGTCCGTACTTCTCCAGCTTTATCAGCTGTTTCTTCATATCATTGATGTTGGCAAAGTTCAAAGATCTAGGAGTTTCAACAATCATGATTCTTTCAAATTCCAAGTTGGTATTGTTGCGATGCAGCAAGCCAGATTCAAAAACTGAAGATGAATCACTAAAGGTTCTTTCCATGTTTCCTGGGTTTAAATGAACCGGTTTGAATTGATTGGAATTGATATCCTTTCCTAAGATGCAAATCTTGGATTTTGTGGTTTGTTTGAGTAGCCCACTCATAGAGATAATCAATCCAATGGAAATACCCAGCTGCGGAGACCAGACAATAGTCGTTCCTATAATGATAAAAACCAACATAATTTCTTTGTAGCCTTTTACTCTTACATAGAATGAAATGTCTCTCGGTAATTCTTCCAAAAGAGTATAACTGATGTATGACATAACACAACTTAATGAACATTCCGGCAAGGAATTGAACCAAAACAGACAATACTTGGTGATAATGGTGGTGAATACAGCTATCATAACACCTGAAAGCGGGGTTTTGCATCCAGATAAACAGTTCAACTTGGTTCTGCCATAGCCTGCAAAACTCGGCAAACTACAAAATACCCCACATACAATGTTTGCTACACCGATAACCGATATCTCTTTATTTGAGGCAATCTCTCTAGTTCTTTTACCATCCATGTCACTTAAAGACTTGTAAGCAGCAGCGCTTTCAAACAAGCCTACAGCAGATACAAAAATACAAATGTGAAAGACTTCCTTGAACAGAGCAAATTTGTTCAATGGGTTCATTAAATAGACGGAGTTGTCTTTTTTCAAAAGCTCGCCAACCAAAGGAATGTCCCATTTCAGTAATTTGGAAACTATAGTTGAGACTATAACAAACAGCAAAACTTCAGGGAAGAACAATAGTTTGGGATACTTTTTCAGATACTTCTGCTTGACAATTCTTGTACCGATCAAAAACGCCAGACTCACCAGGGAAATTCTAAACGTCAGGGTATTGACCTCTCCCCAATTTCTGTAGATGAATGTGCATTTTTCCCAAGATGATCCTACACCGTGGATATGGTTTTCCACCAGCCATTTTTTGAAGAGAGTATTTAAATCCAGTTGTTGCATTGAGGAATTAATAAACACAATAATGGCCAGAGAAGAAATCAACCCTCTTTGGAACGATCTGGACATGATGTTGTCCAAGAAACCCTGCTTAGACAGGCCTAAGTAAAGAAGAATCAAACCTGAAGTGAAAGATACCATCCCCACAATATTATTCACAGGTATGGAATTAAGCTTGCCTGTGTCAGCCGCACTAACAACAGAAACGTCTTTTTTAGAAGTTATTTGTTGGATGGCTTCAGCAACGGCCAAACTGGGCAATATCTGTGGGCCTATGACCAATTCATAGCAGTTGCTGCCAATCAAAGCATACACCAAAGGAGGAAAAATCAAACTGTACAAACCGGATTTGGGAGAACAATTAGCCATGTGCGAAAGCGAAAGCACCATTGGTATTTGAATGCTGTCAATGTAAGACTGGAAACCAGATCCGATGGAAAAGTCGTGATATCGTAGTTTGGCAACCACTGCAAGATTGTCAAATACTTGGCTATGCCTTTAGGATGCTCGTCAAAATCATCTGAGCTCAACACAACATCTTCGAGGCTGTCGGAATAATACTCAACAAACCCTTTTGATCTATCCACGGCTTTCTTGGATGCCGTTTTTGCTGTTTCTGAAGGAACACTTAGATATGTTTTCAATACAGAGGTTGATCTCTGGTTTTTTCCTTTCAGAAGAGGTCTTCCCTCATTGTTGTTCATCACGATGGTAGTTTTCTTGGTTTTTTGGTCTCTGACAACATATTGAAGTTGATGTTTTAACAACAGAGAAAAAAAAGATGTATGTGTTTCTAATGTATTTTTAGCTTTGATGTATATGTTTTTTTTGATTAGTTTTTTTTTTTTTTTCATGAGAAAGACAAATATGCGAAAATGGCCCCTGTGCTAAATTTCTGATTCTCGCTTTTATGAAATATAATTAAATGCATAAAAGCGAATTTGTTATACTACAATAACAAAAACAAGAAGACATATATTTTCTTTTGAAATTCTAAAGACATGAATGCTTCAATAAAACAGCTGCATATTATATAATGGATACTTAGTTTTGTTTACATTCAGGAGGTTGGGTTTTTGGAGCACCGGATAATTCGTCAACTTCTTCTTCGCTTTCTTCTTCGTCGTCGTCTTCGCTATCGTAGTCTTCAAAGTCTTCTTCTTCATCCTCTTCTTCTTCTTCGTCGGCAAAGTTCAAAGCATCGCCAGTAAACCAATCAATGGCCTTTGGAATCAAGTTGGTCTTCAATTCTTCAGCAATGGAGTAATCCAGACCCATCTGTTCTTCTAACTCGTATTGGACTTCAGCAGCCTCCTCGTCATCTTCAATTTCATCCAAAACAGACAAGTCTGGAGGACTGAAGAACTTGAAGAAGGATTCAACCTCCACTAATTCCTTCAGATTTCTGACTTTACCAGTCTTCTTGGATTTTTGCTTTTTGACACTTACTTCAACAGTAGGGTTTAGGGCATCGGATTTCCAGCTAATAGGTTCTTCGACTTCAGTGTACTTGTATACCAAACCGCCTTCGTAATCAACTTCACTGGCGTAGTAGTAGGACTTGGTGATGGTTGTGTTTTCAATGAATGGGTTTTCGTTGAATTCGAAAATTAAAGAGTAACCAAAGACATCCTCGTCATCTTCGTCCTTGGACAATGGGATGTATTCACATCTGATATCCTTCAAGTATGCAAGGACTTCCGAGTCTCTGTCTGATATGATGGAGGAGCAGCTCTTCAAGTTAGACAAGGCAGTCAACCAGAATGATTCAATACCGTTGTACTTCAAACCTTCCTGGACTTCTTCAGCTTCGTATTCTTCATCTTCTTCATATTCGCCGGCTTCATAGACTTCCTTACCCTTTTGGATTTCTTCAAGTTTAGGAGCAGCAGCACCGGTGATATATTGTTTTCTTGTGTTGAAGATCTTTTCAGTTCTCAACTTCTGGTATTTGGTGTTCAATTGATGCAGTTCCAATTGGTACTTGAACTCTATGTCAGCCAAATCATCGTTTTGGGAAATCAAGGCATACATGATCTGCTTTTCCTCTATTGGCAATTCATCAATGTAGTTGCTTTGGGAACCTTCCAAGTTGTTAAGTTCATCTTGTAGGTAAGAAGACAACAGCTCAGTGGTGGTTTGCTTGTTGTCTTCGGAGTGTAAGTTTAATTTTTTGATTAGTTCAGCAGGATCGATGTCGGTGTTCATTTTTTTCAAGGATGGAGTATTGTTAGGGGTTGGGGCTTGTTCTATTTTGAAATCTTTTTGGTTTCTGTTTGGTTGGTTTGGAATAGGTTTGTTTTCAGTCATTATTTAGTTCAGTACTGTGTTATATAAGTTTGACAAAAAAAAAAAGAAAATAAATTACTTTTGGTGGTATTTGGAGGTTTCCTCTAATTTTATATGTATTTTGTTTGCAGACTTTTGGATGTGAAAATACAAAATATATTTTTTATTACTGAGTTAGGGAATAATGGAGTGATATATTTGATATTGGGGTTTTGAATTAAGTGTTTTGTTTAATGAAGAGTAGAAGATATGTATACAGCTTTAACTGAATTAAGAAAAATTGAAAAAATATTACAAGAAAAAAGAAATTATCATTAAAAATTTTCGTTTTGATGTTATGTTCTCTTCTGGGTTGTTCCAGCAGTAACCTAATAAAAAAAATACCCCCACGGACGCACACGGGTAAATCTTTAGGGGGGAGAATTATTATAATTTGTTGTCGGGTAATCTTTGCCGAATGTTCAGGGTAGGGTAGTTAGTATTACCCTGACATGGTAGCATTACGTGGGGGTTTAGAGAAAATTGAAGGATACGTCTTATATCCGCATTAAGTCCTAAATCCTACTCTGATGCTTATTTCCCTGTTGAAGATCTCCTGGTGTATTTCTCCCCGACAAGGGAAAAAAAAAGAAGAAGAAGAAAAAAAAAACAAACACACGGACACAAAAAAAAATTACAGATGGTTGATAATGTTTACACCCATTTGGAGTTAAGCAAGAGAAAATAATTACAACGGAAGAAATATAAAAGGAGTTAAAACGGTAAATTAGTAAAACAGTATTTCCTTCTTTTTCTTTACTAATATACTATAGTTTTTTATCTAATTCTGTTTAGGATTCTTTCCATATTAACATATGCTTCCATACTTTTAATCATATTTCTCTTTCATTTCTTTTCATCAACAAAAAAAGTAAAAAGAATACAACTTATTGAAACCATTACCCTTCTTAAGAAAAAAATAATAATCATACATATAACCTTCTAGCAATGTCCTTTTTGTTTAACTTCGGCAACAAAAAAGCACCTGATTCTGCATACTCCACCTTAAACAAAGATCTTCAAGAGGAGTTATCCATTAAAGAATGCAAATCGTCATGTGAACTCTCTTGCGATTCTGAAAGTTCACCATGGCCACAGTTCAAAGACATCGACTTGGAGGAGTCTTTATACAACACATCCAAATCCAAAACTGTCCACTTTTTGATCCCAACCAACAAAAGCAACTGGAAACACGACGCTATCAATGAAGAGTTTGACAAGGAAAGCATTCCGGTGGAATTGAACTTCTTGTTGAAAAACTACGAAGATCTGGGCAAGTTCGGTATTAACGTTGTCGATCAACCTATAGGCCACAATATCTTTGATGCTGACATCATAAAGTTCAGAAAGCTAGAAAAACTATATCTATTGCCGTTCTTCATCACCTTGAATGATTTGGTTTTAAGCGAGTTAGAAGATGTTTTGGAAAAGATCATGCCTGTATTGACCAACACCAAAGGCATCAATTCCAGAAACCAGTTGATAGAAAAGCTAAATGGTTTGCTAGACGGGATGCAATGCCATGTTACCCCATTGCCTTTAAACAACTTGATACTTTTGTGCTCCCACAAAAACAGAGACAAAAAATGTTCCATAACTGCTGGTATCTTAAGAAAGGAAATCAATAAAGAGATTGAAGCTTACAATGCAGGCAACCAAAAGCCTGTGGATAAGACTGAAGTATGGTTCACCAATCACATAGGAGGGCATAAATACCAAGCCAACATGCAAATATACTTGAATTTCAAGAACGATGATGTTGAAGAAGAAAACACAAGCAAGGAAGAAGGTAACTTATTCATTTGGCTAGCCAGAATCGGCGTTCAACATTGTAAAGGAATAGTATCTGATTTGTTGGTAAAACAAGGGGATACCAAAGAAGACAGAAAGCTTCTGCTAACTGAAAAAGTCAGATGCGGTAAAAGATACGATTGGTGATTGGCTCATTCATATATAATATTCATTACAATTCATCCTGATTAATGTTTTTCAATCTTTCTTGCTCATCTAGGTCAATTAGACTAGACAAGATTCTCTTTTGGAACAGGATATCTCTTATCTCATCCTCGCTCAAGGTCTTAGCTTCGGAGCTCAACTTCTGCAAGATCTCATTGACTGCTACAAACTTATTTCCGAGCGATTGCTTCCATTCTCTATAAGTATTCAAAATGTCGTCGTTTTTAGAAAGGTCGTCTTCGTTTGAAATCAAATAATCAATCAACAATCTTTCATAGTCATTACCAATGCTCTTGGAAATGAAGTCCTTGATTTTAGGTTCGGTTCTGGATCCCTTGAACTCATATGATCTCTCCACAAAAGAAACATCGTCCATATCTATACTTCCTGAGAACAAAGAAGTAAACCACTCATCGATCTTTGTGAATACCTTTAGCCAAGTAGGCATTTCCTCCTCTTCTTCATCTTCTTGCTTCTCACTGCTATTGGAGATTTTCACGGAAGTCTCAGTGTTTGGAGGAACAAATTCTATCACCGGGTACCCTGGCCATCTTTTGCATATTTCAAAGCTCCCAAAGATTTCACACTCAACGGAGATGTAATCGATGTTGACTATTTCATCAAAGAACTTAGGCATTTCAGCGAAGGTTTTATTGAAAAAAGTGGTTGGCAACAAGGCTGATGTGTCTAGCTCGGTATGTTTCTTGGACATGGTATCAAATATAGGTTTCAACTTCTTACAGTGGGAGCACCAGGTGGTGTAGTACTTTACCAGAGTATAGTTGTTGTTATTGATTGTTTCGTAGAAATCATGTAGAATTCTGATTTCCTTCACATCCGAGTCTTTGGACATAACAGGGGTCTGATCAGCAGATGCCAAAACAGATAAAAGCGGTAAGATAAATGCAGTCAGATATCTAAGCAACATAATTGTGTATATAAAGTGTTCTTTTTTGGGGATTGTAAGGTTGGGTGTTCAGTTTTTAGGATACACTTGAATGTGGCTAATTTTCAAGAAATTATGGCGTTTAAAAAAAAAAAAAATTAAGCCGTTTAGGTGCACATTGAGTAAACAAAAAAATTAGTGAAGGTTTAACAATCATATTTATTTTTTTTCCATAAGGTTATAGTCTTAGTCATTGATTTGCTAATAATGGACCAAAGCAAAAACAATGTTTAATAAGAAAAAAGAAGGTAATAAAAAAATACTGACTTTGACTGAGTCTAATGACACAAAGAAAGTCTCTGTTCCAAAGAAGAGAAAATTAAACATACCCGATGAAGAACCTAAACCATCACCAGCCCTAGCGAAAAGAATCGTAGACCTAGATGATTTCGATGTGTCCAAGTATTCCAATGACCCACTGATAACATCCACAAACAACATAAACTTTTTGAAGCAAATTTTAAGTAACAACAAGAAATTGAAATCATCCGTTGATAAGCCCATTACCAATGAAGACAAGACCATTGTGAACATTTTAACATCTGTCAAAGAATACCTACCTGAAGGAAACAACTGCCATATAACTTTGACGTATGCACAATCCATAGACTCAAAGATAGGCTACAGATTCAAGAAAACACCAATTTCGCATATAGAAACAAAGCAGATGACCCATTTCTTAAGATATCATCATGACAGCATAGTTGTTGGGTATAACACGTTCATTGAAGACAATCCAAACCTGAACTTCAAGTATTACGAAAGTACAATGTGCTATTTCATCAAAAATGAGAACAAAAAAATAGTACCGATAGTACTGGATCCAAAATTAAAGATCAAGGACCATATCAAAAGTAATAAAAACATAAACTTGAAGACGAACCACGAAGGTGGAGTAGGGGCAAAGAGTATTTTTGTTTGTTTGGAAAGCCATTTCCAAAAGATGGAGGAGTCTTGGTTTGACGTGCTGGCTGTTCCTGATGATATTTACTACAACATGCATTCTATGTTCAACTACATTAGCGAAAAACAGCCACTCATCAAAAGCTTTATGATTGAGGGAGGTGCCAGTATCATAAACGAAATGATCAAACAGAATAGTGAAAAAGAGTTCATAGACACAACGATCATAACCATTGCTCCTATCTACTTGGGCAATGAGGCTGTTTCAGTCACCCCAGCAATAAACACCAAAAACACATTGAACAACGTTGAATGGGTCAAAGGAACAAACGACACTGTGCTGCTAAGTAAAAGGTAGACTTTTAAAAAACCCCCAAAAAAAAGAAGAAGACGTTCCCTTATTATTATTTATTTGCTGTATATACAAAACCTATAAACAAATTCTATAACTTGCGTATCTACCAGAAGTTTCAGAGTTTCTGATAATCTTGACAACATCACCTCTTTTCAAACCTAAATAAAGAGCGATAGGATCAGACTTTTGTATTCTTGGAAGTTGGGATTCCTTCAATCTATATGTTTTCAAAAGCTCGTTTTTTTCTTCTTGGTTCAACTTCAAATGCTTTGGTACCAAAACGTGCTTAGTGATGTTTACAATCAAGTTAGTTTCATGGAAGCACTCGATAACCAAGTCCTTGGAAACAGTTGGGATCAACTTCATTGCACTGGAAGTGATACCCAATTGGTAGATAAAGATACCATTGGTGATTTTATTTTCTGTTAAGTGTATGATGAAATTCTTCATGGTCTTGATACCAACGTTCATTTCGTCGTTGAATTCAACCCACAATTCACCCATGTTAGGGAACTTTTCCATAGATTCCTCGGTTGGAGTGGTCTTGAATGATAGAGTCTTACGTACTGGGTTACCCATGGAGTCACAGTGCTTGCTCTTGAATTCCTGTAGAGTCATTTGTAAATCCAAATCTGAGATTAAATATCCTCTATCCTTGCACATTTCCTTGACTGTTTTGTAAGTTCTAAATAACTTAGAGACTTGTCTATTTAATTCATCATTGCTTGACATTATGTATTATTATGTGGTTCTATGGTATGTTTATAAAAAAAGGTGTTTTATGATTATTATTATTTTTTTGGCAAAATTATTAATAAAAAATTAAACAAAAAATCAGATGTATGAACAAAAGAAAAAAAAGATTGACTTATGTGTGCTGTAATTACAAGGTCTTCTTTATTAAATAATAAAAAGTATTAATCTATATGTATATTATAAGAAAATAGGTTTATTATTAGGGTTTTGAGTTGATTGTTGTTTAATGTTATTGACAATACCATTTGATATATACAGCAAAGAAAAAAAAAAAAAGAAACTTTTTTATTCGAAATATAGGAGAAAAAAAACAAAGTATAAAATCCCACTTGTAGTATTTTTTTTACCTGAAGAGAAAATTTTTACTCAAGCGCCAATAACACACACAAATTTCGGACTACCAGTTTCCGTTTTGGGAGAGTTTCGTTTTATGGGGGGAAAAAAACAGCAAAACGTTACTATCCTGGCATACAGCTTGAGTGTGTCACGTGTACTACACAATCACAAAGTGTACCGTAATATACCTTTAATCAATCAGTAATCTTTTCAAATATGTACATGATAGGCTGTTTCTTTTTAATATATGTAATAGATATATAGACAAAACAAAAAAACTATCTCTTGACCCAAGTAAATCCAGCTCTGGCACCCTTTTGACCAGGTTTCTTTCTTTCTCTTTCTCTTCTATCCTCAGTCAACAACTTGACCTTACTTATGTGGACTTCATATAACGGGTTGTAGTTCAACAGAGCCTTGGTCAGGGCAAACATGATGGCTTCGGATTGGGACTTCAAGCCACCCTTCTCAACTTCACAGTAGATGTTGAATTTATCTAGTGCATTGATCACCTTTAATGGGTAGATTACATTTTCTCTGTACTTGATATATTCAAAATATTCCTTCAATGACTTGTATGATGAGTTGATGAGGATCTTTGGACTTTCGCCTTCTTTGACTCTAGAAATAAAGACATTGGCCTTTGCATCCATTCTTATGGCACGGCCATGGGCTCTACCGTGCTCATCAATTTCAGGGGCCCTCAAGACCTTTTGACCATTGATTTCCTTGGTATGTTTATGCTTCTCTATCTTGGAGCTCTCTATAGAAATATGCGATTGGTATCTTTGCTGCTTGGCAGCAGAGTATTTCTCTAACAGGTAGGCTACAGACTTGTCAGCCATTTTAATGGTACTATCAAGAGAGTTCAACTTGATCAAGTTCATTTGCAGTTGAGCAGTTTCTATTTCATCCGCACTTTTTGGTATGACCCAAAGTCTGATCTGTTGCACAGAAGCAGCTTCTAAACCACCAGGCGCACTGGTAATAAAAGGCATATATTTTTCTATTAATTGTCTTTGAACAATCAAGTCCTTGGTGATTTCACCTTTGTTCTTGTAGAAAATTGGTTCTATTGGTTTTTTAACGACATTGGTTTCAGGCTCCAAAAAGTTGACCAAAGGTTTGACATTTCTTTTAAATGGCAGCTTTGAAGGTGGCCCGTTCAACAAAAGTTTTGTAGACTTGAACATTGTGACTATTGGTTCTATGTTACTTCGAGGTTTACGATCTGTTTCTGTTAATTGCCAGCAAAAATATATGATAAATATCGCTAATAAAGAAATTCTTAAAATTTTTTTGGTGATGTGGAAAATTTTTTTTTTTATTACTCAGAGAACAAACCAAAAGCTAAAAAAAAAAATAAAGAGTTGTTTATATCCGATATGAAGAATTGCTCACAAGAAAACCACACTTCCCTATAGGCTAAACCACAAAACATGACAAGCAGCAAGAGAATAGACATCAAGAAGTGCTGTGGACTAAAACAGATTGACGATATTGAATATATATTGGCGAACAACAATGTTCTTCAATACACGCATTTAGGTATCATCCTAGTTCCTAACAAAGGAAGATCATTTCCCTTATCTAATGCTGACAAATTCAGAGACCTTATAGAGAAGTATGTTGGCGACATCAACGTCGTTGGTGTTGTTCAAAAACAAACTTTTGAGGACATAGACAACATTTTGCAAAATAACAAAAGCCTTCCAGTCACCCATATCCAGATACATGACTCTGCCCCAGATTGGTTCAACACCATAAAAAGATTGCATGAGAAATATCCTCATTTGAAATTCATCAAAAGATTTGTATTTCCTAAGGATTGCAGTATTGTCAAGGAGATCATACAAACAGACAACTTTACCAAGCTGCTGCCTGGTCTGAACCAAAAGCTGTCCATACTGTTTGATTCAGAAAGTGGGGGAAACGGAGAAGTCCAGGATTGGGATGGAATTAATGATTTCCTGCAAAGCAATAAAAACTTAAACGGTTTCAACATAATCATTGCAGGGGGACTAAACCCACAAAATGTTGGTCAGTGCATAGAAAAAATCCAAGGAATCAATGGTGTTGATGTAAGCGGTGGTTTGGAAGGCGACGATGTCGGAACGAAAGATAAAAAGAAAGTCTTGGAGTTTGCCCAAAATGCTGATCTTTAAGAAAAATAATAATAAAAAAAAAACAATCTTATCATTTATGTTGACTTCTTTTTTTTTTCAAAAAAGTACAGGAACCTTTACTTATATATATATTTCATTAAAGATATACAGCTTAGTTACCGGAAATGAAGAACCACTTGTCAATAGACTTGTCGATGGCGGAGTCTGGTAAAGCGGAGTCCTTTGGAACAGCAGCGTCAGAGGCGGTGGTGGCGTTGCCCAAGGTGGAGTTTTCCAACTTGATGCCCTTACCGTCGATGCCACCGGAGATCAATTGCTTCCAGGATTCGTTGGTTTCAGCAACGATGTTCAAAGCGTATTCTCTATTCTTGGCTTCACCGTTGAAGGCGAATTGGTTTTCTGGCTTACCATCTGGGATCTTGTAGATTCTGAACCATTCGTTGGTGGCTCTTAACAAACCAGGGTTGTGCTTTTCAACATCTTCGATGTCGTTCAACTTGGAGGCCAATGGGTCGTTGATGTCAATGACAATGACCTTCCAGTCAGTTTCACCTTCATCCAACAAAGCCATGACACCTAAGACCTTGACTTGCTTGACTTCACCGGTGTAAGCGATCTTTTCACCGATTTCCAAAACATCCAAAGGATCGTTGTCACCAACGGCTTGGGTGTCCTTGTGGGAGTGGTTTGGGTCTTCCCAAGTTTGTGGGAAGGCACCGTAGTTGTGGATGTAACCGTGGTGAGGGAAACAGTTTCTGACGAATCTTAACTTACCCTTCTTGGTGTCTTGCTTGATTGGGTTGAAGGCATCTTCCTTGATGATTTCTAACTTGGCGTTGGACCATCTTGGGATTTCAACAACCATGTTGAAGATTGGGTTTTCTGGAGTGGAACCTTCAGCGTGTAATGGGATATCGTGGAAAGGAGAAACGACCTTGCCGGTGTTCTTGTCTTCGATGTATAATTGGTAGTCCAAGGTGTACTTAGAACCGATTTGTCTAGTAGTGTAAGCCATAATTTATGTATATAAAAAAAGAGATTATTATTGCTGGTGTTTTGTATTTGTTATTACATTTCTAAAAAAAGTTATCTTTCCTTCATAATACAATGATATATATACGTGGAAGATAAATATCACAATTTTTTTTCTGTGGTGGGAGAAAATGCCCACTAAAAAATTTTTTTTTATTTTTATTTTTTGGTATATTTTCCCACCAAAAAAATTGAATGAAACCCACAATGGTTTTTTGGTGTTCCAACTCTCTTTTTTTTTTTGCTCTAGCAATTGTGGCGATTATGTGTTGATTTTTTTTGTTGGTAATTAGCGCATTTTGTTTACAATCATTGCAATCCTCGTGATCGTCTTATATCCGATAAAGACATCACCTCCTTGCATTACACGTACTCTACAAAGTCTTGTCTGCACATGGGACACTTGCCCGCAGCATCAGGCACACCCAACCACTTTTCTATACAGTGGAAATGGAAGTAATGCCCACACATCCCTTGTGCCAGTGAACACCCGTTGTGGACATTCGATATCACGTTTACAAACGTCGTGGGCTCAACTTCTACTCGATGCACTATGGGCACATCGACTTTTATTTCCGAGGGCACTGTGCAATGACAGCAGTGTCTGCTGAATGATATCTGGCAAATACCACACACAAACTCATCGTCTTCATACTCATTCTCGTTGCCATTTGTGTCGTGTGTCTCTGAGGGGTTTAGTATGCTTTCCAAGTACTCATTGAATGTTTTGTGTGGTGACTTGTTGTTGAATTGTCCATTCTTCACTTCTACCTGGTCTAGTGTCTCTTTAGTGAAGTAGGTGGTGCCCACGAGCTGCACTGACTCAACAACACATCTCATTACCAGTCTAATGTTTAGTTGATGATCTTTGGTGATTCTTTAGAACTTTTTTTCCAAAAAAATTTACAAAAAAAAAAAAAAAGAAGCGATAGATATTATGTGTGGTACAATAAGAGTCCAAGCGCGTATCGTAGATAACACAGGGAAATCCAGAAATTTGGCAAGGATAAGAGTAAATATAAAAAAAAAACAAATAACAGGAAATATCAACATATCAGCAATCATTATTTTTTTCTCTTTTTAGGTGTTTATATTCACACCCTTGGCAACGTTATCTGCCTTTAATTATTATCTTTGATTGAATCGATACATAGCGGTTTAACGGCCTAATGTTATTTCTCCAGTGACACAAGCAATCTTTTCTGAGTCGTCGTTGCCGTTGAATGCTTTTACCTGGACAATGTACTTGCCAGCTGGTGCTTGTGGTGGGATTTCAACTTCTTTCATCAATTCGTAAACACCTGGCGCAACTGGGCACTCAAGACCTAAGTCGTCTTTGTTTTCGTAAAGCAACTCGCACAGGTCAAAGTTCTTTTTCAAAATTTGAATCAAGCCTAATTTAACAGTGACTTCTAGGTAAGCACCTTCTTCTATAGTGTCCAAAACCAAACCGGTGGCAGACATGATTAAGTTCCCACCAATCTTTGGCGGCTGTGGCTCCATAATCAGAGATTGGATGTCTAAGATGTGGTTCTCAGAGATCTCACATTGCTCCAAAGGTGTGTTTCCTGGAATTGGAGACCCATCAGGGACATCCATGGTGAAGATGCTGGATCCAAAAATGCAGGTGACCAAGGACAAGAAAACTAGATATACAGACTTCATTTTGCTGGCTAGTTATTTTTTATTACAAAAGGAATGGAAGGGGGTTTTATATTTTTATTAATATATGGTGTTTGGTTACTGCCATCAAATTCTTCCCCTTGAACGCTGTTGTAAGAACAAGAAAAAATCCCACGCCCCCAAGAGATAAAAGTTGAAAGATGCCATTGAGTGTTTTTCTTTTTTTTTCCCCCTTTCCCCCCAGAAAATCAACAGATGAAATCATCTGCAGAGGTAATTGCTGAAGATCAAGAAAAAACAGAAAAGTAAACTACTTTAAACTATTATCTTTAATTATTGTTTTGTATTTATATAAATTCCGCAAGATGTACAATGTGTAAATGCATATAGTTGGTCATTAGTATTATCAGTTCATTAATATTACGCATTGGTTGGAAGAAAAAAAAAAAAACATGCTTGTTTCTTTTTAATTTTCTGTTTCATGATCACTTTCTAATGAGAAAAGAAAAAGTGACTGTTGGTATTGTTTTTATTATTGTTGTTATTTTCATTTAATGTTGTCATTAGTATCCTCTTTGTCTTTCTATAAAAAGTATCCTGATCTAGCAGCAGCATTGTTCTGGTCAGCCTTCTTTCCTTTGGAATTGTACGAGCTATTGTTATTATGAGAGCCTATGTTCAAATGAGCAATATCATGATCAATATTGCTTTCATCAAAGTCATCATCACTGCTTTCTTCGCTGGTTATTTCCTCAGAAGAAAAGCCGTCCATGTCTTCGTTGTCAATGTACTGTCCAGGAACAGCAACAGTACGTGCTTGCTGCTCAATGTTTATGTCTTGGTTGCTTAGTTCGTTTAGCTCATCATCATCGTCATCGTCGTCATCACTTTCGTCATCCATGTTAACAGCAGTAAAGATTTTGAATTCTGGGTCCAAGGTTTCATCAACCTTCATCAAAGAAGCACAGTTACCACATCTACCACAATAGTTAGGGGCAGACCAAACCGTAACAACATCTCGTTTATCAAAGTGGTATCTGAAACCTTCCATTACCAGTTGATGGGCTCTTGCTATAAGCTTCAGACCATTGACGTAGTTGAATTCTCGGGCAACTTTTGCACCGAACAACCAACCAGCACCTCTAGGTGACACCTGCCAAGCATCAACGTTATCTGGGTCAGACCACAACAAATCACTGAATCCACCTTCATGCGGAACTTCCTGGGCTCTACTCAATACTCTGATTTGGTCCAGCATTCTGATTTCAGGAGACAAACCACCATGAACACACAGTATCTCACCATCAATCAATGCTGCCAGAGTCAAAAAGTCAAACACTTGACAACACAGCTTCCATACAATCGAGTTACCATACTTGTTCAAACACTCTTCGTAGAACCCGTACACCTGGGTGATTTGTCTCGATTCATGGTTTCCTCTTACAAGAGTAATTCTTTCTGGGTATTTCAACTTCAAACACATCAGCAAGGTGAATGTTTCAAGGGAGTAGAACCCTCTGTCGACATAGTCACCCAGGAAGATGTAGTTGATTCCATTTGATGGCAAACCACCACCTGTTCTGAACAGTTCCAACAAGTCATGGAACTGTCCGTGAATGTCACCGCAAACAATAACTGGGGTGCAGACTGGCTGGATGTTGGATTCCTCCATCAGCAAGTCCTTGACAAGCTCGCAAAGTTGTTTCATTTCATTTTCTTTCAAAAGCTCGCAGTTCTTGATTTTTTCTAACCAATCATCAGGATTCGCTGACCCTTGATTAGAGGCTGCTGCGGAACTAACTGTTGAGATAACGGGGTTTTTATTAGCTAAGGCAACAGACATTATTTGTTATTTGTTTCCTTTTTGTCTTATCTTTTTTGGTTATTGTGAAATAAATTTTTTGTATAAAGCTAAATTGTTGATTTTGTTTATATATATACCTTTGTTCTTTGAATATCTAAGCTACACGTTGTAAAAGCCTTCATCGCCAATAGCTAATTTGTATATGTATTTTTTTTTTCTCAAGGTGATATACACTCCTATAAAAAAAACATAATGAAATTAATAATAAAAAAATTTTTTTATATTTTTTTTTATTAGGAAATTTTCTTGAATAGCCAGGTCTAGATCGTGTAGCGTATTTGTAGAGCCATATCCGTAAATAATCATACAAAAATAGTCGGGTAAATCCCCCTTTGAAAAAAGCGCAGTCAAATATATCATTTCAATTTATCTAGTACATTGGGGAACATCACCTTTCTCAACTCTTTGGTAGAACCATCATTTATCAGCAAAACAACCTCCAGCTTGGATACAACGTTCCCCTTAATGTAGTTGAGACTTATCAAAGTTTCAACCATATCAACCCATCCATTGTTGGACAAGTACAAGTCCAGTATGGTCTTCAATGTAGTGCATGTATAGTTCTTCAGTTGGTCTTTATTGACCAATTTGTTCAAGGTTACATTAACATAGTCATACTTTAACTTATTGGTTTGAGTGGCTAACACCGTATATCTCAAGACATTCTTGAACATCACAAGTACCATGTTCTCTATGATATAGTAATATAAGGCATTTGATAGCAGCCATTGTTTGTTTTCTTTCAACCATTTGTCAAATTCATAGTAGTTTGCAGTTTTGACAACCTGTACCAGACTTTTTATTTTTGGTGATTGATAATCACTGGTTATGTATTCGTCCAAACACAGCTTTGTTAGGGTATAAAGATCAATTAAGGCCTTAAAGTTTTCATAAAAAGCTGTATTGACAGTTTCCAAATGGCTCATCTTTTCATACTTTGAAAGCACCTTTTCTTGGATCTTCAAAGATTCTAAGATATCTTGGTTGTTAACTAGCATCCAAACTGATTTATAGTAGTCTACGATCAACAAGTTGTTCAATGTCTTAGTGTTCAGTTTATATTCATCTAAGTTTTTCAGTTTCATGGGAATATTTGTGTGTATAGTCTTCAAGTAAATTCCATTATTCTGGAAAGACTTGATTATAGCAGGTAGTATGGATATCAAAAGTTCGTGCTTTATAGGAAGCGCATTGTTTTTGGTCGTTGGTTTCTTTTTCTTTGATTCGAAGTCATCGTATATAGACCCATGGTCATTTTTCGACGAAGACAAAGGCTTGATCAGCTGCAGGATCCTCAACACAGACAGTCCTAAGTTCTCCTTCAACTCAAATTTGCAATTGGTTTCATAGTCTATGGTATCAAAAATGTCCATTATGTAGATCAAAGTATCGTGGAACAGCTGGGCAAATTGCGAAGCCACTTTAGGCTGCAATGTTTCAATACTTAATGCTATAGTAAGCAGGCTGTTGAAGTAATTCCACATATACGGTATGTTGTTAAATGAGTTTGCATAGTCGAGATTTTTGATGCACTCAAGGTAGCACTCAATAACACTGTTGATGTTATCAACGCATGGCTGTGAAAGTTTTAAAGTATCATTTTTGAATTTGTGTGTCTTTGTGTTATCGATTTTCTTCTTTAAAATGTTGATGTATTGGTTTTTGACCACGTCTATAGACAAAAACTTGGAGATGTTTTGACCTCTAGATATATTTGAAATAAAAATTTCCATTGTTGTTAGAGTACGTTTGGGTACTGTATTTCCTGGTCTTTAATTGTTATGAAGTGAGTATCTATGCTTGCTTTTTTTTTTCTTTTTCTGATGCTTTTACACGGGAAGGTAATACTGTAAGTGTTTGCACGAGACAGACACGTGATGTAATATATCTTGTTTTATTACAACAATAATGAATACTTGTTTAAAATAAGGACAGTGCTGAGCGTTGCTCCAAATGCGTGCGTTTAATGCTATAATGTGTTAAATCTGTTCGTATTATAACATACATTATCATTTAGAAGACTGTTTTGAAACACTGTTCGGGCAACACAAGCTTGACAGTAACAACAAAAACACACACGCACGTTTTTTATTTAAAAAAAAAGTCGAGATGGATATCATTAAAACCATTAATTCCTCAAACAACTCTTGAATCCCCCAAAGAACCATTCCAACATAACTCCAAAATGAACAAGTCTAACACCGAGACAATTACAGCTCCTGCTTATTTTAAAGATAACCTAACAAAGTCTCTAACTCCTGTGTTGAATGAAAAGGTAAGAGTAGAACTGAAAAACAATCACATAGTGTACGGAACACTACAAAAAATAACTGACTTTACAAAAATGAACATAACCCTATATAATGTTGTTTTGAAAACAGCAAACGATACAACCAAGTTGAAAAACATAGCCATAAGAGGCAACCACATCAGACACATGATTCTTCCGGATTTGTTGGATTTGAACGACTTGAAGAAACTCGGAAAGCCATACGCCATATCAGTTGATAGCAACAAAAAAAGAACACACTTGTCGTATGATGACAGTGAAGACGTCTCCATTGATGCTAAGAGAAGAAAGCTTAAATAGAAGAATTGTTTATATATAGAGGCTATAAGTTCCATAAGGAAGCTGCACTGACTATTTCGAATAGGGTAAGGACCTCAGCCTCATCAAATGTTCCATCTTTTAGAGTTTGAATGTCATACGATAGAGGCACACTGTTGAATTCTAGTTTTCCGTAATCTAGAATAGAAATAGTGTTCTCGTTGTCTTCTATTTTACTCAAAAACCGCACAAACTTTTCCGGAGTGTGTTTGTAGATTAGCTTTAGGAAGATCAGGAATATGCAGAGTAGGTATTTCATGTTTGCCAAATTGAAAACATTTTGTTTATCAAGTATGAATAAAACACCCTCTTCTATTTCTGATACCGGCACTTGTAAAGATTCCATTATCAACACAAAGCTATGAAACAAAGATGTACCCAAACAGCAGTATATTTGATTGTATTCATGACTTTGTGTGTATTTCTCCAGGAATATGTCTATGATGGGGATCAAAGCATTTGTTCCGGATACTTCTGTTAATATGTTGCCTTGGTTGAATAGTAAATGGAATCGCTTTTGTGTTTTTAAAAATTGCAGTATTGAGTAAGGATAAATCTTAGACTCGTACTTATTGTTGTCTTCGAATATTTGGTTTTGGTATGCCATGATGTGCTTTGGTTTTTGGTTCGTCTATTTTTTTAACAAAAAAACAAACAAATAAAAAAGAAAGCATAATTAGCTCTTCTCTGAATTACCCGTATTAAGCTTTCACAAGAAAACAGCTTTAAACAAATAAAAAGATCTCTTAGTATACTTTCGTATTATAACTATTTCAATATTATATAAAAAAAAATTCAATCTTTTTCTTTTTTTAATATTATCTATACACAAGCAGGAATATAACATATACCAGAAGAAATGTAAAAAACACCCTAAGCAAATAGCTTCAACTTCTTGGCAGCATTGATCTTTTGTCTCTTCATGTATGCTTCCTTTTGCTTGGCATCGGTCTTCCAGTTGACAATGATGTTATCCATATTGGCAATAGCAGTTTCCATTTGTTTCTGTTTGGCCAATTGCTTTTCTTGTCTTTCCTTTCTGAGTATGATTATGTCTTGTAATTCGGTAACAACGTTCTTGTTTATATCTTCAATCTTTTCTTCAAAGAAAATATCAACCTTGGAGTACTCCTTGACAACATTCAAGTTTCTTTTTAGTTTGCTCATTGTATTCAAATCAATGACTTCATTGGTGACAGGCTCAACAAAGTTGGCTAATTGCTCCTTGGTGGTTAGACTATCTGGCTTAGGTAGGAAATCTACAAGTCCGTATCTATAACAAACATGGTAGATTTGCTTGTACTCTTCCTTATTATAATCTGGGTTTTCCCATACCTTGGTCAATGGGTTTATGCTAGGTAGAAATGGATTTTTCAACGGGTCTATGCTTGAAGAAAAGGTCTTCTTGTATTTTAGGTTAGGAGGGTATTTGGCAAAGAATGACTTGACATTTTCAGGCAAGTTGTCAAATAATTCTGTGTAAATTTCTTGTTGTGGCTTGGCAGTGTTTTGAACCAATTGAAGGGCTTTAACGTGTTTCAAAACATTTTCAACACTTCTTTCTTGACGTAGAACTTGATTTATTCTCAGCATTATAAAAATGTATTGCTTATTGTGTGGTGTTTTTTGGTTGGTAAGTTTATATTCTTTTAGGTTTGTATAAAGAAAAAGAAAAAAAAAAGTAGATGTAGATTTACGCTGTTGATGGGTGAAAAATTTTCGTTATTTTTTTTTTTAAACTTTTCTTTATTGAAAAAAAAATCACATATATAAATTATATCCGACAACAATCACTGTTTAATCATCATCTCTTTAGTACTCGGATCTTAACTCAACAATTCTATCCCATTCAGGTTCGCTGCTCCAGTAGTTAACACACTTACTCATTAACAATTTAATAGTCATTTTACACTTGTACTCCCAGTTTTTGCAGACCAAAGAACCCTCAATTCTACCGTCCATTGGACCCAAGTTTTCGTAACTGGACAACAGATCTTCCATTTCTTCAACAGCCTTGACAAAGACATTCTTGTCAGTTGTAATGGCCACATTATTGACAACGTTTCTGAAAGATATCTCCGCATAGTTCAAAGCATTCCAAGGTCTAGATTGCAGCAATTCGTATCTTGACAAAACTTTATAAACTTGAGAAATTTCAGGGGTTTGCATGGATGCTATTTTGGTAGGCAACTCTTTTTCAAATAAATTGACTAAATTGGTTTGGTAAGTTGTAGAATTTTTATCATTGGTCAACTGTTCGAACAATTCTTGAATAACCTCCATGTCGATAAGGTTCTGAGAATCCAACAGCTTTGAGTAGCTGTTCAACACATCGCTCCATCTACGCAGTCTTAACGACAGAATCATTAAGTTTTGGATGATTTGCCAATTAGTCTTAGCGGTGTGTTGACTACCATTGGTGAATGAAACAGCCTTGGAAAAGGCAGCGTGGGCTTGTTCAAACATATCCAATTCCAACAAAGCAGCACCCAAATTAGACCATGCTTTCATGTTGGTATCATCGGTCTGAACACACTTTTGGAAAGCTAGTCTGGCTTTGTTCCAATCCTCAGCTTGCATGGCAATACACCCATACAAAAAGATGTTATCAAATGAAGATCTCATAATATTACACTCTTCAAAGTGGGCCAATGCACCTTTCAAATCATTCAATTTGTAGAAAGTGTGTTTGGCCAAGGAGATCTTGGCGTTTATGTAATGACCTTCGCTCCAAGCCTTTTCCCAATACGAAGGATCTTGTTTGATGTCACCCAAAATACTCAAAGATCTGTACTCTTTTGGATTTTCAAGCAATCTGTCTTCCAAAATCTTCAAACCTTGTTGCTCTTCACCTATGGCACAGTGACACAATGCCAACTCATTGAACATATGCAGTCTTCTGTATATCTCCATTGCAGACTTGACAACACCTAGTTCCATGTACTTTTCAGCCAGTTGACTTTGTAAGATCCAGTTTGGTCTTGGTGGCAGTAAGTAGAAAAATTGGTTGTCGAAGTGGAAGTTTGCGTCTTGCAAGTCATTGATCAACTGTTCCATTTGCAGTAAAGCTCTTTCGATGGTCTTGGCCTTTCCTGTTTCAATCAAGGATCTTTCCCATAATGTGTATGTGAATATCAGTGAATTACAGCCTTCAATATTAGAAGTCAGTCTTTCAATGATGGCCATCAATTCTTGCTCGACTAACGGATCCTTGGCAGGAGATGAGATTTTTATGGCTTCCAATCTCAATAAAAATTGAATTTCATCAAAAAAGGTCAATTTAGGTTGCTTGTTGAAATCCAGTGTGGATAGACTTTTTGGCAATTCCCCAGATGTGGCAACGGTTTTTAAGAACTTGTTGTTATACTCCGGTAAATCCATATTTTCGTCTTCATCATCAGCGGCCCTTGTGAAAACAGGCTTATCTAGCAAAGTTTCATGGTCCAACTTGAAAGATTCAATAGAATCATCAGATTTTTTGAACATGTTACTTTCAAGTTTGATTTGTTCTTCAGAGCTTTGTGCTAAGATAATCAGATTATTATGGAACTTTGTTTGAAACTTTGTTCTTTGGACTTTAGCACCTGTTAAAACATACTCCATGTTACTCAACTCAACGTACTTGTTTAAGCAATTGCCAGCATATAAGTGCTCATTGTGTAGCAAAACAGACACCTTACAACTTTCTAGGTAGTACATTTGTATGGTCTTTTGCTTCAAAGAAGCATCTTTAATGTCAAAGGTCATTTTGTTTATAATTTCGTCATCACCGCAGAAGAAGGATTGCAGTATATCAACTTCGGAGTCATTTGCCATCAATACGTTTTGAGTAAAGAAAGACAAATGAATACTCAATATTCTACAATACCAATAAATGATCAATAAGTTGGAATCGCTATTGTTCTTCATATCTTGAAGATCACATTTGTTCAGCTCAACAAGATTTTGGATTTGCTCTTTAATGGAAATGAATAATTCGGGTTTCTTTAAAAATGCGTAAGGTAGATGACCACCAATGGATAACTTCTTAGAAGTTTCCATGTCCATTTTTTCAGGCTGTTCTCTTTCTATATTTGTGAAGTTAGCTTGAATGAATTGTTGGATGTTTTTGATGATATTAACCAACTCATCTGATCCACTTTCGTAGTCAGTGGTACTGTTTAGTAAAAACTTACAGTGAGAAGTAATATTCATGTTTTATCAATGCCAAGTATATGTTTGGTTTTTTCTTTCTACTGGAAACTAAGTGAGATGGCCATCACTGAAAATACCACTTTGCCAAATTAATTAATTTTTTCATAAGTTGGTGAGAGCCAAAAAAAAAAAAAAAAAGAAAAGAAAAAGAATAACACAGCGCTACACGAACAGCTTTTTTATTATTTTGACATGATGACTTATACTGATGTGCACATCATGTTGAAATCCAAAAACTTAATCTCAAGTTATAGATTATGTAAATAATATTATTGTTAACAGTGGTTAAACTAAAAGCATCCATATTCTGGTTTTGTTGCTGATATAATATAAACTTGATTATATGCAACATATACCTGGTAACGCGTTAATTTTGGAATTACAAGCCGCTACCACATGTTCACGGCAACACACACTTAATTTCCCATCCACACCAAAAAAAAAAAAAAAGATTTTTTGCAATTTTTCTTCTGGGTATCGTGAAATGTTCAAGACGCGTAAACTTGATATTCTTTAATCTCTTTTACTTTTTTCTTTAAGTACTTGTTTAAAAAAAGATAAACACCACACACAATAACAAGTACATAATACATAATGAGTTTTGCTAATGACTCCTTTGATAACTACGGTGGTGGTTTTACCGACTCCACTGAACAAGTCCAGGTTGTTACCAAAAGATTGGCCAAGCCAATCTCCATTGGTATGCTGAACTGGTGTAAGAATTTCTCCAGTATGCCTGAAAAGTCCAATGACTTTGCCTCCCAAAGTTTCAGTGAAATGGGCTCAGCTCCCAACGTCATTAAATACGAGGATATGGAGATCAACAACGTTCTCTTCTCTGGTTTCATTTCTGACTTGAGCATCCAATCCGGGTTCAATGTTTACAGAGTTGATGACGGGTCTGGTTCTTTCGATGTTAGATACTACAAACAAAACGACACAGGCTTAGATGGCGGTGACCACGAAAACGAGTTTTTGGACCCCGAAGAGGAGTCCAACAAGGAAGACGAGATTGATAACAAGTTTAGAAAGAAAGATTTGGTTAGATTCAGTGGTGCCACTAAGTTATCTAACAACAACGTCAACTTGTCATACGTCAGAATGCACAAGGTCATGAACTACAACGCTCATATTGATATGCTCTTGGAGTCCTGCCAGCAATTTGCCATATCAAAGAACTTGCTAAATGAGTATGGTGAACTACCAAACGGTTCTGCAGGCCAATCCGGATCTTCTAAGTCTCAAAAGAACTTGTTCTTGGATACCACCTTGAGTATCTCAGATAGAATCGTAGAGTTTTTGACTGTTGCAAAGCACCAATATTCAGATGGCTCTGGTGTACCAAGAAGAGAAATAGAAGATAAGTTGAACTTAGATTCAGAAGCCGTTCTAACAGCTCTGGATGCTTTGATCAATGTAGGTACCGTGCACGAAGAAGACGGCAACTTTATTTTAATGTAGAGTATAAAGTATATAAATTAGTCTAAATTTTTCATTTTTAAACTTTTATGGTAAGATAAGGGGCTGACTAGCATATGGTACTCTGCCAGGGCCAGAGTAGTGTGTATACCGAAAGATGTTTCAAGTTACGTGTTTGGCTGACAAACACAAAAACGCCAATTTTTTGAAAAAAAAAAAAAATACTAAAAGTGATCACAAAACCAGTATGAATCTCCAAGTTTATACTTTTTTTTGAGCTGATCAGTATCAAGACTTAGAGATCAACGCTTTTTGAACAATGATACCTTAAATTGTTTGACAATGTTGATCACTGTTTTTAAGTCGTTTCTATTCATTTTTTGGCAAAGAAACTAAATCATATGTTACCAATAGTTAATCGTAGTAGCCAAAAAAGATACATACAATGAGATCAACGTTATTGGTTTTGCTACATACAGTGACTTTTTTAACTTTGAAAGTTAATGCCTTTGTTCATCCAATTGAGATTTTTGGAAAATTCTTTGTTGACTCAGTGACCAAGCAGCCATTCTTTTTGAAGGGTTTGGACTACCAGCCAGGTGGAGCAGCTGAAGTCAACAGCAAAGAAGATGTATTGTCCAATCCACACAAGTGTGCCAGGGATATAATGTTAATGCAAGATTTAGGTGTCAATACCATCAGAGTCTACTCCGTCAATCCTGACTTGGACCATGACATTTGTATGACAATGCTTGCTAGTGCTGGGATCTACTTAGTGCTTGATGTCAATTCTCCGTTGCCAGACCAGCACTTGAACAGATATGAGCCTTGGACCACTTACACGACAGCATACTTGGAGCATGTGTTTAAGGTTGTTGATGTATTTTCCAAATATAACAACACTTTGGCTTACTTTGCAGGAAACGAGATAATTAATGACAAAAGATCAGCAAGAAATTCACCGCCATTTGTTAAACAAGTAATCAGTGATATGAAGCAGTACATGTCAAAGCACTCACCAAGAGTTGTTCCTGTTGGGTATTCAGCAGCTGATGATTTGGACTACAGAGTATCGTTGTCTAAGTACTTGGAGTGTGAGCATGAAGACTTTCCTAATGGGTCTGTTGACTTCTATGGAGTTAACACATACCAGTGGTGTGGGCACCAAACATTCGAGACCTCTGGCTATGACAAGTTGACCAAAGCTTATCATGATTACACAAAACCAGTGTTCTTTTCCGAGTTTGGATGCAATGAAGTGACACCTAGGCAATTTGAGGAAATAGATGCTATGTTTTCTCCATTAATGTTCACCACCTTCTCCGGTGGATTGGTATATGAGTACAGTTTAGAAGCAAACAAGTATGGTATAGTAAAAATCGATGAAAAGGCAAAAACAGTTACCTTGCTAGATGATTACAAGATGTTGAAGACGATGTATCATAAAGTACAAATTCCAACCCCTGAACAAGTTGCCAAAGAATTGTCCAATTCTGATAATCCAAACTTCTTCAAAAAAATTCAGAAACCTTCAGCTTGTGAGTCTGAGTATGAGAACATCGAAATTACCAAAGTACCTTCAAGTGCTATGGCTAAAGAGTTTATTGTCCATGGCATGGATATAAAGCACAAGCCAAGTTTCCTAGAACTAAACGACGACGACTTGGCTGTTAAAGAGTACAAGATCTACGATGTAGACGGAACGACAGAGTATATCAAGCCATCTAACATGCTGGTTTCCAAAACTGTTGATATATCTGAAATGACAGAGTTTGAACTTGAAAGAATTCAATACAACAAGGAAAAAAGCGCAAGTATGTATATTACAGAAGATTGAATGATCTTGATGGGTAAAAAGAACAAAAAAACTATAATGACTTTACTGGAGGTATATAAAGTCACCTTCATTCTCATTTTATTTTTTAAAGATAAAATAATAATAATTTTTAAAGAGTTTTTAGTAATGAAATGAAGCGAGGATGATTCAGACTATATCTTCGGATAAAGCAAGCAAACTGGCCAATTTTTGAACAATTTACTAACAAATAATTTGTCTTTCCAAGAAAAGAATGATCCAACACGAAATCTATTATATTGTTATTCCAGGCACCGCTAATGCTGTTAATATCAAATCGATGTATGTTGTAGCTGCACTTGCAGTAGCACTTCCATTGTTGATGATATCCAAAAACTAAGCATCAACGCTTTATATATGAGACGTTATTATTCAACTCACTTGTCTTTTTTGTCACCGGCAGGAAGCAGGGACTCAGCATTAGAAGCAATGGATTGAGTTTTCAATTTTTGAATAGTGTCTTTCAACTCTTCGGGAATTTCACTGTCCTTCAGAGCATTTATATCGTATGAGATCTCTACGCCTTTTTTCTTCATGATGTCTGCAAGAGTGAGGTTCTGAACATTGTCCTGGAAGATCTTCATGTGGTCAGAGATAAGGTGACGGTTTGTGCATTTAGGACACTCACAGATGACTGATCCCTTGTAGTAGCCATGCTTGGATATCTGGTGGGATGACCTGTGCTGGCACTTGTTGCATGTGAAGACCAGAAGGAGCTTGTCCTTTGGGTTGTATGGGATTTTGAAGGAGTTGAGTCTCTTGTTGATGGTTCGGTGGAGCAGGTTTCTGATCATGTTGAGTATTGAGATGGGCTTGGTGTGTCCATTTGCGGAAGGGTTACTTTCGTGAGGTAAAAAAAAAATGAAAAGGAAGAAATACGTTTACCCTCAAAGAATCAATTGCTGTTGTTTTTTTTTTTTTTTGGCTGAGCTTACAATTTCTCTGGGATTCAGGGAAGGGAGAAAAAAAAACACAAGGCACAAACATTCACTTGGGAATTTGTTTACTTGTTTACATTTTCTGTTGGACAACACCAAACAACACACATACAAGTAGTACATCCAACAAGGGGTCACAGAATGACAGAAAAAGAATCTGGTGTGCTGAAGACCAATATGTCCGCTTTTACCGCAAAGCTGAAGGATTCTTACATCAAAGCCAAGAAAACCACCTTGGAAACTGATCCCTATAACCTAAACGACTCGGAGTTTGATAATACAGCAGTTGACCATGAATCACCGACAAAGAAGCACAAAAAACAGTCAAGACTCACTGAACCACCAGTCCTTTCGAAAAAAAGAACAGAGTCTATAAGCAGTGATAAGTCCACAAGTGATGGCGAAGAGCGTGAGCTTTTGAGCAAGCCTATAGCTTTGGCCAAACTAACAAAGGCGTTTAATCTAAGCCATGAGATTGATGAAGAAGAGGACTATGAAAAAAGCTCCACAGTGGAACTAGATTGCAAAGACCGTTTTTTCAAGAACTGTGACTTTATCAAGACTATAAAGCGGGAAAAATCCTATGCCCAAGAGAAAGAACCGAGTTTGGACATGTCAGCTTTGGTTAACATTGAGATGACAAATAACAAAAAGGCTAACTCATCGCCTGAGCAAGAAAAGTATTACGCTGACATTTCATCTAAAGAAAAGAAACGGGATAAAGAGATTGGAGCCGATTTGTTGATGTACCTAGCATCATCGCCATCTGCTTCGCAAAAGCTGAACAAGAATATGATAGCATCACCAAGACCGCCGACCTATTCATTGAATATACCAAATTCACAGTCTGCATACTTGAATTCAGACAAGAAACAACAAGGCGACGCTTACGGAATATACAATACTTTAAAGAAGAAAGAATACGATCACATGTCAGCGCCTTCAACAGTACTAGACTATGATGGAAGCACCATGATGACCAGTCATGGGTCCTACAAAAACAACAATGTAACTTACCAAAACCCCCAAGATAAACTGAGACAGGGCATGAGCACAGATAGCAGTCACCCCAACAAATACAAGCTCTTATCCACGCCAGTGGCCAAGAACAGAGACTACTTTGGCTTGGACAGTTCCATTCTCAGGTTTGCTACGATGTCTGGTGGGAGTGTAGTGCACAGCAACTATGAAATTCCGGATGTAGTTTTGCTAAGTGGAAAGGCAGATTTAAACAGCAAACTAAAGGCTGCAGCAGAAGATGAAAAAGAAATATCCAGGGTTGTTGAGGAAGATGTGTCATTGAAGGGATTGGAGGAAACAAGTGACGAGGAGACAGTAGAACCAAAGCCAATAGAGTTGGCAAAGAAAGCTGATTCCAAGAAATCCAAAAAGAAAGCAGCCAGCAACGATAACGAAGAAGGGTTTGATATTAACAAGTTGTTTGTTACGCCAAATATAAGCAAATCTGGAGTGATGTCAAACGATCACTCGCACCACCAAATGATCGATAGCGTCATGTTGAACAAAGTATCGGATGCTATACACTTGCAGCCATCCACTAACAACAACGATGCTTGATCTATATGTATTATAGCTAATTGATTAAAATCATTTCTTTTTTTTTGTGATAAGGGGGTAGTGATGATTGCCCAAATAGGATATTTGTTAATTGAAAAAAACGTGGTCTCTGTCAAAGGCGCTTCGTAGCCAAAAATTTTAAATCGGTCTTTTGAATTTTATTTCTGGTTTTTTATTTTGGGATAACGATAAATTTCTTTTTTTTTTTATTAGAAAAACTGTCCAATGGAGTATACATTTTATATACCTCTCTCCAAAAGAAAATATTGATGGAATAATAACCCAAGAAAAAAACAGCAACAACCCATGAAGTAAAACAGCAATGTCCTCCAATAAGAACACCAACCCAAAGTACACTGATAACCCATACCACCAACCTAAAAGCTCTAACTTCTTAGGCAGAAGAATGTCAGTTGCTTCCAATGTGCCATCATACATGACATCTATATCCAGCATCAATTCAGAAGTATCAACTGATGAGCACAACTCTGAAGAAGAAAACATGGATGAAGATGATGTCTGGTACCCTATGGAGCCATTGAAAACGAATAACTCCACCCAATCGAGCTTTGAAGGGTCAATGGGAGGCACTGAGGCTGCCTATGTTGCAAGAAACGGTGTGTACAGTGAAGACAAAGAAGAAGCCGGAACTTCTAAGTACAGCTCAACTGATTTTTTTGAGTACAGTGTGCTGGAAAAGTTCTCATTTGAGGAGTGTATAGACCTTTACAACAGAAAACATCCAAAAGCCCCAATATTGAATACGAACCTGAAGTTGCAGTCCTCCATAGCGAGCAGCGAAGCATCAAACAACAGAGTCACCTTTGGACACATGAACAAAGTTGAGGAAGATGAACTAGAGGAAAAGGCATCTGACTTATTGTTGACAAGCAACTCATCAGACCCATCCACGAAGACCTGCACTAAGGATTTCACAGAAGATGAGATTTTGCCAACCAATTACGTCGTTCCAAGCAGATTCTCCTTGTTCCATTTGTCAAGTGACTCAACAATCCACGCACCTATCATACCATCACTGTTGATCAGATCTGGCTACAATTCCTTTGAATCACTATTAAAGAACGACTGGTGGCTACATTCAACGTCGCCAACTGACGAGGAGCTGAAAAAAATCTGTAAAAATTTCAAAATCCATCCTTTGACTATAGAAGATATAAGATTGCAGGAAATCAGAGAAAAGGTGAATTTTTTTCCTAATTACTATTTCATTTCTTATCCAACATTCAAAAACCTGGAGATTATTCCTGTTTATATCATAGTGTTCCATAATGGTGGTGGAGTCTTGACTTTCCAGTTCGGAGACGAGGAAGTAACACATTTCAAAACAGTCAGAAAGAGAGTCAGACAATTGAGAGAAGTATTGAAAGTCAATGCTGATTGGATTTCGTATGCGATTATTGATGACATCACTGATTCTTTCCAGCCTGCAATCACGGATTTGGAGCTGGAGGCAGACGTTATTGAAGATTCCGTATTTATAGCCAGAGACCTGAACTTCAAGGAGATGCTACAAAGAATTGGTGAGTCCAGAAGAAAAACCATGACCCTGATGAGGCTGTTGTCTGGTAAAAACGATGTCATCAAAATGTTTATGAAGAGATTCAATAACAATACTGTGAACAACGCTTCTGACTATAGAACGGATATCAGCTTGTATTTAGGCGATATCCAAGACCATATTTTGACTATGCACTCGAACTTGTTGTCGTTCGAAAAGATTTTTTCAAGATCACACAGTAACTACTTAGCACAACTGCAAGTCGAATCTTTCAATGCAAATAACAGATCCTCAGAGATTTTATCCAGAGTTACGCTCATTGGTACAATGCTGTTGCCGATGAATGTCATCCCTTCATTATTCGGTATGAATGTTAAAATCCCAGGCTTGGGGCATGCCAATTACGGATGGTTTGTTGGTATAATTTTGTTCTTAATACTGCTTTGTGTTATTACTTTTATCATCAGTAGTATTTGGATGAGAAAGATCAAAAACCCAGATACTCTGAATGAAATGGGTGAGGACCAAAACAAAAATTGGTACCAGATCCTATTGGAGTACTGGCCATTTGTTTACCTGAAGAGAAAAAACCAAATCGATGACTACAAATCTGAGATCAGCAGGGAAGTTGAGGAAATTACCAGTAGATTGCCTCCGTTGCCTAAGTACCAAAGTAGAAACTAGCATCTATTCCGAATGCAACTGCATATATAAATGTAAAATTATTTAGATTTTTTCTGTTTTTTGTGTTTACCTTGTTGTTCCTCATCGACTATCTGGTCAAAGTTGATAGGATACTTTTCTCTCCAGCTGCTTAGTCTCTTACCCTTCTTTAACATTTTTCTTCTTTCCTTCATGATTTCTTCTTTCTTCTTGTAGTTGGTGAAGTTTTTGATTGGCATGAATTCGTTCAATTGCTCATCCTCAGCAGCAAAAATTTCTCTTAGTTCCAAACCAAAAGAGTTTGGTGAGACTTCTCTATATCTAAACTTAACGTCTTCTTGTTTTCTGGATCTACCTCTTTCTTCAGGGGCTTTAATGGTGTCTATAATGTTCAACTTCTTGGCTTCCAAAGCACTGTCAATGACGTTATCCAACTTCTTGGCGTCTTTTTTGGCTTGTTCTTTTTCCAATTGCTTTTGTTTTTTCTTGGATAGCTTCTTTTCTTCCTTGACTTCCTTGACTTCTTCAACGTCTTCTTCAGCAAACTCGCCTTCCATGTCTACAGGAGCATCGCCGCCTTCATTGTAGAAGTCTTCATCGAATAATTCATTGATCAAAACATCCCAATTGTTCATATCAAAGTCACCATCGATTAATAAGTCACTCAACTTGTTGACCATGTTATCATCGATTTTCTTACCATATTCCTTTTCAATGCTCAAAATAATATCTTTCATTTGCTTGCTCATCTTCGTCTTGGTCTTTTGAACTTGTTGGTTTATGTTTGAGGTTTCCTTTAATTTTTGCTCTTTTTCGTTCAATCTCTTCTTTTGTCTGGATGACAGCTGGTCTCTTCTTAAGGTGGCTTGCTGTCTAGCATATGATACAACTTCAACGGAGTTAGGATCTTCATATCTGAAATTGTAGGCGTTTTCGAACTTTTCAGCAGCCTCGTCAAAGTCTTCATCGTCATCAACAATGTTGTCTATGGTCTTGTACTCATCCAATTCTTTGGCAACTGTGATTTCACCCTTTTCGTTGATAGTCTTTGGAATCCAAGCTTGCTTGTCCAAGAACTGTTTCAAAAACTCTTCTTTCTTTTCGTCATCACTTTCATCTTCCTTCAAGTCAGGCAATTTATCAGTGATGGCTTTGATGGAGGTTTTCTTTTCCTTTTTGGTAAAGAAATCTTCACCATCGCTGTCTTCCTTGTCACTCAGTTCAGCGTTGATTTCATTTATGATTTCTTTCTTTTGATCATCTTGCTCTTCTTGGTATGTCTTGAATGGTTTTTCTTCTTGGTTGTTGGATAGCAGTTGATCTCTTTGATAGTCTTTTAGGTATAAAGGCTTATCAGCAACTTTTTTTTCAAATTCAAAATGCTCATCTTTAAAGAATTGGTTATCCTTGTCTAGCAACTTGTCAAGTTCGTTGTTCTTTAGTAAGTTCAAGACATTGGAAATATCCTCATCGACCTTGTTGTTAATTAAATCACCGTGGTCATCTTCATCTTCAGAGGAAGATGATGAGGTTAGGTCTTTGTTGATAGCTTCTTCGTTTTCTTGATTAGCAGCTTTATTTTTATTCGATCTTCTAGCCATGATTGTTTATGTCGATTGGTTTTGGTTGTGAAACTTTTCTGTTTAATTTGAAAAAAAAAAATAAAATTAAGTTGAAATTTTGTTTGAAGCTGCATTAATGAAAATGATACTTCTCTTAAAGAGGAAATCCGCTACGGGAAAAGAAAGCAAAAAAAAAAAGAAAAGAAAAGAAGATTTTATTGTTGTCGGATATAAGATTGCAGTACACACTCACAAACAGAAACGTGTTGCCCTAGATTGCAATACCAATAATAGTACAAACAATATCTATAGAGTGATACTAGCAGACGTGTTTGTTTTCTTAAATTTTGATTCTTATTTATTGAACAAAAGCGACCATTGATGACCTAAAACCTGTAAAATATTTTGGTGTAGATCATTGGCGCATGTGGACAAGCTTATCGCCAGCGAATAAACAACATCCTGCGGTCGGCCTCTTCTTTTTTTTTTTGAAGTTGCCTAAAAAACAAACACCTTTAAAAAACACCTATATCTAAACCAATACACCAAGCTAAAACACATGGATACACAGATCAATCACAGGAGTAAACCTTTCATAATCAAATTTTTGAACCATCCACTGTCCAAAACCTACATAGTCCCATTGAGCTCTTCCCTGAAGGCAAGACTTCAAGCGCTGTCGGCAATTTTCTTATCTATCTCCTTGCTCCTAATCATTGACAGCAGCATATACTCAAGAAAGAAGCTACCTAGTGAAAACATCGGTGGAATCAAGGTATGGGACTACATGAACTACATACTGTGCATCATTGGATTCATCATCATAAGCGGGATACCCAAACGGGAACTGTTGAACAACCCAGAGGATGATTATGATCTTTACGGAAACGGCAGCAACAGCACACAACTGAAGTTTGTTTTGTTTTGTGGATTCACCATCCTTGGACTGGGTTGCTCAGGAGAGGTGGTAAGGTTCTTAATCAACTACCTTTTGAAGAACGATTCAGGAGTCCCTCTAGAATGGGACATTCTGTGTGTTGGTTTCAACGCCATGTTCTCCTGCCTTTTTGTTATGTTCAGTTGTATGATTCTATGGTTGGGCCAAAGTTTGGACAACAGCGATAACGAGGAGTATAGATTGACACTATAAAGTTTATATAATGAGATAAAAATTTTAACTGGAAAACAAAAAAAAATGATATTTCTACTTAAAATCTTGAATTACATTATTATTATTTTGAAAAAAACATACATACAGCAACAGACATTTGATAGCTCTCAAGATCAATTTTTTCCCTTCCTGTTTTTTTAATTATATATCGCACTATATAGGAAACACATGTGTCTTAGGCTAGCAACTTGGCCAACCTTTGTTCACCTAAAACCAATCTATCATATTCAGTAAAATCAAACAAGTCTTTCGGTAAAGGAACTCCCTCGTAAGAGTCTTTGTGCTTTAACTCATTGAACCAATCGGAGCACATGGCATCCAAGCAGCTCAATCTTTTATCTGGATCGTAACACAGCAGCCCCATCAATAAATCAATACCATCTTCATCATTCAGGCTTTTAAACACGCTTTGGAATCTCTCCTTCACTGAGCCGCTGAACAGCTTCTCTGAGAACAGAGGCCCGTCATAGCTGGGGTTGGATAGGAACACAAACCTTTTGTCTGGAGGCCCAAGCAGCTTTGATATTTCTCTCAGTTGAAGAATAGGATCAGAGCCCTGGAATACAATTTTCCCTAGAAGCATTTCTCCAATGACACACCCAATGGACCAGTTGTCAATGTTGACATGGTACTGGCTCTTTCCTAGTACTAGTTCAGGGGCTCTGTAAAATCTGGAGCAGATGTATGCTATCGACGGGTAGTTGTCTAGTTGCTTTGCTGAGCCAAAGTCACATATCTTCAGCAGCAGGGTGTCTGGGTCGATCAATACATTGCTTGGTTTTATGTCTCTGTGGCAAATGTTTGTGCTGTGCAGGTAAGACATACCCTTCAAGAGTTGGTATGAGTATGCTTTTATGTGAAATGTAGGAATTAGCTTTTGAAGTTTGTTGTACTTGACAATCTCATGCATCAGTGTCTGTGGCAAGCACTCCATGCATAAGTGCAGGTACAGTTGCTTTGTGTATCCAGGAACAGATGAATTGGTGCCTGATTTATCTTTGGTCAAGACATAGTCTATGAAGTAGTAATACAGCTTTATGAGGTTTGGGTGGTTTGTTACTTTCAAAATAGCCAGTTCTCTAGATTTATATTCAGTTTGAGCGAGGACTCTTTTAACAGCAAACGGACCTTCCCAGTCGGTTTCTGGAGCGCTTTCGGTAGCTTTATTTTCTTGGTAATGCTTCATCTTCTGGTTGTGTTTATCTAAGTTGACTATGTAGGCCTTTGACACAACACCAAAGGCCCCGTGGCCTAGACGCTTGTATTCTTTTATGTAGAACTTGTTGACTTCTTGAGTCAGGTTATTTGTTACTTCGGATGTGGTATATTCTTGAACTTGTTGGGAAGAGCTCATTGTTGTTTGTTAAATGTGTGTACTTGTTTGTTACTGTTATTTATGTGTATCTGGTTTTAATCACTTTTATTTTTTTTTAATAAAACATTGATTAAATATAATAATTAGATTATTATTAATTAAAGATGATAGCATTATTATAGAGTGTCTTACACTAAACAGGTAATGATAAGAGATAAACACATTCTCTGTTATTTAGATTACCCTTTAAAAAAATAACACTTACTCACATGAATTGGCATTATACACTGTTTTTTTACCCAGTGTGTGTAATTTCCGTTGTTGTTTTTTTTCTACACTTTGTTTATCAAATTTTTTGAGCCACCGAAAATCACGCAACCAGATGGGCCTTTTTCCCCATTAGGCACTCACTTTCAGTGGGGGGGAACTAACAATGGTTGCAAACAGTAAGAAACAATAATAAAATACACACAAATGTATTGACTAGATGTCAATTTGTGTTTATATGTTTTTGTTTATGTATATTGCAATACAGGAAGAAGACTCTTAAATGATTAAGAAATGCAACTTTTGTTAAATGCTGTGTGTGTGTTTTTTTTAAATCTTTTTGATAATAAATTAGTTACCCGAACGTGTTTAGTGCGCTATGTTTCTCTTTTTATGGACACGCCAAAGCCTGTCTTTTTGTTTCTTCCCTCAGGCACATCTGAAAAACAAAAAAATTAGATAGATGAAAATTTTTTTTTCGCATTTTTACAAATATTTTATTTGCCCTCTTCACAATCGCCTACATAGTAATAACTAATACAGAACCTGAACCCCCTTATATAAACATAAGTGCATACTGCGATGTTGAATATTAGATCTAAACTATTTAGCTTGAATACAAAGCCGTTTTTATTTAACCAATTTAGACTAGCCTCTACCCTACCTAATATCCAAGCCTCCGCCATAGCTTCAGGTGCAAAGACTGTAGACGGTGATGAACTTAAAGAGCAGATTTTAAAAGAAAACCAAGAAGCTGAAGCTAACCTTGAGCTGGTCAAATACGCCATAGACGTTCAGTTCAAGAAAAACAACATAAAGGTATCTTTTTCTGAATACTTTGATGTCACTGACAACGTTGAAGTAAATGACGAGTTGGACTACCACGGGTTAATAAAAAGCAAAATCAAACTGAGAGAAAAGATGAGATGGAAAACCTCTCTAGGCTGCATAGGTTTCAAAAACGCCGCAAAGAGACAGCCGGAAGCTGCCACAGTCCTGTGTAAATACATCAGCAACAAAATATCATCATACCTAACAACCGGAGATTTGATTCAACTAAAGAAACCAGTTGTTGATTCTAAATCCGGTAAACTAAACAAAGACGGCCTTGTAACCAATGCCAACACTGTCATAAAAAAGAAGGCTCCTCTGTACTTTTCATTCAAGGGCGTTGCTTCTACCAGACAAGCCTTCATGCAAGCTTTGTTGGGTCCGGAAGGTGAAGAATTAGCTCCTTATATCGATGTTGTTGCCGACAAAACAGGTACCAAACATGGTGGTAATAGAGGTAAGTCTGTTAGAAGAGTTTGATCAAGATATCTTGTACATATATACGTTATTTTTTATTTTTTATTTATTTTATCGACGTTGATGAATTTGAGATAACGTTTCTTATGATTGAAAAGTGAACAAGAAATGCTTTATTTTGAGTTTGATAGCACGTGAGACTTATCAACTTGTTAGGTGCTCTTATGAAGACATAACTTTGATTGGCATCGGATATAATAAACGTGTTCAGTCTTGATTTTGAATTTTTTTTTTTGTTCCACGAAAATACATTCATCCGATTTTTTTTTATTACAACTTTTTTTTCTCTTTAAAAAAAATGATATATATTATTTATTGAATTTTTTGAAACTTGTTTAATTTTTTTTATCTTATTGGTAATAATTACCCTAATAGGTAATATATACTAGCAAAAACATTCTAAAAAAAATAAGTTCATTACTTTTTAAGACAGATAAAGCTTCTTGCTCTGAAAAGTTTAATGAAAAAACACAATACATTTACTCATTTTAACACTACGTTTATCAATACTAGCTAAGATTTTACCTCACATGAGCATTTGTGTGTGTTTTTTAGATTGCAGTAATTCCTTAGCTGTTTTTCCAAATAATTTCTTTTTTTCTTGTTAGCTTTTTTTTGCTCTATGCCGTACTAGGAAGGAATTTCAGAAAATTTTTCGCTGTAGTAGGCGGAAAAAGCAAAAACAGTTCTGAATTTGTTAGTAATTTCGCAGCTTTGAGTTTTGTTCCTCCTCTTCTTTTTTTTTTCCTTCCAGTTAACATTTCTGTTAGTAGTAAACTCAAAATCTTGAATTTCATTAATAGAATTAGAGATATTACCTATCTGAACCAGACGAAATCATATATACACAATGGCTCCATCTGGTATGTACTAATGAATAACAACCAAGATATAGAGACCCCATGCACAATGGCCAGCATTTGATATTATAGCAACAAAAATGAAAAGCTATAGAAGAGACATAAACGTAGGACGAAGCAACAAGATAAACCTAGGTGGTTAATACTTTGCATAATTGCATATAACAAGTTATGATATTGAAAAACCTATATGTTAATACACCAATGATAAAATAAAGTAGAATCAGCAATTGTTCACAGGAGAAAACGAGGAAATAACGGAAGCAAAACAATTAGCAGCATATTGATGTAGAGGAACTGATTATTATGAAAGAATACAAATAGCAAAATGTGTTAAATTAAAACGGAGAATATTAATTTTAAAGAATTTCATGAAGCTGAATAAACAGGAATTATCAATGTTGAGTAAAAGGAGATGTTCAATCTTGATTTTTGCTACTTTGTAACAAAGCGCATTATTGAATCCATTGAAGTTATTCGATGAAACTAGTTAAAATTGATATGGCTGTTCACAGAAATCAGATAAAGCAAATTTGAATAATTAAAGTTTGGAAAACACCATAAAGGACTTGTCTTCTTTCAGTAGCAAAGAAACAATTTCATCCACTTGCGACAACATCCCACCTAGATCTATGACTTCTGTTAGTTTTTTTTTTGGGAAACAGATTACTGAATATCAAATGACCAACTTGTGGCACCGGGACATAACAATCACCCAATTTTTCAATAAAAAAACATCGTTACTAACAAATATCCACAACTTCTTTATTCCAAAATAACATTTACAAATAGCTCAAGCTTCTGCTGCTAAAAAAGCTGTTTCCAAGGGTACCAACGGTAAGAAGGCCTTGAAAGTCAGAAACTCTGCTACTTTCAGATTACCAAAGACCTTACAACCAGCCAGATCTCCAAAATACGCTTCTAAGGTTGTTTCCCACTACAATAGATTAGATGCTTACAAGATCATTGAAAAGCCAATCACCTCTGAATCCTCTTTAAAGAAGGTTGAAGACGAAAATATCTTAGTTTTCCAAGTCTCCATGAAATCTAACAAGCACCAAATCAAGAAGGCCGTCAAGGAATTATACAACGCTGACGTCTTAAAGGTTAACACTTTAGTTAGACCAAACGGTACCAAGAAGGCTTACGTCAGATTAACTGCTGACCACGATGCTTTAGAAATCGCCTCCGACATTGGTTACATTTAATCTCAGTTTTAATATATATGAAAATACCTTTATATACAATAGAACATATCTCTTTGTAAAAGAAGATATAAACAGATTAGTACAGAATAATAAAACAATTGTTTCACAGAAGCAAGTTCCTTCTTTTTTTTCAATGATTACTATAAAAACATGTCGAGTTTATCAATCACAACTAAATGTTTAGCATATATATAAATACATGTATATTTCTTGAAGATGAGTTCATCAACGTTCATGAGCACATGCAACCAACAGTTTTATGCTAGGAAATATATTCAAACATCATCCCTAGATGTCACTTGAAAATGTTAATTTTCAAGGGATTGCTAATGGCCATTAATTTCCTAGTTTCAGTAGTATCGCTCACAATAAGATTCTCATCTATTCGGGTAACATCCCGTCTTTGCAAATTGTCCATTTTTGCTGCTGTTCTCATTATTTTTTTTTGTCTTTTTCTTCAAATTTCCCCCTTAAACCATATATTACAAAGATAAGGTAATCGTAGAAACAACCCAAAAAACACACTTAACCACCAATGAGCACTAAAAAAGACTTACTGCTACCTAGCGAGGAGTTGCCTCCACCATCATATGAAGAAGCTCCAAGCAACTACTATGTCCTTGAAGATTTTGAAAAGCCTATATCTGAATGCAACATATACATTAGAACAATATTCCAAAAAAGAGTATTCAAGCTCCTATTCTTCCAAATCTCCTTCACGTTCTTAGTACAAACACTCTTCTACAATAATATATTTTCAACAGCACTTTTATCGAATGGATGGGTTTACTGGACAAGTTTCATAGGGTCGATCATAACATTGCTTTCCCTCCTATTTGCCATCACACCAATATTGAATCCTGATGGCGAAGTCATGAATCTTGAAAACAACCAATTCGGATGGTTGATTTCATACAACACACAACTCTTCCTATTATTCTTGTTTACTTGTTTTGAGTCAATGCTAATATCGTTTGTAACTATCCACTACAACAAAAAGCAGCTTTTGACAGCAGTTTTCATAACCCTTGTAATCATCATCACAGCATATGCTGTTTCCAGCTACAAGGCCTACCAGTATGAACAGTACGAAATGAATAACAACTTGGATATGTTGGTCGAAGAGGAAAGCACCATGAGCATGGTATACAAAGTCATGTGGTGCTTGACTTCAGGATTGTTTGCTTTTGGCTTTGTCTTGATTTTCATTCCTCATTCATCAGTAGCAGAATTGATATTCTCATGGATTGGTGCAGTCATATTCACTGTTTACTTGTTTGTTGACATGTATATGGTATTCAGAAAAGTTAGACCTAATGAAGAGATTAAATGCTGTATCATGTTGTATACTGATATCATCAACTTGTTCTTGAACATTTTGAGAATAGTAGCTCACAACAGTGACAATTAAGCAAAGTAATAAGAATATTTGTATCTACATATTCGTTATACTATTAATACATAACAATCAAAGTTTATTTAAATATATGATTTTTTATTATTTTTAAAAAGCCGTTAATGTCTTTTAATTTATTTAATTATTTTTTTTTTTACTTTTCTCAAATTTCTTTTTTTTTTTTTTTTTAATTTTGATATTCATCTTAAATAAATTATACAAAACACCAAAAACAAAACACCCCTTATTTAAACGAAAAATTGAAAACAATGGATGAACCTGTGAATAAGAAACTTAAAACTGACATTTGTGAGTTTGTCAATCCAAAAAACAACAAACAATGCAAATCTTTGAAGTCTAGCCAATCCCCAATTTACTGCACAAATCATATTCTATATTTCAAAAAGCTTGAAGGACGTAAGAAACATAACAATTTTGACAAAGTTGATAGTGTTTTGGGGAAGAGAATCCCCTGTCCATTAGACAAGAACCATTCTTGTTGGGAAAAAGAACTTGAAAAGCATGTACAGAAATGCACAAAGGGTAAGATGCTAAAGATGAACGATGACCAAAAATGGTTCAAGAAAAATGCTAATTTGGGTACAGAGAAGGAAACAGCCGATGTTGATGAATCCAAGATTTTGAAGACAATTGATATACTGAAAACACTGAAGTTCGATGAATTAGAAACAAAGATCTTGAAGGATGAAAGCATTGAGATCAATAGGGTACAAAGCTTGATAGGTGGACAGCTGAAACATGCTGTTCAGCAATCCTCATTGATCAGCCATATGAGAAACATCATCAAGGATGATGAAGTCAACATTGTGGAGTTTGGATGTGGTAGAGCAGAACTATCAAGATACGCATCATTGAGTTTAAAAGACGACAAAAAAATTAAAAAGTCTATCTTAATTGACAGAGGCAACAATAGAATGAAGTTCGATAAGGATATCAAGAATGAGAATGACCAAATTACCTTGGAAAGATTCAAGTGTGACATCAAGGATATCGATTTGTCTACAATGCTTAATAATCAGAATGACACTCTAGCTATAAGCAAGCATTTGTGTGGTAGTGCCACTGACTTAACCTTGAGATGCATGTCCAAGATACCAAACAAAAAGGCAACCGTCATAGCCATGTGCTGTAGACATGCTTGTAATAGCAGAGATTACATCAATCCTGAGTACATCAAGAAGATCATAGATGAGAGTAAGGAAGACATTACATATGAAGATTTCTTCAAGTGTCTGACCAAAATAAGTTCATATGCTACAAGCTCATACAAGGAGAGTGAAAAGAACAAAGGTGAACATTTTACAGGAATGAACGTTGATGAAAGAACTGAAGTGGGATTGATTGCGAGAAGAGCTATTGATGAAGGGAGACTACAGTGGTGTAAGAAAGAATGGAATAATGAAAGCAATATGCTAAAATACTGTGATTATGAAACGACCTTGGAAAATGTTGCTTTGGTAACTCCTTTTTGATATATAAGTATAAATAAAGGCAACTAAATGAAGTTAGAATAGATTTCAAATTAAGTTATAAAAATGATGTTTCACTTTTTTTTTAAAAAAAAAAAATTTTTTTATATCGCTAAAAGCATCATTTCGAAATTGTTCAACATAATAGGCGGTTGCGGATTTTCAAATTGTTTGTTTTTTTAAAAAATAACAGTAAACAAGCATCCAAAGACACATCATCTTAAGTATCATAACCCTCTTTACATATCAACCAGAAATGGAAGAACTCGATGACAGAGAGAGGAGAAAACTTTTGAGACAGAGAAAGGCACAATCCTTGCTGATAGACACGGTAACACAAGAACCTTCTCAAGCATATAAAGCAGAATACAATGAAACATTGCAAGGAAACAAGCTGATCATACCAAAAAGGCAACTTTCACAAAATAGGAACTCGCTGCTAAATGTCTCAACAAACTATAAACAAAGGTCAAAGTCAAAGAACTTGGAGGTGAGTAAAGATGAAACCATTGTCAACAAAAGAATAATAACTCCAGAGATGGAAAGAAATGCGGATAATATTAAATTGTTGCTTCTGGGAGACAGCAACGTCGGTAAAACTGCCATTATTTTGCGATATTGCAATGAACTGAAAACAACCAGCAAAGAGGAGCATTTGATGAAAACAGAGAACAAACTGTTTGGAGGGAAAGAAGGCCACCCCAGCCAAATCAAGTCCATCAAACAGAGAAAAGAAAAGGCTTATTCCTTGTCGGACTACGAAAACTTAATCCACAGCCAGCTCAATAATGACATGAACGATTTGGAGATCAATACAGGATCCACCATAGGCATAGACATAAAAACTCAAATGATCAATTTAGATAACAGGTTTTTCAAAATCATCATGTGGGACACCGCAGGGCAGGAGAGATTCAGAAAGTCTTTGAATCCATTGATGTACAAAAAAACACATGGGCTGATACTGGTATATGACATCAGCAACTTGAAGTCTTTTGAGTCCTTGTGGGACTACTGGATTCTGGAGTGGCTGAACAACAATACCAAAAGAGCAAGATATATCTGATAGGCAACAAAACTGATTTGTACAAGAAAAGAGAAGTAACGCATGAGCATGTGTTAAAGCTGATGTTCAAGCTGGAGTCTCAATATGGAAATGTCATAAGCATTGGAGGAAACTATGAAGTAAGCTGTAAGATCCAAGGAAGCAATTCAAGCGGGGTGGAGGTCGCCTTTGAGAGGATAATCCAGGACCTTGTAAGCAGGGGGTTTTATGATAAGAACGATGAGGAGGATGAGGTTGAGGTGATTGATATACGGAAGAAGGAAGACGATGCTGGGTGCTGCTGATAATCAAAATCCGCTACCATGTAATAATAGATATATATTGCCCGAATATAGAAATAACTTTCCCTTTTTGGGAGATGCGCAGTATAAGCTTGTTTGATTTTTATCTCCTTTTTTTATTTTATTTTTTGGCTGAAGGGCAAAATCCAACACCGAGCCTTGATTTTTGTTCCCACCAAAGAAAAAAATTTCTTTTTCTGTTTTTTATTTTGACGTCTTTGAAGTCGTTCAAGTGTGGGTGTGTTTTTTTTTTCAAAACCTTTATATTCTCATTAAAAATATATGTTAACAAAAACCCAATAAAACATATACACTTCTGAAACATTATACAATATAATCGTTATTTAGCTCTATAAATCAATTCCATAGACTTCATAACTTTACATATTACTATTATTTTTTACTGTACACACTTAAAAGAAATTTTGCTTGTTTTTTATTTTTAATTAAAATAATATCTTATATTTTATTTTTAAAAGAAAAAAAAAACAATAACAATCTCCCAAAACTCTTTTGTAAACCTGTACAAGTGACTGTTTTATTATTTTTAATATCATATTTTATTAAAATAAGTTTATTCTGTTTCCATTTTTGTAGATTGAGTTAATCTTATAATTCTGAATAACCAAAAAAAAAAAATAAAAAACATATATTTTAAATATAATTTTTTATATATCCCATATAAAAAAAATTAAGCAAACAAATAGTAAACAAGTATACAAAAATGAGTTTTTCAGATGATGATTTCGATGACATCTACGGCGATGCTCCAAAGCCTGTTGAAAGCGTTCCTATTCCTGAGCAACCACAACCAGAAATAAAAGAAACTGCTCCTACCCCAGCTACAACTGAAACAAAGGAAATTAACGACCCTGTTGCAGAGGTTAAGGAAGCTGCTATACCAATACCTGAAATCAAACAAGATATTACACCTGTTCCTCAAGTCAAAGAAAATACAGACAATGTCCCTGTCAAGGCTGACTTATCATCAGAAATCAAAAAGATGTTTGTTGGTGGTTTGAATTGGGATACCACTGAAGATGACCTGCGTGACTACTTCTTAAAGTACGGTGCTGTTGAAAGTGTATCTATAAGAAAGGACAGAGAAGGTAAATCCAAGGGTTATGGATTTGTTGACTTCGAAAATGCCAGTTCTGTTGAAGAAGTTCTGTCTACTAGACATATTCTAGACGGTAAAGTCATTGATCCAAAGAGAGCCATCCCAAAAACTGAACAAGACAAGGTTGGTAAAATCTTTGTTGGTGGTTTACCAGCTGAGATCAAGCCTAAAGGTTTCAAAGAATTCTTTTCTCAATATGGTAATGTTTTGGATGCTCAACTGATGATCAACAAGAACACTGGTATGTGCAGAGGTTTCGGGTTTATTACTTATGACTCCCCACTAGTCATTGAGCCTTTGGTAGCCAAGAAATTCATTGACTACAACGGTAGAGATGTTGAGATCAAAAGAGCTGAGCAAAAGGCCTCTTTGGCTACCCCAGCCAGAGGCAGAAACAACCAATATAACAACAACATGCCTCAAATGGATCCGCAACAAATGCAGCAATATTGGTCTGTCATGCAAGAAAACTATAGACAAATGGCTGAACAACACGGGTTGGATGTCAACCAAATCATGCAACAAAGTCAACAGCAAATGATGATGATGATGAACATGCAACAGAATCAAGGTATGATGGGTAATGATAGCGAAAACAATGCCAGCATTCCAGTCATTGGTGATCAACAAGAATACGGTAACAATAACAATTATGGTAACAACAATTACAATAATAACGACTACAACAATAACAACGATTACGGTAACAACAACAATGATTACGGTAGTAACAACAATGATTATGGCAGCAGCAACAATGAGTACGGCAATAACAGTAGATTTGAAGGCCAAAGAGGTGGCTTCAGAGAAAGAGGCGGCTTTAGAGGCGGTAGAGGTGGCTTCAGAGGCAGAGGTAGAGGTGGCTTCAGAGGAGGTAGAGGTGGCTACAGAAACAATGGCCCAAGAGAATACCATCCATACAGAAATTAATCACAAACACTTCGAACTTCATAGTTATGCTTGTATTGTCTTCGAATAACAGCATTATTATATATTAGAGTAAATAATACTTATCAAAAATGAAACGATTGAGAATATGGCCATCGCTTGAAATGGCAGGTTAAATGTCTGAGGAGCAAATGCGGCTGAGGGCATTCTACGTGTTTAAAACAGATGAACATATAAGCTTGATCTTGATTTAATTAAATAATATGTATAGCGAAAAAAAAAAAATTGAAAGAAAAAAATTAAATGTTCTTAAATGATAACCTAATGATAATTGATTTGTTTGTTTTTTTTTGTTTTGTTGGGTTTATTGTTTTTATTATTCTACATAAAGAGTTTATATAATCTTATAATAAAAACTTCGAATTAAATGAAAAATGTAAATATATTGTTTTAAAGCAATATAGTTTATTCTTCATCTTCAACGATTTGACCGGCAATTCTATCCAAATCTCTGAAACCGTTTTCAGAAATTCTTCTACCACCGTTTGGAGCCTTTTCTAAAACACCAATCTTTTCTAAAGATTGTAGAACTCTTCTGTTGATAGAACCGGAAGCATCGACGTGCTTGTTTGGTCTAACACCTCTGTTCTTGGCACCACCGTATAACTTGTTTAAGGCACCGACACCGACGTGCTTTCTCAAGTAGATGTGTCTAGCAACGGAAGCAGCTCTCTTGTAGAACCAACCTTCAGCGTCTTGTGGAGGCATTTCATTACCAGCAGAAGTCTTGACGATATCGACGTAGTTTGGAACTTCTAACTTACCTTGCTTTTGCAAGAAAACGGCGTAAGCGTTGATGAATTCTTGAGCTGGAACGTTTCTATTTGAAAAATATTATGATTAATAAAGAATTAAATTGATAAAAAAATTTGGTGCATATACAAACTATAACAAATTGTCAAGCAATGAGAAGCATCAATTAAGAAGTCCCAGTGCTCAACTTTGTTAAATAGAGAGGATATTTTTTTCAATCAAAAAAATAATACTAGTTAGTAAAAAAAAAATTTAAGTTCTTTGAATTTGTAGATTTTATATTTGCTATGAAGAAATGATCTCAAAACTCTTTAATATTTTTATATGACATGACATCGCATAAAAAGAAGGTTAAACTTGAAACCATTCAAAGACAAATAAAACTTAAACCATTAACAACATGGTTTTTTAAAAGCGGCGTAAGAAAGTTATCACTTTGAAAACAAAATTGATATACTACTAGCATAATGATTACATCGTTTCTGTTTCTATTTGTCACGTTAACCTTGCATCATCAATAATAACGACAGCAATGTGCAATGACTATATCAACATAAAAATAATAAACGTTTCACCATTCCATAGTAATATAAAATCTATGTAATTTCTTTCAAAATAACTTGTCCAATAATCTTAGTAACGAGCTACATACCTGACGGAATAACCTGGCATTGCTTCTATAAATTTACTATGGTTTTTAATCTATTTTCTTAATTTAAAATATCAAAACTTAAACAAGAGCTAATATATTTATATATTAATAATGAAATATATTACTTTAGAAAATTATCAACTTTCAAGAGTTTCTTAGAGGATCCAGTAAAAAGTAGGTATTTAAAAAAAATTCTTAAAGAATATTTTCATGAAAAAAAAAATAGAAAAAGAAAACTTTTTGAATTGGCTGAATTATTACCCAATTGGGAAATGAAACGGTCAAAAAAAATTATGTAACAGAAAACCACCTTTTGGAATTCATGTCATTTTAAGGTCATTTGTTTTGCGGTTTTGGTATGATGGGGTAACAAGATTTTACTTACACGAGAACCAACTCACAACTCATTGAGGAAATAATAATCAAAATCTTCTTCCAAAACCATAAAAAAATTGATAAAAGCAGAGTAGTTCTTAATCTTAATCCTAGTTTAATTATAAACTAAGCTTTCTTTCTGTTTCTTTCTTGTTTGTAATATATAATATTTTGACCCTTTTAATGAATTCATAGTAACAATTAACGATATGTAAATATATATAAAAAGGTACTTCTTGTTCTATAAACATCTCGCATCATCATCTAAACTTCATCAAAGCTAAGTTTGGTTGGTTTTATTTTAGAAGCATAGAGAAGAAATAAAAGAAAACATTAGTATGTTTATAATTTATTAATTCTGTTGTATAATTTTTTTCAAATGCGAGTTGTTTAAACCTTGAAACCTCTGGAGTGTCTCTTACCTCTAGCTCTTTCGAACTTTCTACCCTTAGACATGATTCTTGGGGCCTTGTTCTTGTGTGGACCCATACCGAAGTGTCTAACAGCTTCTCTAGCTAATCTTGGACCTCTGACGATCAAAGTGTTTTGACCCTTTGGAGCTCTCAAGGCTAATTGATCTAAAGTGATGGCTTCACCACCGTTCTTTAAGATCTTAGCTCTGGCACCAGCAGTGAATCTCAAAGCGGCGACAGTAGTCTTTGGGAATTCGAAGATTCTGTCATCGTCAGTAACGGTACCGACAACAACGATGGTCTTTTCAGCAGCACCTTGTTGCTTTAAAGCCTTGGCGATTCTGGAAACAGAAACTGGTGGTCTGTTGATCTTGGATAAGAATAAAGCTCTTAAGATAACCTTGTTGAATGGAGCGTCAGTTCTTCCTGTTTATGAATTATATGGTATTATTATTTTGTATTTGTTAGTAAATATATTTCTTTTAGATTGACTGCAATTAATCAATCAAACCAAGAAATCTAGTAAAGATAACCCTCATCCATATGGAAGCTGCTCTAGAATAAAGTGTGGATTTGTTTTTTATTATTATTGAATTGATAGTCATTCTCATATCACTCTCTATAATTAAATAAAGATTTGCAATATGATCATTCATAACAAAAATAAAATCATTAAAAACTGTTGATATTATCATAGTGTTATTAGGTAATTCTTCTTCTTTTGCTGAAAATGTTTCCATTCCAATTATCTCACTAACCAAAGTGAAACAAGTTTTGTCAAATGACATAAACAAAAAGAAGCATGTTCCTTTCAATCTCATAATTGTATTTGATTTGTAACAGTTTTTTCCAAATATATGCATAATAACACAGTTTTCATTGATTTATTAGTTATGAACAAATGAAGAATGAAAGATCAAAATAATAATAAAACAAAATTCACATCTTACTAAAAGTTTATATTATTACAGCAAATGCATTGACTAATACATTCGTAATAATAATATAAACCAAAAATAAAATGATTAAGAATCATGCTTATCTTTGTTCTTTTCCTCTTTCTTAAAAAGAAAGCATCTACTTTTGTTCGTCTAATCGCCCTATGAAGAACCATATATTACACATATAAAAAAGAAAGTATATTCTGCTCAAAAAGGTCGATGACTGCGCAGTTGTTTTTTATTAAAAAGCAACAGCACATCATATTGGCCACCCCATGGGCCGCATATTAGAAAGAATTAACTTTTAATATACTCGCAGAAATTTAAACATGCGTTTAGCTAAAACAGGCATACTTGCTAAAAAGCAAAGAAATGCAACTAACCATGTCTAGATGGGAGAAAGTTAACTCTCATCTATGTTTGGTTATTCCATTCATCATAGCAAAGCGCGTTTATCCTTTTTATATGTAAAATATAATTGATAAAATAAAGACAATGGTGTCCGTTATTTGTAAGACCTTTTGTAGTATAGAAGCAAAATATAGTTTTCTTAATGGAATAGCTGTACTAATCAATTATAAAATAATCGATTAAACAATAAAACATACTTCATTAATCCAAAGGATTAACTATTTGTTTATCTCATTCTCAAAAACTCTTAATTGAAACAAAACACTCAAGCAAAAATAAAAATATCACTCAATTCCACTATGGCAATATTTATCACATTCCCATATCAGAATAAAAGGTTCTTTAGTTTTCTTGGTGGTTGATTCTGAAGTTTTTATGAATAATAAAGCAAAACAGCTTATAAAGCATATTTCTATTCATTAATTTCATTAACTATATTGTCGTTGTTGTGTATTTACATACTGGCTAAGAAAGAGTATAACTTAACTAACATCTTTAAGTAGACATTGTCAGACTTTGGAGCGGTTCTGTGACCGGATCTCTTGTGTTGCTTAGTAGTGTGATCGATACCCATTTTTAATGTATTATAACTATATTGAACTTGGTTTTATTCTATTTTTATTAATCAATTAATGAATAAAATAATATATTTTTAAAGTAAAGCATACATAAATAAAGATTATTAACCTGAGAAAAAGTAGTGAAAGATCATTAAAAAAAAAGAAATAAATGAAGCAAATTTATTGAAACGACAAAAAAATCACTTAATTCATAAAATAGCAGAAACCTGAAAAAAATGTTGTAAAGTGTATATTTTTTTACTCAAAAAGGAAGTTACACTTATTATTCTACCCGAATAAGTAATTACAACCAAGTTTTTTTTTCTAATTATGCAACAATACATGCTACAATTTTTATTATTTCATTTTTTTGTTACAAAAAAAAACAATTACGACATACACAAATCGGAGTTAACAACATTTAATCAATTCGAGTAAAGTCATTCCATTATATTGCATGGCTGTGGCTGTATAAAAAAACTTATTACTATAAATATAAATAGATAATTTTCTGTTCAAATATACATATCAATAATAATATGCTCTTCTTGTGCTTTGTGGCACTCAATTTTATCTAGAGCATAGCTAGCAAAAGATAGTAATGAGGTGCTCAATAGTAAGGCCGACATGCAAATGAACAAGCATTGGTTGGACTTGTCATATTGCAGTTCTAACATTGTAAACAAAGGCAGACATCCCAAGCTTTGGCACATGTAAAACAATGAAAAGTATTTGTTAAAATGATTATTTTTTATTTTTAAAACTATGCTTACTGAATTTAATGTGCACGTTGCACTAAACAGGAATCCTTGTAGAATAACAGCAATGTTCATTTTCATAGAGTTTTCTTCAAAGCCAGGAACCCACATCAGAATGTTTGTTAATCCTACCAGCAATAAAAGCAAACTTTGAAGTAAGTTTATGTTTACTCCAATATCTGCTAGTATACCGACGAGAATTGCAGCAAAAATACCAGCAAAGCTCATGGAGGTATAGTAATCATCTATTGCAGCAAAATCCAGTCCGTATGACAAGAATAAGTATTCAGCGTTTATTTTAAAGTAGCTCGTTGTGTTTTCTAATATGATAGTTGTTAAAACAATTAAAGCAAATAGAATCTTGTTCAGTATGTTTGATTTGAACAACTCTTTTTCTTCGCTTAAATGACCTTCCCTTTCTAAAAGCTTTTCTCTAATTAAATAATCGTAGTTGTCAACACAGCAAAATCCAGCAATGAAGAAAATAAAGGAGCACAGCAAAAGCAAAAAATTAAAAGCAACCTTAAGATTAAAGTTAAAAATAAAGCTTCTTAAAACATGAGGCATGATTAGTGTCCCTACTCCAGCACCTACCCATAACATGCTTTGAGCCAAGCAAATGTGTTTGTCAAACCAAGTGAGAACAATTTTTGTGGCTGGCAACAGTAGCATTGATGTACCTAAACCAATAATCACCATGGCAATGACATTAGCGCAATAATTGTATGTTAGCAATGCAAAAATGGTCAAACCAATGGAATAGGTAAGTGATCCAATTGAAACAGCAAAATAAGTGTCGACTTTAAATTTTTCAAATGACATGGTAGTCACTGGAATCAACAAAAACGACAGTATGAAATAGGGAAGTATAATTGTATTTGCTTTGAAGTCACCATGAATCACAGATAACATTGGCTTTAAAACACACAAACAACCATTCATTATTCCAAACAGTACAAAATAAATTAAAAAACACCCTAAAAGAGCCATTAATGACTGCATTTTGTGTGGTTTTATTATATTGTCGTTCATTTTTCTAATCCATATATCTACATCTTTTGAGTCCATGGTATCAATTGTTTGGAATAGTTGGCTGTAGTTGAATGAGGTAACGCTTTTAGTTGTTTCAATGGAGCCAGCTGTATTTGAAAATAAGTTACTCAACTTTTGCGGTAAGTAAGCTCTTTTTGGCTTTGCAATATCTTTATCGGATTCATTGAAAGTGATAAAAGAAATGTACGAGTCCTTGTTAAAGCTGTCTTCTGCAGAAAGAATTGATCTTGTATCCATTGTTAGTTACTGTTTTTTTATGGTTTTTTCTTATAAAGTTTGAATTGTTTTTTTGAGAAAAAAGGTAAAGTTGCGCTCTTTTATAATGTAGTGAAAAAAAAAACTAATGAAATTATTTTTTATTAAAAAAAGAATAAACTTTCTAATGAAAAAACAGCAAGTACGTGGCAACATATTTAGAACGTTTGCATGTTAAGATAAAGGTTTAAAAAAGAATCTATTGGATAATCAGAGGAAATTTAGAAAGACATATTTTTTAATCATGTCAGACTTTATTTTGTTTCCTTTAAATAATAATAATATATTTATTTGCTGGAGTAAATTGATTAAAACTGATAACGTGTGCTTCAGCCGCGTGAGGCTGAACTATTTTTGTTTAGTCACGTGTAATTCTAAGAAAAAGTAAATTGTTACAAAGCAAAGTTTACAAATTAACTTGTTAAATAAAATACAATTTAATATTGTCAAAACAAAATTATTTGTTTATGTAAACAAGTTGATGTTAGATAATGCTAGTGTTTAGAAGACTTAAATATACAAAGGATAGGTAATATACCCATTTAAAAAGGGTGAAACCATTTGTTAAAAAAGTCAATCACTTAGCAGGATAGCTTCACTGTAGTCGTGCATACTTGCGACATCAAATACATAAATTCAGTAAGTGCTGTAACTACAGGAACATTGTATCCGGGCTCTACTATTGTATTGCCTAAACTTAATCATACGAAGGTCCACACTTGCCTCCAACGCTACACATTTGCTGTGCCTTTAGCCAAGAAAAAAAAGAGAAGCTACAGTTTTTCCGCATACGTTTTTTTTTTTTTTTCTGAAAAAACATCAAGGGTAAATATCGATACGTGGGTTTTGCTTATTATCACACACCTTAATTTTCATTACAATTTTAAACACAACAGAAAAAACACTCTTAAAGGCTCCCCAAACTCAGTATTCATACACCCAAAACAATGTTCAAAGCTTTAGCCAAACAATCCCAATTATTATCCAAGAGAACCTTTAAGGTTGGTGACAAGTTAACCTCTAACGTTCCAGCCCTATCTAACGGTATTTTCGAAGACTCACCAGGAACCGCTATCAACTTGGGTGAAGAAATCGCCAGGGTTGGAGGGAAGACTGTCATTGTTCAATTACCAGGTGCTTTTTCCCCAGCCTGTACTTTGACTCATATTCCAGGATACTTGAGCAAATTGAAGGAATTTAAGAGCAAGGGTGTTGATCAAATTCTTGTCACCACCGTCAACGACCCATTCGTTACCAAGGCCTTCAAGGACTTGCAATTGAAGATCGACTCAAAGACTACTGAAATCCCAGTTAGAGTTATCAGCGACTCCAAGGGTGAATTTGCCAAGTTTGGTGATTTGTTGTTCGAAGACTCCATCAAGTTCTTCGGTAACATCAGAGGTTACAGAGCTGCTATTGTTGTTGACAACCAAGGTGAAGTATTGAAAACTTTCGATGAACCAGATAAAGTTGGTGTTGCTGAAACCTCTGCCGAAAATGTCCTAAAGCACATCTAAGGAAGATAGATTTACAAGCTGCTTGACCCCTTTATATACTTAGTATAACATAACTTGAATTTATGATTTTTTAGCCGCTTTGCAGTCTAGATAAGGCCTTAGCGGCTATATTAACTGTTTTTTTTTATGTATGGAAAAACTGTGGTTGGAAGTTTATAGTGCCATCCATAATAATGTTCCACTTTTTTTAAAGAAAAAATTAAGTAAACTTTATTTGCCTTAAAAATGACTAATTTCACCCGGGGAATAAAGTCCTTAGTTAGCCGAACTAATACTTTTTTCAAAATCAAAATGCATAGTATAAATTACAATGCGTCTTTTACATTGGTGTTATTTATTTATCAAATCAAAAGACCCTTAAAATAAAATAGACAACGCAGTTGCTGCTATTAAGAACCAAAAGCAATATGCCTATTAACGATACAAAGGACAGCACAACAATCAATAGGTTTGTTCCACAGGAATCCATTGAAGAACTAAATATCACACATAGCAATGAACTTTCATTTGAAGAAAACAATGAAGTAGAACAACAAGGCTCAAATAACTTACAAAAAACACAAGAGTTTGAGGGATACAACCCTGACCACTACCCAGGAGACAGAAATGAATTAAAGAGTTGGTTGGCAATTGTAGGTACATTCTTTGGATTGCTCCCTGTATTTGGATTTATAAATTCTCTAGGGTCCATAGAAGCTTACATTTCCAAAAACCAATTGAAACATGTACAGTCCAGTACAATTTCTTGGATCTTCTCTCTGTACCTTGCCATTTCATTTGTTTCCACAGTTTTAACAGGGGCTTACTTTGACAGAAATGGTGGGTTGAAACCTATGATCTTGGGAACCTTGATGTACTTCGGAGGTATGTTTGCTATGGGTGATTGCACTGAGCTTTGGCAATTCATCTTATCTTTTTCTATTGTGTCTGGTATGGGATGTGGGATATTAACAACACCATTGGTCTCAATAACAAACACACACTTCTTTATCAAAAGACCAATTGCTAATTCATTCAATACTCTTGGTGGTTCTTTAGGAGGGCTAATCTTTCCTATTACTTTAAAAAAACTGTATACAGAAGTTGGGTTTACTTGGGCAGTGAGAACTGTATCTTTGTTTTGTTTGTTTTGCTTGTGCATAGCAACGGTGTTTGGTAGAGAAAATAGACATCCAGAAGAACATCCTAAACAAGAGTTCAAGAGCAAAAGAGAGTTGACCAAATGGTACTTTTCCACATGTTTCAACCTGGTATATTTCAAGGATATGAAGTTCCTGTCATCAGCATTGGGGCTATCTCTATGCGAAGTGAGTATGACAGTATCCGGTACTTTTTTCACGTCTTATGCTATACTGGCTGGTAACTCATCAAGCAGCGCTTATTTAATGTCTACGATCATCAATGCTGTGGGTATTTTCGCAAGACTGGCCCAAGGTGTAGCTGCTCAAAGATACGGTAGTTACAATATCATTATCATGTGTGCCTGCAGCTGTGTAGTGTGGAACTTTGTTTTGTGGCTAGGTTTTGGCACGCATACAAATATTTTGTGGGCTTATGTGGTTTTGTACGGGTTCAGCAACTCATCGATTTTCTCATTGACTCCTGTATGCGTATCCAAAATCTGCACAACTTCTGACTTCGGAAAGAAGTATTCCACTGCATACATGCTCCAAGCAGCACTTACATTGCCTGTCTTTGCCATATGTGGTAAGATCATTGGGAATGGTAACAGTCTAACAAACTATAACTGGTTTATAGTGTTCAGTTCATGCCTGATGATTGCGGGCTCTTTCTCATTTATTATGACAAGAATTCTCTGTGTGGGCAAAAGACTATGTGTGTTTTAAGTTCAAGATATGCACAGTTTTTTATAAATACTTTTAAACCCCGCTATCCACATACTTCAGTCATCGATAGATAGATAGGTCTCACTGTTTTTATGTTTCCTCTTTTAAGTATGTGGCTTTCTCTTTAAAAAAAAATCATATGATCTTTTTTTTTTTTTGAATATTCTCACTGCAAAAAAAAAAGAAAAATAGAAATATCTCGTGGTTTGATTATCATCTAAACATCCGCTATTTTAAAAAAAAAAAATACTGGAACCGGTATAATTCTTTAATTGTTTAATTCCATTCTGCTGCTGGTATTTAAGGCTTTGACCGACTTTTCAACCTCTGGTCGTTTAGAATCCATGTTTTGTTCATAGTCGTTTTCTAGACATTTTTCTTTTCCTGTTAGCATTTGTTCTGTGACATAGACTTTCAGTCTTATTAGTTGATGAGTATGAATGGAGTTAAATCCCAAATAGATATTTTATATATAAATATAGACATATATTCTAAGATCACAATTTCTTGTTTAATTCATAAATCATAATTACAATATCTTTTGAATGACGAACGAGCAAGATACTTTTGGTGGTGGTTTCAACATGAATCCGATGACCACTACTATATCATCTGGTATTCACAAAGATCAAAATGTGTTTCAGCCAACTAAGATGCTGAGTGGGCTTTCCTCTTTCAAATACTGGCCTGACCTTAACAACTCTGTAATGTTTCCATCTAATAAGCCCGACAATGGACTTACAAATGATAAAGTTTCAAAGCTAGAAGAAGAAAACATGATGCTTGAACAAAGAATAACTTCTTTGACTGAAGAGAACATGAATATCAACAAGCAATGGGAATTTGAAAGAGACTTATTGAAGGATCAAGTTTTCAATCACAAACAAACAATAGCACAGCTGACTAGCATTATAAATCAACACCTCCAGAAAGAGATTGAAAACAGAGACAATTTAATCAATAGCATGTCGCGCTTGAAAGAAGACTCAGTGGCAACTGTAAGATCGCAAACAATGTCCAAAGTCAGCGATCACAACGAGACAGGGAGTTTAACCATTAATAGCAATAAAGTAACCAAGCCTTCCAGAAACAATAGCAATGGCAGTGCTTTTGATGAAAAGAGAGGTGCAAAGGCAAGTAAGATTTTTGCTGAAATCGTTAAGCAACAACAGCACAGTCAAATATTATCAAGTAACCAAGTTCCACTAACGATAAGCAAAAAAATACTTGTAAAACACACGGAAGACATAAGATCACAATCTTTGCCATATAACCTAGACACAATATCATCTAAGCCACTAAGAGGCATTGATTCTTTTGTTAGACTAAATGGCCCTATGAAGCCTGACTTTATAGAAGATGAAAGCTATGGCTACGGCCCATCAACAACCGGGGTTCACATAAGTGATGTTGAAAACAGTTCCAATTTAGGTAGTCTTGGTCACAACAATGCTGTAGATAATAATATCGACATCTCTACAAGTCAGTTGATCAATAATTCTTTGGAAAGCCATCGCATCCCACTGGACAATGCTGAAGCTGAAGACGCCATTAAAGAAGCCCTTGATAATGATGAATCAATTCCAGTATATGACTTTGTCAAGTGCCCTAAAAGAGTGTTAGATCTCTGGAATGAGTTCACAACCTCAACGCCTAGTAAACCTTCAATTTTAAAGATGAATGAAATGTACGGATCAGCTTGGAGAAAGCTAACGCCTGCCTTAGACAAGCAATACTCCAGAAGACACATGGTATACAGAGCAATAAAGTATGGTGTTGACCAAAAGAACTTCACAGTTGATGAGTGTGTAGAAATACTGGAGCAAACAAGAATGAGATACTATGACTCAGAAACAGGAAGTGAGGTAAACCCGCAACAAGTTACAACAGAAGACATAGAATCAGGTAAGATCATTCAAAAGCAAAAATCGATTGGTTGGTTGACTAACTGTGCAAATATACCTGATATTTTAAAGAACTAAGTCAGATAACGGTTTTTTTTAAATTTTTGATTTTTCATATTGTTTTTTATTTTTTTAGATATTGTTATGTATTTAGGCTTTTCTTTTTTTTTTTATTATTATTTATTATTATGTCCGAAAACACGGACCCACTTCCCAAAACGGTCATTGTCTTCAGGCGGCAAAATACAAAAAAAAAAAGAAAATTTTTCTTTTCTTTGTAAATACGTTTAGAAGCATCTTCTTGTGTTATGAGCTGACTAGATGGCAACAGAAATGGTAAATCCCCAAGCAAACATATATCATCGGTATAATAACTAATAGTCGGATTAAATTGTACATACTGAACAGCATGGGAGAAAATATCAGTTTCAAGAATGTACCTTTCAAAACAAATAAGAAGAAAGGAAATAAGAAAAAAAAACCTACAAATACATCTAATAAACCTAATAATAAGAAGGAAAACCCTCATCACCTCACATTCAACGAGAGAAATGGACTCAAAAATGACGCCAATGATGGTTTGAAAATGAAAAATACCAGCAGCAAAAAGCTCAAAAACAAAGCCAAAAACGACAGGTTTATAGAAAATAAAAATGGCAATGCACAACCACCAGCCAAGAAAGGCATGAAAGAAAGAAAAGCAAACAAATCCAAGAAGACATCAAGCAAGAATCACCCGGAAAGAATGCGTAAATCGAGCTTTAATGCAATGAAACAGAAACTAGCAGTTTTCAATGATAATGATAGCCACGAAGAAAAATACTCGGACATCTCAAGAGATGTTTCGCCTAACCAAGACGATATTATTCATGGATTTGAGGATGGCTCTGATCAAGACATTGTGTTTGACCTGGAAGATTTAGTTGATGAGAATGAAGAGCCAGAAAAGGATGTTGTTGTGCTTGATGATGAGGATGAAGATGATGTATACGACCCTAAAAACTTGCTACCAACCAGCGAGATTGTCATAGAAGATTCAGAGGACGAATCTGACTCTAATGGCTCCAACAACCTTGCTGACAATGGAGACTTTATACAATTTGAAAGCGAAGAGGAAGAAGGATTGAAAGAAAGCGAGGAAGAAGACGATAAATACAACCCACAAAAGCTCCCCATCGTAAGCGAATATCCGTGGATGGCTTTGTCCAAAAAGTTGTTTAAGAAAGAGTCCGAAGAAGATGTTTCAGCACAATTGAATACAGAAGTGAGCGCATTTGTTAAGTACATCTCTCCTTCCAAAGAGGAAATTTTAAAAAGAAATAAAGCTTTAACTCGTCTTTGTGATGCAGTCAAACAGTTGTGGTCAGATGCCGAATTATTGCCATTTGGTTCCTATGCCACTGATCTGTATTTGCCACAAAGTGATATTGATTGTTGTGTTTTATCAGAATTCAAAAACAAAAACCACAAATCATGTTTATTCGAGTTGTCTTCTTTCTTGAAATATAAAAAATTAGCAACTAATGTTGAAGTTATTGCCAATGCAAGAATTCCTATTATCAAGTTTGTTGAATCCGAGTCAGGAATCAACTTTGATGTATGTTTTGAGCAGTCTGGTGGTATTACTGTTGCCAAAATGGTATCTGGATGGATCTCTGAAATCAGTGGTTTAAGAGAATTAGTCTTGGTTGTCAAGCAATTTTTATCTTCCAGAAGATTAAATAACGTCAGATTTGGTGGTATAGGTGGGTTTTCCATGGTTTGTTTGTGCTATTCATTTTTGAAATTGCATCCGAAAATCTCTGCCAAGTGCATAGACCCTTTGGAAAACTTGGGTACTCTACTTATAGAGTTCTTTGAACTTTACGGTGTACACTTCAATTATGAAGCTGTGGGAATTTCATTAAGAGAAGAAACCTTTGGTTACATAACCAAGAGAGCTCATCCAGAATTAACTGCTCCAAGAGGCCCAAGAAGAGGCCCTCCAGACATGTACACTTTAGTTGTTGAGAATCCTTTGAGTCCAAGCGAAAACGTAACCGCTGGTACTTTCAGATTAAGATGGGTTACAAAGGCCTTCTTTGGTGCTTACCAATTACTATGTGAAAAATGCTACGAGCTGGACAAAATTAGCAAGAAAAATAGATTGGGGATTTCAATTTTAAGCTCTATCATTAAATACAAGGGTATTGAAAGAGAATTTGCAGACGAAAGAGAAGAAGTCCAAAACGAGGCTAGATTGAGAGTTCATAAATTCGTTGATGACAAGCTCAAAAAGGAGCAAAGTGAAGAATTTGATACTAGATTGTATCACATTACCGACAGTGATGAGGAAGAAGATTTGTATGTGATTCCAAAGCCACAAGCTAATAAAAAGAGAACTCTTGAAAGTTCTGATAAAGATGAAAATCCAGCTCTTACCAAAAGACAAAAAGTTTCAGAACTATTGGGACTTGAATAAATCTAACTTTTCAATTTTTTTTGTTTATATATACACGATTGTCATAACTTTTAATTGTCTTTATACAATTTCCTTTTCATTTGATTGAACTTCTTTTGTTGAAGTCTTTTCTCATTCTCTCTTTCAGCAATGCGCTCCCACTTCTCTTTATTCTCCTCTGAAACTTGCTTTTGTACAAAAAAAGAATCTTTGAATATCTTATGCAACTTCATATAACAATCTGCCTCATTCAAATTTCTCTTTCTTTGAGAATCTGACTGTATGACCAATGAGTCTTTTTGCGGTTTATAGTACAGTTTCATTATGTCGGGCTGATTGAAATCTGTCCTTGAGTTCCCATGGATCATCATATGCAATAACGGTTGTGGTATCCATTGCGAACCACTGCGTTTAATACCTTTTTCAAGACTATATCCGGATTTCTTAATGTTGAGTATCTCTAGCGAGCATTTTGTACTTAACTTGTTCACATTTTGACCTCCTGGACCAGATGACCGCACATATTGCATCGTCATGCATGTTTTAGGAACTATCTCTTTATTGAATTTTTCAATCCATTTATTGACTATTTCTATATGTTCAGGTAACAAGTCCAGTTCCTTTTTTGTGGAGTAGTTTCTGATACAATTTAGAGTAATTTTGGCAGAACTGAAAGACATGTTATACAGCTTTTTGGTTTTGATGTAATCTATTTAGATACAGAGCATTTATTCAATACTAATACAAAAAAAGACCGCTTTGTATATCCGATGAGGTCATGTGACTACTAAAAGTGCTGTCACGTTATTTAATAAACAATTTCCCAAACAGGAAACTTCATTGTAAACAAACTTGAAATTTTTGTTTTAAAAAATGCAACGAGATGTTTATAGTTTTTATTTAGCTATTAATATATTTATTTTCATTCTTTTCTTTTGGGTAAATTTGCAAAATAGGTTTTTTTATTTGGTTTTTGAATTTAAGGGGCTTGGGAGTCTAAATATAATTAGGAACAATAACCAATTGAAATTGTAAGAGTCAATGAAAAATCCTTTCATCGATCAACGTTTCGATAACGAATACGACAACTCTGAAAACAACTTTGCTGCCAAAGAAAGATCAGTTTACCAAACACCAACCAAAACTAATAAATACCCTCCAATTGGTCGTCATGCCACTCCTAATTTAAATTCTCCATCCAAAGCAGCCTTAAAATATTCCCCAAGAAGAAAGGCAAATAACAATCACATAATCCCAATTCAAGGAAACGAATCTATAGATTTGTCACCTGGCAAGCACATTTCTAGATCCGAAGCTGTGAAGATTGAATCTCCAACCAGAGATGCACCAGTTTTATATAACTTAGAAGATGACAGTGATGATGAATATGAAAGTCATTTCCATAACAGCTACGACTCTCCTTCCAAAATACCACCAGTTGCCAATGAAGTTGACTTGTCAGATGTCGGGTCATATGGAGCCGCCAATTCTTATAAAGAAAGAATGAGCAGTTATTCTTCATACTCTTCTTCCAACTTTTCTGGTGATACCTTTAAGCAAACAAAATTCAATACCAACCATCACGATCTACAATACATAAGAAGAGCTAATTCAACTGTTAGACCTAAAGTTTCAAAAAACAAGGCAAGTAAAATCTTGACCCTAGATAATCCTATACCATCTGGTATTCTTGATGTTTTACCGAATAAATCCTCCCCTGAATTCACAGAAATGAGATACACTGCTTGTACATCTGACCCAGACTCATTTGTTTCCGATGGGTATTCATTGAGATTTTCTGATATGAACAGAGAATGTGAAATTGTTGTTTGTGTTACCATGTATAACGAAGATAAATTTGCCCTAGCCAGAACTCTGCACTCTATACTTAAAAACGTTACAGAACTATGCACCAGAGAGAAGTCTAGAACTTGGGGCAGAAAATCGTGGAAAAAGGTACAAATTGTTATTGTTTCCGATGGTAGATCCAAGATCAATAGGGGTTCTCTGGATTACTTAATCTCCTTGGGTGTTTATCAAGAAGATATGGCAAAGAGTACAGTCAATGGCGTTCCAGTACAAGCACATTTGTTTGAACTGACTACACAAATTTCGATAGATGACGATTTAAATTATGTGTCTGATGTTGTTCCATGTCAAATTTTGTTCTGTTTGAAGGAAGAAAACAAAAAGAAAATCAACTCTCATAGATGGTTGTTCAATGCATTTTGTCCTATTTTAGACCCTAATACTATCACCTTGGTTGATGTCGGTACTAAATTGGGTTCTAATGCTTTGTATCATATGTGGAAGCAATTTGATATGGACTCTAATGTAGCTGGTGTTGCTGGTCAAATTATTGCTATGAAAGGTAAGTATGGTAGAAAGTTGATTAATCCATTGGTTGCTTCCCAAAATTTTGAATATAAAATGTCTAATATTTTGGATAAGCCATTGGAGTCTACTTTTGGTTACATTTCGGTTTTACCTGGTGCCTTGTCTTCCTATAGATATAGAGCATTAAAGAATAATGAAGACGGTACAGGTCCTTTGCATTCATACTTTTTAGGTGAAACTCAAGATAATGGTGCCACTGATGTCTTTACTGCAAACATGTACTTGGCTGAAGATAGAATTTTATGTTGGGAACTGATTGCCAAGAAAGACTGTAAATGGGTTTTGAAATATGTTAAAGAAGCTACTGGTGAAACAGATGTTCCTGAAGAGATTCCTGAGTTTATTTCTCAAAGAAGACGTTGGTTAAATGGTGCTATGTTTGCTGATTTATTCTCTAAAATTCATTTCTACCAAATTTTCAGAACAAGACACTCCAAAGTCAGAAAGACTGGTTTGTTAATTTTGTTCTTCTACCAATTTGTTCAATTCTGGTTTTCTTGGTTTTCCATTGCAAACTTTTACTTGACCTTTTATTTCTTAGCCGGATCCATGGTTCAATTAATTCATAATGGTATTTACTTGTTCACCTTCTTCAAGTACTTATTGCTATCCACAATCTGTGGTCTGTTCATTATTTCTATGGGTAACAGACCACAAGGTGCTACTCACTTATTCATTATATCAATGGTCATTTTGTCCATTTGTACGCTATTTGCTTTGATTACTGGTCTATACTTTGCCTTCAATACATTAAAGGAAAATGAAGAAAGTCACAGCATGTTTGTTAAAATTGTTGTGTCTTTGTTCAGTACTTATGGGTTGTATGCTTACTCCAGTATCATTTACTTGGATCCATGGCATTTGTTCCATTCTTTCATTCAATACTTGATTATGGTTCCAACTTTTATTTGTACCTTACAAATTTTTGCTTTGTGTAATACTCATGATGTATCTTGGGGTACTAAAGGTTCTACTAAGGAAGAAAAACCAAAATCAGAAGCCGTTATTACTGCTGGTCCAGATGGTAAAACTGTTATCACTGGTACTGAATGGCCACAAGACATTGATAGAAAATATGTTGAGGTAAGAAACAGATTGAAAGAAACAGAAACTGTTGATATCAAGGTTGACCAAAACGAAAAGAATACTGACTATTATAGAGACGTTAGAACAAGAATTGTTACATTCTGGATGTTGTCTAACTTGATCTTGTGTATGATTATTACTCAAATCTATGGACCAGAAGACATGTATAAGAACAAGTACTTGGTCTTTATTTTGGTTTCTGTTGCAGCATTGGCATTGTTTAGAGCATTCTTCTCTACACTGTTCTTAGTAATGAAGTACGGAAGATCCATAGTAAGTTTTGTAAATAAGTATCAAAGAAACGGAGGTGTCAACATTGAGCTACCGAAATGGATGGGTAAATTCCAAAAGAGTTCCAGCGTGAATGAAGCATAAGTATGTTGAGTTATATACAAATATTGACAAATACTGATAAAATAGCAAGTCTATATGTTGTTTTTGTAAATTTGCTAGTGAATCGGATTAGATCCAAGAAACAATCGCCTAAAAGGGAAATATAGCCTGTTTAATCAAAAGCCAACACTAAAAACACATACACCTTTTTTTAGCTGTTTTTTTTTTTTTGAGTGGTATAGTTTGGTGTTTTCCTTTTTTGGCCTTTTCCTCTTATAATTTGTGTCAACTGTAGAAACCAGAAAACCACTGATTAAAAGATAACATTCAATGACTAGCTCTTCTAAATCTAGCTCAAACTCGAAACTATCTGCTAAGGAAGATGAAAAACAAAGTGCACTACATTCAGCAAGCACATCTAATTCAAAAACAAAATTACTTACAAAACCAGAAAGAAATAATTTAGATAATCCTAACAATCCCAATTTCTACTATGCACAAAAAGTAAAGAATAACTCAAATGCATATGTTCTTCCTTCTTCAACTGGGTTTAATCCACTTGTTAGTGCCTCTGACACCCAACCCCATGAACGCCAGCAGTCTCCAAATATAAAAGATAAAAGTAAAAATAAATTGGGCAGATCAGATACCTTATGGATATTTTACTCATACTTGGTTACTTTCTGGGCACCTTCAAAATTATTAAAAAAGTTTGGAATGGAAAATAAAGAAAGAGAGATGGCGTGGAGAGAGAAAATTGCTTTAATCTCTTTGATCTGTTACAGTGGCTTATTTATAGGATTTTTGACATTTGGATTCAACACTCTATTTTGTAGAGCTGAGGGTTTAATTGATGTTCCATATACCGATTTGAGCAGAAATCAGATTCTTATTCATGGGCTTGTGTACAAATCTGCTGATATGGAAGTATTTGGTATACAAAGCAAAGGCCAAATGGATTTGTCATTTATATTTCAAAATGTAGAGGGAAATTGCAAAAGCATTTTTCAAAATGACAATAATGATCACTTTTTAAAAAATGGTTATTATCCTTGCTTGGAATCATATACAGAAGATTCTTTCTACAGTCATTTTTGCATGCCAGTTGCAGAAGACAAACAAAAAATAATCAAAATTCAGCCATTAGGAAGACTAAAATACACTTGGAATGACATCAAAAACTCAAAAAATAAAAATTTGGTTGTTTATGACGGTAGCGTTATTGACATTAAACTTTTGGATTTAATTAATAAAGATAGCATAAAAACTTATCCTCAAGAATATAAAATCTTATCTGAAAAAGGTTTTGAAGGGACTGATATTACGTACTTATTTTCAGACTACAAAATTGGGCAGCAAATGGGTAAATGTCTTACCCAAATAGCAAAAGTGGGAACAGTTGACAGTGAAACTGTTGGTTGTGTAACTTCAAAAGTTGTTCTAACAATATCTTTGACAGTTATTATTGGTGTTATTTTTATTAAATTTCTTGGATCATTAATTTATGCGTGGTTTGTGGCACCAAAGCAAGGAGTTGACCATATCACTGAAGATTCTTATAAAGACCAAACTTTGTCAATGTACAAAAATAATGTAAACAAAACTAAGTACACATCGGTTGTGATACAGGACTATAACAAAGATGTCAGTAATCAGAAAAATAGTTTGTACAGCGATACCTTAAATCCAAAGGCTATTCACAAAAATGTGCTAAACCAGCCTCACCCAGGCTATATGCCATACGGCTATCCACTTTTGCATACAATCTGTTTTGTCACCTGTTACTCTGAGTCTAAAGAAGGAATTAAAAACACATTGGACTCCATCTGTAGTACTAAATATCCAGACACTCATAAATTACTAATGATTGTATGTGATGGATTGATAAAAGGAAGTGGTAATGACAAAAGTACACCTGAATTAGTCTTGGAACTAATCGATGATTTTTCTGTTGATCCAGAAGAGGTTGAAGCCCACTCCTATGTTGCTGTGGCTTACGGGAAGAAAAGACACAATAAGGCAAAGGTTTATTCAGGGTTTTTTACTTATTCAATAGAAAAAGAGGACGATACCATTTTACAAGCAACAAGATACCAATCATGCAGAGTTCCAATTGTTTGTATTGTTAAATGCGGTACCGAAACTGAAAGGGAAACAAGCTTTAAGCCAGGAAATAGAGGAAAAAGAGACTCTCAAGTTATTTTGATGTCTTTTTTGGAAAAAATGTTCTTCAATGACAGAATGTCGCAGCTAGAGTACCAACTACTCAAAAATATATGGATGATTACAGGGTTGATGGCTAAGTCTTATGAACTTGTGTTGACTGTTGACGCGGATACAATTGTTTCCAAAGATTCATTAGGTCACATGGCCACTGAGATGTGCAAGGACTCAGAAATAATTGGTTTGTGTGGAGAAACCAAAATAAGCAACAAAACTACAAGTTGGGTTACAGTAATACAAGTCTTTGAGTACTTTATATCACACCATCAATCCAAGGCCTTTGAATCTCTTTTTGGAACCGTGACCTGTCTTCCGGGCTGCTTTTCAATATATAGAATCAAAGCCCCTAGAGGTGATTCAGGGTTTTGGGTTCCCATTTTGGCAAATCCAGATATAACCGAGAGATATTCTGACAACATTACTAATACCTTGCATAAAAAGAATCTTTTGCATTTGGGAGAAGACAGATATTTGACATCTTTGCTTTTGAAGACATTTCCAAAAAGAAAATTGCTGTTTTTATCAAAGGCACACTGCCAAACGTTGGTTCCAGACACTTTTTCGATTTTGCTTTCACAGAGAAGAAGATGGATTAATTCAACTGTACACAACTTAATGGAGTTGTTGCTAATCAATGATCTATGCGGGATCTTTTGTTTTTCCATGCAATTTTTGGTTTTCATTGAATTGATTGGTTCTGTTTTGTTGCCATTGGCAATCAGCTTTACTGTCTATATTATCTTTCTTTCAATATTTACCACCCCAGCTCCATATCTAACATTGATTCTTCTATGTGTTATTTTGGGGTTGCCTGGACTTTTGATTGTGTTGATAGGTGAACAGCTAAACAATTTCATCTACATGGTCATCTACCTTTTGGCTTTGCCTATCTGGAATTTTGTGCTTCCAGTGTATGCATTTTGGAAGTTTGATGACTTCTCATGGGGAGAAACAAGGGTCATTGAAGGAGAAAAACAAGCCGAAGATGAGGTAGGAGAGTTTGACTACTCGCAAATATACATGAAGGAATGGAAGGAATTGGCTAGAGAGGATGTCAGCAATTAATAAAAGATCCATTTTTTTTTTTTCAATTTTTTTTATATATATCATAATTCAGATTTGAAAGAGTATTCAATATGAATTTTATCCAAAGCAGCTGAAATTTTGTCAGTTATTGTGCCTGATTTACTAACTTTGTCATTAGGGGTTTTGAAGAAAAACAAGTTGAAGTTTTTCAAGTCCTCCAATTCCTGGAAATTGTAAAAGTATTCTTCATTCATCAAGTAAACCAACTTCTTCTCAACTTCTAGATCTGTGGTATCAAATCCGGTGGCAACGTTACTGAACGATCCCCTTTTTATGTATTTGGGATTTGGGGCTGATGAGTTTAGGGATGATTTTCTAGGGGATCTGCCCTTGATTTCGTATCCTGTTTCTTCGTAAACCTGCTGATTCTGCAGCTTTTCCTCAGCTGTCAATGCGTTTTCGTCTACAAGCTCATCATCATCAACAGCACTCCCTTCATCTATGTATCTCAGGTGTGCTAGCTTCAAGTTTGCATCATACTTACGTGGATCCTGTAGATATTTTTCCAGCTTTGTAACGAACTCTTCTGTGTTCAAGGAATCCTCTTTGGAAACAAAATATAGACATATGAGAGTATCAATAGTTTTGTAGCTAGGCAAAATAATAAACTTGTTGTTTAGTTTTTCACCAGGAATGATGTCGCAAAGTTTTCTATACTCCATGTATGCCTTATCCATGTGTTCAGAGGAGAAGTTGGAGGACCAAGAGCCACTAGGAGAGACTGTTTCTATAATAATCTTTTTCATTTTATTTTATTTCTTAACTTGGTGTTTGCTGTTTCTATTTGCTTGTTTAAGATATATGTTGTGTTTTAAACCAGCATCTAACTTAATAAATAAGAACAACCTCCCACAACCTCTTTTTTCCGTTGCTATCTGTGCGTTCTTTATCTAAAATGACCTTCAGTTACTCACCCTTTTTTTTTCCCCTCCTAAATGTGTAATTTATTTTTTTCTCGCTTGTTGACAAAATAATTGGAACATGATGAAACTGAAAAAAAAAAAAAAAGTTTAATCAACTAAACAACTCTTCAACAAACCAATCATGGAGCTGGTCTGGATGTCGTTGTTACCACCTTTACTTATCCCGTACTCTAGCTCGGCCAGCTTTATTAGCAGCTTTTGCTTCTTGCTGACGTCTATATCATACTCAACAAGTATTTCTACGAACCCATTGACTATATCAATCAACGCAAGGCCTTTATCTCTTTGCAAACTGGACAGAGCAAAATAACTGGTCTGTATGGAATCGTTCAGAATTGAGGTGAAGCAATCAGTTATGTCATCTTTGTTGGGCAAACCAACACACTCGTAGACCATGGCCTCATCAATGCTGGATTTATCTTCAACGCTTAACGTAGTATTACAAGCTTGCAAAATGTTCAGAGATTTTCTCATATCACCTTTGCTTATTTTCAGAATAGCTAAAACAGCTGCATCTTCAACTTGTATGGACTCCATGGTTATAATGCTCTTCATTCTTATATGAGATGATTCTAAGGGCAATGGCTGGAATCTGAATCTTGTGCATCTGGACATCAAGGCAGGAATGATTTTGTATGAATAATTGGCCAAAATAACGAATCTTACGTTTTTGGTGTACTTTTCAATGATTCTTCTCAAAGCATTTTGTGCTATGTTGGTCATTGCATCTGCCTCATCCAGAATAACTAATTTGAACATCTTCAGATTTTTCTTATTGCTGCTTCCAAACGATATTTGTCTGGTAGAAGCAAAATCCTTGATCTGGTTTCTGACTACATCTATACCTCTGTCATCAGAAGCATTAAGCTCAATGATGTTTTTTCTGTAGTTGTCGGCTCCGTATATTTCCTTTGCTAGAGCAATAACCATAGATGTCTTACCAGTTCCGGGAGGCCCGTAAAATAGCATATGAGGTAGGGATATGGTGTTGTTGTCTTCAGAGCTATTTTTTATAAAGTTTCTCAAAGTTGATGTTATGGAATCTTGACCGTAAACCTCATTTAGGGTATTTGGTCTATACTTTTCAATCCAAGGCAAGATTATCTTCATTAGTGACACTCATTTTTGTTGTTTGGTTTTTGTTAACAAGAATTTTTCAAAAAAGAAAATATCATAAATAATAATACTTGAGAAAGAGTTAAGAGTGAAGAAATCATTAACAAAGAGAAAAAAGAGCAAAAAAAAAACTGACGCGAAAAAAAAATAAAGACTAACCCCGATTTGAATGGTGTTTGCACAGGATCCAAAAAAAAATAAACGTCACAGACAGGATTCGAACCTGCGCGGCCAAAGACCATTGCCTTAGCAGGGCAACCCGTTAACCACTCCGGCACTGTGACTTTTTGAAATGGTAACTGCAAAATTGGTTTTTGATTTCTTTATATTGGAAGCTCTACACGTGACTATTATTTAAACAGATATTGTGTTTTATATTAGGATCTGGTTTATTGGGTTGGGCAAAAAAAAAAAAATAGAAATAAAAAACGACGGTAATCAAATGTTTCACAACTCTTTTTCCTGTGTTAACACATTTATATATATAAAAAAAAAGTGCGTATACACCCAAAAACAAGTAATTGCATTATTAACTGTTCTCAATAAAGTGGATAAAGTCCAGATACTAAATTTGGGTTGTTTTTTTTTGTTCCTTTAATAGTAAACCCACCATAAATAGAATTGTTTCATGAAGCCTGAAAGCTCTGTTTGTGAAGTTGATCTTCCTACAAAAGATGAGCAGATGAGCAATTTCTCTGAAATAAATACTACAGACATTACAAGTGAAGTATCTGTTCTGGCGAATAATGAGGATATTTATTCCAATAGCAGTTTGCTGGAAATGTACCACGACATTCCAAACACACCTTATGATGACTCTGATAAGAAGATGAAAATACAACTAGATGCCTACACAAAGGAAAACGTACCAAACTGCGACGATGCAGTTTTGAATAATATGCAGAATTGCACCGAGTATGGATTTGTCATTCCAATAGCAGAACACTACAAAGATTATACAACTTGGTACAACAAGAATTTCAAAGGCGAGGCTAAGATCGTCAATAGCTTTGAAAGTCAGTTTGGAGCACTATTTGAAAACTACGATACCTCCAAAAAAATGCCATTTCTAAGGAAGAACGAAATCAAAGAGTTTATTTTGAGAAATGGATCTGTTGCCAAGTATAGATACTTTTTGTGGTCTTTGTTTAGTAAGGACACTGATGAAAGTAAGTATAATGCTCTTGTGAAAACATATCAAGAACACAAAGGAACGGTATTTTTGGACATACCTGACAAGGAAATTATAAACAACGATTTGTTGCGTACCTTCCCCAATAATATTCATTTTATGAAGTCAAGAAACTTTGATAAAAATGCAATGTTAGACAGCCTAGAAAGACATCTTTCACTCTTCTCGTTGATGCATAAAGACGATATCGGATATTGTCAGTCGTTGAACTATATCTGTGGATTGGTGCTTTTGGTATCTCCATCCCACTTGGATACCACTGGATTTAATAGGCACAGAATTCTAGACTCAATTGTTGCTAACATTGGTCTAAAAATCTATGATAATTCTTTATCAGGGTTGAAGAACTTCCAAGAGACGCTAATCATTTTGATTTTTGAATACATCCCAGATTTATTTGATATAATATTTGAGGATATAGACTACGGAATGTACGTTCTCGATTGTATTCTGGATAAACACGAAGGAAGAAGCATAGACAACGTCCAAGCAGAAGACAAGCTTGAATTGCCAGTATTGATGATCTACCTAAGTAAATGGGTACTCAACTGTTTCATAAACATCTTGCCTTTTGAAGATTGTTTGAAAATTATAGACTTAGTATTGGTCTCGGAAAACGACGGAATTAAATGGATCAATAAAATAACATTGACTCTATTAGACATGGGGATGGATAAGTTCAAAAATTGCAAATCTTACAAATCTGGGAAACCAAATAATACCAATGTCAACTTTGAGTCCAAGCTAAAACAATCTTTAAGCTTTAAAATCAGCAAGGTCTTAAATAAAGATAATAACAACAACAACGGAGAGAAAACAGTGCAATCTAATCCACCAAATAAAAAACTTGTTAGAAAACAAAGCAGCAATAAGGGTAAGAAAAAGGCCAAGGCGTTTTCCTTCCAATCTGCCAATCCATTAGAAATGGAGTTTTTAAATCTACTCACAAACTTTTACCAGCCTGAATTTTACACAGAACTAGATTTTGACGGTGTCATAATGAAGAGATTAAAAAGCAGTAGTTACTGTAACTATGATTTAGATCTGATAACCAGGGGCATGCTCAAGCAAAGAATGAGCAGAAAAGATAAGATAAAAAGTAAATTGAGAGAGAGATTGAAAAAGAAAGAATAACATAGTTGTTTTTTTTCATTAATTTGTTTATATAGAGTTGCAAAAAAAACCAAGATTATTGAGCACTATTCCAGCCACTTTGTAGTTTTTTGATGATTTTTTCAGATTCTTGAGAGCCATACTTGTTTTCCAAAATAGCATAGAATTCATTCCAAGGAATAACAATTTCTGGTTTTTCTTCAGCAACAGGCTCTTCTTTCTTTGTTTCAGCAGCTTCTTTTTCGATCAAGTCATCCGGTTTGGCTTTACTCATGACATTGAAAGTGACTTCATCTTCGTTGATTTCAGACAAGGCATCCTTAACCAAGACGTAATCCAATAAAACTTTACCCTTGTTCAATAACTTGAACTGGTATTGGCCAGGCAAACCAGTCTTGTCCAGGTAGTCCTTTATGTCTTGGACAGTTTCGAAATCATCAGATTTAACTTTCAAGACAGCTTTAGGCTTCAATGACTTCAAGATAATGGTCTTGGTTAGCTCACTGACTTTAGTAGTAGTTTCAGCAGATGGTAGTTCGGTTTTGGTAAACTTGTATGAAAAAGGCTGTAAAGCAGGACCCAAGCTGGTCAGCTGGGCTTGGGGCTTGGCATAGTTGTCGTCTAATTTTAATGGGTGGATAGAGGCTAATGATAGCAAGTTGTCGATGAATTCAGATTCTCTTAGAGATATAGACATAGTTTGAGATTGTTGTGTTTGGGTTTTTGGATATTATTTATAAAAAAAAGAAGAAAACACCTTTCAGCTCAGAAAATCAGTAAACTGTTAAAAAAACACAATTTACAAATAGTTTAAATAAGCATATTTGATTTTGAATATCATTTTTAACCTTTTTTTTCGGTGACAACTTTTTAACACATGTAAACTTAAAAAAAACAAAGTGAAAGCAAAAAAAAAATAAAAAAAAAATCAACGACAACCACAGGATTCGAACCTATGCGGGCAGAGCCCAAAAGATTTCTAATCTTACGCCTTAACCACTCGGCCAGATTGCCAGTTGTTTTTTATTACATTGTTTCTTTTACTGCGCTACTCCATAACACACAAGGGAATAATTGTTGTAGTTAGAAATTATAATTAATTGTTGGTCTAGATGTATTTTTTTTGATGATTTTTGCTGGATTTACATTAAGCTACCTTCCAAAAACAAAATGTCTAAAGCTTTAGATTATTTCCAATTATTAAATCATGTTTAATACCACCATCTATTTCTTGAAAAACAAAAAGATATCTACTAATGAATAAGGCAAAATAGACCAAAAGAGTCTTTGTTCTTTTAAAGCCAAAAAGGTTTATGAATGTTGCTTGATGTTAAATTCTGTTTAGCTAAGCTGCAAATTAATTTTTGTAAAAGTAGCTATATTAGCAACTGAACTGTATCCAATATACTTGTCAAACATAACTCATTCGTTTTCATTTATTATGTGTCACTGAAGCATCCATATAATCTGTATGTATTTGAAAACAAGTATACAGTAATATGAACTGTTTATATAAAAAGAGTATTAATGTTTTGGTACTTTATTTTGTTGTTAAATGCCATATGAATGTATTCTTATCAAACCGGTATGGACTATACCTTTTCTTTTTAAAAAAGTTGATTAAAGTTTTGATTTGTTATATCCGATCATTCGCGCATCGAATAATTTGGGAGAAAAGGTTTTTTTTTCTTTCTCACAGCTTCAAATTGAAGATCATTACAAACATATCCTGTTGGTATTCCATTAAACGAAAGTAAACTAAAACTTCCCCAAAGCAGCAATCATTTATATATTATATATAACTTTTAGTTAAATAACAACTACATTATTTACTGGTTACATTTAACAGCTGGGATTTTTTACCATCATTTAGTAGAACAAAACTTTTTCTCTCGTAGAAACCAACAATCACAATATGTCTAAAAACAGCCCATATATAAGCAAACCTATACTGATAACTTCAGAGAGTGAAAATATAATAGATGAAGAACACGTTTGCAGTGCCTTAACCACGCGAATCAAAGATGCGGTAACAGATTACAATGAACTAAACAAATACCTAGACAAATCAAGCAATACAAAAAGCCATACTGTTGTGATGTGTCAGCATAGCATAGATAAAGACATGAACACCTGTGGTGTTGTTTTTTTATCTTCTGAAAAGTGTGCCATTCTCCATGAAATTAGCCCCTTGACCAAAATTATTTTATTAAAAGAAAAACTTCCACTAGATGGCCTGGAAAAAGAGGTATTCAAAAGAGTAAAACTTGGGATGATGAAGATCCCCAAGCCTACTAAGACAGCTGCTGTCAGCAAAGGGAAGTGTGCCAAGAGAAAGAAGAATATAGTCAAGTAGAATAGAGTATTGTGTATATATCGGACATAAGCATTAATTAAAGGCAATAAGATTTCCTGTTTGAGTAATCTGATCGTGGTGGTTTGTTTCAAAAAAAAGTCTACATCATATTTTTTAGCCAAGCCAAAAAAAAAAAACAGCCCAGGAAAATTTTTTTACATGTATTTATTTTTATTCGTCTTTAGTAAACATCAATAAATGCTAATATTTGATCAGAAGGGGTTTTTTTCTTACAACTAATTTTCTTTTTTAATGATACGTTTGATCTTTGTGATCTCACCTTATTTTGGAAGAGATCATCTACTGATATAACCATACAGTATTCATTATATCGATCAGTATCAATATTGTAACTTAATAAGCTACTTTAAGTATTTTTCATCAAGAGAAAACAGAACTTAACAAACATGGATTTTTCTAATTCTTCAAACTCAAACATCATTCCCAGAAAAGCTCCAAAGCCTCCTCAAGCCAATTCTATCAACACACAGAATAATGGCGGCTCTATGATCAATACTTTATTACACAACACTTCACCTTCAAACAATACCCAGATCATTCACAAAAAACTTATATCGTTTAAGGATGACGGTATTCTGTCTTTTTTATGGCAAAGAAGATACATGACCATCAACTCAGACTCTATATTAATTTACAAGTATGCACAAGATAATGATTTTTTGATCAAGATCAGATTGAGAAGTGTATTGAACATTGAAGCCAATGGTTTGGAAAACAACAACAATAACGGAACTATGGAAATTACATTTGACAACAACGGCCCAAAGACTGTTATAATTTCTAGTAAAACTAATTCAGATGTTGAAAAGTGGTATTCTTTGATAATGTCAAACATCAAAAAGACAAATTCATCAGTCACTGGAAACCCAACAATCATTTCTGGCTCTAACTCAAACGGAAACAGCAGCCACAGCAGCTTGAATAGCACAGGAAATGTCTCCAAGCCCAGCAACTTCACCCATAAAGTTCACATAGGATTTGATCCGGAAACTGGCAATTTTGTAGGAATGCCATTGAATTGGGAGAAGTTGCTGAAGCATTCCAGAATCACTGGTGATGACTGGAAACAAGATAGTAGAGCTGTTATGCAAGTTTTGAAGTTTTATCAAGATTACAGTGGCTCCAATAATCCGGAAGATGGCAATGCAGCCTCGGCTAATAATGCAATTAATAAAAACAACGTCATGAGTGGTAATTCTTTGAACAATATCAACAAGAACTTGAAGAAGGATGAACACAGCCCAAATAACATGGATAAGCAGCATTCTAATACATTAAACCAAACAATTGACAACAGTCTGATACCTAAGAGAAGAGCACCAATGCCACCAAGTATGAAGCCTTCTGTGGGTTCCAAAAGCAGCATGTCCAACTTACCAGGCCTTTCAAGCCAGCCATTACAAAACCGTAACTATAGCAATGAAACCTATAAAAGAGAAAAGGAAAACGTGTCTCCATCAGGTGAGCTAAGAACACTGGATCCTCAATACAAAAACCTTCCAGTTCATAGAAACAATACCAATGCGCCAAAGTCTAGAATACCTGAGTTTAATGAGAGAAAAATGTCTCCAGGAAACAAAATTCCAGTCTTACAAAACAACATATCCTTGCAACCTTTGAGACAAGCCCCTAAGGTAAATCTGCAGCAAAGAAGTCAAGCCGAACAAAAGATAATGAATGAGAGACAACATGCCAAGGTTCTGGGACAAGGACCTGCCTTAGTAAAAACAAACACAACCCCTGTTACCAAGGAGCCATCTCCAACGTTGAATCAGGAAAGGAAAGGATAGCAAACCTGCTGAACAACCTTTATCCAAGAAGAGTGTTGAAACCAAAAAACCGCAACCAAAGGCAGCCAAGAAGCCTAGCATGACAACCCAAGAGTTGATTACCAAGTTGCAACAAATTTGTCATACAGCTGATCCAAGTGATTTCTTCAAGATTGTAGACAAGGCTGGCCAAGGTGCCTCTGGGTCTGTCTACAAGGGGACTAGAATCAAGTTGCAGCCTATAGACAAGAAATCCAAGAGACTATCCAAGTTCTATGAGTTGACCGAGCAGGCGATGGCTATTGATGAAAAAGTAGCCATCAAGCAGATGGTACTATCCAAGCAGCCTAGAAAGGAATTGATCCTAGACGAGATCATCATCATGAAGAGCAGCAAACACAAGAACATTGTGAATTTCCTGGAAGCGTACTTGAAGAACAACGATACCTTGTGGGTGATCATGGAGTACATGCAAGGGGGTGCTCTGACTGATTTGATTGACAACTCACCAACTGCAGGAACAAACAAGCCGGCCCTAACCGAGCCCCAGATCGCATACATACTGAGAGAGACCTGCCAGGGTTTGGACTTCCTCCACCAGAGACACATCATCCACAGAGACATCAAGTCCGACAACGTGCTGATTTCATACAACGGAGACATCAAGATCACTGACTTTGGGTTCTGTGCAAAGCTGACCGCCAACAGATCCAAGAGAGCCACGCTTGTGGGGACTCCGTACTGGATGGCCCCGGAAGTGGTCAAGCAGCAGTCATACGACGAGAAGGTCGATGTCTGGTCCCTTGGTATCATGTGCATAGAGATGCTGGAGGGTGACCCGCCATACATGATTGATGAGGAGCCTTTGAAGGTTCTGTTCTTGATTGCCACCAATGGTACGCCAAGACTGAAGTACCCCCAAGGACTGAGCGTGGAGCTGAAGAGATTCTTGTCTGTGTGCTTATGTGTTGATGTTAGATTCAGAGCATCAGCTGCAGAGCTTCTGAAGCATAAGTTCTTGGAATGTGCTTGTACCGGAGACGATTTGCAGGCTTTGATAGATTTTTAGATTAGCACCAAAAAAAAAAAAAAGAAGGTAACATTATCTGTTAGTTTTGCTATTTCATTTTTGCTAGCCATTTCATATATACTTTTTATTTAAATAATCATTTAATTGTAAAAGCTTTGTGAAGAGACCATTTGTCTCTTCCTGAGTTATCACGCTCTTGTTGTGTTCAATGTCATACTCGATCAACTCTAGTGATTTGTAAGTCTGCAACTCTTTGATGCTTTTTGAATCCTCACTCTGCTCAATCAAATCTAACCACAAGTTATCCGGATCAAACTCATTTATCTCATATTGCTCATTTTTGATTAACTTGGTTGCAAATATGTCGTACACTGGAAGCATTCCTCTTTTGACAACCAATCTTACAAAGTTCTTGCTCAGCTCGTTATAGGTTTCTGTGTCTTTTTGGAATAATTTGATGTTCTTGAAAAATACTTTTGAAAAACTTTCGTACCCATTTGTGAATTGACCAACTTCAATGTTTTCGATGTTTTCTAGTAACAGCTTAAACATAGCCAAAAACTTTACTCTGTTCCCTTCATCTTCATAACCCTCTTTGTCGATCAATTGCAAAAGAATATTTGAAGCCACCAAATAAGATTGGGTCTTAACACCTTTTATTTCTATCAAAGTTAGATCTTTATTTGTTATCAACTTATACAAGTTGCTCTTGATCAGCTCATTGTTTCTGCAGAGTTGATAAGTTTCCTCACTTTCAAATAACTCAGCCATGTACACCAAACTTTCTAGTGATATCTTCTTGAAAGTAGGCAATCTAAAAATTAGCTTTTCGGGGATTTTACTAAATATCTTATCCAAGATTAACTTGTTTAGTTCCGTTTTGTAATCCAGTATATTTGACAAAATTTCTATGCCAATTACTTTGTATTTTTCCTTTTTTATAACTGTCTTAATGTTGTTCAAACATAGTCTTTGTAGCATTGTCATGTTATTCTCATCTTTTCCGTTGTTGCTGGGCAAAATAGGGAATTTCAAACATTTTTCTATCACCTTTAAGACAGTTTCGTCATACATCTGTAGACTTTCTATTGATGGGAACATCTTCATGTACTCATAAGTCAAGTCATAAAGAGATTTGTTGTTAGGTTTTATTTCATTTATGATCAATTCGTTGTTCAAAGACAAGTCAAAGCTTAGCCAGATTTCGTATAGCTTAGACTTCAAATCCGTGTAGCTATCGGTTGTTTTAATGTTCTTTACAAAGGCCTCTTCTTCAAAGGAGCTTATGAGCATGTTGTAATTTTTCAAAATAACGAAATACACTTCGTTACTTATTCCATTTTCGCTCTTAATCAACTCCTTATAAAAATCTAGGATCAGATTGTAATCTTCGATGTTACCATTTAAGATCATGCTTGTTTCTTTCAAAACCAGGTCTAGTATTTCATAATTTTCAACAAATTCTTGATGATTTGTCAATATCTCTTGTTTGATGGTCTTTTCTTTGATAAAATCTGTATAACTGTCCGAGTTTACACTAACAATACTTGAATTTATCAAGTTGAAGTATAAGTTCAAAATGATGGTTTTTGCAACTTCTTCGGTGCTTTTGGGAATATGATTGAAGATGATAAACACATTTTTTAATAGGTAATCCCACATGTCATTGTACTTATCTGACTCAGACGAGCTCTCCTTTTTTTGGTTTAAGTAGTCGTTGATGTTCCAATAGTAATTGAACAAATTCAACAAGATTTTGTCATCGTTAACTTCCGTTTCGCTCTGTTTGTCCAAAACATCTATAATCAATTCATTTGTGTAGTCTATAGCACACTTGACGTTTTTAAAGTCTAAGTTGTTCATAATGTCATCTGTAGTCAAAATAGTCTTGAAGATGTTTTTAGTGCTTTCAGAGGTGAGGTCTTTTTTCATCAAATCAATAATAGTACTCCATAAGTCTTGCTCAGTGAGAATGTACCCTAAGTCATTGACAATGTTGAAAACAACCTTATAGTAGCTATCATTAGTCTCTGGATCATCGAACTTGTACAAAGAAAGTAAACTTAACACAAGCTCAACTGTCACATTTGCATATCTTTCCTCTGTAATTTTTATTGAGTTTCCAGCTATATTTTCATCACTGATAACATTGGATATTATCGTTTGTAAAAAGTTCACGAGTATTTGATCAATCAACTTGCTGTTGGAATCCGATCTTGTAGATAAAATAAACGACAATAATTGATAGAGCTGTGTGCTTTCAATGCCTTTTGACGCATTGATATATTTAACATAGGCCTTGGTTATGTTATCAATGTTGAATAGTAAGTAGTTGTCTAGCAGCTTCAAATAAAAAGCTTCACTTGGCTCTTCCTCGTATAGGGTTTTGAAAAACTTTAAACTTAGATCGATCTTCTCTAATTCAACATCGCTCTCCATGCTCAGAAGATTGAAATACTTGTTGATAAGATATTCCAAAGACATCAGTAACTTTTTCTTTTTCAAGTCATCACTATTGTTCAAATTTTTCAGCATCTTATCTGAAATGTTCCAGATCTTATAAAACTTAATTATTATAGAGTGATAGCCATGTGAGATCAACAAGGAGTAGGTGGATATCAACAGAGACAACAGTGATTTAAATATATCAATTAGAAAATAAATGTTCAAATTATCATCGTTTATATCAGCAGCATTGAATATATTCATGTAGACATCAAATGCCTCGATTACAATATCTTTTGCAGAAGTATTTGAGAGCAAATTGTAGAAGAACAATTGGTAAGGCTTTATGATATAATCCTGCAAATGCTTTAAATTGTTTGCAAATTTGTCGTTGTCCTTTGAGTATAAGTTTTTGTTCAATACATGGTCATAGATGCTTATAATTTTGGTGTTAAAATCATCAAACCCTTTATTGTTGGTTATGAGAGTAGAGAGTGTAGCCAGCTGTTCCTCAGTAATTTCTTGTTTGTTGATAGACTGGTATATAGTTTCGATATCTTCAAACATAATGGGAGTGGTATTTGGGGTCTATGATTCTATTTCTGTTTTAGTCAAGTCCATGTGTGCTTACGTGTAACACAAACAAAACAAAGTGCAAGGAACAGTGTGAAATAAGAGGCTAAACAATGGTATTTGGGAGTGCTTCCAGAAGAGGAAAAAAGCACATATGTTACCCGCCCTGAGTAAGAAGTTGGCCATATTGGAATAAAAAAATAAGCCTTAATTGTTTGTTTGGCAGTCGGATATCCAGGCACTCCAGTGGAAAACTTTAAAAAAAAAAATATAAACTTCTCTTGCTGCTATCTAAAATACTACTATTTAAGCTTTTGTATAAAAATCCTTATATATATATTTGTTATTAAGGTGGTTTAAATAACAAAATAGAGCAAACAGCAACTCACCATATACATTAACAACAACGAACAAAAATGTCTCAATACAGCTACGCTGCCAAGCCTCTATTATACACCAAGGAAATCCAATCCATCCCAAATATCAAACTACTAGCCAAGGGTAAAGTCAGAGACATCTATGAACTAACAGACAACAAGGACTACTTGATCTTCATTGCAAGTGACAGAATCTCCGCATACGACGTCATAATGGAAAACGGTATTCCAGAAAAGGGTAAGCTGCTAACCCAGCTGTCCAAGTTCTGGTTCAATACCGTTTTGAAGGACTCCATAAGAAACCACATCTACTTGGACACCAACAAGGAGATTGCCGAGTTCTTGAAGATCGATGAGGAATCCGAAATCTTCAAGAACGAGATCCAGGACAGATGCTTGATTGTCAAGAAGTACGATTTGATTCCATTGGAATGCATTGTCAGAGGTTACATCACTGGTTCCGGCTGGAAGGAGTACTCCAAGACCAAGACCATCCATACCATGAAGGTCATGCCTGAAGACGTTGAATACAAGCAGTGCCAGAAGCTATCCAAGCCAATGTTTACTCCATCCACCAAGGCTGAGCAAGGTGAACATGACGAAAACATTTCCGTTGAGCAAGCCAAGAAGATCTTAGGCAACAACCAAGACCTGACTGATAGACTGGAAAAGCTATCCATTGAGCTGTACTCCAAGGCCCACGACTACGCCGCCACCAGAGGCATCATAATCGCTGATACCAAGTTTGAGTTTGGTTATGATAAAGAGAATGATGAAATTGTTCTGGTTGATGAAGTCTTGACCCCAGACTCCTCCAGATTCTGGCAATCCAGCAAGTACGAGGTTGGCAGGGACCAGGACAGTTACGACAAACAATTCCTAAGAAACTGGTTGACCGAGTCCGGTCTTGCTGGCAAAAACGGCACTCACATGCCTGAAGATATCGTCAAGAATACCTTTGACAAGTACAAGGAAGCTTATGAATTGCTATGTTAAAAAAAAAAAAGCTAGTGTCTTATATGTGTGTATGTATTATTTGTAGATAAAAATGATTTTTTTTTTAAATTCTTTGAAACAAATGCAATCACTTCTCATTAATACTGCTTGCCCAGTTTGTAGGCTTTCTTCTCCAATTTCTTTTCAATGTTTATCAATTCCGATTCATAAACTTCTAAAGAGTTCTGCCACTTCTGCAGGAACAGCGACTTGAACATGATTTTGGACTGGATATCATTTAAAATATCACAGCAGTTGAATCTCTTGGTTAGGTCAACCTCAATGCAGTTTTCGAATGATGTTCCTCAAGTTCTTGGAGTACATGCTGCTCTTGTCCATTTTGTTGTATGAACCATTGATGATTCTGTTCTCCAGGTCGATGAAGTTCTTGGCATTGTGGAATGGCGGGAACAAGTTGCACATTTCATAGATCACACACCCAAGCGACCAGATGTCACTCAGAGGCGAGTATGGCTTGTCCTTGAGCAGTTCTGGGGACATGTAGTATGGCGTTCCAACATAGGTGGTGGCGAAGTGGTTCTTCGACTTCAAGGTCTTGGCCAACCCAAAGTCCCCAAGCTTGATATCAAACTCACCAGAGTTGCTCTGTTTTTTCAAAAAGATGTTTCCCGGCTTGATGTCTCTGTGGATAATGATGTGTTCGTTTTCTCCGTTCATGGTCTTCAAGAAGTTGTTAGGCTTCTCGAGGTTCTCAAAGATGGTCTTTGGGTTCTTGCAGTCTTCACCATAGTGGCACCTCCAGAGGGCAAGGCAGATCTGCACCAGCACCTTCCAGATAATCTCTTCGGATATGTACTTGTAGTTGGCCTTAGACTTCTGGGTCTTGTTGAAGCTCTTGTAATGTTGGATCAGCTGCGACAAATCACCTCCATCGCAGTACTCCATGAATATGTACACAAACTTCTGGTCAAAGTCTATCTTGAAAAAATTTACTATGTTGTCGTGCTTTAAAGAGGAGAGAATCTTGCACTCCTGCAGAAGCTGCTGTCTCTCTTTCAAAGACATATGGTTGTACTTGATATCCTTACGCACGAGGTATTTGGGGTTGGTGAGGGGGTCTAAGTTGGACAGCTCCAAGTGATTTGATGCATCTGAGCCTATGCTGTCGTTGTTCAAAATGTCGTATCTCATGTCCCTGACCTTGTAGACATTCCCAAAAGACCCGGACCCTATCTTTTCTTCTACTTTGTAGAACCTGTTGCAATCGGAGGTATTTGAAACATTGGAGGAAGTATCTGAGTCTGATCTCTTGTGGGTATTCTGCAAAGGAACTGGCTTATGGGGTATGTTCGGAAGATGTGGGAGTTGCTGAAGAGGTGGTTTCTTTTGCTTGTTATTGTATTTATACATGTATGTTGTGAGAGTGTTAGTGTTTTTTGGGTTATCATATATATACATTTTTTACTAAACAACATGAAGAACATTTGTTTACACTTTTTTGATTTTTGTTTGTTTATTTTTTTTTCTTGCTGTTTGAAACTTTTTCTTTTTTTTTTTTTACCCCTCCTGATCGCTGACCGGACACAGGAACATCAATCCTCAAGCAGTCAGCCCAAATAATAATCAAAAAAAAAAGAGTTTCCATGTCTAAATTATTTACAAAATATATATCATTCAAAAAGACCCATGCTATTTCAAAATCTTGTTACCAGCCTCATCAACTTCACCTCTTAAAATACTCAACTGGTCTTCTAGGGTAGAACCGAAGTCTACAACTTCAGCGCCTGACTCGTGGGACTTCAGCAATTGTTGTTTCTTCAACTCGAAGCTATCGACCCAGGCCTTGTCCTGCTCGGACTTAAAGTTGCCTTCGGACAGGTACCCTCTGTTCAATGGGTTTGTGTAGTATAGGTAGTCGTCCAGAGTCGTTGGCATGGTATTCAATGGGATGAAGCCACTCAAGGTTCTGGCAAAGACATGAGGAAGCACTTCTCCCTTCAGGTACTCACCGGTATGATAGCATGTTCTGATTTTGAGGCCGTGGACCTTTTCGATTTCCTCAATTGACTCCAAGGTGGCCTTGGTGACTTCTATGGTAAAGTCCTGTGGCAAGACTTCCTTGACGTCGAAATCCAAGAACTTGAAGTTCTCAGGAGTCTTGTTATATGGCTTGGTTTGGATCAGTCTGACACCTTGGCAGTAGTGCAGATGGCTCCCTTGGTCGAATCTCATGTTGATCAGCCCCAGTCTGTGCATGTCAACAACATTCAAGGACTTGTTGCCCTGGTTGATGAACTGCTGCAGTCTGCCATCCTGGATGAAGTCAATAAGGGTCTTCACCTCCAGGTTGACCATTGGCTTGTTGACGTACTGCAAGTACTCCACGTTCTTACCGACCTTAGGGAATCTCATGTGTGCCTTTGTTTGACCACCTTCAAACATGGATTTGACCTTACCTCTGGCCTTACGACCCTTTTGACCTCTACCGGCAGTTCTACCACCAGTGGTGGCTGGACCTCTACCTACTTTGTTTTTCTTTCTTTGGAGGAAGGCTCTGTTGGTCAAGCTAGGCAGGATGGATGCGTAGTTTCTGACCTGATATGTGTTTGCTTTGAATATGTTAAGCATTGTAAATGGAGATATGGTTGTTGGTAATATAATATGATACCCAAGCTTCAGAAGAGCTCTTCCAAATAAAAAAAGAAAGAAAACGACCGGACTGAAAGAAATGCTGGAAAAAAATTTTCCTTCTTTAAATTTTTTTTACAGTGAGGATATTGTACACGTGTGTCCTAAATAGGAAGTGTTAGGTAGAAAGCAGGGTAAAATAACGTATAATTTTATTTCAACAACAGCATGATGCCTTGATGTATACATATTCTTATAATTACCGCTATAAGGCTAAAAATATTAGAATTTCCACTACCACCAATGCAAATAATACAATATCTTCAAAAAGAATCATAACATATAGCACTCTTTATATATTCTTTGGGTATACTTTTGATACGATTTTTGCTGTGGGAAAAATGTTTACGCGTATCACCAAACCAAAAAAAACAGCTTCTTCATTATTACTTTCTTTTTTCACTTTAAATATCAGTACATTCACAAACCACAAACACATTATACAAAACACCACACACACTATGAACTCTTTGCCGTGGATAGAAAAGTACAGACCCAGACTTCTGAATGAGATAGTGGGCAATGACCAGATCATCAGCAAACTGTACAAGATCAAGGAGCTGAACGGGAACCTTCCAAACATGATCCTCTCTGGGTCCCCTGGTATTGGTAAAACAACATCCATATACTGCTTGCTGAACGAGCTGCTGCCTGAGAACATGCGGAAGGAGGCCATTTTGGAGCTGAACGCCTCGGATGATAGAGGTATCGACGTGATAAGATCGCAGATCAAGTCCTTCTGCAGCAAGAAGCTCACCTTCGAGGACAACAAGGAGTTCAAGGGTAAGCACAAGATTGTGATTCTTGACGAGGCCGACTCGATGACCATTGGTGCGCAGCAGGCCCTGAGAAGAACAATGGAGCTGTACTCAAACACAACGAGATTTGTGTTTGCATGCAACCAGTCAAACAAAATTATCGAGCCTTTGCAGAGTAGATGCGCCATTCTGAAGTACCTGAAGCTGGAGGACAAGGATATTTTGAAGAGATTGCTTGTGATCATTGAGAAGGAAAACATCACATACGACGAAAGCGGGCTGCAGGCTCTGCTGTTCACATGCGACGGTGATATGAGACAGGCTATAAACAACCTGCAGAGCTGCTGGCTGGGGTTCAAGTTTGTGAATGACTCGAACATCTACAAGATCGTTGATTCGCCACACCCGCTGATCATCAAGAAGATTTTGAACACAAAGGACCTGAACAAGCAGCTGGATATCTTGAACCTGGAGCTGTTTGACAAGGGTTTCAATGCCATTGATATCATCACGATCTTCTTCAGAATCATCAAGAACATCGAGTCGATATCCGAAAGCGTGAAGCTGGAGATGCTGAAGCTTGTTGGGTTCTACCACTTGAGGATCCTGCAGGGGTGCAACAGTAACCTGCAGATGTACGGCTTGGTGAGTGAGATCAACAAGTTGTTGTGATCACAGCATGGTATATATATATTTGAAGTGAACTTTGTATTTTCTTTTTCAATGTTGGGATATTATCGATATTGGTTCTTGTTTGTTTTGGGGTCTTTGCCAAAAAAGGGAAAACATAACATTTTTTGTTATGGGGTAACAAAAAAGACAAATGCCCCCGTATAGGAATCAGAAGCCACCCGAAAAGAATAGCACGCTAACTTTATTATTTTTTTGTTTAATGTTTTTTATAACTATCATGTGAAACACGTTCTTATATAATGCTTTCTGTGGCAAACCACACACACTTTTGGACAATGGATAACCTATTACAGAAGTTTAACATTCAGGACATTGAGGAGATTAGGTCTGATGCCTTTAACCATGACCTGAACATAGAAATACAGGACTACAAGGAGCAGTTCCTGGAACTAGCCAACAAGAAGCACACGCTCATGAAGAACCAGAAGACGTACACGGTTCTGCTGCAAAAAATCCAAAACTTTGAGCAGGACCTGTGCATTGATGCTGACTTTGACTTTCACTTGCAGCAGAACACTACCCAGCCACTGAAGATCACCACCCCGCGGGAGATCGAGAGCATCCTCAAAGACCAAATCACTACTGCATGGATCGACCTGGCCTTGAGAATACTTGGTGACGAGGACGCGTCGCTGATTGTGAAGATCCTCAAGAACATCATCATTGAGCGGTGCAAAAAGGTCCTCGTCCATACGATCAGACAGTTCAAGAGCGAGGCCGTGGAGGTGCAGCAGATCCACCACAGATTGCTGGGGATCAGACAGATCGCGGACATCATGTGCGAGCACCAGCACGAGAACTTCTTGAAGTTTGCTGAACTGTACAAGCAGTGCATCCACTGGTACTACCGCTTCTACTGCCTGCACTACTTCACCGAGCTGAAGGACGTGAGGCTGGAGAGTGTGGGGAGCATCCAGGAACAGGCATCGAGCTACTTGGCCAAGTGGATGAATGGGTCGGTTGCTGATGAGTTCAAGTACGAGAGCCACGATGTGTTCATGAAGAGACTGAATGGCTTTGTGGGGAGCGTCAAGGACTACGTGGTGCCTCTGCAGATTATAGAGAACAACAATGCTCTGAACTGGAACGTGGAGGACTTTGTCAAGAACATGTGCTTGACTCTGCATTCGAACTATGTGAAGGAACTGGAGTTTGTGAGCACTTTTATTGTGAAGGATGATGCGTTGAAGGGTGTTTTTCAAGCAGATGATGCAGAGTACCTGGAGATCTTTGAAAGAAACTTCTTGTTCAACAACTGCAGCTTGATAATCAAAAACATTGTCAGCCAGATTGAAACGGACTATTTGGGCATTTTTATGAGCATAAGACTTCTCCAAGGATACATTGCGGAATTGAAGGACTCTAACACCCAGCTGGCGGTGTTCTTCAACGATGTGCTGAACCTGACCTTGTGGCCGAGATACCAAACAATCATCAACTCAACAGTGCTGAACCACACCAACCTGAAGACAATTTCCATAACGAAGTTCCTGGATTTCTTGAAGAACATTTTGTTCATTGACCTTTCCTTTGGAACAGGCTTTGAGTGGTCCAAGGACCCGCAGTACCAGACCTTCATGAATGCATTGAGTATTTTTGAAAACCAGAATGTTAATGTGAAAGACAAGAAGAAAAGCTGGTACATTTTAATGCTGAATTTACTGGACTCTATTGACCTCAAGCTGCTGAATACCTTTGATAGCCAGGAGACTTTTGACAGATTCATGGACAAGGAGGACAACATGCTGGTCACCCTAAGAAAAAGATACACCAGTCTGTGATCAAGGAGTAGAATTTTTTGTTGTTGTTGTTGTATTTAAAATTAATATTAACAGAACAATTCTTTTTTTTTATTATATTGCGATGAAAACCCAAGGTCTTGAGAGACACAGGTTTCTTATTATATAGCAAAGAAATATAAGTACACATCACACGTTGTGGTAATCTTCCTTTTCCCCGTTGGCTTCGAGCCTACGAGCAACAGTCGAGCTGACTGAGGCGTACAAGTCTCTCTTTTTCCATGCAGCCTTGCCGGTGTCGTACTGGAAGACTCTCTTGAGCTTGACCCAGTCCTCGTCAACTGCATGCTTCATTTCTGCCACCAGCTGTGGGCTGACTTTTTTGAACATATCTCCGGCGACTGTTGAGAAGAAGATTCTTGTAGGGTCCTCAGCGGCCTGCTTTCTCTTTTGGAGCTCCATGATGATTTCGCCCTTGTACTTCGTTACGTAGTACGAGTAGATTCTCTTTCTCTTGTTTGTTATGGCCCTCATAGTGGTTCTGTATGGCTTGATCAGTCTGGACAAGTCGATCTTGTCATACTGAAGCTTCTCCTCGATGTTGAATCTGATTCTGTATACATCAATCAGCTTCAAAGTACTGTCGGATCCGAAGTGGCCAACAAGGGACTGGACGTTTTTGATGTGGCCCATGATGTCGAGGCCTGTGTATGGGTATGACCACTCGACATATCTCTTTGCGCTTCTGTACGGCATTCTGTCAAATGGACGAGGCAGACGGCTTGCCAATGATCTGATGACCGCGCTTTCTTGATATGACATCAGCTCCTCCTCGGATGGGTGCTTGGAGGTGTCGTACAGCCCGTACTTGAGCCTTGGACTAAATCCACGTCTGGAAAGGATATATGAGCTGTGTGGACTGACCTTGACAGGGATCTTGTCTATTCTTTTTGGAATGAAGGAGAGTGGATACTCGCCCACCACGGGGGCTCTGTTCAAAAGCAGTCTGGTCAAAAACATGTTTTAGTTATCAGTCAGGTTGTGTATGGGGGTGTATGTTGTTTGTATTAATTGGGGGGTTTGCAACTATATATTTTTGAAGATGATATTTGTGAAAGAATGAATATATGATTTTTCCAGAAAAAAAAAAAACAAAAAAAAAAAAGAAAACAAGAGAAAGAGAAGAGTAACAATGTTCAGAACCAATTGAAAAAACTTTGGATAGAATAAAAACACGTGACTAAAGAAAAGAATGCTTATGGTCAGGTGATACTTCCTAATTAGGAAGCTGTCTACCAGTCTGTCCTGATTAAGTAACTTACCCGACTCTGTTTAATAATAAGATTCAATATTTTTTTCAAGAATGGAATTTTATGTTACTGGAGAAGGAGTATTTTTTATGATGCTTTTAATTAAGAGAGAGTAGATTCAGAAGTATTAATAAGAAAACAACCAACAAAAAGTTACTAACAAATTTATTTATTAAATAATATTACTACCATAAAGAAAAGTAGATACTCTGTTATGTAAAAGAATAACAACAGCTGTGTTCTTATTTGTTGTTCATTGGATTAAGTATAGATCCAGTATCTATCCACGTGACCAATGAGTTTTCTCACTCACCCTTTTTCTCTCAAAAGGAATAAAAATCCCTCACCAAAAAAAATCTTAACCCCGCCAGAGAGTCCTACCAAATACCACTATCTCGTATAAATGCTCTTTTTTTTTTGTTATTTCTCTCTTTCTCGTTGTTTCTCGTTATTAATGATAATAATTCAAAGTTATAATACAACAACCAAACCCAATTCACATATAATGTTTTTGAAAGCAATGGCACCACGTGCCTCTAACAGAAGCGTCCTGGCCATGTCCAGAAGACTATACGCAGACCCTTTGAAAAAAAAGGTATACTCCAGAATCCCATTGAACTCTGAACCTTTAGCCAAGCCTCAGGACACCTTGAAGAAGGGAGGCCCTGACTTTGAGTTCGCCACCTGGAAGGGTCTTGTTCTTGCAGGCAGTGTAGGTCTTGGTGTCTACATGTACTTCAACTACGAAAAGAAGAGAATCCAAACAGCCAAGGAGGCTGACTCCAACAGAGGTGTGAACAAGAACACCGGGTACGGAAAGCCTTTGATTGGAGGTCCATTCCAGCTTACTGACACAAACAACCAGCCATTCACCCACAAGGACCTTGAGGGCAAGTGGTCCCTTGGTCTACTTTGGGTTCACACACTGTCCGGACATCTGCCCTGAGGAGCTTGACCAGCTTGGCGAGTGGTTGAACATCCTTGACAGCAAGGGCTACAAGGACATGCAGCCAATCTTCATCACTTGTGACCCTAGTAGAGACACTCCTGAGGTGATCAAGGAGTACCTGGTTGAGTTCCACGACGGCATTGTTGGGCTGACGGGAACCCACGAGCAGGTCAAGCATGCGTGCAAGCAGTACAGAGTATACTTCTCCACTCCAAAGGATGTGCCAAAGGGCCAGGACTACCTGGTTGACCACTCCATCTTCTTCTACCTGATGGACCCACAGGGTGAGTTTGTTCAGGCCTTGGGAAGACAGTACGACGGCCCAGCAGGGGCTGCAAAGATCATGGATCACATCGACGCGTACAACGAGGAAGTCAAGAACGGCGACCTGCTGGCCGCCAAGAACAAGAGGTGGTTCGACAAGTCTGCCCTTGAGAAGTAAGTCAAAGCAGTATCCTGTAAATAAGAGCATGCCTTCAAGTGTGCTATATATAAGAAAAAAAAAGATAAATCAACATTGTTGTTTTTGACTTTTTATTAGACTTGTGTTCTCTGCAAATAAAAGGGCGGATACAAAACTCCAGCGGATGTGTTTCCCAGACAGCGGATGTTTCGTCCAGCGGCAATAGGGCTTTTTTAGCGACAACTTGCCCAAAGACTTTTTTTTTTTTAACTTTTAAGATTTTCTCAAATCGTGCTCAGCAAATGGGCATCTCTAACAACTCACAACATGTATAATTAACCAAAAAAAAAAAATACATTGAAGACATGATTATATAAACAGATGCAACACGCTTATTAAGACTTACCAGCGGCGGCTCTGAAGTAGACAATGTCACCGTCCTCCATGACGTAGTCCTTACCCTTGGTGTGCAACTTACCGGCAGCCTTGACGGACTTCTCGTCCTTGTACTCCTCGATGTCGCTGTACTTCATGATTTCAGCTAAGATGAAGGTCTTTTGCAGGTCGTTGTGGATGACACCGGCAGCAGCTGGGGCCTTGGTTCCGTCTCTGATGGTCCATTCTCTGACTTCATCAGCACCGGAGGTGAAGAAGGAGATCAGGTCCATTTTCTTTCTCATGGAGGTGATCATCTTGTCAAAGGCAGAGGTGGCTCCGACCTTTTCTTCTTCAGCCTTCAATTCATCACCAGTCAAAGGAGCAAACTTCTCCTCAAGAGCAACGGAGAACGGAATGATCAAGTCACCTGGAGAGTTCTTGTCAACCCATTCCTTGATCTTGATCAAGTGCTTATTTTTCTTTCTGATGTAGTCCTTTTCAGACAGGTTGACTAGGTAGATGGATGGCTTGGCAGTCAACAGCAACATACTGTTGATGATTTCGATTTCCTTAGGGGCCCAGTTTTGGTTATAGATTCTTTGGCCGTCCTTCAAAAGCTCAATGATCTTTTCAACCAAAGCAGCTTCCTCCTTCTTTTGCTTGACTTCCAGGGATTGACCACCTCTTCTGGTGATCTTGTGGACACCTTCCAGGTGCTTTTCAGCGAACTCGATGTCCTTCAATCTCAATTCGTGGCTGACAATCTCCAAGTCTCTGGCAGGGTTGACGTCACCTTCGATGTGGATGATGTCTGCATCATCGAAACATCTGACAACTTGGAAAAGAGCATCAACGGCTCTGATGTGGGACAAGAATTCGTTACCCAAACCTTCACCACTGGCAGCACCTCTGACCAAACCAGCAATATCAGTGATGGTTAGGAAGGCTGGGACCTCGGACTTTGGCTTGTAAAGTTCACAAAGGTTGTCGAATCTTGGGGATGGGACAATGACCTTGGATTCTTCTGGGTTAATGGTACAGAAAGGGAAGTTTTCAGCAGCAGACAAGTAGGCCTTGGTCAAAGCATTGAACAGGGATGACTTACCGACATTGGCTAAACCGACAATACCGGTTTTCAGGTTGTTACCTGGTCTACCAAGTAGGATCTTCTTTTCTTCGACTTGTTTTTTTGGAGGCATGTTAATGTGCGTGTATGTTAAACTGGTGTGTATTGGGGTGTTGATGTATATGATGAGTGTGTCAATGATGATTTTCGAAATAGGAAATACGAGAGGAAGAGAACGACAAAAAATGAAAATTTTTTTTTCACAGGGGAAACGTAAAAAATAAGAAAAAAGATCACATCAGTCCAAAAAGAGAAACAGAAGAAGGTAAGAAAAATTTTTAAGTGTCGGATATAAGACGTGCTTGTTAAACCTGTGTGTAGCGTTTTTTTCTCTTTTCAAAAAAACGTAAACAATAAACACGTGATAGTCTGTTGAAACTACCGAATGGTTTTCTTTCACATGTCACGTGTATTAAAACAGCATTTCTTAAACTCAACTCACATGACCTTCTTTATTCCGATTCTCATGTATGACAAGATTTTTTCCCGTCGCTAAAAAACAATCATCCACATCACAATAATCCCATCGCAATTCTTTTGCTCTTTGCGGAGTTTGCTCTTGCCCTGTTGAAGCGGCACATATATAAAAAAAACAGCCATTGGGGAGGTGAAAAAAAATCTAATGAGAAAAAAAAAAAATACCTAATGGAATAAATTCTTCCATTTTTTTTTTCTTTTTCTTCATCCATTCCCCTTTTACTCATATTATGTCCTTTTTCTATTAAACATATCCTATAACAAGAAACCATACACAACGCCAATGGTTCAATCTATACCTATCGTCTTGGACAACGAGTCCATATCTAACATCCTGGGATCCATATCTCTTTACTGCTGGATCGTCGTCTTCCTCCCCCAAATATACGAAAACTACTCAAGAGGCTCCTCCGAAGGTCTGTCCATAGAGTTCATCATCATATGGTTGATTGGTGATATATTCAATGTTCCTTGGGTCTGTCATGCAGAGACTGATCTTTACTGCGATTTTGCTGGCCGTCTACTACACCCTTGCTGATATCATTCTTTTGATCCAGTGCTTGAAGTACGGCAACCACTCCATGAACATATACAAGTCATCCCCAGCCTCGCCATTCAATGCCAAGATGAAGATTCTTATGAACAGAATCTTTGGCGGTGGCTACGAGCCAGTCGACTCAAGCGAAATCGAGCCTTTGCTTTCAAACAATACCAAAAACGACATCAACAAGGAAAACATCATCGTCAAAAGAATCAAGGAAATGCTTATAGTATGTGCGGTCATCATTGTTGGTATTCTTTCCTGGTACATAACCTACATCTCAAAAACCAACAAGGAGAAGGTGCCTTTGAGCGACAGAATCACCTTCAACATAACTGCACAGGTCTTTGGATACATCAGTGCTGTGTTCTACCTGGCCTCCAGACTTCCGCAGATTTTCCTAAACATAAAATACAAGTCCACAAACGGGATCTCCTTCCTGTTCTTCCTGCTGGCCTGTATCGGTAACATCACCTTTGTTCTGTCTGTGCTAAGCATCTCTCTGGACAAGAAGTACATCTTGGTGAACTTGTCGTGGTTGATTGGTTCATCAGGTACTTTGTTCATGGACTTCATGATCCTGTGCCAGTTCTTCTACTACGGTGAGAAACAAGTTGACTCCAGCTCATCAGACTCCATTGACGTTTGATGAGTGTGTTTATTATAGATATATACGTGTTTTTTCTTTTATTCAGTCCTTTTTTCTTCCCTAAAGAAGAGATGCTTTGATCAAATCGCGGCTAAGTGTGTCTATTTTGGGTAATTAAAAAAAGGTCTTTTTTTCTAGGATATTGGGTTTTGTGTGATTTGGAAGTATTTCCCAAAAGAGGAAATGCAGCACGTTCTCTAATGTGCAGTTTTTGTATTCTTAGTCTGTGTGTTTATGGCCATAAGACATATGTGCTTATAGGTTGACTAAATAAAAAACAATGATAATAACTTAAGAGTAGTTTGTTATCGTCTTAGTTATTTTTAAAAAGAAAACAGACAAAACCCTAAATACATTACTTACAGAAAAATGAGTGACTTGTATACATACAGCTATGGAAAAGACTTGGGATACAAAGACAACTGCGAAGATTCTTATGACGCCAACGATACAAGCTCAAGTTCAAGCAACTACAAAACAACGCACATCAATCGCAGCAACAACTTATTGGATGTTATAAACGACAGCTGCTCGGATTTTGATGAGGACTTTGACCACAGCCAAGGATCAATTACAGAAAGCCCAACAACAGCTCACATGTCAAGTGGCTCCAATGAAATAAAGAGAAAGAGGTCAAACTCATCGTTTACTCACCTACTCAATTGGTTCAGCAAGCAGGATGCCTCACCTGAAGAAGGGGTGCCTAAAAAAATGGGCACGCGTGAATCCATTAGACTGCTATTCTCACAGCAGAAGCAGGTTGAAAAGCAAGATGATTGTGAATCTGAAGATGAAAGGTATGCGACAATTTATAATGCTAAGCAGATTTCAAGACCCAACTCTTACAGTAAAATTGAAACAAGCTTTGGACAACGATGCCCATAGTGGCAGCAAGCTCAGCGATGAACAGATTGCCAAAACCAAATTTGGCAAAGTTATCAAGCAGGCTGAAACAAAAGAAGTCCAGCCATTCAAGAGTATATTGAAGTCTGCAGACTCAAAGAACAACACTGAGAGCAGACCAAAGAGTGTTTCTTTTTATGATGACAATCAAAAAAAGGATAGTGTAGCACTTGCAGAAGAGCCTCCAGTTAGCAATGACCTTCCTTATTGCAAAGAGCCGTTGAGCGGAGACACTTTAGCATCCCCAATAAAGCTTGAACAGCCAAAGGAAAACGATGAGTTTTTTGACGACAAAATCAATTTAAAAAAGGCGTATGGGGTAAAAGAAGACGATGACGACAAGGTTGTCTTGAAGACTATTGTAAAGTTAGACAAAAAGACCATAAAGTTCTTACAAACACTGGGTGGATCACAGCTAGAAGCAGGTTTACTCAAGAATCCTAAGAGATTATTGGAAATATACGCGTCATACATTGCCAGCTTGAAGACTCAAAGATTCAAAGCAGAAGAAGCAGCCAAAAAGGCTAAAACAGAAAGAGAAAAACTAGAACTGCTTTTGAAGGAAAGCATTGAAAGAGTTAAGTCGCTTGAGCTGAGTGTTGTTAAGCTAGCCAAAGACAAGGAAGACAACAAAAAGAAGTTTGGCGGTTTATACAAGAAGATCAAGACAATAAAGAAGGAGAGCAAAAACAACAAGAACATGAAGAGGTACTACAACGACTTTATTTCGGCCTACTGCGGCATGGTCACCACACTAGCAACGGAAAGCACGACCTTTGAGAAGCTACAAAACAGAAACAAGGGCTACGTAAACGATGAGTACTTCAAGAACCAGAAGAACTTGAAGGCAAAGCTATTGGAGTTGAATTATAGATCCTTGAACCACACGGTGTTCAACAGCAAGAACGAGGTGGACAGGCTAAGAAAGGAGAACAGCGAGATGTTCAAAGAGATTGAAAGGATGCTATTGCAGAACTTGGATTATGTCTAGTAGGTGTCGTGTAATAAAGAGTAGTTTATATATTGAAGGCTTATATCCTGTCTGGAATGAATTTTTGTTTTTTTATTTTTTTTCTGTACTGACGCGTAAAGTGTACGTCTCTCTTAAAAAAAAAAAAAAACTTTTTAGATATTATCTTTCATCTGTTATTACTCTTTACATATTCAAAGGATTGTAGCAGCACCCCAAAAAAAAATGTCATCTTCTGTCCCAGAACTTAAGTTTCCAGACGAGAGAGCCAAACTAGCATTACTTTGATCAGTCCAAGAAGGTTTGTCCCGAGGTGAAGGGCCACTCCGACACTAAGACGATCATCATCAGCGAGGCCCACAAGGACGTGTTTGTTCTCTTCAATAACTACGCCGACACTGCTTGCGAGGTGATCTACCACTCAGTGAGTCCGCAAAGGACATTCAGCGGCCAGCGGTACGTCACTCTGTCGCCAATCAACTTCGAGAAGTTCACCAAGGCGATTCCTGAACAGTGGTGGCAAAGTCACCATCTACGAGCACGACTGGCGTGCGAGCATTGAGGGGAGCATTGGGAGCTGTGAAGGCTTTGGAGACCAAGTACGGCGTTGATCTGACTGCGGGTGGTGTTGAGGAGGTCCAAGCGGTAGTGATGGCTTTGAAGCTCGAGGTGAGCACCAGAAACGGGGATACCTGGAACATAGGCTGTTCGTTTGTCAACCAAACGGCGAATCTGCTGGGGTTCTCGAGCTTTGAGGACTTGCCCCACTTTTTCAATAACCTGGAGACTGTGCTGATCCAGCTGGGTGTAAAAGAGCTTATTGTGCCAAATACCCTCTTTGCAACCATTGCCAACGACAAGATGTTCAAGCAGGTTGTGGAGAGCTGCAACTGTTTGCTGACTGTGAGCAGCAAGAGCGATTTTGAGTACAATGACTCGACAAGCGTGCCGATTTCCAGTTTGGTGGTCGAGGAAGACAGCGACATTCTGCTGCAGCTAGTCAACCACCCCCACGCAGCCTTGATCAAGTCAAGCTTCCAAGGACTGATGACTTATCTGAATCTCTCCAGCTCGGCTTCTGCAAGCTACAAGAAGTACGATTTGGTTGAGTACTCATTGTCCCAGTTCATGAAGCTGGACCAATCAACTGTTGCCTCTCTGAATATGTTTTCAGACGATCTATTGGACGACAGCAACAACCAGCTTGCCCAATCCATGGTCACTTCACTGTACCAGCTGTTGAACAAAACCACTACTCTGCAAGGATCAAGAGTCTTGAAGACCTGGATGAAGCAGCCCTTGGTTGACAAGGCTGCCATTGAGGAGAGACTTGACATTGTGGAGTTTTTTGCCAGCAGTCCCGAATTGAGAAATGTTTTAAGATTGGAATTATTACCTAAGTTGACGGACATCTATAAGCTATTCAAGAAGCTGTCCAAGTACAGATTATCCAGAAACGAGCAAATCGAACTGACGATAAACCAGCTGGATCCTGTGATGGAGGAGGTCCTGAAAATATACGACTACATCAACGTCATCCCCCACATTCTGGACTGCTTGAACCAGTCCATCTCTGAAGACGAGGATGGCCAGAACGATGCAGTCAAGGACTTGGTGTTCAACAAGTTTGTAAAGCCGTTGACAAACATCATGAACCCGCTGTCGAACCCTGTCAAGATGGTGGACATGTACATAGACGTCGAGCACTTCATTGGCAAGAACGAAATCAAGTTTATTTTGTCTGATGAAGACTCCGAAATCAAAAAGCTTCAAGAAAACATTGATGCCGCCAAAACCAGACTAGAGACCATCTTCGACGAGGTTTGTGACCTTCTAGACCCAAAGACTGCAAAGAAGCTGAAACTGGATCCTGATTACAACAACATCGGTTATTGCATGAAGATCCCGCGTGCTGATGGTGACAAGTTAAAAGTCCTAAAAGAAATCGGGTACACGGAGCTGTCCACCCTGAAGTCCGGTATACACTTCCAGACCAAGGAGATGGGCGAGTTGAACAAGAGGCTGAGACAGATGAGATTGAAGATGAAGGAAAGTCAGATCGACATTGTCTCCGAGATCCTGGCTGTGTTCAAGAGCTACTACCCAGCCCTGATGAAGCTGCAATCCCTCATAGGAACTTTGGATGTGCTTTTGACCTTTGCGCACATCTCCACGGAGCAAGCCGCCGTTCCATACACAAAGCCCACCATTGAGGCCATGGGTGATGGGGTGACTGACATCCACAAGGCCAGACACCCCCTTCTGGAGATCAACGAGGGCTTGACGTCGCGTGTGATACCGAACAACATCTCCTTCAACGGCGAGAAGGAGACATCAAAGCTGAAGATCCTCACTGGACCCAACATGGGTGGTAAGTCGACCTACCTGCGTACGATTGCCATCTGCCAGCTGTTCACGCAGATCGGGTGCTTCATCCCTGCCGCTGAGAACAGTCGCGTTTCTTTAGTCGACGGGATCTTTTCCAGAATAGGCTCCGGGGACTGCCAGTACCTGGGCCTGTCCACGTTCATGGTCGAGATGCTGCAGATGTCCTCGATTCTGAAGAGCTGCACAGAAAACTCACTGGTGCTGGTGGATGAGCTGGGCAGGGGGACGTCCACATACGACGGGTTTGCCATAGCGGCGGGCATCCTCAAAAAGCTGAAGACAATCAACTGCGAGTGCATATTCGCAACGCACTTCCACGAACTGAGCGAGATTGATCCAACAATCGAGAACTTGAAGATGTTGTCACACACCAAGAAGAGCAATGTGTTGACTGAAGATGAAGAAAAGAAGGAGATCACCCTGTTGTATAAAGTCGGCAAGGGGAAGGCTGGTGAGTCGTTTGGTATCAATGTTCTAGAGTTCATTGGGTTCAACCAGAAGATCATCGGTATAGCAAAGAGGAAACTGAAGGAGCTGGAAGAGGACAACAGCACCGATCTAGACACAGTCAAGGACGACATCCAGGTGGACACTCCAGGAAAGAAGAAAATCAAAACACAGTTGTCCAAAGAGGAGATTGTGGGGATACTGAGAAAGTGGAAGGAAGAGTTGGAAAACAAAGAACTAACAAGGGAGCTTGCCCATGATCTCCTTCATGATCTGGTCACCAAGGGGGCTTAACTTTATATATATATTTTTACATCATTTTTTTTGCTGCTAAAAAAGAAAAAAAAAAAAAGACAAGCAAAAAAAAAACAGAAAAAAAAGACTTATCTATGCTGTGATATACTTTTCACGAGCTCATCAATCCTCTCCAGTATGGGCGTGTACTCCTTGCTCACGTCCTCATGCAGGTTGTCGTCGTCGCTCATGTCTGCGGCAGGTGAGTCTTCATAAACACTGGAGTCCGAAGCAGGTTCTGAAGTGGAGTACTCACCAATGGACCCAGATGGGCTTGTGTTGTAATTTTCTGAAAAGGACGGCTTTCTGGGTTTCCACTGGTACATCTCGTCTGAGTCGCTGTGTACGTTTTCACCACTGTCTGCATCAATAACGTGTTTCTTGGCAGCGCTGGTGTTGCCGTTTTTCTTTATCTGGAGCTTTGGCATTGACCCCCACGACACATCCGACTTGAACTCGTCCTCATCAAGGTTCAGCTCTTCCTGGAGGGAGCCTGAGTAGACGCTTTCCATGGAGTTGTAGGGGACGTATGTGACGTTTGCATCGAACTTGACGACTGAGCTGGACTTGCCGCCTTCGTATGCGGACGACCCGTCTGAGTCCTCGCTTTCTAAGACCTCCTTGGACTGCTTTTCATTGATGAAGGTATTCCACCTGGCCAGCTTGTCAGTCCAGCCTTCAAGCAACTCTCCGGGAACAAACCCTATTCGGCCATCCCTGACCCTTCTCACAAGCCACCAGTAAACATCCTCGTCATTGAGCACAACACACTCCTCGTTCTTCTTCAGTGGGCAGTGTGAGCTTTCGGGCCCAAGGAACTTGTGGATAGCATAGAACAGCTTCTTGTCCAGAGTGGCTGGGTTCACGGGAAGCACTTCATCGTCGTCGTCGCTTGAGTCGCTTGAGGAGAGGTTTTCCGCGTCGTCGTCCGAGCTTGTGATGCCGTTTTGTTCCTCAGAAAAGTTGTTGTGGTCTATGGGATCAAGCACGATGATCTCGTCAGAGCTGTAGTCAGAGCTGCTGCTGCTGTCCGTTTCATCATGCCCGCCGATGGGGTTATCGAGCCTCTCTATGAGATTCGACTCAAAGTCGCTGTCGCTGTAGTTCAGGTCATTGCTGTGTGTGGCCGACTCAGACTTGTTGTCGTTTATGCTTAATAAATGGTTTATGTTGTTGTTGCTGTTTGTTGTTGGGGTTATTACAACACTTGATCCTGAATTACTCATCACGTCAGTGTTCAAATTGGCTAGGTTTGGTCTGCTCAGAACTATGTCTTCCTCTATAAGACTTGTGTCGTTAAGGAGGGTCTTCACATACGACGCCTCGTCCTCGTCCTTGCCAGCTATGTTGTTGTTGGGGTTAATACCGGATTTCACCATAACAAAGGGTTTCTTCTTTTTTTTGATGACAGGGAGCATTGATGCATTGGAAGCATCTATATCTTGGTTTTCATCAGCCATTGTAATATCGGTGCTTTTGTGTATTTGGTTGTGTACTATGAGCTAATGTTGTCTTGGGGAGTGTTCTTAGTGAGTGTCTGTTAAAGCTGAAGTCTTCTTTTTTTTTTTTTTAGATCGGAACCCAAAACAAAATAGGCGTTACACAGGAAATTTTTTCTATAAAAAAAAAAATCTTCAAAACAAAAAAAAAAGATGTGTTCGAGAGTTGTTTATATCCGAGGATACAAGAAGTCTATGTCACGTGTACAGGTGCCAGCAAACACCAAGCATAAAACATCAATATGATTGTAACCTCAACTTTAATATATATACGGCATCTTATTTAGCCCTTCACTCTTTAACCATACAGCCTATCTTTCTTCAAGAAAAGTGCTTTGATACGGTTTTAGCAAATTCTACACCTTGGATGTGGGCGATCTTCAACTCTAAATCGTTTGGTTGCAGCTGGCCAGTTGGGCCAGCAATGGTACCTGCACCCCACGCGGTACCACCTTTGGCAACGGACAAGTCAGTGAGCTCGCCAAAGACAGGGGCGTATCCCAGAGGAACAAAGATGCATCCGTGGTGGACAAAGAAGGACAGGTTGTTGATGATTGTGACTGCATTTGTGCCTGTTCCCGATGACTCGAAGAACCCGACCATCTTGCCGGCAAGTTTGCCACTGGCCCAGAGACCACCTGTGGTGTCCATGAAGGTCTTCATCTGTGCAGCAACGTTACCGAATCTTGTGCACAACCCGAATAAGAAGGCATCGTGCTCAGCGAGCAAGGCAGCGGTGATGATGGGGTAGTCCTTCTTAGGAGGGGCGCCCATCTTTGCAAGAATCTCATCAGACAAGGTCTCAGCAACTTGGTAGATGGTGACCTCAGCGTCAGGGACTGCTTGATAGGATACCCTTCTTCTCAGCCTCAGCAAGGGTAGCGATGTGTCCGTACATGGAGTAGATAACGATAGCGATTTTCACAGTCATATTATGTTGTGTGTGTATTTGTATGTGGTGTTTTCTATATTGTTTTAGTAATACAAATAGCTGTAGATAGAATTTGTGTGTGTGCTTTTATATAAAAAGATCTACTTAATTAGTAATGAATCCGTAGGGAATTAGTAATGCACATGGATGTGTTATCTCCAGTAGTCATGTTCTTATGGTGCGTGGGGGGATAAACCAAAAAAAACAAAGGGCGTATGTGGACCTAGATTTGCCCTTAACTTTTTTTTTATTTATTTTTGGATCTTCTCAAATAGTCAAAAGTATAAAGGGTTTAGGGCATGGAAACGGGGTTAAGCCATTTCTTTAAGAGGTAATATACACAGTCGGAGATAGGAGAATAAGCCCTGTAGTTAAATCCGACAAAGAGAGGTTCCTAGTCACGTTTCTCTTCATGTGTATATTTTCTTTATGATCACGTGCAGTTCACAAAATATGTAGTAATCGTAGGAATAGGAATCATATAACCGCCGTGAGACCTCGTGACACACGTGATTTTATTACTGTGTTCATCAATCATTATACTTTAATTTCTTATTGCTGTTGAAGGGAACAGCTTAAAATATTCTCAGCTACTTTGTTGAGTTTAAAAGGAAATTGCTTCCAAAGTAAAAATATACTACTTTCTGTGGTACACAGTTTTGACACTACCGGCTAAAGTTAACTTTTGTTTTGTTTTCTTTCCCAAAGGGCACTTGAGGTTTAGAAAAAGAGCCCTCCATTATTATAGCCACTAGCACTCCGAACTTCGGTTCTTTCTCTTAATTACACCAAAAGCTTAACATGGTGAAGATCAATGTGACACAAGCGATAAGGGATTCTCAGAATACACGTAGGTAAGTGACAGTCTTTAATTCTTCCATCTATCCGAAAAAAAAAAAGTGTCAAAAAAGATATCATAAACAAAAGTGTCAAAAGCTGATTAACGAAATAGATATCAGACGATGTAAAAAAAAAAGAGTCTTTTATTCTATTTTTACCAGTAGCCTTTCCTTTTTTTAAAACAAAAAGATTCCATCAAGCTGTTTTTTTGCATTGGAAATTATCGAATGTGCACTTTTTTTAATTCTGAAAAGAATTTAGAAGAAAAAAAGAGGAGTTCGTCTGGGCAAAAATATACAGATTAAGCGACACACACAAGGCAGAATATCAGAGAGAAACACTCGTTTTTTGACACTTTTAATTGTGTCAACGTTGATAAGTAAAAAGCAACATATCTGAGATACCACAAGCACTGATTCTTCTTGGCACTTTTTTTCTTTAAGTTCATTAAAAAGTCAGATCATCACTCTGCACCACATCGACTGATAGCGACTTTAACTCCAATCTGTGTGTTTTATCGCAGTTGCCGTCAAAAAAATTCTCTGGTTGTCATTTTTTATTTTTTAAACACCGCGGGACATATTTGTTAGGAATTCCCGTGTAAAAAAACAAAAAAAGAGACAGCGAGAGTTTATCCGACAGGCCCCTTATCTAAAAGTCACAATTTTAATCATTATTTTTAATTCACATTTTTTTTTTAAAACAACTGTAGGTTTTGGTTGTAAGAAACACACTTTTAATGATGCAAATTTTTGCTGCTTTTTGTCCCCTGTGATTGCTGATTGGGCAGTGACAGCTAATCAGTGACTTGCAATCGCTAAAAATATATGGGTTATTCTATTGTTCTCGTCGTTTTTTTATTTTAAAAAATTACCTACGACTACTATCAGTAAATTACTCTCTCTCTTTTTTTTTTGACATATTTCTAAGCTGTCAGATTTTAATCACTTGTTTTTCTCTTTCACAACCCACTACTAGGGAGTATATCATTTTGATCGCAGCAACTGGAGTTCTTCTGTTGCTTTTGTTTCGTCGAAAAGTGGTTTGTATATAAGAAGCTGTCAAAATGTGGAGCTAGTCTCTATCTTCTTTACAATATTTAGATTAAATATAATAAATTAGTAGAAACCAAAAAAAAAATAAACAACATGTCGTCTATAATAGATACCAAGGACCTTGTCACCAACAAGGTCGACAACATATCAAACTCCGACTCTGGCTCCGAGAAACACGACTTGACTTTGACTGAGTTCGACTTCGAATCTTTGCAGGGCGAAGAATTCGTCGCCATCAACGAGCTCGACAGACAGCACCTTCCTTACAAGGTCACCTCCGGAAGACTGCCTTGGTACATCTACTTGATCCTTTTAGTGGAGTTTGCTGAAAGAGCCTCATACTACTGCTGTAACGACAGATTGGGTAACCTTGTCGAGTTGCCTATGCCTACAAACTCCACATGGGGAAATGTCGTCAAGGTGAATGGAGTCAGACCAAAAGACGCCAATGCCGGTGCTCTGGGCTTGGGATTGAGTAAAACCAACTCCATTACCAACTTCTTGTCCTTTGCTGCTTACTGTTTCCCACTGGTCACATCCTTTGTTTGTGACTTGTACGTCAAGAGAATGACCATGCTGTTCGCTGGTTGTGCTTTTGGTATTGTTGCCCATGTCATCTTGATGATTGCTGTTATCCCTGATGTCTTGGCCAAGCCAGACACTTCCTACGGTTTACTATACTTAGGTGTTTTGATCTTAGCTTGGTGTACCGCTTGTATCAAGCCAATTTTGTTGCCTCTATTGTTGTCCCAATACAAACATGATACCGATATCGTTACCAGAGACAAGAAAGGTGAGTTGGTAATCCACGACAGAGACTTGACCTTAAGAAGACAAACTCAGTGGTTCTACTTTGCCATCAACATTGGTGCCTTTATTTCTCTAGGTGCTGGTTACCTAGCCAGAAACAAGGGTTACTTCTACGCCTTCTTATTGCCATTGTTAATCTTTGCCACCATTCCATTCATCTTGTACCCATTGAAGAAGAAGATCCAGGATCCTCCTCCAGCTGGTAACTCCATCTTACAAGACTTTGTGAAGGTTCTAAAAGTTGCCTTGGAAGGTAACTTCTTGGTCAGAATCAAAAACGGTACCTTTTGGGAATATCCAAAGCCTTCTTACCTAGCCAAGCACCAAGACGGCAGAGCCTCTTGGGTGAGATCCAAGCCGGAAAAGGGCATCTACACCGAAAGAATGGTCACCGACATCAAGCTGACTTTGACTTCATCAAGAATCTTCCTGTACTGGGTCATTTTCAACATCAATGACTTGGGTCTGGGTGCATTGACCAACAACTTGTCTGCTGCCATGAAGAGTAACGGTGTTCCAAATGATGTCATCAACAACTTCAACCCACTGGCCATCATTGTGTTCACTCCTCTGCTAGACTACGGTATCTATCCATTCTTGACCAAGATCAAAATGAACCCTAACATTACTATTAGAATCTTCATTGGTTTCATGCTCGCTGCTGGTGCCATGGCCGGTGGTGCTATCTTGCAACAGATGGTATACAACAAGTCTCCATGTGGTGACTTTGCCTCGACATGTGACACCCAAACCAACATTTCCTTGTGGGAAACCTGTGTTATTTACGGATTGACTGGTATCGCTGAAACCTTCTCCATGGTGGGTGGATACCAGATTGCCTTCGTCACCTCCCCATCCAACATGAAGTCCCTGGTCATGGCTTTGTTCCTGTTCATGACTGCTTTGTCATCCATCATCAATATTATCATCTCCCCAGCCCTTAAGGATCCTAACTTGGTCAAGGTCTTCGGTGCCATTGCCGGTATCGGTGCTGCATTTGCCTTCTGGTGGTTGTTCCAATACTGGAACCTACCAAAGGACATGGAGATTATTGTTGCTGATCTTTTGGAGTACGAAAAGGAAATGGCCGCTCTTGAAGCCGAACAAGGGGACGCCAACTCAAGTGATGACGGCTACGCTGATGAAAAGGGCACTGCATTCGGTGTTCACCCAATCACCAGTGCAAGATCAGTTGCCAGAAGCAACCTTTCTCCAGTCGTTTCAGCAATGGAAGCTGTTGTGGTCAAGAAATAGGGGGTCCAAAAAAAAAACGCTTGCGGTGGTCCATATTATTTAAATTTTTTTCTTTTTAATGATATTAATAGGTTGTACCGATGTTGATCATTGGTAGAAGCAGAACTATGACGTGTTTGGATATGTGTGGGCACTTTTTTATTTATTTATTATCCATATGATTATTACATTCTTTAAAAAAAACGTTGGAAGTAAACTAAGGATTACCGTTTGATGGGAAACCCAGGGGCAACTCTATTCCGCAACATCGATGATGAATCTACGCCGTTATCGGCGATAAACGGCAGCCAAAAAATCTAAAAAAAAAAATAAACAATTAAATTGTAATTGAATGATTCAAAGAAATCCACCTTTTTTTTTTTGACACAATTGAATGTGTCAAGTCAGCGAATCTCTTTTTTTGGCACATATTTCAATCTGGCATACATATCTAAAAGAGAGAAACAAAAGATGATAACTGCAGGCAAGTTTTAAAAAAAAATTGAGTTGTTCAGGATACCACTGGGAAGAAAGGCAGATTAGGAGCAATCCCTCCATATTACGTATGATTATTTTTTTTTTTTTAATTCCTAGAAAGGGATAACACCTGTCAAAAAAGAACACAGTTCCCATCCAAATCCTTTTTTACTGGGGCCACTGCTAAAAAGAGGTGTATTTTGAAAGGAAAACCGCCAGTGTCCACCAACAACAACAAAAAAAAAGAAACAGAACAATAGCACAGAGTGACACATTTAAGAGTGGACAAGGAGTTTTCGGCGTCGCCCGTTATAAAATCCCAATATCTGCGTTGGGGAAATGGGACTTTTCCCGGATAAGCAGCATTTTTTATGCTACAAGAAAATGTGTCAAGCCTCCTTTTTTCCTAGTTGGGACAAGCGTTGACTAATTTTTATGGCTAGCCTTTTGCTTTTTTCTGAAGTCACTTTATTGTTTCAAGACAAAAAACCACTGTCCTATCTTAGCATGTCCACTTGTCTACTCTTTCCTTTTTTTTAAAAAAAATAACAGTTGAGCTTTTGCTTAAACCTCCTAGCCCTTGGAGAAATTAATGCATCTATGTCTGTTTCGTTCTTGTATATAAATCGAATGTGACAAGCTACAAGTATCCTGTTTTTTTATTTTTTCAATTTTAAAATTTTTTTTGACATAATTTAAATTTCTTCTCTCATAGAATAAACAAATAAGCCCAAACCAAATCAACATTTGTTCTTAATACACTAAACATGTCTTCTGAATTAAGTGTCAAAGACGTTCAAAACATAAGCTCTGGTATGGTCGAATCCACCGACTCTACTCAGAAGCTAGCTGCTGAAAAGTCCAATGTCTTCTCTGTCACCTCATCCGACATTGAAAACGTCCAACAAAACGAGTTCATCCCAATCACCGAAGAAGAAAAGATGGTCTTGCCTTACAAAATCAAGTCCGGTAAGCTACCTTGGTACATCTACCTAATGCTGCTTGTTGAATTCGCTGAAAGAGCCTCATACTACTGTTGTAACGATAGACTAAGTAACTTGGTCGAATTACCAATGCCTACCAACTCCAAGTGGGGTAATGTCGTCAAGGTCAACGGTGTCAGACCAAAGGATGCCAATGCCGGTGCCTTGGGTAAGGGTTTGAGTAAGACCAACTCCATCACCAACTTCTTATCCTTTGCTGCCTACTGTTTCCCATTAGTCACCTCTGTCTTCTCCGACATCTACTGCAAAAAGATGACCATGCTATTTGCTGGTTGTGCCATCGGTGTCATTGCCCACGTCATCTTGATGATTGCTGTCATCCCAGACGTCTTGGCCAAGCCAGATACCTCTTACGGTTTACTATACTTAGGTGTTTTGACCCTAGCCTGGTCTTCTGCCTGTATCAAGCCAATTTTGTTGCCTTTATTGTTATCCCAATACAAACACGAAACTGATGTTGTCACCAGAGATGCTAAAGATGAAATCATCATCTTAGGACAGAGACTTGACCCTAAGAAGACAAACTCAATGGTTCTACTTCGCCGTCAATGTTGGTGGTTTCGTCTCTCTAGGTGCCGGTTACTTAGCCAGAGATAAGGGTTACTTCTATGCTTTCCTATTGCCATTATTGATCTTCGCCATTATTCCATTTGTTTTGATTGCTTTGAAACCAAAGGTCAAGGATCCAAAACCAGCTGGTAAGTCTGTCATCCAAGACTTCTTCAAGATCATGAAGGTCTGCCTAGAAAAGGGCTTTGTCCAAAGATTCAGAAACGGTACCTTCTACGAATACGCTTTACCATCCCAACTAGCTGCTACCCAAAACGGCAGAAAATCCTGGTTAAGATCTAAGCCTGAAGCCGGCATTTACGAAGAAAGAACCGTCACCGATATCAAGCTAACCCTAAAGTCCTCCAGAATGTTCTTGTACTGGATTATCTTCTACATTAACGATTTAGGTCTAGGTTCTTTGATCAACAACTTATCCGCTGCTATGGAAAGTAACGGTGTTCCAAACGATATTATTAACAACTTCAACCCATTGGCCATTATTGTCTTCACCCCAATTCTGGACTACGGTATCTACCCATTCTTGACCAAAATCAGAATGAATCCAAATGTTACCATCAGAATCTTCATTGGTTTCATGTTGGCTGCTGGTGCCATGGCCGGTGGTGCTATCTTGCAAAGAATGGTTTACAACGAATCTCCATGTGGTGACTTCGCCTCCACTTGTGATACTCAAGCCAAGATCTCCTTGTGGGAAACCTGTGTTATTTACGGTTTAACTGGTATTGGTGAAACCTTTGCCATGGTTGGTGGTTACCAAATTGCCTTCGTCACCTCCCCAGCAAACATGAGATCCTTCGTCATGGCTATTTTCTTATTCCAAACCGCCTTATCCTCCATCATCAATATCATCATTTCTCCTTCCCTAAAGGATCCTAATTTGGTCAAGGTCTTCGGTGCCATTGCTGGTATCGGTGCTGCCTTTGCCTTCTGGTGGTTATACCAATACTGGAACTTACCAAAGGACTTGGAAATCATCATTGCCGACTTGCTAGAATACGAGCAAGAAATGGCTGCTTTGGAAGAAAAGAGAGAATTAGCTGAAATCGAAGATAAGATTGAAAAGGGTGACATCGAAGTCATTGCCGAAAACGATATGGAATTGAACCCAATTGCTTCCGCTAGATCCGTCAGATCTGCTAACCCAAACATTTCTCCAGTTGTATCTGCTCTAGAGTCTGCTGCTATCAAGAAATAAGCTTATGTATCTAATGTAACCAATTAATAATTATTGTCAATGTGTAACCATTTTGAACTTTTTTTGTTTTTTTAAAAAAATCTAAAGTTGCTTTTTTTTTTTTCATGAAGGGAAATTCTGATTAATATTGAGAACCCCCAAAACAATAACCAAAAAAACCTTTCCATTTCATAACATGTCTGAAGAGAGAAATAATCCTATTGATGAGAGCTTGCTTACAAATGTGCTTCCTCTAGATGATACAATCATTAATTTGTGCAAGAACATTAGCACTGATATACAAGATTCAGACGAAGGTCTTATGAAACTTTCACAGATGCCCTTCTTTGGTAAACTGACTGAAGATAGAAAAGTCAGATACATCAAGGAATACAAGATCAAAGAAGCCTTGAAAACATTCAGTGAAGGCAAGAGACCAGAGAACATATCAGAAAGACAGTGGAAACATGTCATGAAACTAAGATTCCAAGGAACTCACTAGAGATGCCTACAAAGAATACAATTCTGAGAAGAAAAGAAAGCTTAAAGAAAGAAAGAGAGAGCAGAAGAAGAACAAACTCCGAAGACTCGAAGCAAAAGTCCTTCTGTGGTCAACGAAAAACAAGAAAGAATAAGCAACAAGATCAAGCTAGTGATCGATTGCTCGTTTGATGATTTGATGCTCCCAAAGGAGGTCAAGTCCATGAGCACACAAATTACAAGAATTTACAACTGTAACAAGCTATCCACTCAGCCTTTTGAGGAGATTTTGGTCACATCATTCAACAAAAGACTGAGAACAAGATTCGAAAACGAAATCACATCATACAAGAAATGGTCAACAGAAGGAAACTTGAAGTTTGTTGATGAAGACATCTTCGAAGACAACGCCGAGCTCGTTCCCGAAGAGTACGTCTACCTGTCTGCTGATTCGTCTGAGGAACTGGCTGACTTTGAAGAAAACAAAACATATGTCATTGGAGGGATAGTTGACAAAGGTCGTTACAAGAAACTATGCTACGAAAAAGCCAACAAGCTGGGCATCAAAACAGCCAGACTGCCTATAGGCACATACATAAAAATGCATGGTAACAAGGTGTTGACATCTCTGCACGTTGTGCAGCTGATGAACGAGTACTTGAAGAATGGAAAGAACTGGGAAGCTGCCTTTGACTCAGTGATGCCAAAGAGAAAAGTCATTGAATGATTTGTGGGTTTGTACGATTAAAGAAAAGAAGTTTATCTCAGATTTTACTTAAAACAATTATATACATCTCAATAGTCTTTCCTTACTTATAGCAAAGCATTGAACTCGAATATTTCTTCAAAGTCCTCGACTTCGAATCTCAAGCTCCAGTACTTGCCACTTTCCAAAGCCACGTCCTCGGCTCTGACCAGCAACTCGACTCTTTCTTGGGGTTCAATGTTTTCAATGACATTTTCCGAATCTTCCAGGATACTGATATTCTGCACAGGGAAGTCCATTGTGTTCTCGATCTTGAAGGCTAGTACCTCTTGGGTATCATCTTCATTGAATGCGAATATGAACTTTTGGCAAGAAATTATGAACTCTGAAGTAGAGTCAGTCAATTTCTTGGATTTGGTGACTTCATTCAAAATAGAGTCTGACAGGTCAGTGTACTTGTGTCTAATCTTTGCTTCAGTTATGGAGTCGGCTGGGTTGCTGCTGGTGGTGTTGCCGTCTTCGGTGTTTCCTTCAGAGTATTCGTCAGCTTGAGCGGATGAGTCGCCTAGATTGCTGTCATCGCCGTTTGAGTTCTTGGCATTTGACTTTTCAGAGGCTTCCAGTTCCTTCATGTCGATTTCGTATTCAGCAGGAAGATCAAAGTTGGTGAAATCGTTCTTTTCGGTGTACTTGTTAATTCTCAATTCCAAGATGCTCAAATATCTGTCTGAATGGATTAGATCATTAGGCTTGACTGATGGAATGAAGTCTTTGCTGCTGTTTTCCAAAGCAGACACAGTAATGATGGCTCTGTCTCTGACTTCATCATCCAAGTCGTTCTTGGCTATGTTCTTCAACAATGGCTCAGTAATAGCAGGGAACTTTGCCAAGGCAGTGACGGCAGCAGCTCTGATGATACTGTTTTCTAGGTTGATTCTGTTGTAGATGTGTCTAACAAATACAGATGAGTCAATGCTGATCTTGGAACCGTATTCACCTAGTAGGTAAATGACTCTTGACAAAACATCTGTGTATTCACAATCTTCAATGAAATCACAAAGACTTTCTAGAATGCTGATTTTGAAGCTTTCTTCCAAATTCTTGTTGATTGCATCATTTTCAAACAATACACTTAAGCAGTTGACGATCTTATTCTTCAATAAGTTGGAACCGTCATGAGACTTCAAACCATCTAACAAAAAGTTGACAATGACCTTAGGGAATCTGTTGATCAAGCCAGCCAAGGAATCAATCAGAATAATCTTGAAATCATCAGCCATGCCAGATCCCTTCAACCCATTGACTAAACTTTCGATGTTTTCAGAGCTACCGATCTTCAAAAGGGTGCTTATGGCATAAGAGGAAACACTCTTGTTTTCGCTGTTGACAAGAACTTCGATGTCTGCGGCTATGGAGTTGGCTAGCTCAGGAGTCAACAGGTGGCAGTAGTCAGAGACCAATCTAACAGCAGCGAAACTTACTGGATATGGCTCTGTCGTTGATCAAGTAGCTCAAACGGTCAATGGCTGAGTGGTACATATCCTTCAGCTTCAAGTTGAAGATGATCTTACACCCTTCCAAAACAAGGAAATTGTTGGTGGAAGACCCATTCAGGGACCAGGCCAGATAAGGCAAAATAATATCAATCTTGGAAGAGTTCTTCAATACCAATATGTGACACAGTCTCAAGATTTCCATTCTGGCAAATGGGTTGTCAACGGTTGTTGGGTCGCATTGCTTGATCAATTTCAACAATCCCATCTCGTCGTTTTTCTTCAAGCTGGAAGCCAAGGCCAGAGAGTGGTACTGGGACATGTGGGTGCTGAGTGCGGTGTGGTACTGCAGCTTTTCAAACTCCTCGCTGTTGGCGTCTGAGGCAGGCAACTTCATAGGCAACTTGCTGTTGGTCTTCTTGGAGTCAATGGACTCAACAGTCTCATTGATCAGTCTCTTACTGGTTGGCTCAGAGATTTCCAGCAGGTGGTAAGCGGAGACCAAAGCTGCGGAACTGATGTCGTTGTTTGAAGAAATAATGGATGACTTCAAAAGTCTCTCAGCAGTCAATGCTGTGGATGAATCCAAGACTCTGACCAAAGATCTGATGGCGTTGGGTTTGATGATGGAGTCTTGGGACTGGATGTCCTTCATGATGGAAGCGGTAGCCATCAAAATATCATCAGACATGGAACTCAATTCCTTAATGACCAAGTATACCATCTGTCTTAAAGAATCATTGTCTTGGTGCTGGAACAGCTTGGAAATAGAGAAAAACAGGGATGTTGCTTCTTGCGGCTTGAAAATAGGCTCATTGGAGGTGCTGTTGATAATCAATCTATAAAGCTTTGATAGCAGCTTTCTACATTTGTTTGGGTTGACTGGCGATTCATTGAATGTTGTCAAACAGTCTTGGAAGACTGCCATAGAGTCGTCACTGTCGTTAAATCTCTTGTAAGTTTTAGCTGACATTGTTTAACGGTGCTGATCTTTGGGTCTGTGATAAATGTTCAACTTTTTTTGAAGGGTGGAGAATTATGTTTACTATAAAAAAAAAATAACAACAAATCAGAAAAAAAGACGAAAAATTTTCTGCTTTTTTTTTTGGTGGCCCAGACGCCACCAGAGAGTTGCGTGTGTATTTTTGGAGTGTCACGTGGACACAGACATATGTTAAGCAAAATTCCCATTTGTTAGGTGTTTGGAATATATAATAAGCATCAAGCAGCAACAGGCATTCCTAGGAGTTGGAGTAGTTGCACTTGTAGTTTGAGCACAGTTGGGTCTTCGTTTTTGATGTGTTTTAGCACTTGGCAAGTGTCCATGTTCAAGCCATCAGGGGCTGCGTTTTGTCTGCTGGCTCTTTGGTTCTTGCCAGAGTCGTCGTTTGGATTCATCACATAAAATATTTCTGGTGGCACCTGGTCCTTTATCATTGGTCTCAATTCCTTAACATCGCACAAGCTCAAGTAGCATCTCAATACGTTTTTAAAAGTTCTCCCTGGTGGGTTATTTCCGTTATTACTTTGGTCATTTGTATTAGGAGCATTTGGCTGTAGTTCCTTGGGCAACTGCAAGCTGTAGATCATGCCTTTCAAGACACTAAGCACTGACATGATTCTGTTTTCGCTGGATACAACATAGTTCAACCCCTTTTCGTTCAAGACTATTCTCATGAATATAAATAATGCTACAATTCTGCTCAACTCGGAGCATGTTTCCATGATTATCAAGCACTGTGGGACCAAGTCTGTGGAAATCAAGTACTCAACGACGTTTGAGGAATCAACTCTCACAAAGGAGCCAAACACACCCAAAGCAGTCAATCTCAAGTACTCAAACGGTCTGCTTTTCAAAATTTTATCATGGACATCTAGCTTCTTAAACGTAGCGTACTCCTGCAAAACGGTGTGTTGGGGGCATTGTAAGAAGGGGAATAAATATGACAGGATCTCTGAGTGTATAAGGTCAGTTCTGGTTTCTTCATCAAAGGCTATGCACTGGAAAAGAACCAAGACATTGCAGATCCGCGTGGATATTTCTGATGTAAGAACATGTGTTTTGCTTCCAGTTAGGTATGGATACACCTTTATGATTTCTTGTAGAAGGATGGTGACCATTCCAGGTGAGTTCCATATGACCTTGCCTAAGTCCGGGAACTTCTGTCTGTGCTTACCAAGAAGCAGCAATGCCTCGTTTCTGGAGCTTGGGTCGTATATGGAGATAAGCCAGTTGAAGGCAAACTTGTCGTCAAAGATGGACATATGCTTTTTTTTTTTGGAAGAGGTGTTTTCTTTGCTGGTTTGTCAAGGGATGAGTATCTTACTGAATACTTTGGAAATACACAAAAATAACCAAAAATAGTCTCCAGTGGAGATATGGCAGATATCACGTCTTCTGCCCAAGTGTGTTTTCTTTTTTTTTTTTGGCCCTTTTCCGCATCACACCAAAAAAAAAATAAACACCGATTCCCAAAAGAAAATTTTTCTTTTGGGTTTGTTGATCCTGATTTGTTTGGCTGATTAGAAGCTTATATCCGACCACACCAGCAACAATGGCATACGAAACCAGCTCAAGCGAGTCAGATGGCATGGATGACCTGAGCGAAGTCATCAAGCTGCGTGAGGAGCTTGCGTTTTCTCAACTGGAGCCATATGAATCAGACATAACACACGTGATAGTGGCAGCACACAAAAACAAACACAAACCCATACAGTACCCCAGGTTCACACTCCACAAGAAGGAAATCCACAACGAGTCCATTGGCGATGAGTACGACGAGTACTTGAGCACCGAAGATATTGCCAAGCAGAACCAAACATACACGAGCTTCAGAAGCATCGATACAAGCCACACACAGGTGCTGCTGAGTGCTGAAAAAGGCCCAACACTCCCCACACTGAGGCGATACATCACCCCAAACATGACCGACTTAAACATTGCGAAGATTGCCAAAATGGACATCCACAAGCTCACTTACCTCATCTCGTTCTTGTACTTTGGAGTGTACCTCGAGGATCCCCTCTTTGATGACATGGACTGCTTGGAACTCAGTGCCTTGATGGGCAGCGAAGAGGACATGAAAGACAGACTGCAGCTTGTGCTGAAGTACTTCAAGTACAGAATCAAGAGCCTTGAATGAGGAGTACGCGCACAACCACACACTCGTGGTTGACGATGAAGACATCGATGTGGAGATATACTCAAAGAAGATTTTGCCCCTGCTGCTGATGCTCAAGAACAACCTGCAGGCGAAGTAAGTGTGTGTGTTTTTTGTTATTGTATTAAATGAAAAAAAAGTGACGGTGCTATCAGATAACACACTTCACGTATATATATATTAATTATTAGATGTTGATTTAAATTTATTTAAATTTTAAATTGCATGATGAAGTAGTTATGAAGTCCTCTTTTTTTTTTTTTATTTTATGATGATGATAGCGTTTTACTTGCTATCTCGGATAAACACGTACAATGCTATTCGGAGTTTCATCTGTTCCCATTCCAGGGTTAAACACAGCCAAAACAGGGCAAAAAAAAAAAAAATTGCGTTAATTAAAACACGATATTTTTTTTTTTTTTTAAGGAAAAACTCATCTCATCGATAAAATTCTAAGGAAAAACAAGTTACAAAACATTCTCTTTTTTTTTTTTTGGGAATGCTTATTTTATTCATATTCAGCAAATTTATCTGAATTTTTTTTTTGGGACTTCAGCAGTATTCAAGAGCAATGTAAATTGGGTGAAATAAAATGGTTAGTTGTAAGCTTTTCAAAAAACAGTCTTAGTTCATGAAGGACTTGACCTTGGCGAAGATCTTCTTGACTGGGGCTAATAGCTTGTTGACCTTCTTGACTGGTTCAGAGACTTCTTCAGTCTTTGGTTCAGCGGTTTCTTCGGCTGGTTCAGCAGCTTCGGTAGCTTCTTCAACCTTTGGTTCAACAGCTTCAGTGGTTTCTTCAACCTTTGGCTCAACAGCTTCAACAGGTTGTTCAATTGGTTGTTCGATCATTTTGTTCTTCGGTAGACATGTTTATTTGTTAGTGTAGTGGTTTAGTATTTGTATGCTGGTTTCTTAAGGAAAGTCTTTATTAAAAAGAAAGGAATAAGATAATATGGAAATGAATAGTAGTAATAATTCTGCAAGTTAATTTCTAACTATAGCAAAATAACAAAAAACTAATAATCTTTCTTTTTTGTGTTACTGTGTTTATATATGAATACATATTCAAAAGATAAATAGTCATAGATGCCTTTTATTTTTTTTCTAGAATAAAAAAAAAAGAAAAAAACATAAAACACACAAGCATCTTGATATTCTATTTTTAGTGTGTGTTTAGCATAAAAAAAAACCCTAATAAAGGATTGGATGATTAGATACGTTTGTAACTCAAAAAAAATAGATAGATTACCCTCATCTCATCTCCAAATTTTACCAACCAGAATTTCGACTGTCGTGGCAAGAAAAAAAAAATATATGACCATGATCTGAAATAGTAACTATCGGAGAAAGCGGGCTTTTCTTTTATCAAACTCCTTCCTATTTGGGACACATTTTTTATACTAGAAAAAAAAAAGAACCATAAGAAAAAATACGTATGCACACACACACAAGAAAGTAATGATACCAGAAGAATCTCTTTTTATTTGGAAACACGCTACACAATAACCAATCAGATCTTAGGCTAATAAACAGATCTTCTTCTGATACAAAAAAACAACGTATTCCTATATATATTCAAAAACACAGCAGATACTAAAACAACTACTTATACTATTGATGGTGTTGTTGTATTTATAATGAATTTCAGAAATTTGGGTATACATAATCTAACATAAAAAAATTCAGACTGGTGCACAGCAAAGTTTTCGTCTTGTTTGTCATCATATTCATTATTAAAAGTCAACAACAGCAACAATAGCTAGTAATCTTAGTATACTGTTTGTGTATTTAGTTTGGTTTGGTTTTTATTGAATATTCCTTGAACATATAATTATTGATGAAGTGTTAATGGAAATAATAAAATACTTCACTCCCTGCTGTTTATATAGTGTAAGAGTTGAACAGCTCAGACTGGGAATATTTTCTCTCAGGGAAAAAAAATTTTCTGTAGAGGGAAAGAAAAAGAATAAAAAGGCGGCTAATATCCCAAAGTGGTAATTACCTACCAAAGTCTCCCAAAACAGAAATGCACTGAAAAAAAAAAGAAATGTATACAAACCAGGGCTTAATCTGCTATTTGGTGTTGTTTTTATCTGTAACAAAGGCAAAAAAAAAAATGAGCTTTAATCAATTCACATATATATATATACTACAACCACCTATTCCTTCTTGACTGACACAAGATGCAAACCATTATCCATCTCCTCAACATCAAACTCAGCATTCTTGAACTCCTGCTCCCATCTGACATGTGGGATTTCCCATCCCAGAAGCTTGCTTATCAACGCAGCAATATCATCACAGAAACCTAACAGTTTGACATCAAACTCATTGGTTCTCACATCGTCTCTGTTGAATAAGGATCTGTGGGATCTTTGGGTCTATCAAGTTCACAATGTTGCTCACTGGCTGGACCTTCAGGGAAGTACCAATGCACAGCAGCAAGTCACACTCCTTGCAGTCCTTGTCAATGTTGTTGTTGTACTTGTTGGGCAAACCCTCGCCGAAGAATGTTATGTCTGGCTTCAGAACACCAAACGACTTCGAGGTGTGTTCAACGTGGGTTTTGATTTTACGCTTAGGGTGTTTGTTTCTTATTTCACGTATCTTGCTTTCACGATCAAACAAACCGTTCAGGGACATGTCCCCATTCAGCTCCTCGTTTGAAAGAACTGGTCCTCCCAAAAAGACCCCGTCGTCAGCTGAAATGCCGTCTTCTTCTGGCTTCACCTCCACAGATGGCGTTGTTGGATATATCAACTCCTTTTCTTCCAAGCAGTATGGGCACAAGGGGATCGTATTGGATCTGATGTAGCTGTATATGTCTGTGCCCTTTATGCAGTAGTTGCAGGTGACACACGTGGCTGTGGCAAATGATCCATGGCATTGTATCACCTTGTCGTCGTCAATCCCAACAAAGGACTCGATGTTGTCTATGTTTTGGGTATAGTTTCTCAACAGCTTGTTTTCATCTTGCAACAACTTGATAAACGCATGCAAGGGGGAAAAGATGCCATCTGGGGGCAGAATCTCATGTGCTATTGAGTAAAAAATACTTGGGTTCTCCAAGAAAATATCCAGGGTAAAGACATCTTGCGGATCGTCAAGGTTCAACTTGGATACCTTCTCATACAAACCGTTTTTGGATCTGAAATCCGGAATACCCAGTGAGGTGGAAATACCAGCACCTGTCAAGACCAAGATCTTCTTGGCATTTTTGATCTTTTCAACCAATTGGTCAAGTCTGTTGAAATTTGGCAGTCTGATTCTTCCAACCAGAACATTGTTCAATGCAATGGTCAAGTCCTTCAATAAGCTGTCGCAATCGGACTTGTCAAAGTACAGCAACTCCTGCATGTTTTCCAAAGGCAATTCATCCGCCTCAGCCAGCTTCTTTGGTAGCCCCATGTTTTCAGGATTAAGCACCGTGAGCATGATCTTCATCAGCAGCTTTTCATTTGTTACTCTGAATCCCAGTAGTCTTAGCAGATAGTAGAACCCAGCTGGTGGCTGGTCATTCCCAATGTAGGCGTTCAAGAAGGTCTCGTTGTCATAGTATTTCAAACAAGATCTGCAGTGCAGGGACTTCTCCTTGGTGACCAGTGGGAAAATGCACTTCCCCGTGGCCTCATCGATTCTAAGGGAAATAGGTCTCTTTCTCAGAACAGGTATTTCCATTTCCGGGTTTTTGCTGTCCAGTTCCCACTTGAAGGACTCTTCGCTATAGTCGTAGTCGGAATCAGCATCCGAGTTTTCTGCCTCGTTAGTGAGATGAAGCTTGTTGGCCTCATCCTTCAACAGCACGACTTCTGAGTCTTCTTTTTTATCAATGGCAGAACCTTCGTGTCTATCTTCCTCCTGTTCAGGAGTCTTCTTATCGCCATCGTGGTCCAGAGATTGCTTTGACGGGTAGGCATCCAAGTCATCTATCAGAACAGCGTCTTCCTTCCTCATTGTGGAGTCTGCCGTCATTCATTGGGTCTTCGACATCGTCGTCGTCCTCATCATCATGATTCTCGGGGTTTTCGGGGGTGTTCCCGTCGCTGGCATCGCTGCTGTCAGAGAACTGTGAGATCATTTCATCATCAGAACTCTCATACTTCACGGATGGTTCCTCAACTTCACCAAACTCATAGTTCACTTGTCCGGACACAGCCTTGCTCTCAAGTTCGGAAACAACGTTTTCTTCATCGTAGCTGTGCTCCGGTCTGTGTCTCTTCAGAGCCGGCTCAGATCCAGACAAGTCTTCTCTGTCAAATGAATCAGATTTTCTCCCAGCCTCTTCGTTTGGTAGTAAGCTGGACATGTTAGTTATATGGGGGTTGTACGTTCCTCCTGTAACTAAATCATGAAAAAGAAGAAGAAAAACACACAAGGAAGCCAAAAAAAAAAAATAATAAAAATAACAGATGGGAAAAACAAGTTATATTGCACGCTTCTCCACGCTTTTTGGGGCACTCTCTCAGTGAGACCACATTCACTAATGACCTAGCTTTGCCAAAAAAAACAATGAACAACCCTAACTCAACACTTTTGTAACAAATAGTATATAAACTTACATAGATAACCCCTACTTCTGTGTGCTTGGTGGAGCGCTGCCATTGGTGCCAGCCAGCGGGCCTATGTCCAACAACTCCTTCAAGAGCACCTCAGCTGATGTGTGCGAGGCCAGCAAGTCGTTTTGCTTGGACACACCCATGTCTCTCAGAATATCCTCGTACTGTATGCCTTTTCTCTCCATGAGGTCGAGCAGCCCCAGGACCTCGTTCTTCTTGTCAACCTCCGCTCTGTTTCCTGTGTCGATGTCGTTCTGCAGGGTTTCCACATACGAAACAGCCTTCGACAGCACAGTGCCCTTGTTCGGCATCTTGTTCGGGTCCTGCACACTCATGCTCTCAGAGGCCATGGAGGACGATCTCCGGTGGGCCTCAAAGTTCTCCTTGGCGAATATGTCCTTAGGCAGGGCGAGGTACAGCTCGTTGATCTTATCAGCCACATCGGCTGCGGTGTTGGCTTTCTTGGCGCCTGAATTGCTGATTCTGTGTTCGTCACTCATTTTGTTCTGCTTAAGAGTGTGATCTTTGCTGTATTGACAGAGACAAATGCTTTTGGGTTGTTGTTCAAATAGTTTCTTTCACAAAGTTGTGAAGTATGCACTTTTTGGTTAAGAAAAACTACGATTAGTCTTATGGGGGAAAAAAGATTGAAGAAAAAAAAATCCACTATCAACTCAATCATTCATTTTAAAAAAAAAACAGAAGAAAAAAAATTAAACGTAACTTTGTTGTATATAAGCTTGAACCTATTCTTGCTTGATCTCGGCAGTCTTGTCCTTCAGGTATCCACCTTTCTGGCACAATGAGTAGAAAATGGAGTCTTGGTTGTTGATCAAGTTTTCAGGAGTATCAAACTCCTTCAGTTCACCACCGTCCAAAACAATGATTTTGTCGTTGTCCAGAATAGAGTCCAATCTGTGGGCAACAGACAAGATGGTCTTGTCGCCGAACTCGGATCTGATTGTTTCTTGGATGATCTTGTCGGTTTCAGCATCAACAGAAGAAGTGGCTTCGTCCAGAACCAGAACCTTGGATTTGTTCAATAAAGCTCTGGCCAGACACAGCAGTTGCTTGGTACCAGCACTCAAGTTGGAACCATTATCAGTGATCTTGGTTTCCAATAACTGCTCAACAGTGACTTCAGTAGGGCTGCTGGTATCAGCGGCATTGGCTGCTTGGTTTTCTGGCTTCAAATCAATGTCTTCTCTGCACATCTTTTCAATGTGTGGGTACAAGTGAGATAATTTCAGGGCTTCAACCAAGTTGTCGTTTGTGTACTCATCAAATGGATCCAAGTTGTATCTAACAGAACCTTCAAAGGCAACACCTTCTTGGGGGATAATGGACAACTTCTTTCTGTAGTTCAAACCCAATTTGGTGATATCAACACCATCAATTATGATCTTACCTAACAGAGGTTCCAAAATTCTGAAAATACCCAAGGTTAAAGTACTCTTACCAGAACCGGATCTACCACAGATACCGACCTTTTCACCAGCATTGATCTTGAAAGAAACACCTCTCAATGAAGGATCCAATTCTTTTCTATAGGTCGTGGAGTAATCTTCAAAGATAACCTCACCCTTTTCTGGCCAGTTTTCTGGCAATTGCTTGTCATTGTACTCAACTTCCATAGGAGCTTCAGGAGTCAGGTCACAGTATTCCTTGATTCTCTCAACAGAAACAACACTTGTTTCAACTTGAGTATACATTCTAATCAGCCACATCAAAGAGCCTGATAATTGCATGGAATACGACATCAGTAAACCAACCATACCTGCTGAAATTGGGGTTGCAGTGCCGGTTGAAATACAGCAGAATACAGCAGTAAACAGAACTATGGTAGCACCAACAATCTCTAATCTTACTGTTAACCATCTGTTAGTAGATCTGAAGTTGAAAACACAATTGACGTTGAATTGAATGTTTTCAAAGTTGAAGTAGTTGAATCTGTCATATTGATCAAAGGAATTGATAACAGACTCACCAACCAAAGATTCAGATAGCACAGACATGATTGGAGAGAAGGAAATGGACATTAATCTTTTCAAGTCTCTTGTCATGACAACATAGTACTTCTGGTAGTAGTAGTAAACAAAGATCAATAGCAAGTTCAAAACAAAGAACGGCGGCATGCTGTATGATAAAATAACAACGGTGGTGACATAATTCAAACAGTTTCTGATGAAGAAACTCAACATGAACTGAAGATTTTGATCAATGGTGGAAATATCAGAGGCGAATCTGTTGGTGATTCTACCCAGAGGAGTGGTTTCAAAGAACTCCATAGGAGCTCTCAAAACAGCATTGGCCATGTCATTGTGCAATACCTTGGAGGCTCTGATGGCAGAGAACTGACTCAAAGTAATGGATCTAACAACAGCAAAAATACAAACAGAGATGGAAACCAAACCGTAAATACCAACGTAGTAGAACAAGCTGTGCAGAGGACCACCTTCTTCCTCACCGGCATCGGACCAGACCTTCAACCACCACTTTTCTAGGAAAACCAGCATGTTGGCACTGAAGGTGAAGAATAAGAACAAACAAACACCGAACAAACCACAGGCTCTGGCATATGTCAGGTAGACGTCCATAGACACTTTACCAACCTTTTTGGATTCGGCTTTTTGCTTGGTCTTTCTGTTGTCGTTTTCTTGCTCGATCAGAACTCTGTTAGGCTTGAATGTGGCAATGGAGATTCTTCTAGAAATCATGGACTTGACTTCGGAAATATCAGCAGCGCTGTTCTTTTGGTTCAAGTCATTACCAGATTCCATGATCACGTCTTCAAAGGCGGTCTTGTCATTGGCGTTTTTCAAAACCTCTTCGGAAACAAAGTCCTTGACGTCTTCGCCTTCAGAAACAGACTCAGAAGATTCGTTCAGTTGCTGACCAAACTCTTCAATTAACTTCTTCAAAACAGAGTCGTTGTTGGAGTTATTGACAGCATCGTCGTAAGAGGAAGTCTCAACAATGGAACCATCTTGCAAGGCGTAGATCATGTTGGAGTCCTTCAAAATCTTGATGGAGTTAGTGGATAAAATAACAGTCTTGTTCTTCAACAAACCAGTTTCTCTGGATAATACTTGGGTAATCAAATTCTTACCAACTTCAGCATCAACAGCAGACAAAACATCGTCCAATAAGTAGACATCGGCTCTGGAGTAAACAGCTCTGGCTAGGGCAATTCTAGCTCTTTGACCACCAGACAGGGAAATACCTCTTTCACCAACAACAGTACCGTCACCATCGGCCCAAATTTCAAGGTCTCTTTCCAATTGACAGGCCTTTAGGGTGGCTTGGTAGATCTTTTCATCAAACTTGAAACCAAAGACAATGTTTTCCTTGATAGAGGCATTCATGATCCATGGTTGTTGAGGACAATAAGCAACAGAGTTAAATCTGTGGATGATTTGAGGGGTTTTCAAACCAGTCTCATCACTTGGAATGGCAGACATGTAACCCAAAAGAGACTTCAACAAGGTTGTCTTACCGGAAGCAACTCTACCAACAACACAGGTCAAGCCACCGGTTTCAGCCTTGAAGTTGATGTTCTTCAAAGCATATCTGACACCAACAGCAACGTTTTCCTCATCGGCAGGGGTTTCGGTTTCCTTCTGCTTGTCTTCTTCGTCGCTGTTTTGAGGGTTTGCCCAGATGAAAGAAGCGTCTTTGATTTCAATGGCAGGAACGCTCTTGTCTTTGTTCTTGCCTTCCTTGACAACGTAAAGGTCATCGTTTTCCTCGAAGAACAAAAACTCTTGTAATCTGTTCAAAGAAACCTTTGTTTCAATGATTTCGGTGATGATGTCTGGGATGGCATAGATGAACTCACCAAGCATATCAAACAGGGAAAGAGCAGGGAAAATAATCTCAGCAGTCAATGGCTTGCCGGTGATTTTGGCGTATGCTACAAATGAGGATACTGAAACAAACAGAGGAACTAGTGTCCATGCAAAGTAGATGACGTTATTGTAGATTGACAGCATGACAAAGTTTCTTAACTCAAGGTCGTTTCTGACGTGTCTCAACTTGGCTAGCATAGGCTTTTCCCAGGCATACAACTTGATACTCTTGATGGAATTCAAAATTTCAGTCATCAGCTTGGATCTCATATCCTTGTACTTCATGTTCTTGTCGTATAGAGAACTTGTGATGGAAGATAGTTTGGCGTTGATAGGAATCATAATGATCATGGCAACAATACCACCTAACATGGCTCTGCCCAAAAGTTTGTATAGGGTAGTCATCACAATGACGAATGAGATAGGAACACCCACAATGGATTGGGAGTTTTCAAAGAATCTTTGAATGTTCAAAACATCAACGGAGATCATGTTTAAGATGTCACCGGTGGTTTTCTTGTCTCTTGAACCCTGAGACAATTTCAGAGCCTTTTGGTAAACCATACTCATTAAAGAAGATCTGATGGATAAACCAGCTTCAAAGATGACAATGAAGAATTGGTTGTGGAAAATGGTAGTTACTATGGTGATCAAGTACATAGACAAGGCCAAGAAGAAGGAATTCAGCAGAGGATATTCATTCTCTGTGTTTGTGAATGATCTTAAGAAGTGTTGCAAAAAGATAGGTTGGACAGATGTGCAGATGTCCGCAACCAACTCGTATAGAATGGCTACAGTAACAGTCCACCCAAAGGACTTCCACAAGGAAACCAACAAAATGACTGGTTGTTTGGTCTTTACAGCTGAGGAGTTATTCAGATCTCTCTTCCACAGTTGTGTAGCCCAGGAAGCCCTCAGTGAGTCGCATGCCTCTCTGGCGTCCAAGTGACATGGAGGAACTGGCATGTTGTAAGGGTCAACGACCTTTCCATTGGCATAAACCTCACTTACAAATGGGTTCATCCATGTGAAGGTGACTTCTTGGACTATGTTGATTGGAGGGTACTCGCCACCGGAGGCCTTGGACTCTTCCCAGTACTTAGTCAATTCAGGCTCCGGAACATAGACGAACAATTCATAGAAAAAATTCTTGAGAGTCATTATGAATAGACCAATGTCTATGATGGAGCATTCAGCTGGCAAAACACCGTAATCGGTGGCTGTTAAGTCAGAGCTTTGGTAGATTCTGAATCCGTATAAGAATGCTTGGAAGGTATTGTAGAAAATGCTTGATGTGGAGGCGGCAGGGGTTTTGAAAAACTGGATATATTGCATAGGGAAAGCACCTAAAACCAAGTATATCAGATTCCATATGGCGTTATTTTTTAAGTTGTAGTTGGTGCCGTTGTAAAATTTATCGTTGATTTGGAGCTGGTAGAAAGTAGAACCCATCAAACCCAAAACGAAGAGTAAATTCAAAGCGTGTTTTTTGGACACCTTCATAACATTCATGTTTAGTTTTATAGGGCATTTCAGGTTAATTAGTTCATACCAGATGGTAATCAAAAAGAAAATGGCTATGTATTTCTGAACCAGAGAAATGAAACATGGGTTCAGCACATTCAAGTCCTTGGAGATGTACGGACTGGTAGCTTTGGCAGGACAAGTGTACGCAACAGTTGAGTTAGAGCTCCAGTTGTTGACAATTTGGCTTGACATTTGGTTACCTGTTATGATGTGTTTATTTGTTTTTCGTTGGTTCTTTTTGTATATATAAAGATCTTAATGATTATTCACTATATTAACTAAACGCATTTAAGTCCAGATGAACTCTTCTACACAGATGGCTTCAGTTATATATCTGGATAAAAAAAAAAAGCAGCCCAAAAAACAATTGTGAGCAAATATAAAAATCAAATGAGCATTTAAGGAACGAAAGGAGGGAGTGATTACTCAGGCTGCGGGTTTTAGCTCATTTCAAAAAACAAATTACACACACCAGTTTCCTAATTGGGAAATATTCTGGTGCATTTTTGCCACCTTTCCCCTTTTCGGAAGAAAACCCAAAAGAAACAGGCGCTTATCAGCGACGCGGTACACACCCAGGTCTCTTTTGTTCTCTCAGAAAAAAAAAAAGGAGCCATGAGTGGCTTATGTGCTGTTGAAAAAATCACACAAAGGAAACCAGCTGCTGCACACACACATCAGTGTAGATCTTATCAGCAGCAGCATCCCTGGCCAGCTCATCGCGCAGGTACTGCTTGAAGCACTTAAGCAGCTCATCGTCAAAGCCGAGGTCCTCAAAAATAAGGCATCCATTGCTGTGGACCTTCTCCAAGATCTCCTCGTAGCTGCTCAGCAACTTGTTCTGCACCTCATCTCCGCTGCTCAACCACTTGTTGACAACAAAGGAAAGGACATACTCCCTGTTTTTCTTAGATACTTCGGAGTCGTACTTGTCGAAGTATGGCTTGATTAATGCCTCTGCCAAAGCCTTCAGATCTTTGATTTTGTCGTACTTGTGGCCAAATGGATCGTCATCAACCTCTGGCGCGCAAACTGCAACCTGCTTGATCTCCTTTGGACTGTGGTTGATCAAAAAGACCTTTTCTGGGGCCTTGAAGGTATCAACAACAGCCAAGAAGCTTGGAATGCTCTTCACCGAAAGTAGCCATCCCATAAAGCATTCTTCTATAAACAGGCAGGGTATGGATCTTGTCAGCCCACTTGATCAGCTGCATCAGTGGCTGCACAGTGCCCCTTCTCAAAGAGTAGCTGTTGAAGTCGTGCTGGTCGTTTTTGTAGATGCCGTAGATTCTGAAAACAGCTTCGTATCTCTTCACAGCCAGGTTCTTGTACTTCAGAGCTGTCTTGGCTGTTTTGACCTTTTGGACCTCGTCCATGTCATCATTTATGCTAGCATACTCCTTTTTGAACAGTCTTGAATAGGCCTCGGCTTGCTCGCTCAAGAACCAAGTGTTTTGGACAGAATGCAGATCGGTTATGCCGGTGTCACAGTATGAGGTATCGTTTTTGGTGAACATGGATATCAACTCAACAGCCTTGTCAACGTTGTCGGCTCTTAGATGGTACTTGCAGGACTTGTTGTTCAAGAATCTGTCCTTGGTGTCCTTATTTCTTACAATCTCCATCAGCTCGCAAGCAGTCTTGAATTCTTTCATGTGCTTAAGGATTCTGGCCTGGAAGAGTTCAAACTCCAAGGTCTTTCCCTCAGCGTCCAAGTACTGGCATCTCTGGATCTCAGTCAAAGCCTTGTCGTAGTTTCTCTGGAACAAGTACAGGTTCGACAAGAAGTATCTAATGATTGATTCCAGCTTGTCCTTGCTCTGGCTGTCGTTCTTGATGTTTTCCTCCAAAGAAGCCAATCTCTCCAAGCAGACCTCCTCGGCCAATAGCTGGAACTTGGTGCTTGCCTTCAGGTTCTTGAATAGAGGCTTCAATAGTTGGAATGAGGCAAATACACCCTTGACCCAGTACAGATCCAGGTAGAACTTCAAGTATGTCTTCAATTCAGCAGCATCCTCGATAAATGTCAAAGGCATGAATCTGCAAGGTTCAGACAGAGGGTACTTGTTCAATAGGTTGGAGTACATTCTGTACTTCAAGGCATTGTTGTCTTTGATGCCCAAGGTTATCTCCAGCATCTTGAAGTACTTGAAGTTGTCTGGGTTTCTGTGTATCAACTTTCTGTAGACTTTGGAGGCACTGCTCAAATCGCCCAATCTCATGAAGATCTCAGCCTTTCTTTCCAAGAAGCCTAGCTTGTCGTTGATCAGACTCTTCTTTTCCTCCAAGTTCTCCATCACTTCGTTCAGCTTGGCACGGTCGTTCTTGGCCAGTTTCAGCATTAGCTCGTTTCTGTAGAAGATGCACTCACCGTCTTCAAAGGCTTCCTTTTCGGTTATTTTCCCTTCAGCAGCCTGTTCGAACTGTTGCAGTTTTTCCACAGCAGCCTTTGTATTGTTGTTCAGGTCCAAGGCCAAGGCAAACCCAGTCCAGTTGGCTCTGAAACCTGGTCTGGCTGCTAGATGGTGTTCTCTGTACTCCAGCAGCTCAGGATACTTTCTCAGCTGTGCAGCCAATAAACACAATTGGTTCAGCATCATCACATTGCCCATGTTCTGGTGGCCACCTGCTTTCAAGTAGGCTCTCTTCAGCCACAGGTAGTTGTTCTCAAAGTCCTCGCACTCCTTGTAGTAAGACGAGATCAGCTGACAACTCATCGCGGTGATAATGTTCAAGTTCAACACACTCTTGGTTGAGCCCGGAACCTTGCTCAGAGCCTTCTGCATGTTGGCCTTGGCCTCAATGACATTGTCGGACTTCTGGTTGACAAGAGCCTTCAGAAGCAGAGAGTTGAAGTGCACACCGTTTTTCTTCAGGTTTGTATCGACTAGTTTGAGGATCTTCTTGGTTTGTTTAGGATCAGAATTCATAATCTTCACAGCTTGGTTTAGAATATCAATCTCCTTGGCATTACCCTCATAAGGCAGAGAGGTTTGCCTGGGTCATTGGATGGATGATTGGGTCCTGGTTCTCACTCTTTGAAGGTTCTTTGGACGTTCCTTTCTTGGCGGCCAAAGCAGCCTTCAGCTTAGCTGGCATAGGGCCAGATGGTGCTTTTCTTCTATTAGACATTTAGTGGGAGGTTGTTGTTTGGTTTAGTGAAAATTTGATATTATGTTGATTTTTTTTTTTTTGAAGGTGATATATTTTACATCGTATTATTTTTTTTTTTCAGCAGTGGAGAGTTTATTTTGGAAAAAGACGAACAGTAAAATTTTTTCTAGTCAGAAGAGCAAAAGCACGTGATTTAAATATAGTATGCACGTGCTAGTAATATTTAAAGCACGTGTTAACAGTTTTAAACACGTGCTGGTAATGTTTACTACACGTGATGTATCGGATATTACACTAAAGAAAGATGTATTTTCTTCTCTGGAGTGAACTCTTCCTTCTTCAATCTTTATAACAAAAAGGTATTTGTAAACTAATATATATATATATAAATAGTTATCTTACTAAAATAATGTTACTAAATAGTAAATTATAGTTTTATAGCATTAAACCTACTACCAATATTAATTTTTATAAAAATGAACACAGATACCACATTAATACTGTCTTTCTCTTTGAATTTGTACTTAGCTTTTTGGGGTTGTTGTCTTAACTCCGAACCTACCTATCCTCCTTTTCCTCCATTTATTTCAGATTTAATGAGCACAAAAAAAAGAAGCCGTAGCAATTTCCTTAACTCCTTTATTGACTGTTTACTCACATCCTGAAGGTGTTTCAAGAAACACAAGATCTAAATACTAACAAAGACCATACAAAAAAAAACTGGTTATCCACAGGGATAAACAATTCATTACCAAGATGTCTTCTCCTAACACTTACAAGGGCAACTATGAGCTGGTTGATGCCGCTCTGAGCCCTACAAAAAGAGATGACCACCACCTTAACGATATCCTCCAACTAGACCTTGACGACACTCTGATTGAAGAGTCCAGCGATATCGACAGAGAAATCCACTACCAGGGCTCAGTCATCCGGATGTACCCTCTGGACCCAAATTCTTTTTTAATCAAAATCCAAATCATAGTGCTCCTCTTTGTCTTCACCACACTTGGTTTGAATAACCAGGCAACAGGTATGTTCATTCCTATTCTTTCTGAGACTTACAACATTTCACAGATCACAATTGCAAACATCTTTCTGACGCAGACAGTTGGGTACTTCTCAGCATGTTTTGTAGCTGACCCGCTACACTTAAGGTACGGCCAGCGAGGCTGCTTGAGCATTTCTTGCTTGATGATAGCTATACCCTCGATTGTGCTGTTTGGGAAGCCCCCTTCCTTCTTCATTTACGCGCTGTGCTACTACCCAATAGGCATTGGTATAGGCCTGCTGGACTCAATAGTCAACTACATGTTTTCGTCCTTGACCTGCTACAAAAACGAGCTTCTGGGGTGTGTCCATGGGATGTATGGTGTTTGCTCATTCATTGCCCCTATCCTCATCACAAGTCTGGGCGAGGAGAACTGGAACAACTTCTTTCTGATTCAGGGAGCAATTGCACTTTCTGGGCTCTGCACTGTGCTTCTATGCCTTCAGATACGAAACCAAGCAGAAGTACGAGTATAAGATCAAAACAGCAAAGCCCGCCGAAAACACCTCCACACAAAACTCAGACTTGTCCATGCTCCAGATGATGAAGGCATACCCAGTGGTTCCTCTTTATGCGTGCGCCCTGTTTTTCTACATGGGTTCAGAGGTCGGAACCGCTTCCTGGATTTATACATATTTGTTGGAGTACAAACAGGGGGACAGTCTTCACATGTCGTGGATAGTCTCCACGTACTGGGCCGGACTTACCTTTGGTAGATTCTACTTTGGACTGATGATCAACAAGTGGTTTGCCAACGAGTACCAAGCCGCCAAGTTCTTTATCAACCTCACAACCCTGTGCACGGTTTGTTTACTCCTCCTTGGTGGAATCTACTCTCACTCCGCACTGTACTTTGTGGTCTTTGCCGCAGCCTTGTTTGGATGCGGAATGTTCATTGGCCCCATCTTCCCTTTGCTGTCCATCATAGGTGTAGATATCCTGGACGAGCACGTGCAAGTCAAGGGCCTTTCCACTTCCATTTCCCTGGGCTCAATAGGTGCTGCCTTCATCCCGTACCTCGATGGTATACTCATAAACCATCTAGGACTCTCAAGCCTGCCGTTTTCGATTTTCATGGTTACACTTATGTGTGCTGCTGTCGTCCATTCATACCCTCTTGTCATTAAGGGTAAAGAGCATTACTTCAACCAAAAAGGCTTAGTCCAGTCAGCATGAGTTATTGACCTAATCACAAAAACAAAAAAACATTATATACTCTTTCATTACTTATAACTATTATTTTATATTTTGAAAAAATATATATATATACCTTCTATCATTTTTGATGACCTTTGAATGCAATTTTCTCAGCTCTTTCTTTGAATCCTGGCAGCACCACATAGTTGATCCCGCTGTCAATCAGTTTTTTCACACTGGTATTGTCCTGAATGAAAGTCTGCGGCTCAGCGCATCCTATGAACACAGTTTCAATCTTGTCCTTGTACTCAATGATTCTGTCAACGCAGGGCAGGTTTCCACTCAGTCTTTCCGAACACGGCTCCATGGTTGTATACAGATCGGTTCCTTCTGGCAGCTCAATGCCTCTGTCTTTCAGCTTCTGCAGCGCGTTTTGCTCCGCATGCGTGTTTCCCTCCAGCTCCCGTGAGTAGCCCACACTTAACACCTTATTGTTGTGCACTATCACACACCCAACATTGAACGCCTTGTCGGTGGCCTCGCACTTGTCGGCCTCTTCCAGAGCCATGTCCATGAAGTTTGCATGCACGCTTGTGCACCACTCGGGAAGCTCGGTGCTGTAGGACCAGTTTTTGGCTGGGTCCTCGTTCTTCAAAGACTCGTACTTGTACGCATGCAGCCACAGTTCCAATTCGTCCTCCCGCGGGTCCTCGTGGATGTCACAGCCACACTCCTCGCAGTGACTGCCAGTGAACCGCTCACCGGCATCCCTGTTGACCGCATGGTTCTCGCACCACCAGTTGGTGCTCACGGTGGTCTTCCCGACTTCCTCCAGGGTCTTGCATATGTCATCCAAGGAGTTTTCGTACTCAGCATTCTTTGCCATCTTTGGCCCCCACATCTTAGGGCTTGAGTACAGCGGGTCATTGGCGATAGGGTACCCCAGGTACTGCAGGTGCAGTCTGATTTGGTGGGTTCTCCCAGTCAAGGGCTTGCACAGCACTATAGAGGTGTTTGACTCTTTGTCGTAGGAAACCCTCCTGAACTCAGTCTGCGATGGCTTCCCGTTCTCCTCATCAATGATGTTCAAGGTCACTCTGGGGTTATAGCCCGCAATCGGCTTGTCAACTGTAATGCTCTTGTTCCCCAAAGTCAACGGAAACTCACCAACAACACGGGCCATGTACTCCTTGGAGAACTCCCTTTGGAACAGCGATATTCTCATCTCATTTGCCTTCTTCGGGTTCTTGCACAGAAACATCAGTCCGGAAGTCAATCTGTCCAGTCTGTTGATCGGGTGGGCCAGGATCCCCATTTCTCTTTCCAGAATTTTGGTCACTGTGTTAAATCCTGTATCTCCCGGTCGGATGGGCTGGGATGGACGAAGGCTTGTCAACAACGATTATCTCCTCGTCCTCGTGCACGATTTTGATCGGCTTGTTGGATACCTTTGGCTCGTGTGTGTGGGTGGTGTGCTGCAGCAGGTCCCCGTTTTTGATGATGTAGGTCCTGTCCACAGGCTGCTCATTGACGAGCACCTTGCCCTCGTCGATTGCCCTGGCGTAGTCCTCAGGCTTTCTGGCACGGAACTCCGTCGTCAAAAGCTCATGGATGTTGGTGTTCCGCCATCTTTCCTTGCAGTAGGTCTTGTACGTGAAGTAGTAAGGCTCCACAGGTCCTGTTCTTGTCGTCGACTGTGTAGACGACCTTGTCAGGCTCCTGATTGGTGGCCTTGTGGATGGTGGTTCTGAATCCCTGTTTGTCAACAGTCTTTTCAACTTTGAATTTCTTCTTCAAAGGACCGTTTGTTGCTGCGCTGTTTTCCATTATGTGTGCCACTCTTCTTATTCCTCTACAGTCCATATAAACGTAGTTGGGTCCTAGAAGCAAAAAATAAGAAGTCTTGTTATTGTTAACAAAGTCATTGAACAATTATTAATTTCAATCTGACTTTTTTTTTCAAAAAGAAAAAGCTCTTTTTTTCCCAGAAGATCCTTTAACATTTTTTATTTTTATTTTTTTTTTTTTGGCAATTAGGGAAAAATTTTCTTAGTTAACACCAAGATAAAACCATAACCACCCACATGTCTACTGCTAAACCTGACTTGAAAGACGTCAATCCTAGAGGAATCCCAAAGGCCTTGTTTATTGACCTGAACGATACCAAGATAACATCCAACCTCGAACTCACTGTTGCCAATGTACAACAAAACCTACAGAAATACGAATACATGCTGAAGTCCAAGGACCAGCAGCTGAAGACCATCACTGACATAACCAAGGACATCAAGACCAACAGCAAGGTCATTGACACTTTGATTGCGCAGAACGACGATGAAAGCGACGACGAGGAGGGCGAGTTCCAGGATATCCAGTACGAACTCGAAGACGGGTTGTTTGCCTTCGCCTCCATCCCAAAGAAATCAACAACAAACACAGTCTCGCTATGGTTGGGCTCAGGCATTCTGATGGAGTTCACCTATGAAGAGGCGCAGCAGATTTTGAACGAGAAGAGCGCTGTGTACTCCGACAAGATAAACGAAATCATGGAAGACATAGAGTTCCTAAGAGAACAAATAACAACCCTGCAAGTGAACATGTCGAAGGTATATAACTACAGTGTTTTGCAAAAAAGAAAGCTGGAACAGCAGCAAAGCGTAAAAGCATGAGTGAATGTGGGCTTTATATATCACCTAGTAAATATCAATTTGTATAAGAAGTACTGCAGCACCAATGAGAATATCTCCTTGTGGTGGGTTATCACATACACTGCCATGACTGTGTATGGGAACACGTTCGAGGGCATTTTTATGTTGCAGAACCTGTTTATTTTCAGAGACCAGGAGTACTTGCCCTTGAAGTAGTACTTTCTGAAGATACAGACCATAGTGGCGCTTAGGCCGGTTGGGTAATCGCCCAGAACCGTATAGACAGCATTTGCATACTTCATTCTTGGCGCATATATCTTCTTGAACAGCAGATCCAGCAAAAGCCCATTCAGCAACAGAAGTATGTATGACTGGATGAGTATTCTCTTCATGCTGATTTTGTACAGAAACTCTATACGCTTGCCCAGGTGGTACAGCAGCAAGCACGTCATCAACAGATCATTCGCTGTTCCGTCACAGGTTATGAGCACGGGATAGACAAAGTATCGCAGAGCACATCTGAGTATGTTTTGGGGGTTCAGGAGAACGTATTCGTAGTTGTTTGGATTGAGGTACTCATACAGGAAGCCAGGGTAAAAAAAGATGTTGTTAACAAACAGGACTATGGCCGTGTACAGAATCACCTTGAAGCTTGTGCTCTCGTAGAGGAGTTTATCCCGCAGAAGCAGAATCGTGCGCACATTGGGTCTGGGTAAAGTATTTGAGTTCATGTTGTGTTATGCAAGCTCGATATAATACTATGGTGTGTTATCTTACTGTTTTGGTACTTGTTAATGAGAGAAAACGTTGTGATTCAGCTTAAAGGGCGGAAGGTGTGCTCGTTTTTTTTTTTTCCTGTTGGGTTAAATTGTATTGATGACGGTTATTATCTCCGAAACATTCACTGAATCCACAACAAAAGCTCAAAACTACAGCAACAAGGACAAGACAGTCATATTAAAAAAAAAAATGTTTATATAAAGTACATAGACTGCTGGTCATCAGATAGGATCTTCTGGTCAGCTGCAATACCAATGTACTCAGGATTAGTAATGACATGGCGCTGGTTCTTCAAGATGTTATCATCGACTGAGTTCAACGGAATCAAAATATTGATGCCATGTCTGACCCAGTTGAACCAGACTGAGTTCGCAAAGTTGCTTACTTTCATGGCACACCTTGGCAGGCTGTGGACATCTCGTTATCGCTTTCAAGCTTCAGCGACTGGTTTCTGCTCAAAGCAATCGAGTTCTGCGTCATCAACTTGTACAACTGCTCCCCAATGATTGCATCCATCTGGTACGTCAAGAAGTTCACAAAGAACCTTGAGTTTTCAACATACTCAAGTCTGAGCAAGTAGTTGATCGTGTACACTGACAAAACCACAATCCCCAAGAGCTTGTCTTGCGTGCTGCTGGCTCCTTGCACATCGATCTTGTAAATGTTGATGAACTGGTACATGTCAATGATGGTGATCAAGAATAGCAATGGCTTGGCCACAAGGTGGAGCAACGGCTTGAAGGCGTCTTTGATCCGTTGAAAAGTGCCACCTTCGCTCAAAGCCCCGTCTTTGTCTTCATGCGTACCACTGTCTTCTTCTGCTTTTGTGCTCTTGAACTCATAAAGCAAGAAATTGGCTAAGTTCAACCAGCTGAACATGGCAAAGCTGGCTAGCTTGAACACGGATTTGTTCTGCTTTGACAACAAAAACAAGCTGCAGTTGACGATCAAGTGGAAGTTTTCCGTTTGAAATAAGCAGCTCAATGGCATGATGGCCACCATCGTATTTTCGCTGAACTTGTTTGTGAACAGCAAAGCCTTCAGCTTGGAGGTGTAAATTCTGTACAAGACCAAGGAGTATGTCCACATGCTTGAGCTCAAGCACGTTAAGTAAACAAAGTTGTTCTTCTTTTGTATGTTCTTCTTTAGAATAACGTTTCTGAAGTATACCACGAACGATACTATTGTGGATAGATGTGAAAACAACCATAGCTGGTACAACAAAAACATCTTGTTGCTTTCAAATGTTGTTGTTTCTGGAGCTTCAACCCGCTCGCTCTCCACAAACTCATCATAGTCCACCTGACGAGTGAAGTCAGAGGTCTTGGTGGGATCGTAAGGTTCCACTGGGGATGATTCATTGCCGTAGTATTTGTCGTAGTTCTGCTCAAACTCAGCTTCGGTGTACACTGTGTCTGCAGAGGACACAAAGTGCTCGTTGTTTCTTGTAGGAGAAGCGCCTGAATGCTTGAATTTTTGTTTGGACTTTTTTCTAGCCTTTAAGCCGGCCTTCTGTTCATATAAAGAGTCTGTATTCATAGTTTTTTCTTTTTTTTTTTTTTGTTGGCTTTGGGGTGATCTTTTCATTTGTATGCAATATACTCTAACGTTCTGTTACTAAACACACATTGCAATTATCCGTATCCAAAGTATTTTATTTCTAGTTTCTTTTTTTTTTTTTGTTTTTTCAATTCCCATCAATTGATTAAAGACTAATTTAGTACAAATCGTCTCCGCGCAACAAACAAAAAAAAGGAAAAAAAAAACAGCGCACTTTAGCATTTGATGATCATAAAAAAACAAACCACACACACATCATACAAGATCCGTATTCAGTTCTTCTCCAGGTCATCCATCCTCTTCGACAGCGCAGTGAAGTACTCCTCCAGCCTGCTGACTGTTCCTTGCAAGTTCCTCACCGTTTCCTTCATCTGCGCTATCTCAAGGTCCCTGCTGATCTCCGAAGCCCCCATGGACACGTCATCCTCCATCATTGCCGCCCCGTACAGAATGGACAATTTCTTTCCGCTGTTGTTATACCTGTGCACAGAGCTGTATGAGTTGTTGCTCAAGGATGCTGTTTCCGTTGAGCTGCTGGGCATCTGGTCGGTTCTTGCTGACAGGTAGCTTGATCTGGGCAACACCTTGATTGAGTCCAAGGGCTGTTCATCGTCGTTGTTGCTGTCCTCGTCATCATTGAAGTCCTCCTCATTCGCGGTGTTCGCTATGCTGGCTGAAGACTCCCCTTTGTGGATGCTATTTTTTTCAGACGATAAGGTGATCATCTGTCTGAGCATATCGATATCCTCGTGGTGGCAGAACTTCTGGAGGAAGGCCATATTCCCAGAAGAAAACATGGACACGAGCTTTTGATATCTCACTCTCAAGGTTCTTGTTTGCTTGCATCGCTTTGCACGTTTTATGAGATGGTTGTATGAGTCCAGTATGTATGGCCATTTCTTGGCGTTTGTGTTTTTGTTATCTGGGATGCTGCTTTCGTACTCGCAGATGGCCACCAGCAGGCAGTGTGTTTCTTCCTTCCGAAGAAGTGTTTTCTCATCAGACATATAGGGGGATGTGGGGGTTTTTTTAACTTTTTGGGGGCATTTCCCAAAACAGAGATTGATTAGTCCAATTTGGAAGATTAAGCGCCAATGAGTCCTTCTTCTTCTTTTTTTTGAAGAAATCTTCCGTTGAAAAAGGGAAAATCAATGTACACGTGACTCAAAACAAAAAAAATGAAAGAAAATTTTTTTTTTTTTGGAGCAGAACTCCTCATTGAACACTTTCCATATTTTTTGACGTGTTTATATCATAGTATTTAATAGTAATGATGAAGGAACCCACATACTTCTAGTGTTCTTATCCCACATATAACCAATCTGGATGTTAAACAGATCTTTGCTGAACAGAGAAGTTTATTGTATCTCTAAACCATCCTTACTAACAACAAAACTATACAAGTCCCTAGACTTTAAGCCTAAGGTCATCGACAACACCTACCAAGAAAAGCTACTGCAAAAAGCCAAGGAAAAGGGTTTCAATACCATAGAAGAACTAAAAGAAAGCCTTAAAGAAGACCTTGAAAAGAAAAAGAAGGAGTTCAACCAAGTAGACCCTCTGAATACCATCAAAAAATACCAAGAAGCACAAAGCAAGCAAGCTGAAGAAGACATGAACAAACCAACTACCAAGTCCCTGGGTGCTATACCTGAAAACAAAGAAAAAAAGCCATTCAAAACCTTGAGCTCATACGTGGACAAGGAGAAGTTCATGGAGCTGTCCCCACAAGAGATTGAGTTCTTGTGGAGAGCCAGATTCACCACCGCCAAGATGGCCGAGAACCATCTCCATGCAGTATTGCAGAAGAACATATGGACTAAGATGTTTGACAATGCCAAGGAGAACCCGGTCTTTGTTTTGCCATTGCCTAGGGACATCACTCCCGAAGACAACACCGATCTGAAAACAGGTGCTGAGCTGTTCTATGTCCAGTGGACATTCCCAGACAAGCACAACACACACTGTATCATCACCTCCCTGGTTGAATATCAGCTGCACAAGGAGTTCGCCAAGCCATACCTGACCATCTCGTTCTTCGGCGATATGTTGGAGAGAAAGAACATATCTTTGATGGTAGGCCAACTGGACCAGGACTCCTCGATCAACATGAACGACTGTACTCTGTTGCTATTGAACTTACAAAGATTCTATGGTGTTATTGAAGGTGGACTGGTCAATGAAAGATTGGCTATGTTAAGGGCCTTCAACAAGGGTGACACCTCATTTGATGTCGACAAACTGGTTGATCTAGCCAACTCCATGACTTAGAGATGACGAGTACTTGTATATAAAGATAATAATAGCAGAGGGTGTGTGTTTTTTTTTTGTCAATTATTTGAATTGATGAAGGATGCACATGGTTAGCGCCGTTCCACTGGCCGACATATTAATAATTTTTTTTTTTTCCAAACTAGTTTTTTTAAAAAAAAGACATTATTTCATTTGTTAAAACAACCTTTTTTAATGTTATAACAACCCCAAAAACATACCTTTAATATATATATATAACCATAGTAATGAGCAGACAAAAGGTAGCTTTTTTGGGTCCTCCAGGGACTTACTCCCACCAGGCTGCGCTGCAGCAGTTCCCAGACAGCTCGAAGTACGAACTGATCCCAACACCATCAATCCCGTCGTGTTTTGAGGCTGTGCTGAGCAACGACGACATCGAGTATGCACTCATCCCGCTGGAAAACAGCACTAACGGCCAGGTCGTCTTCACCTACGATCTGATCAGGGATGTTCTGGTCCAGGAAAAGAACGATGAGAACGTACCCCTAAACGACTACAGCAACAGAAAGTACCCGCCCCTGAACATCATTGGTGAGCAGTACGTGAAGATCGAGCACTGTCTTGTGGTGGCTGACCGCGAGACTCTGGAAGACTTTGAGAACATACAGTTCGAGAACCTGTACTCGCACCCGCAGGTGTGGGGGCAGGTCAGCGAGTACCTGAACAACCCTGATTTCAAAAACAAGTTCAAAAACATCATTGACTGCAAAAGCACCTCCGAAGCGATGGTGAGATGCAAAGAAGACAAGGCAAAGGGCATTAATTCCATGGCCATCGGCTCCGGGGCAGGGGCCAAGGTGAATGAGTGTGTGATCGTTGAGGAAGGCATCAACAACATGAAGGGAAACACAACACGGTTCCTGGCCCTTGTCAAGCGGAAGGATAACGAGAAGCAGCTGTCGTCATTGTTGCTGAACTCTGAGCTGCTGAATGACAAGTCCGAAGAGAAGATCGTCATGCTTACCTTCACCACGCTGAAGGACGGCCCGGGGTCATTGGTGGAGGTTCTAAAGATTTTCCAAAACTTCAACATCAACATGACAAGCATCTCATCAAGACCAATTGGCCAGCAGTCCGGCAAGTGGCAGTACATCTTCTATGTGGAGTATGTCTACATCGAGGGTTTGAACTGGAAGGAGGAGATCTTGAAGGAAATTGACGACAGGTGCTTGACCTGGGCCCTGTGGGGGATTTTCCCAAGAGACCCTGGCTACTACGCCTGAGAATTCCAAGTAGAATGAAGCAAAGCTCTTGTAATAACATCATATATATGGTCAAAATAAAAAATTCAAACAATAAAGCGGGTGCTCCCTGCTGCATAATTAAAAAAAATAAAATTATAGTCTTTCCGTATATATAACATGTTTCTCTTTTTCTACTTGTTATACTTCTTGAACTCCCACGGCTGCGAGTCCAGCGGACACACGTTTCTCTTCGACAGCCACTTGTTGATACAGTGCAGATGGAACGAGTGTCCACAGTCACCTGTTGCAGTGATGCACTCGAACTTCTTGTCCTGCTGCTGTGTGTTTTGTGCGTCGTTCTGGCAATCCACACACGGCTCCATCAGGTTGCTCTTACAGATCGCACAGTCAGCACTGTCCAAGTCCCACGACCACAGCCCCACGGCTGTCCATTTTTTTATTTTGAATCTGGGTTGTTCAGAGGGGTCTACCTGGGGAGTACTAGACATTGGTGTTTTTTTTTTTTAATGGTGTTTATGTTTTGGTGTTTTTGGTATCTTATTACTGAAAATCTACCAGAAAGAAAAAAAAAAGAGGCTCCCTGATTATTTTTTTTGACAAACAAAAAAGTTTTGCTCCAACACAGGCTTTAAATATGTTGCAACACGTGACTGTACAGCCTCAGAGCAAACCCATCACATCAGGTATCTTGGACAATCCGTTCCCATCTTCGTATCTCATCTGGGTCATCAGCAGACTGTATAGTGCTGTGTATGCTTGTCTTTCGTACTCGTTTGCGCTGACGTGTTTGACAGTGGCTCTTAAAATAGTCACCCATATGTCCTTGTTTCTGAATGTTTCTCGTATCTCAGCATCGGCCACTTTGTACTCTTGCTCATGGTTGCTGCTGAAGTCAAAGGTGCGTTCGTTTTTAAGAACATGCACACCTGCGTATATAATCAAGTTTTTTATAAAGTTCGCAAAGTGCTGTGGTTCATGGACATGGAAGCTTTTGTTCTTGACCATACTCAGAATGGTGAACCTTATAAAACACCCACAGAAGTAGCTTTTAGTTTGCTTTCTTTGATCCACATTGGATGTTCTGATGGCGTGCATGGCATTGCTCATCTTCAAGCACATACTCAGGACATCAGCAATATTCGTGCTTGATTTGTTTGTGTACATGAGCAAGCAGATTTGCTGCAAGGTGTAGCAAGCCCAAGGGTGTTCTTTAAAGACATTCATTTCATGAATGACGTGATTGAACATTGGGAGATAAACCCAGATGAAGTCATCGCACTTCCCCTCGCTTCCATATAGCTCCGTGTACCTGAGAATAAAGTTCACCATTATCTGTGAGTTTTTAGAATCGAGCTTTACAGGCACCAGCAGGCTTTGCATATTGGAAAGAGAAATCACATTGTTTGGTCCGCCTTGCAAAACCGCGTTTAGGTACACCTCCAAATAATAGTCGTGCAGATAAAACTCCGCAATGAAGGTCTTGGGATCATCGAGCAGTCTATAGTTTATGTATGAGTGCCTCCAGTATGAGTCGTTTGAGTATATGTTGTTGAAGTGGGTCTTCAAAGGGATGGGCAGTCTGTTTATGTCAGAGATGCTCAATTCTAAAAAGATCCGTTTCAAAACATCGCTTGGAAAGTCGTATATGTCTGTTTTAGAGTGCTGTTCTTTAACTTTGACTTTTATTTTTTTCTCCTGGCGAAATGACTTCTGGGTGTAATGGAGAGCCTTCAGGATATTGTTTTCATTCACTTTGACTTTTGACTTGCTGCTCAGGAGTTTGGTATTGTTTCTCCCAGGCACTATGAAACCCATTAGTATATTTATATGTGTATTGCTTGTGTTGGTGTTATGGTTGAATATTTAGAGAAAGTTACCAAACAAAACAGGCGGCTAATATTCAGAAACGGCTCATCGCATATTTTTTTTGGGAGACTTTGCCGCCAACGAAAATTCCCCAAAACGAACAAAATAATTCTTTTTTGGGGAAAAGAAAATAATCATTGATTGGTGATTCTACTTCACGGAAGATGGCAATCAACCCCAGTTGCTGTTAGCTTTTCTATAAAGTGTTGAAGGTTGATTCAAAAGAAAAGTAACCAAAAAAAAAACTATCATGTGGTATACCGAATGGTAGTGTCTGTTAGTACTGTAAAGATCTGCATCTTAGTTTTTTGGATACTGGCCTAACTTACTATTAAATAAACACCCTTTAATAATAGTTCTAATGTTACTCATAAACGGAGAGTATATCATGTGTGTTAGTACTGCTACCGTTATATGAATGATCCTCTAAGAAAATAAACACTGTTGGTGTTTTCGGATATAAGCCAACCATACCCACCTCAGGCGTGGAATTCTTCTTCTTCTTTTTTTTTTTTTTTCTACCATACATTATTATTAAAAACAAGCTGAATCTTAAATACATTTACCCAACCAAAGACCTAAATATAAACACTATCTACTCTTACGAGATGAGCAATGAAGACAATAAGCTGACTGGTGTGTCTGCCTTGTACCCAGACCCGCCTTTGTACTACACCCAGTTCACATCAAACGAGGATGCGTATCTCCAGACATACAGAAAGATCAAGCAACAAGAACTGGCAAACATCAACGACATCGTAACCTCAACAATCAAAAACAACGAGATATCATCTGCCTTCTACAAGGAAACCAGAAACCTGATAGGGGACGAGGACAACTGCAAAGTCCCGCCAAACCTTCCTGAAGACGACAATCTCGAGAGCTTTACTATGTTCGGGAACATATGGAACACCAAGGATGAGCTTCCTGAGCTGGGGGAAATACAACTGTGCAAGAGCGTGGAAATAAACAAGAAGAAGGAGCTGAAGAAGCTTGTCAAGTCATTGATGCTGAACTTCCTGCTTGTGGTAACAAACCTCTCAGTCAATACGGATCTCGACACGGCAGAAGGCTCCAAGGAGAACCACCTGGAAAACATAAGAATCATCTTGGTGAACATCCACCACTACCTGAACGAGTACAGACCACACCAAGTGAAGGAAAACTTTATCATGCTGCTTGAAGAGCAGATCAGTTTCAAAAGGCTGGAGATCGAGCACATAGTAAAAGTCGTGAAGGAGGTGAAAGAGGAGCTGGCCAAGCTCTTATGATATATAAACTTCAAATAAAGAATGATACAAATAGAAGGTATTGCTCAAGCTGGCTTATTCTCTTGGACAATGACCAAAAATTGTTTTGTTGAGTGTACTCTTTTTTTTATTTTTTAATCTTTTTTTTTCGGTTGGCGTTATGAGCACCACAATAAAGCAGATAAAGTTGTTTGTGTGTGTTATTTTTTTTTTATCTAAATGTTATTTTTTTTTAAAAAAACCCAACCCAAACAAAGTCTTACATACATATATACAAAGCCATAAAATGGTCTCCTTTTTGTCTATAATAAAGGGCACAACGATCACTGCCCTTGCCGTCTCATTGGTTGGACTAGGTGCGTTGTACTACAGCCAGAACAGCCTCATATACCCATCCTGGGTGAACAACGCACGTAACTATGTGCGCAAACCTGAGTTCCCCTTGTCGACATACTTCCAGGAAGATTTCATAACCACGCCAGACAACGAAAGCATACAGGTCTACTCCTTTGTCCACAACAAGGAAAAGAGAAAGACTTTGTTGATGTTCAGACCAAACGCAGGCAACATAGGCGACTCCCTCCCACTCATAAAGATGCTCTTCGAATATCATAACCTAAACGTCGTGGTGTGGTCGTACAGAGGATATGGAAAGTCCAGTGGGAAGCCTTCGGAACAGGGAATCAAGATCGACAGTCAGAGCCTTTTTAATTTCTTGGTGGAGAAGGAACTCGTTTATGAGCCATCCAATGAGCTGATCGGCAAGCCCTTGATTCTCCACGGAACATCCATTGGAGGTGCTGTTGCCATAAACTTTGCCTACGAACACAAGGAAATGATTGATTCCATGGTCTTGGAAAATACCTTCCTCTCATTGCCTAAGGTGGTTCCATACATTTTCCCATGGCTGAAGCACTTTACTTTCCTGGTTGGCGACAAGTGGGAGAGCGAGAAAATCATTGGCAAACTAGACCCGCAAATGAACCTATTGATCTTGAATAGCATGAAAGACGAGATTGTTCCGAGCTCACATAGCAAGGAGCTCTATGAGTTGAGCAACAGCAAGTTCAAAAAAATACACAGATTCAAAAGAGGCCACCACAACGATCTAGTCATCCAGGACGGATACTTCGAAATCCTCCACGAGTTTTTAGCCCAGAGAGAAATCATTATATAAGCTTTCCTATGCATCCAAAAGGACACAAACATGCATTTGAGTTTCCAAACCACGACTTCATACACTCCGTGTGTCCGATGTGGCCACACTCCAGCAACATCACAGTGTTTTTTAAAATCTTGCTTTCACAATAACAGCAAACCCGGCTTTCTTGGGTGTAGTCTGGGATTACCATTGCTGAGTTTTCTGTGTTTTCTGCATCACCCTCGTTTCTGAATGAGTTGTTCAGGATGTCCTTTGCCAGGCTGCATCCTTTGAGCAAGTCCGCGGACACATCGAACAGCTCGTACGTGTGCAGAACCTCTATGAAGTCATGCACGCTCGTGCGCACATCGCATGTTTCATTGATGCTGTATGAGAGAATCTGGTGGAAGTTCAGAACAATCAAAGAGCTCGTCAGCAAGTCACCCTTCTTCAACGAGTGCATGTGTATGTTGGCGACCAATTTGCACAGACTCCACGGCTTTGTTCCGTGGTCCAGACAAAGGCCCTCGGGAGTATCAAACACCAAAGCAGGGCTGGAGTGTTCGGGCTTCTTGGGCTTGGTGTTGTTCACAAACGACTTCTTCTTTTCGTTCATAGCATGGTCGTACTTCAGCGGTATCATGCCAGGATTGCTTTGGTTCATGGATGATGTTCTTTGTTTCAAAGAGCTCACAAAGGATGACGCCTTTGACAGGGAACTGGAAGACTCCAGTTCATAGTCGCTGTGCATGTCCATATCGGACTCCACTATAGCCACGTCGTCGTCATCAGCGTCCAAATCTTCGTTTCTTGGGTGTGTATCGCTGTCGAAGGAGTCTTTTTTGCTGGATTTTTCCAGCTCGCGCTTCACCAATAAGTCCAACTGGTAGTCTACTCCCTTGGCGATCATCTTCCATACCTTGGCTTTGGAGAGGTCTTCTAGTTCCTCGTATATCTTACTGTTGTGAAGACACATTCTCTTCAGCTTTTCATAATCTTCCTTGAAGATCCTGATATTTGGCTTGGTTTCTTTGTCTTGGACTTTTTTGTCCACGGCTGAATTGTCGCCAGCCTTGAGGGTATCGTTCATTGTGCATGTAAGTGCTTTATTCTCCGTGGTTGCGATCCAATCGTCGTAGAATCCCAAGTTCTGTATGATCCTCTCTCTTTCAGCCTTCTCGCGATCAACCAGGTCGCTGGTAGCACTGTTGGCTGATTGTTCTTCCCCGCGATCGTAGTTCACATTCGCATACGCCAAGTTCCTTGACAAATACTTGAACCTCCTCACGGGATCAAACCTCAATTTCAAAGCATTCCCACTCATCTTCATGCTCGAGTCCGCCTTTTCACCGTCCTCTTCCAGATTAGCAAGGGTATCGTATATCAACGGCAAGCTCAATGAGTAGACCACATTTTCTTGTTTCTTTGAAGCCTCCATGATGCTCAGGTTAGTGAAGCTGTTTGTCTTTGATGCGTGAGAGGCAGTGGACATACGCCCGTTGGTGTTGTGTGAGTCAATTGAGTTGTGCGAGGTTATTGAGCTCCAGTTGTTGTGCGATTTCATCAACTGCTGGAACGGAGACTCGTCCGAGCTGTTCGCCTTGTCTGCTGAATTGGCCATTTTCTTGTTGCCGTTTTTCTTGAGATTCATCAAGAAGGTATTGTGTGAGCTGTTTGACTTGATGTTCTCTGTATTGGTCAAAAACAGATTCTCTCTGGATGGAGACCCCATGTTCATTCTCTTCTGCTCCTTCATCAATAAATTCTTTCTTTGTCTTTGCAAAAAAGACGTATTTGAATTGGGAATCACAGGCGAGTTTGAAAAGGAATTTTTGAAGCTGTTGCTGATAGTTGTATTGTTTGGGGTTGTGCTGATGGCTTGACCGGCTGCTTCGCTTTGGAATTCATCTTCCTCATCAAATCTTTCCTCTTCAGTCTCCTCCTCAAAGGCCTCAACTGCCTCATATCTCTCCTTAACACCTATAGGAGAAGCAAAGACCAATCCATCTCCTTCTATGTCTCTCCACTTCATACCCTTGCCACCCAAGTTGTTTTTCATTTCGGGTTCCTTGCTGATGTTAAACCCATTTATGCAGTTCCCCTTATCTATGCTGAACAAGTTATTCTCGTCGTACCAAACAAAACCAGTTGTTGATCTTTGAGTTCCTATGACTTTCATCGGCATGTATGTCTGAGAGGGTTTGAACAGGATTATATTGTTTCTGCTCTGGTCCTTTGGACAGCTGATTGCAACCTCGTGGTTGTTCATCAAGTACCCACTCTGTGTTTGGAAGGTCTCCTGCTTGCTGTGTTTGGCTTTGGGTCTGAACTTCAACTTATCGATGCTGCTGCCCACATTTATGCTGACCTCAGGCATCCCCAAAGATGGCCTGTTGTCTCCCATGTACCAGTAACACAGCTTCCCGTCTCTCCCACCACTCGCTAGGTAATCAGTGCTGTCATACATCCAGTGGATGCACAATCCCGGTCCATCATGGGCACTGATCTTCTTTTCCGGTTGGGAGGGGTACCGTGTATCGTACTTCAGAATAGTACCCGAGTCATGGACCGTTGCGAATGAGTAATTCGAGTTTGGATTCCATTTGATGTCTCTGATTGCATCGTTTTGCTTTGTTGTGATCGTCAAGTCGCTTATGTTCTTCAAGGGCAACGACGGGTTGCTTCGTATTTTTCTCAAGTCGTACAACTTCACAAGACCATTCATATCCCCAGCTAGCAGGCTGTGACTTTGCGTGGGGTGGAAGTCTATGGAGTTTATGGTACGTGTGTGTTCTTGTATCACTCCCCAAAGACTGTTCTTCTCCATTCTGTTCAGGTCATATAAGGATACTGTTGTTGAGGTGTTTGTTACAGCTATGATGTTGTTGTAAGCAAGGTACCCTGTTTTGATATCTGAATTCGTGCTTATAGTCTTGTTCTTGACAGAGTTGGTGGAGTTGTTTCTTGATGACTGCAATGCCAGATGAGGGTTGTGGAGGTAGATAGAGGAAGAGCTCCCGCTGCTGCTCAAGTTTGGGTTCATGTTGTTGCTTTGATTCAGCAACTTAAATGATCCTTGAGGAGAAACACTTTGGTTTGTTGCATTACTATGGTTTTTGTTCTCGTTGGGTATGGACATGGACAGGTAAGTGTTGTAGATATCAACATTAGACATTGTTCCTGTGTTGAATGAGTTATTCAAAGAAACAGATGTGCTGCTGCCAAAAGCATCATTATGGAGCAGGTTTTTCATCAAAATAATCTCATTCAACGGTCTTTTCTCTCGTTTTGTAATAAAACTGGCATATGTGGGTGTATCAGACTCTTGTATGCCAGTATCAATCACCTTGTAGACAGATAGGTTGTACTTACCGGTAGTCACCACTAGTCTGTCTCTGCGTGAGCTGTCGTGTATCTTATCTATAGAGGATATATCTGTGTTTATTTTCACAGAGTGGGTGATTCCCGGTGTCCCGTAAGTATCATAGATCTTATTATTGCTTCCGCTAGGCACTCTCATAAATTGGTTTGGGACAAGAAAAAAAAGAAGAAGCTTTCTTGGAGATGGTGCTTAATATATGTATTATTGGTTCTGTTTTTGTTGAGGATGATTCTTTGCCTTTTGCAGTGTAAGTGTTTTTTTTCTCTCTCCAAAAAGGTGAAATTTCTATGAGGTAACGTGACTGGCATTTTTCAAAAAAATAAGGTTGACCAAACACGTGTACACGTGACCAATTAGCAGCCATGGAGTTAAGAACTTTATCATGGTTTGGGCATTGCCAAAAGTAAATGGATAAACCACATATGTGCAATACCTCCCTTTCCCAACAGACTTATTGCCAAACAAGGTTCTGTAAATATATATTAATATACTAAAACTATACTATACTCACCTGCTTTAGTATTAATATCTGTACAAGTTGTGGCTTGAGCCTTCTGAGTCTTTTGCTCCACTTTTTAAAAAAAAAGCTACGGCCAAGAAAAATTTGTTGGGGGCGTATTTTTTTTTTTCACCTTCTGCGTTGTTTTTTCTTATTACCTTTTATTCATTATCTAAGGTCTGTGGTAACTATATGTAGTTGAACACTCACACACCAATACACCACTATTTTCTTGAGTAAACCCCCTATTAAACAAAAAAACAATGAGCGACAGTAAAAGAATCAGTCTGTCTTCATATCCACAACATAGGCTCTCCATGGACAACGACCCTGATGCTCGAATTGATCCCCCAAGACCATCGAGAATCCAGGGTATGATGAACATGGGTGAGGAAGAGAACTCTGATGAGTTCCTGAGTGACTTTGAAGACGAAAAAAACAAGCTCAATGGCCAGGACTTAAAAAGCCTGTACCCCAAGAGACCAAAAGACAACAGCTTTCTGCAGCAAAGATTGAAGTCATACAACCCAATATTCACACCTGGTCTGACCATATCCATATTCCTCTCTGTGTGTGCTATTTTTGTATTGTTTGGCGGTATCTTGATATCCATCAGCAAAAAGACAAATGAAATAAAGATATACTACCAAGAGTGCTCCTCAATGGCCAGCACAGACCAGTACTCAACCATTCCGAAGACTTATGTTGAGTCATACTTCCACCAACTGAAAACAGCTGACGAAGACATTCTTGAGGCCCAGTGGATGTATACTCCAAACCCAGACGCTGTTGATACCGGTACTGCTTTTTCGGAGAACGGTACATGCCACATAAGATTCACCACTCCGTATGTGATAAGAAAACCGGTCTTCATGTCCTATCTGATCAAGGACTACTATCCAAACCACAGAAGATACGCTTTGTCTTTCAATGAAGATCAGCTGGAAGGAAAGGAAACCAGCATAAACGATATACATACCTCAACCGGTATCAAGTGTGGTGAGCTATACAAGGACTCGGAGACAGGCAAGCAGATATACCCTTGCGGGCTGATTGCAAATGCCATGTTCAATGACTCCTTCTCCATGACTCTGGTCAACGAAAACAACCAAAAACAGAACTACATAATGGACAACTCAGCCATCACCTGGTCTACAAACTCCAAGAGATTCAAGAAGACAAGCTTGAGCTACGAGGATATTGCTCCGCCGCCATTCTGGAAGGAAAGGTTCCCAGACGGCTACAACTCAACAAACGTGCCTGACCTCTCCACCTGGCAAGAATTTCAAAACTGGATGGATAACCCTGCCCTGCCGGTGTTCTCCAAGCTGCTCGGTAAAAATACCACACAGAACCTGGTCCCAAGCACCTACCAGGTGGACATTACTTTGCACTGGCCAGTGAGAGAGTTCTCCGGACACAAGGCATTCTACCTGACCCACGGATCCTCCATCGGTGGCAGAAACAACTTCCTGGGTGAGGTTTACCTAGTGGGTGGCCTGGTTTGCCTGGCAGCCGTTGTTGTGGTCATTGGTGGTAAGCTTTTGAGTGGAAGAAGATCTGCAGACAGAAGCAGACTGTCCTGGAACCAGTGATTGGTGAAGGTCCTATGTACAGTATGATTGTAACGCAATTGGCGTGATTCTCGCCATATGAAATGTATTATTGCTTGTTTTTTTTTTTTTGGGCCTGGTTGGCGATTCATCTATCGGTGAAAATTTCCGAGTATACGACAATTTAAAAAAAAAAAAAAAATAGTCATTAACAAAAAAAAACAGAATTTAATTTTTGAATATGTTTAATCTATATAAGCTGAATACTAAACTGGATATGTTACTAATGGATGGTTCAAAAAGGTTTACTCCCCAGTACCATACCCAAACAAAACCAAAAATATGCTAAGATCTTTAACTTCCAAAAGATTCAACTCGTCAAAAACATTCAAATACCAGGTCCCTACTTACAACAGACCTTCGGAAATAATCATTACCTCCGGAAAAGGTGTTTATTTGTATGACTCCATCAACAACAAGAAGTACCTCGACTTCACTGCCGGTATAGCCGTGACATCTTTAGGTCACAATGACCCTCAAATAGCCAAAGTCATCAGTGACCAGGTGCAGCCGGGCTTGGGGTTGATTCACAGTTCGAATCTGTATTACAACAAGCCAGCCTTGGACCTTGGTATGAAGATCATTGACAAAACCGTGCAATCAGGGGGCATGCATGATGCCAAGCAAGTGTTCTTTTGCAACTCCGGTACAGAAGCCAACGAGGCAGCCATCAAGTTCTGCATCAAGTACCAGGAAACCAAGCTGAACAAGGAAAACATCAAGTACAGATTCCTTGCCCTGAAGAACAGTTTCCATGGCCGTTCCCTGGGTGCCCTGGCCGCTACCTACAACTTCAACTACAGAAAGCCATACCTGTCAACTCTGATGAACGTTGATTTCATCGACATTAAGGATTTGAGCACTCTGCACGAATCCATTGCCAAGGCTGAAAAGAACGGCGAGGTTTTGGCAGGGTGCATTGTCGAGCCTATCCAAGGTGAGGGTGGTATCAACCCAATCTCGTCTTCCTTATTAATAGAGCTGAAGAAGACCTTGAAGACCCATGATATTCCTTTGGTGTACGATGAAATCCAATCAGGTGTCAGCAGATCAGGTAAGTTGTGGACACACAGCCATTACCCGCAAGAAGCCCACCCAGACGCCATCACATTTGCAAAGGGTATGGGTAACGGTGTTCCTATTGGTGGTATCATTGTGAATGACAAGTTCACGACTGTTGTCAAGGCAGGTGACCACGGTACAACCTTTGGTGGTAACCCATTGGTGTGTGCTGTGGCCAACCATGTCATTGAAAGAGTCACTGAAGAGGACTTTTTGAAGAGTGTTGTGGAAACCGGTGAGTACTTGCAAACACAGCTTAAGAAGAAGTTTTTGGACCAACATAAGGATATCTGCGTTGCTGTCAAGGGAAAGGGTCTGATGGTTGGTTTGGAGTTCAAGGAACCACCAAAAGAACTGGTCAAGCAATGCCAGGAAAACGGTCTTTTAGTCATCACTGCTGGTAAGTCAACTTTGAGATTCGTTCCGGCTTTGAACATCACAAAGGAACAAATCGATGAAGGTTTGGTAATCTTGGAAAACGCCTTCAAGAAGATATATAACAAGTAGATAGTATAAGCAAAAAAAAGAATACAAAAACATTTTTCGAATATCTCTATTTTTTATTTTTATCTAAAGATCACTTATATAAACATGTATAACAAAGATAAGAACATTCCTAATAAACCCCAGTTGTTGGCATTGACGAAAGCATTGTTGGTACCGTCCTCAGTCAAAGTATAACTGGCTTTGACTTTTCCGACTTCTCCAGACAATGTTCCCAAGCCAATGGAGCCTGAAGAACCACCAAAGCTGCTTGAGTACATGGTCTTGAATCTCTGGGCAAAGGTGGTTTGGATGACCTCAACCATACTCTGGACAGTCAATGTCACGTACATGGAGGTCTTTGCTCTGGAGGTGGTGTATGTAGTATCTGATTTGGTGATTGTTTGGTAGGACTCGATCTTCAATGTGGTGACTGCACCTGTAGGCAGCGGGGTTATGGAGGTTGATGGGTTTTGTCTTGGACCAGTGTAGCTTTCACTGCTGCTGGTTTTGGAGCCACTGCCGGTTGTTGCTGATGTTGTGGTCTTGGCTACACCCAAGAAATCACCAGTTGTGGCTATACCGACGGCATTGGTGTTTGCGGCTGTGGTTGCACCAGCAGCAGCGGCGCCAGTGGTGGTGGTTGACGAGGATGAGGTTGTCTTTAAAGCACCAACAATGGTGGATGATGAACTAGATGTTGATGAGGTCTGAACAGCAGCAGCAGCAACACCAGGAGTAATGGTTGTGGATGATGAAGATGAAGTGGTACTTGTGGATGATGAAGTAGTAGAAGTAGTACTTGTAGAAGAAGTGGTTGCTTCAGTAACAGTCAGTATAGTGGCTGCTTGGATGGTTATGACATTTCCGCCTGCATTTGTTGTTAAATATGTGGCTATGCTTGTTGTGACAAAGTCTCTCTTCTCCAGATTAATCTCATCTGAGGATATGTGTAGTATAAAAGTAGACAGAAGAACTAATAGCCTTACCAATAGGTTGTTAACGATCATTTGTGGATGGTGTTTTGGTTTGATTATTTTGAATCAGTCTAAATATAGGACAAACAAGTTAAAAAAAATATATATAGACGAGGAAATATAAAAATTTTCTTTTTTTTTTGGGTTTAAATTGATCTCAGATGGTTTAAGTGGAAACACGTTTTTTAATTTTTAGATTATGTCCGATACTATATTATATCCGATATATTAATTACATCACGTGTATACTTTTTTAAATCTTATCAAAAAAAAAAAAAAAAGGTTTAATTAATACTTACAGTAATTACCCCATTAGGAAGTTACCACACAAAAAAAGATAAAGATAAAAAAAAATGGGTTAAGGATTTATTTCATTTGTAGATAACAAAAACAGGAAAGGTACACATGAATATTTCAAACATTATATATACTACTTTAAAGAGTAGTATCAGACATTAGTTTATATAGATACACCATGGATCATCAAAGTAATCAAACACACTTTGCTCATATAGGTAAATATACATCAATAGCCTTATGAAAAAGAGATGTTTAAAGGGCAATGACTCCTCACTTTTTTACTACTAAACCATGTATATAAGCCATTAGTTGTGTAGTTTTTACTTTATTCTATCTCTCATTACAAATCTACAATCAGACTTTACACCAGCTCTTAGTTAATATAAAGTTTAAGGCAAACAACAATAAACCTTCAAATTCACCCTTCATTTATTTTTTGCTGTTTGCCTTTCTCTTTTTTTCCTAATCGCTGGATAATATCTGCTGCACTTTATTTTTTTTTGGACTGAGAAAGCTTAAAAAAAATATATATTAAACAACGCGTGTTTTTTTTTGTTTTTTTTACGATATGTGGGATTATACAGATTATCTACAGATAACTTGTAAGAAACTAAAACCCCAAACAAAAATGTCTACTAACGGGTTGCTCAAAATCCTTTCGGATGACCAGGATGAGGAACTTGCACAACGTCCAGAAGACATCACCATCCAAGATAGACAAGATGCTATTAATAGCATCCACCCTTTCGGTATCAAGATATGGAAGCCTGCCTTGTACAAAAAAGACAGAAGCATAGATCAATCTGTTCTGAAGGACATGTACAACGGTATAGACGCCACAAACACCTTGCCTGTGACCAGCAAAGACATCAGACACGGAGAAGATGACCTTACCCTCGGCATAAAGCTGTGCAATGTGTTTTACTGTCTAACCATAGGGTTATCTTTATCTCTTGTTTTATTTATGCTGGGATCAATAACCTTTTTGCTTGTGTTGCCTATAGATGGTTTCACAGAAGCAGCAAACACATTCAAGATTTTCTTCAACATGATCAGCTTTATCATATTCCCCTTTGGAAAGGTACTGTACCTAGACCATGGTGTATTGAGCAATCCCCATCCTGAGGGGACACCAAAGAGGACCACTCGTATAGGAACCAACTACAACTCGATGCCGGTAAAGGCAAAGTATACAATCAATGACTCTTTGCGCATGAAAATATCCAAAACATGGAGTAACCTCGTCTATAAGGCATTTGTGAATACTGTATTGAGAGTAGTTATCTACATTTACGTGGCAGCTTTGTGGCTTGGTGTTGTGAGCATCCCAATGTCGCACATGTTACTGGTCATATTCAGTGTGCTTAAGAAGTTCCCTTTGAGCTACAATGTAACCACCTTGAACAAAATCAATGTATCAACAAGCAACGAAGAACAGGCCTTGTTAGCAACAGACATCAAGCTGAAAGATATCCTTATTTGCACATACAAGTGGTGTGGGTGGAAGTACTACAAGCTGACCATAGACGGAACAAATGTTATTGTGATGAACCTATCCCTGGTGGTTGCCATTACCATTCTGGACTTCTTTGTATTCAAGCAATTCAATGATCTGACGCTCTTTGTTTTGTGTTTGATATCCACATTCCCATTGTCTTTCTACATCGGTGGAGCAATTGCATCTATTTCCATATCCACATCAATGGCTTTGGGTTCTGTCATCAATGCGTTATTCTCAACGATCATTGAAATCTTCCTGTATGCAGTAGCTCTAAACTCAAACAAGGGGTTGCTGGTTGAGGGTGGGATTATTGGCTCCTTGTTGGCAGGGACCTTGTGTTTGCCTGGCTTGAGTATGCTGGGAGGGAGCTTTTACAAGAAAACGCAGCTTTACAATCCCAAATCCGCAGGTGTGTCCTCTGCCATGTTGATCTTTGCCATTTTGACTTTGTTGATACCCTCCTGGTTCTACATCATCTACGGGGGCGTATTGATCATCTGTGAGGATGACTCTGGATGCAGATTTGAAAACCGTCCTCTCCAGGATGATGAGTTCTTCAAAAACAAAATCAAACCATTGAGTGGGGTCATAGCTGTATGTCTTGCTCTGGTATATATCATGGGCCTGTGTTTTACCCTGAAGACCCATGCGTCGATGATCTGGACCATTCCAAATGCTCCGAAGACAAATGAGTCAGTGTCCTCGAAATCACCAGACCTTAGAAGAAACTTCAGTGATATTACGAATACAAAAACGGACAGCATCAGAAGGGATCTCAGCGACAGCCAATCGCCTGCAAGAAGGATCCACCAAATAGCCTCAGGCACGAGTCTTGAGGAAACAGCCAAAGGCCACGATGCTCCGAACTGGAGCAAGGTGAAGGCATTTACGATTCTGATGTCGGCAACTGTGCTGTACTCGGTGATTGCTGAGATTCTGATCCACTCCTTGGACTTTATCATCAAGGCCTTCCCTGTTCTGAAGCCAAAGTTCTTGGGACTGACTATCTTTGCTCTGGTACCCAATCTGACTGAGTTTCTGAATGCTTACAGCTTTGCCAGAAACGGGAACGTAGCTCTGTCGATGGAGATTGGTGCTGCTTATGTTCTGCAGGTGGTTCTATTACAGGTGCCAGCGCTTGTGATCTACTCGATCTTCAAGATGGACTTTGGGAAGGCACATGTGGGAAGCATCAAGGAGTGGGCATTCACTTTGATTTTCCCGAAGTTTGATGTGATGGCCACTTTGAGCTCTGTGTTTTTATTCACGTACCTGTACGGTGAGGGGAAGAGCAACTACCTGAAGGGAGGGTTGCTGCTTCTGTTCTATGCTGTTCTGATCATAGGTCTATTCCTGCAGAGCGGGCTTGACTTTGACTAATATTAAAGAAAAAAAAAAATAAATCTTTTTTTTTTTTTTATGGGCAGAAGATCATTACTATTAAACTATATAACTAGGCTTTTTCAATCAAGTTGATGACGATTTCGTTGCTTTCTTTATCTCTGTTGTGGTGGTTGAACACGATTTTGATTTGGTCGACTGGAACGCTGCTCTTGACGTGCTGCTTCTTGTATGGCTTATCTTTGTCTTCGCTTTCATTATGGAGCTGTGTGTAGAGCGGGTTTTTATTGGTGAATCTTGTAGGGTTGAATGAGTTGTTTTTTCTCATTTGTGTTTCCTCGTGCATGCCGAACTCGGAGTTGACTAGCAAGTCCTTCATTTGGAGCCCGATTGGAAGAACAATGTCCTTGTCCGTGGTGTTTGTCCACACTTGGAGCTTGAAGTAGTATTTCTTGAATGAGATGTAGAACCCGTTGATGTTTGCGCTGTTTGCGAAGTTGTTTCCAATGATGGAGAACATGATTCTGCCCCAGAACTTGGTTATGACGTCCGGACCAAGCTCCTCAGGACCCAGGGAGATGACCCACTTCCCACCGTGGTGGTTGCTTGGGTCCTCCCACTCAGGCTTGATGTCCTTCTTGAAGAACATGTACTCGGTGGACAGGCTCTCGACGGATGGGAGGGCTGCTTGCAGTCCCCAGAACTCCTCAAGGGTGCCGAAGGTGTAGATGTCCTTGGTCAGGTCGCTCCACTGCTCGTTCTCGTTCTTCTTTGGCATCACGTACCAGAAAGACCACTCGTCCTTCAATGGGTGCTTGGCGGTGTAGGTGTCCAGTTTGGCAATGTACTTGGAGTTGTCCAATTCAGGGGTGGCGTTCAAGGTTTTGGTTTCTGGTTGTTCTTCAGTAGACATGTTAGGTGCTGTATTATTAGGCTGGTTTTTTTAAAGATTGCTTTATAAAGTAAAGAAGATAAATTAGGTTTTTCTAATTCAGACTTCGTTGTTTCTTTGAAGATTGCTTTCACTATTTTTTTTTGCTGTACGGGTGGGTTTCTTTCTTTTTTTTTTGGTGGTGGAAAATTTTTCGCCTACAGCAAAATTTGCTTCTTTCTTTCTTTCTTTTTTTTTGCTACACAACATTTCCTAAAGAGGAAATTCACTTTAAAAAAAAAACAGAACGTATATATAAGGGCAGGTTTTTTAATTAACTTAATTCATTATTTTTATAACTTGAATGATAGGTTCACGCAGTCAGGGTTCTTTCTGTCTTGGGAGAAGAAGTATATCTTGTATGGCTTTTCTTCAAGCTCGTCGGAGGAGACCTCGTTGACGACCTCGAAGGTCTTGCCGTCAACCTCGTCTTCTATGGAGCCGTTGGACTTGTTTAACAGTTGCAGCAAGAACTCGCCCAGCTGGTTGATCTTTTCGGTGTTGGTGCAGTCCTTGATCCATACCTGGGCCTTGAACAGCTTTTTCTTGTAGGAGATATAGAAACCGTTGATCAACTCGCTCAGGTCGTTGTCAACAAGGAACTTGTCGTTACCCAGGATGGAGAACAGCAATCTGTTCCAGAAGTTCTCGATGTTTATGTCGTTTAGGTGGATCACGAATCTGCCACCCTTTTCGTTCTGTGGGTCTTCCCACTTAGGCTGGATGTTTTGCTTGAAGAACATGTATTCTGTTTTGATGTCTTTGACGTTTGGAAGGGAGTTTTGCAGGCCCCAGAACTGCTCCAGGGAGCTGATGTCAGCAACCTTGACCAGCTGGTCTTCCCAGGACTCTAAAGGATCAACTAGGTTTGGAGGAAGGTTGAAGAAGAACGACCAGGTGTATTGCAAAGGGTTGGATGACATTGCTAGATGGGGTGTAATGGTAATGATTGGGTATTTTTACTGTATACTTTGTAGATGTTAATCAATGAAAAAAAAAGTATCAAATGGTGTCCATTGAGAACCAAAAAAAAAAAAAATGGAGAAGGGGGAATGAAAAAAATGAGAAGAGAAAATTTTTTTTACTGGTTTTTTTTGCTGTGTGTTATTTTTTGCCAGTGTCTTTCCTTTTCTGTAGCTTTGGAATTTCAATTGGGGAAGAGAAAAAAATACGCGCTTAATAGGATAATATATATAAGTGTGTGTAAGTATATGCACGTGATGCTATCTTCCATTGAACATTCAAAAATACAGCAGTAAAGTAACTAAGAATAAGGTGAAGTTAGATATATATATAAAGAGTATTGTACTGTCTTCTAAGAACACTCATCTATATATATTGATAATAATAATAATATAAATCTATGTTAGTATATTATTTTTATAGTAGTGTGTTGCTTATATCCGTAGAGTAACAGTTAACTTTGAAATATTTTTTAATGGGAGAACAGGAATCAAAAAAGTAACCAACCCCCTCTTTCATTTTTTTTGTGTGTGAATAAATTACACACGTGTGATGTTCTCTTTATATCTTATATCCGATCACTTTTTTAACCTTTAATTGTAAATCATACTCTACAGTGCATCACGTGTGTGTGTGTATAGTTACCCGCACCAATAACAACATATATATATTATTATATTTTTTTTAAAAGACATAATAATAATAAGTGTCTTTATCGGATATAACTATATCGGATATAACCTTCATATATTATTATTATTATTTTTCCCATTAGCTTTTTTTTCTTTTTCCCCCGAAACAAATTCCACTAATGTCTGAATCACTTTTGAGGGGGAAAAGGCCATGAAAAAAAAAAAAAAAACAAGGGCGGAAGAGAATCCCATTTATACGAGTATAAGAAATTTCTTCTTCTTTTTTTCTTTTATGCCGCTTTTTTCTCCTCTTTTTTAAGAAATGGCATTTGTGTCATTTTGACAATATAGAGAACACACACCAAAAACAACCAACTCTCCACCTTCTTTTTTGGTAGCTCGTAATGGATAACAACAAGTACCAATTACCTCTGAGTAATTTCAACAGCAATGACTCATACTTGACCATACTGAGAGAGAACAACAACGGCAATTTAGCCGATGAAGATCTGATCGATAATCCATATGTGATCTCTATCAACAACAACTTCACAGATACCCCCCACAATACCCCAACAGATAACTTCCTCCATAACAACAAGATCAACTCCTTGGCAAGAATCACATCTGTAAACTCAGGATCATACATCCCATCAGAAGATATCCGCTCATTGACTCCTTTGTCAAACCAAACAAGCAGCGGAAATACATCCAGACAGGTGAGCAATGCCAATCTAAAGAAGATGATGTTAATGAATGCCCACAACAGCAAAAACAGCAACATCTCACTCACAAGTCTTGCCAGCAAGTACAAGATCCAGGACCCAGTCTTTGGAGAAAAAAACAGCTACGCAGACCTGATGTCTCTGAACAGACCTACTACACCTAGAAAGACCAAATTCCAGCTCCATTTGGTCACCTCCAGAGAGGAGGACGATGACTACGAGGACGAGTTCGACTTCACAAACGACATTTCCAGATTGTCCTCCCAGCTCCAGCAATCAAAGCTGTACTCCCCCATCCAGGATGACAACAACTCAGAAACCAACTCCAACTTCTCCATGGTATCTTCCCTGGAGCAGAGATCACCAACAAACATAGTCAGCATGATGCCACAGGCAAGATCCTCAAAGGGCAGAAAGTACAAGGTCAAAAAACACTACAAGTATATCTTCATTCTGTCTGGTCTCCCTGCATCGGGCAAGTCAACCTTGTCCCAAAATATGATCCAGTTCATGACCCAGAAGTACTTGAAGGGCGAGTATTCAAAGGAAATTCTGAAAGACAACGTGCCAAAGCAAACAAGTACCAGCAAGGATCCAAAGAAGGGCATCGATATCAACAAAAATACAAGAAGAAGATCATCAAGCATCACATCAAACAATGACATCTTGGAGGTTGACAGACACGACAAAAACTGCATCAACACCAAGTTGAAGATCGAGATCTTCAATGCGGGCAAAATCAGAAGATCAGACTCATACACAAAGACGAGGCAGATGTACATGATGTCAAGCAACTCCAACGAGGACTTGTTCTCCCCAAAGAACAAGTCGAAGAAGGACGTGTTTGCCAAGCTTACCTTGAACTCCTTGTTCAAGAACCTCACAAACAGCGACAATGACCTTGACATGGCGATTTTTGATGCCACCAACTCCACCAGAGAAAGACGGAAGTTTGTTGTGGAGGAGATCTACAGACAGGAGCAGGCTCTTTTGAAGAACTTCCAAACCATGAAGAACCTGCTTGACGAGGAGGAGGAGTGCGACGAGGAGACTGTGATTGAGCAGATCGAGATCATCCCCGTCTTCCTCCAGATCAGGTGCCCAAACAGGGACTTCATCACATACAACATATACAACAAGTCGTTCAATGACGACTACTACGACAAGGCGTTTGACTTCGCCATCAAGGACTTCTCGAAGAGAGTGATCTACTACTCGCAGGAGTACTGCCCAATCAGCTCTGCTGAGATTGACGAGCTGCAGAACACGTCCATGCGCGGCAACAAGCTCTTCTTCATCACGCTAGAGAACTCCAAAAACAGCAAGTACGAAACAAACATCACCGACAGCGACCTGAGCAATGACCTCATCCTTGATGGTTTGATTGACTTTGCCAAGAGCTACAACCAGCTCCCAGAGAGCATCAGCTACGTGAAGAAGGTCGAGAACTTCTACACGAGCAAGGAGATCCAGAACAGCGAAAACGTCACCATCCTCAACCACTTCCTTGACGACAGCTACTTCGAGAAGCTCAACCGGAACCTCCGCAAGACGTGCAAGGACTTCGGCATCGATGTTTTGTCAGTGAAGTAGAATAATAATAAAAAGAAGGTTTTTTTGGTTTCGTTTCAGCAAACTTGTAAAATAGGGGTTTTTTATTTATATATACAATGTAATGTCTCCACTTAATGCATCTACTTGACTGCTGGTTTTTGGTAGCCGTGAGAAGCCTGCTTGTCCTTTGCTGGTCTGTGCTTGTAGTACGGCTGCTCGCTGTCGATCTCGCCACGGGCCCAGATGCCCATTGTCCGGTCTGTGGCGTTTGTGAGCAGCAGGTTTCCCCTTGGCGACCAAGCGATTGTGTTGATTGTTCCTGCGTGTGCGGAGGGGATCTCGTGGTAGAACGTGCCGAGCCCGTCTGAGGTGTCGAAGAACTGCAGGCCCCCGGTCTTCAGCCCGCACGCGAGTCTGTTTCCGTTGTTCGTGTCGACCTCGAACGTGTGGAAGCTGCTGTCCCTGTACGACGTCAGCGGGAGGCGCATGCTCCGCATGTCGAAGCTCTTCAGCACGGAGTCCTTCCCAAGCGCGTAGAACTTGAAGTTCTTGTTCGAGTCCTGCGTGTGCTTCTGGAAACGGACCTTGTTCACAGAGCTCCTGTACGAGAGAACTGTCTGGACACACTTCGCGCTCCGCGGGTCCCACAAACGGATGGTGTTGTCCTTCGACCCGGTCACCAGCAGCCCCATGCTCTCGTGCCAGTCGCACGAGTTCACGTCCCAGCTGTGGCCCTTGAGGACCTTCTCCATGGCCCCGTTGTGGAAGTCGTATATCTTCACGAGCTTGTCGTCTCCACACGCAACGATCTTGCTGTCGTCCCAGTTGAAGCACATGTCACGCACGTTCCCCAGGGTCAGCAGATCCTTTTCAAGCCCCTCGCGCGTGTTCTCCACAGTCTTCGTCAGACGCAGGTTGCCCGCCTGCCAGATCTTCAAACCCCCCTCGTCATCCCCACTCACCAGCCACGACCCGTTCTGGCTCATGATCATCTTCTTCACAATGCTATCGTGGCCCTTGCGTGATGTTCTCCATCTGGGTGTCCTGCACGCTCCAGTACGTGAGCTCACCCGTCCCCGTGGCAGCCACAAACCGCTTTGTTGTGGGGTGGAACGCCACACACGAGATCTGCATGTTCGCATTCAAAACAGTCGTCGCTGCGCTCGGGTACAGAGCATTAGGTGCATTCTGCGAGGAGGTCTGGATGTACCGGTGCAGCTTTGTGATGGTGTTGATGCTTCTCTGGTATGAGAGGACCGCGGACGGCTCGGCAGACAGGGCAACGCTGGGCTCGTCCACAAGCCCGTGCAGAATCGTCCTCCGCGTCCCAAACCCACGGCGCAGAGCCTCGTTCCGGCTGTAAGCACTCGGCGAGATGCTCAGCCTCTGCAGGAAGTGGTGTCTGTAGAGGATGTTGTTGGACTGGTTGATGGCCGGTTTCTTGAACCCGTGCTTCGTGATTTTCTTCCCGCTATCATGCAGGGTGTTTCCAGTCTCTGACATTTGAGTAAACAAAAAGATTAGAGTAAAGGTGGTGTTATGTTGTTGTTGGTGTTTGCAGTGAAAACCAAGAGTGTGTGTGTGTTTTCTTCACGTTGGGAGAATTTTGCTTCACTTTTTTTTTTTCTTAAATTTCTTTAAAAAAAATTGAACACAGTCCAAAACGGCAATACTCCAACATGTGCGGGTAAACCTCAATTAGTCAAAAAACGCATCGTATATAAAAAAAAAATCAGCCCTCAACAGCATCAACACTGCTGATGACCCTTAGTGGCTTCTGGATCCAGTACGGCATAAACAGCAAAGCCTTCATGAAGAACCCGTAGTAGGGCCGCACCAGCACGGTGTTCCTCAGGCCAGCAAGCGCCTCCACGATCTCATCACTCAGAGCATCGGTTTTCACCAAGGGCGAAAAAAACTTCTTGAAAGTGTTCATAAACAGAGGCTCAAACTTCCTGAACAAGCCAGTCCCCGCCAGCTGCCCAGGCATCACCAGCACGCCCCTCTTGTTCGGGATCTGGACATAGCTTTCGTGCATGCTCGAGAGGATGTTTTTCGTTGCGCTGTAGATGAACCCGTTTTTTGGGGAGATCATCGAAAGAATCGACGACACGGTCACGATGTAGTCAGGCTCGAAGATCGAGAGCAGGTCGCACGCCGACAGAGCGTTTATGTGGAGCAGCTCCATGAAAGCCAAAGGGTCCTTCCACGTTTCGAGCACGTCGTGGAACTCAAAACGCGTCCCGCAGTTGTTGACCACTATTCGGTAGCCGTGTTCAGTGTCCCTGAAGGCATCGAGTTTGTTGCCGATCCGTTTGGTGAAATCGTGCTCCACAAAGGTTATGTTCTTGTGGGAAATCTCAATAGGATCCCTGTCTATCACTAGCATCTCAAAATTGGGATACTTCTCACAATACCTGGTGGCCAGCTTGGTGTACAGCTGTTTGCCCAGCCCACGGCTCCCGCCAGTCAGCACGCAGAGCACCTTTGTGTGGTTGTCTAGTATTTCCTCTAGAGAAGAAAAGTTGTTGTTGTTGTTGAAGTATCTATAAACTTTTTCATTAAGCCAATCGTTGAGCAGGTAAGAGCCCCTTCGAAGTAAAAGATACAGTCCGTGTGCTATAATTGCTTTCACCAAAGAAACTCGGAAAAAGAAGTAGGAAACCAGGAACGCTAGGTACTTGAACCCCAGATCAATCAGCACATCTATATTAGCAGAAGATGACAGCATTGTGTGGGTGGTAAGGATGCTGTTTCTGTCTTGGTCATCAGCCCCCAAAGGACTTTCAATATTTTGAAATTTTCAAATATTTTCTCAAATTCTTTTTTTTTTGAAAAAAAATTAACGTATGCCGGATCCCATCAACACGCACCGTGTCAATTTCAGTTCTGCAAAGATTTCTCAGAAAACACCATATCCAAACACACATGCACATCCACATGAGAAGGGCATGCAGCTCTGTGCCGCCGCTGTGGAAGACATTCCCCATCGTGTTCAACCTTTCTCTTTTCACCCTCACCGGATACACCAATGCCAGATACAACGAGTACGCCCAGCGAAAAACACTCCTCGCCCTGTACGTCCTGTCTCTGTACCTATACATACGAGTGCTCTACCCTGGCTACGGGACACCGAAGACCGAAGGCCCCGTGCTGCTCAAGGGGACCCCACACACGGAAATCGAGGCCTACATCCAGCATGCCTCAAAGTACAAGCTCTCGAACCTCAAGCACTGCGACGTGTGCCAGTACATGAAGCCAGAGCGCACACACCACTGCAGCACCTGCAACACGTGTGTTCTCAAGATGGACCACCATTGTCCGTGGTTTGCGATCTGCATTGGCATCAAGAACCACAAACGCTTCATTCTGTTCTTGGCGAGCAGTCTGTGCTACACAGCAGTCATCTGGACGGATGCGTTCAAGCACGTATACTTCGGGATCAGGGCCATGAACGAGGGCGACGAGCCAAACGTGCAGTTCAAGCTGTGCTACCTCCTGCTGGTGGCCACAGTCTTTGTGGTGACTCTGGCTGTCTTTGCGGGATACTCGGTCTACTTGATCCTAAAAAACACCACAACGATAGAGAGCATGCACATGCAGGACAGAAAAGACAGGAAAGACCTTTTGGCGGAGATGGAGGAGGGCCACGAGGAGGTGGACGAGGGAAACATCTACGACCTGGGGTACTACGAGAACTGGAAGCAGGTCATGGGCCAGAAGTGGTACCAGTGGTTTATGTTCAGTGACAGCGACAACGAAAGAGTTCTGGAGACCACCCACCACGGGTTTTTGTTCCCAATCAACGACGACGTACTCGGGAGACAGCAGGATCTGTTGAACAGGGGTCTCCTCTCTCAAAGATAGTCTCTGGGAATATACGTTCTAAGTTGAGTGGAACTTTCTTATTATATAGACACCATTTCTTTTACTTATCTTGACTTATGAACCAAGTTGTGTGTTTTTTTAATCATTAAATCTCTTCTGGTTGTTGAGATATTTCGCCGAAAACGCGTCGTAGTGCGTTTACTCTCCGCAAAACTCAAATTTTGAAAAAAAAATTAAAAAAAAAAGGGAAAACTTGTTGAAAATGATGTGACCAAAACACAATCCAGAATGCTTGTCAAAGCCATCCCGTCAAGCACCTTTGACAGGCTCAGAGGGGCTTATCACAACGAGGTTGTATGTGTGAGCAGATCTTTTATCCTGAAGAACGAGATCTTCTTGAAAAGGGTCAATAAACTGATTGTAAGATCTGGCTCTCAACAATTGGAAGCATATGTGGACATCGTGTGTCTGGATATCTCTGAAAAAGAGCTCTGTGTGTCCCCAAGTTTGTACCATGAACTTTTTCTGCTCTCGCTGATAAACGATGTGGAGGTGAGATTTTCACCACTGAACCGCGACACACAACCCATTACTGCTGGTCTGAAGCTGCAGCGTTGCTTCGATCAGAAACACATAAACAAGGAGAACCGAGATATAATTGACCAAAAGCTGACAGAAAGCTTGAAAAACGATTACTCTGGCAGGTACTTCCGAAGCGGTATGTTTGTTCCAGTTGTATGTGCTGATTATATAGCATGGTTCAGAGTCATATCAGACTTGAAACAGCCATTTAAAATGGCGTGTGCTGATGAATGCATCATAGACAACAAGGAATTTCAGCCTGCCTTTGCTCTTGAGTATGCAGATTACCCCAACTGGCACTTGTACTACTCACCAAAGCTCAAGCAATTTGAGTATGGCAACAACTGGCCAGTTTACAAAGAAATCGCATCTCTTTTTGCAAATCAAAGCTCAAAAAGGGGATTGCTGCTGTACAGTGATACCAGCGGAGAAAGCGTTGGTTTGTTTGGGAAGAGCCACATAATGAAGACTTTTGCTGCTTGCAATGGTTATGCCGTAATCGAGGTTGATATGATTGACATATGCGTGAACAATGAGGATATGAAGTCAAGATACATGAAGCTGAAAGCAACCACAGATGTGTACACAGAAATTTCTAACGAAAGAGTTGCTTCAAAGACAAAAGGCAAGATCATCTTCTTCATGAAGAATGTCCATCTGCTGTTTCCCAAAGACCACGAGTACGACCCTGTGGATTTGAGAATCTACAATTTGTTCCAAAACTTGCTTGTCGACTTCGATCTTGTATTCACATCCAACTCCTTGGAAACAACGAGCTTGGATTGCATTAGATCCTTATGTGTGCGCGAAATTTACGTTGATATCTTGACTGAAGACCAAAGACGCGACATCCTGCAGCAGTCGGGCTTTTTGGATTACTTGCAATCAAAGTCCAGCATTGATGGGTCATTCATAGAGACCATGGCTAAGACAACAAACACCTTCACCCCATACATGCTGATGAAGCTGATAACCAACTGCAAAATTGGAAACTTAACAACAGAAGGATTGATCAAAACGCAGATTGAGAAGATGAAGAAGACAAAGGCCACCAAGGCGGGTGCTCCGGCTGTGCCCAAGGTCATGTGGGATGACATAGGAGGACTTGAAAAGGTCAAAGAAGAAATAATCAAAACCTTGGACCCAACAGACACTTTTGGAAAGAAGGTCCTGAAGAGATCGGGTCTTCTGCTTTTTGGTGTTCCTGGGAGCGGTAAGACTCTGTTGGCGAAGGCAATTGCAACAAACTTCTCCATGAACTTCTTCTCAGTGAAGGGTCCAGAACTGCTTGACATGTACATCGGAGAGAGTGAGAGCAATATCAGAAAAATCTTCAAGAAGGCATTCGACAACAAGCCGTGTGTTCTGTTTTTTGACGAGCTGGACTCCATAGCGTCGAAGAACAACAGCAGCAACATGGACAGAGTCGTGGCGCAGACTTTGAGTGAGATCGATAGAGTCAACCAGTCCGGAGACCTGAACGTTTTTGTTGTTGGTGCCACCAACAGACCTGATCTCATTGATGACAGCTTTACGAGACCTGGGAGATTTGACAAGTTAATTTACCTGGGTGTGGTCAAGGCCACCAGCGAGAAACTCAACTTGTTGAAGACCCTCACCAGAAAGTATACGATGGACTTTGACTGGGACAGCGAGCTTGCTTTTATTGAGGAAATAGTTCCCAGCAATTTGACTGGTGCTGACTACCAGAACCTGGTGAACCAAGTATACAACCATGTGGTTGAAGAAAGAATCAGAGTACTGGAAAAGGAGCACCCGGGCGTGGATAAGACTGAGTGGAACGACAGGTTTACCGATAGAGACTGGTTTGGGAATGACTCATGTGCGCTGACTGTCAGCCTGCACCATTTTGAGAGTGTCCTGAAGAACTTCAAGTCTTCTGTTTCCTTGTCTGACATTAGGAAGTACGAGGCGCTTGGTGAGAAGTACTGCAACTGAGCAGAGTAGAGCAGAGGTCAGAGAAGGTTCCAGGTTGATTATTAGAGCACAGCAAGAGAGTAAGCTCAAAGCGCATTTTTAAATCTTTTGTATATACATTTGTTTATTAACTGAACTGCTTTTGACAACTATATCCACTATCAACACTGGTACACAGCCCACTGTGAGCCATTCTTGTGATGCCAATCACCTCAGTCGTTGTAGGGGTTTTTCTGATCCCCACGTGACCCACATACCGTCATTTCCCCCCAGAAAATCCCAAATCGTTGTTGTTGTTTTTTTTTCTCCCTTTGGTCTTTCTTTTTTTTTTTTTTTTTTTTTCTAATAGTTTTTTTTTTTTCTCTACTGACTTTGTTCAACAAAACCAAACACTTTTGCCAACAGCATACAGACCAAACAAGCAGCAAATGGTCTATGAGGATATTCCGTTTGATGGAATCAAGCTAAGAGAAAACGACAAGCGAAGAGTTGCGTACTTCTACGACGCAGACGTGGGCAACTACGCCTACGGTGCCGGACACGCCATGAAGCCACACAGAATCAGAATGACACACTCCCTGATCATGAACTATGGCCTGTACAAGAAGATGGAGATTTATAGAGCAAAGCCAGCCACGAAGCAGGAGATGTGCCAGTTCCACACAGACGAGTACATCGACTTCCTGTCAAGAGTCACCCTCGACAACGTGCACCAGTTTGCCAAGGAGACTGTGAAGTTCAACATCAATGATGACTGTCCTGTTTTTGATGGTCTTTATGAGTACTGCGCCATCTCCGGAGGTGGGTCCATGGAGGGTGCTGCCAGACTGAACAGGGGCAAGTGTGATGTGGCCATCAACTACGCCGGTGGTCTCCACCATGCCAAGAAATCAGAAGCCTCTGGGTTTTGCTACCTGAATGACATTGTCCTAGGTATCATTGAACTGCTAAGATTCCACCCAAGAGTATTGTACATTGACATTGACGTCCATCATGGTGATGGTGTTGAGGAAGCCTTCTATACAACAGACAGAGTCATGACCTGCTCCTTCCACAAATACGGTGAGTTCTTCCCAGGTACAGGTGAACTGAGAGATATTGGTGTAGGGAAGGGGAAGAACTACTCTGTCAACGTTCCATTGAGGGACGGTGTGGATGACGCCTCCTACAGAAACGTATTTGAACCCGTCATTGGAAAGATCATGGAGTGGTACCAGCCATCAGCAGTGGTTCTCCAATGTGGTGGTGATTCCTTGTCCGGTGATCGTCTGGGCTGCTTCAACCTGTCCATGCAGGGCCATGCCAACTGTGTGAACTACGTGAAGTCCTTTGGAATCCCGCTGATGATTGTTGGTGGTGGTGGTTATACGATGAGAAACGTTGCCAGAACATGGTGCTACGAAACAGGTATCCTGAATAACGTGCTGCTGGACGAAAACCTGCCTTACAACGACTACTTTGAATACTACGGACCTGACTACAAGCTGGATGTTAGACAGTCAAACATGTTCAACGCAAACTCCCCAAAGTACCTCGACAACATGCTGATCAACATATTCGAAAACCTGGAGCATACAAAGTACGCACCTTCAGTGCAGCTCAATATTGTGCCTAATGATAAAGAAAACCTTGGAGACGTGGAGGAGGATACGGCTGAGGCCATGGATACCAAGGGTGGCTCCCAGTTTGCAAGAGACAACATCGTCGAGACCTACCACGAGTTCTGATTATATATGCCATGTATTGATGTATTACTATAAAAGACAGAGGAGCTGTAAGCCTTGTGAGCTGTATTTGTTACGTGACTTATGTAAAAAAGCGACGGGCTGTTCCGTTTCACTGTGATTTTTTTTTTTCGCTAAGGGGAAAATTTTTTTAAATTCTAAATTTTTTTTGAAATAATAATTACTAATGTGGATTTAGGTAATGGAGGGTTTTCAGGCTCTATATAAACATATGATCTTTTTCTGATAATTTATATATATGCTTTTATAATGAAAAAGAGTTAAACCCCAGATACATATACACACAATGGCTGTTAAGGGATTAGGACAAATAGACGCTAAATACGACGGATCCAAACTAAAGGTTGGGATCATCCACGCTAGATGGAACGATAAGATCATCTCAGCCCTGGTCAGCGGGTGCATCTCCAAGCTTAAGTCCTTTGGCGTTTTGGAAGAAAATATCATTGTTGAAACATGCCCAGGCTCCTTTGAGCTGCCATACGCCACCAAGAGATTCTACGAGCACCTGCATCCAGAGGTCGATGTTGTCATTCCAATTGGTGTTTTGATCAAGGGCTCCACTATGCACTTCGAGTACATCTCTGAGTCTGTCACCCACGCCATCATGAACTTGCAGTTCCAGCTAAACAAGCCTATCATCTTTGGTTTGCTAACATGTTTGACTGAAGAACAAGCTCTAGCCAGAGCCGGTATTGACGAGGCCAAGTCCATGCACAACCACGGTGAGGACTGGGGTGCTGCTGCTGTTGAAATGGCTATGAAGTATGAATAGGTTATTTTTGTTTTCAAAATAAAATAAAAAAGTAGATATATATAATTAACACACAATATTTTTTTACAGTAAAACAGTCGAGTTGGTTTGTCTTTTTCTTATCTTTTTCAACTCACCTCTCTTTCTATTCTTAAACTCATTCGTCCATTTGCCTCTATTTTCCCAGAACTTGGCATCCCAATCCTCAAAGGTTTCTATTTGTATGGTTTTTATCTTGTTCAATGAAGTTTGTGGCTGCAAGAAGAAAGAGTTGAAGTGAGGGAAGAATAAACCAACGTCTCTTTTCACCACAGTATTGCTTTCAAAAGACTGCAGTTGAGTTGTTGTTTCTTTCGATATGTACTCTTTGGCTTTTTCAGCCATATGCTTTATTTGGTTATCTTTTTCGTGGTCAATGTCGTCGTCATCAACTATCAACTTCAATGATGAGCTCTTATTTTCCTGCTCGGCTGTGTTCTTAGATTGGAACAAGCCTCTTAGAGTTTCGGTATTGCTTATGGTTTCAGTGTTAGAAGTCTTTGGTACTCCGAACTTTGGCATGAACTCTTCCTCGGATGACGAGCCTGACTCTGATTCTGATTCTGACTCAGAACTGGATTGTAGATCAACATCGCTCTCCTCTGAAGTTTTCTCTGTGGTCTCAGCTTCAACTTCCTTTTTAGGTTGCTCGTCTTCATCATCTGAGTCGAAAAATCCGTGTTTCATTTCATAATCTATACCATACTCGTTCTTGTCACCCAAACCATCTTCGCCAACCTCAACTTGCTTATCAAAGTCAATTCTGCTGAAAATGTCTGCCAGTTTGTCATTATCGATTTCTTCTTCCTCAATGTCCAAAGAACCCAGGTCTTCAGCATCTTTTCTGCTATCCATTGCTAATCTTTCCTGTCTGCCTAGCTTGTTGTAGTTCAAGTGTTCAATAGTATGGCCCATACCGTTCTTCCAGCTCAGAGTATTGGCATCAAATTCAAAGGCTAAGTCTCTAACAGATCTTCCTTTTTGAACACCCCACAGCTTTTTCTTATTGCTCAGCACATAGGTCTTCAATACTCCGTTTAGGTATATTCTGAAGGTTTGTCTTCTTTTGTTGTTATATTTGACTAGCTTTCCTGTGACCTCGTCCTTGTTGGACTTGGTATAGTTTCTTTTAGTAACTCTGTGTCTACCTGAAAGCACTTGCAGTCTGTCTTTGAAAGTCAGCTTGATATTCTTCATTTTCTTGTAATGCTCGTAATCGTTCTTTACTGCAAGCTTATTGTACTTGTTGTTGTCAAACAATAGATTCTGCTTTATTTCTTCATTCAGCTTTTCTTTATAGCTGGCTTTGGCTTCTTGCACTATCAGCTTGTTGCCTTTGTAGTTTACATTGTTATAGCTCTTCAACAGTTGAGAGTATTTGCCTATATCTTCAAATTTCATTGTTACATAACCAAAGTTCTTGGTGCAATATACACTGCTTTTGCTGGCATCTTCTTTGTCTTGAAGAACCTTACCGTATCTTGAAAATCTTTCTATAATATCTTGGAATAGTGTCTCAAGAGTCTCATTTTCGAGCACAGTATTTAAATTACCGATGAATAGTCTTTTAACTACAGTAGGCTTTGCCTTTGAAACTTGTGCACTTACTGGAGTGTCCATTTCTATATCTTTTGTATCCTCAATTGGTGTATCTTCAAATTTATCCATTTTGCTAGGGCTTATATTATTGGTTCTTTATCTATAGGTACAGGTTTTTTGATTTACAAATTGTAAGTGAAAATACCAATCATAAAAATTTAATGGTTATTTTTTTTTTTCTTTGGGAAGTAACATTGCAGGCAAGAAACTTCCTAATTGGGAAACGCCTGTACCGAAACATTTCTTTTTTTCCGCCCACCACACCAAAACACAGAAATATATAGCACGTGATGTTAAAATATTACACGTGATTGTTTGGTTACTCTTTTGGTAGTGTTATTGATAAAAAATATTACCCTGCTCTGTTTTAAACATCTCCTATTACGGACGTGCTCCAAAAGCTGCAAAACCAAAAAAAAAACCAGAAAATTTTTCTCACCAAAAAAAAAACATTCAGAAGTTGTTTTTGTTTTTTTTTTCTGCTGGTGCTGAAAAACCTTCACCTATTGAAAGTGGCAAACATTTAAACAAAAAAAATTCATAGGCAACCATACAACTTGTGTATTAATAGCGAGCTATCTCTTTTGTTTTTCATATCAAGAATGGCTACTACTGGTTCCAACAACAGCTATGCTGAGTACAAGAATTTGATGCAATGGCCAAGCACACTGGATATTCCATTGCTATCCAGTGAAGATGAACTGGTCAACATAGATTTTAAACAAAAGGAGTCTTTATTGGATAATCCTGAAGACTTTACCCAGTTGCTGATTGAAGAAAACTGTAATAAAAGTTACTGGTTAACAATTGCCATCAATTATGTCAAGGCAGGTAAGATTAAACAAGGGATAAAATTGATAGAATTGGCTCTAAAAGAATTCCAGGGTCCTGAATCTGCCCACTTACACACTTTCTTGGCTTGGGCATTTTTGGATCTATCCAAAGCCAACTTTGAAAACGCCGATAACTCTGCCAAGTTAGACTGCTTGAAGAAGGCCGAGTACCATTTACAAAACTCTATTCAATTTGAACCTATTTGGATTGGTAATATGTTAGCCACTATAGATGTTTTCTACCAAAAGGGCGAATACGACAAAGCCTTGGAAACTTTACAACTATTCACCAAAGCCATCACCTCAAACAATAACCAACAGCAAAACACCAACAAAAATGTGTACTTCTTATTGATGAAGGCCAAACTACTATACCAAAAGAAAAACTACTTAGGATCTCTGAAAATATTCCAAGAATTGATCATCATGAACCCAGTATTGATTCCTGATCCAAGAATCGGTTGCGGTTTGTGTTATTGGCAACTAGGAGACTTTGAAATGGCTTTGAATGCATGGGAAAGATCTTTAGAATTGAATCCAGATAACTTTGATGTAAAAATATTACTATTGCTTTCCAAGTACCACGCCACTATTAACAATTCTCTAAATGATGAACAGTTTGTTGGGAACTATACCTCGAGCATCAATGATTTGAAGAAGATTTATACCATGAACAAATTCATATTGAAGGAACAAAAAGAAAGATCCATTGAAATGCCTGAATTCACCCATGTTGAAGAAATTAACACTTCTGTGTTCATTCTTCTGCAAATGTACTACTTCTTCATTGAGGAATACGAAACTTGTATAGAAATTTACGAAAAGAAGTTTGAAAACAAGCTTGAATTGCAAGTCTCTAAAGAAATTGCATCAATATCGTTGTTCTGGGCTGGTAGATCATACTTTGCTATGAATAATCTGAAACAAGCTTTGAAGCATTTCCAAAAGTCTCTTGCTCTTGACGAGAAGAACGGTTTAGCTCTGTTTGGATTGGGTCAAATTGAATACTGCGATAACTTCTTGGATGAGGCAATCCTTACATTCCAAAACTTCAACGAAAAAGTTGATAAGCACTCTATAGAAGGAAACTATGTTTTAGGTTGTTTGAATGCTACCAAGTTAATCAATGTCTTGAACTTGAACGATAGATCTGCTGAAACAGTTATTGGTCAATACTTGCAAACTGACACTATAAGAACTAAGAGTATTGAATACTTAGAGACTTATATCAAGCTGGTAAATATCAACAAAAAGTCCCAAATGGTCAGCTTAAAGGCATACATCATCTTGTCTCAACTGTACGAACAAAAGAACATGTTTGAAAAGTGTGTTTTCTACTATGAAAAGATTATTGAACAGTTGAAGTTCTTGAAGAATGATGTCAACTGGGATATCTTTAACAACTTAGCTTGTTACCAGTATGGAGTTGGCAAATACGAAGAAGCAAAGGCCAATTTCGATACAGCTTATGAAAAGTTTGAAAAGGACTCTCAAAACTTGGATGATAAAATAAAGTATACCATTGAATACAATATCATCAGAACTGAAGAACAAATCAGCAAAGACCAAGACAAATCATCAATTTTGAAAAAATACAATGATTTAATAGAAAAAGTCCCTGAAAACATGAGTCTGTATGTTCAACTGAGAAAATGTCTTTTAGACAAAAACAGTACCGATTTATTCAAAAAAATTTCAGATGAAAACACATACAACCTTGAAGTCAGATCCATTCATTCCTGGATGATCAAAGCTGATCCTTCATTGGGCATAGAAGACGAAATTGTTCATAATAAATTCACTTTGGAGAAGGTTTCGGATAAGGACTCCTATGCTTTGATTACCTTGGGGAACATCTACATAAACATTTGTAGAAAGCTGAAAAGAGATGTACAAAACCCAAGTGACTATAAACTAAAAAACTCATACCTGAAGGCCTTGAAACTGTTTAGAAATGCTCTGAACTTAGATCCTTACAATGTTTATGCTGCCCAAGGTATTGCCATTGTGTACGCAGGTCTTGGCAAGCATACAGAATCTCTGCAAATTCTGAGAAGATGTAGAGACAGTATTAATGACAAGTCTGTTTTCATCAATCTTGCCCAAGAACTAACAGCTATCAATGACTACATAAAGGCCATTGATAACTACAACATTGCTTTATCCAAAACCAAAGATTTAATCGGCAAGGCTGATGTTTTGAATATGTTGGGAAGAGTCTGGTTGTTAAGATACTATAAAGACGGATCAATTGACTTCATATACAGAGCTGTTGAAAGCAATCAAAAGGCTATTGATTACGTCGAACAAGAAGCCGGTGTGAATGCCAAGGATCACATGTACGAAAAGTTCATGATGGACTTGAAGTTCAACCAAATTTCCTTATACATGATCTTGATCAGCAAGATTGTGAAAATTCCTCAAGGCCAAAGATCTATTTCCAAAATGGAAGGTGTATTGGTGCAAGTCAACGATATAATCCAATTTATCGAATTTGTTTTGAACAGCAAAGACTTGATTCAGTTCTTCCATGCCAAGGATTTAGGTCACAAGTACGATAAGTTAAAAGGTGAACTGATTGTCAACTTGACAGATGCCATCGAAGAACAGAAGAACTTTGATATGCTGTTGGAGAAGAGATTAAAAGAAGCTAAGGAGTATGTAGAAAACGAGAAGTTACAAGAAAGCAAAGAAAGAGAAGAACAGGAATTGAGGGAGCAAGAATTGAAGAGAATTGAACTGGAGAAGTATGCAAAGCTCCAAGAGGAAGCTCAAAAGATTATAGATGAAAGACAAGATATGATAGATGATGAAAACGATGTCGTTGATGATGAAAAGAAAGACAAAGACGCCGAGTTTGTTGTGAAGGAACCAAAGAAGACCTCTAAGAAGAGAAAGGCCAACGTAGTGGTTGAAGATGATGAAGACTTAGATGAACTAGTTGACGGAAATGAGAGCTTTGCTTCTTTGCCAAGATCAAAGAGAGGTAAGAAGAGCGCACTATCGCCGGACTACATAGAAGAAAGTGATGAGGAAGAAATAGAAAACAAAGAAGCTCCAGACTCTTTGCTAAATGATGCGGAACCAACACCAGAAGTAGAAGATGAAGATTAGACTATATAGACAACTTAATTATGTGATGGTATGACTCCATTGCACATTTGATATAATCATAAATTTTTTTTAAAAAAAAAAAAGTTTGAAATTTCTTTTCTTTTTTTTTTCTGCTGCGGAAAACGTTTATGTATACTTTCACACACTGATGATTTAACAGAAGAAAAATATAGGTCTACAAAAACCAAAGCTCATACAACTTAAAGTATTTTTTCTACGTAGCTATATTCTGAAGTTTGAATAAGTGTGTTTTTTGGTACTATTATTTCACTGTAGTTAAATGGCAAAACAAGAGCACAACAACAAACAATCCAAGGCTTCTAAGCTTAAAAACACCAGATCCATCAGAACAATTCAGTATGATGAAAACAATGATCCTAAAAAGAAAAACGACTACAATCAACTCCTGAGTAAGGATTTGTCTTTGATCAAAACTGAAGACTACATAAATCTGAAGCAAAATGAAATAAAGGCCTTTATTGACACTATTATAAAAAACAAGAAATATGGATCTAACAAAAGAGCATACCAAAGTTTGCCTAGACATCTAAGAAGAAGAACTGGGTCACACAACATACGTAGAGTTCCTAAGAGAATCAGAAAAAGAACTTTAAAAGAAATGATGAAGTCTGATCAAAAGGTCATGGACGGTAACACCAGTCTGATGAAGCATAAAAAATCTTTGACTAGCAAGCAATACTATAAACAAAAGATGGCTGTTAAGCTGTTAAAGTTGCTTACCAGATCAAAGTTTATGAAAAGAAGCATTCCAAGCAAAATTGGAAAGTTTAATGTGGGCAGCAGATTTAATTTGAGACAAAGAATAAAAATCATGGAGAATTCCATTAAGGAAATGAAGGAGAAGCTGGGCAAAGATGACTCTGTTAATGTTCTAAACAACAGATTGGGACATGTTGATTTAGTAGGAAACAACAAGGTTGTTGAAGATACACTAAGATTGAACAAGAGCATTAAGTACTACAAAAGACAGCAAGGAAAAGACCAATGTAAATGGTTGCCATCACATGTTTACAACATCAAAAGATGCCATATGATCAAGTACCATGGTTTCAAGGTTGCTTTGAAACCTACTTTGAAGTGTTATAGATTGATCAATAGAAACAACGGTACCAGTAACAAGGCTGATAAGACGCTGATTATGGATACTTCTCACTTAGGTAAAATTTTGATTACCTTGGAAAAGGGCGATGATTTGTTCAAGCTCTTGAATAGCAAGTTTGACAAAAAAGACTTGAAATTCAGCAACAAAGGTGTTTATGTTGATGATGTATACTATGGTAGTGTCAATTATCTGAAGTGGATTGAAAAGAAGAAAAAGATGCTTTTGATGTTGGATAGTGCTGTTTATAAAAAAGTTATCAAAAAGCTGTTGAGTCTATACAACGATGAAATAAAAGCCGGCACTCTTACTGTTCAGGATTTGACATTTGCGGTAGGTTCAATAAAATTAATAGGAACTCAATCTTTGAATACATTGTTGAAATGTATTAGAACTTATAAAGAAAGTGAAGAAGATGACTCTTTGATCAGCTTCAAGGAATTATATCATTTAGCCAGTCAGTTTAAAGATTATTCAAACTTTATCAATGACAACTTTATTGTAGGATTGAACATCAAAGATCCGAGATTGATCAGAACTCCAAGTTTGCCACAAGTTAAATCGGAGCTTGCAGAATGTGATACTTTAAAATTGATGAATAAACTACAAAACTTAAACAAAAATACCACACCAAAGGAAGCAAGCGACTTACTTGACTCTAGTAAAAGATACGAATCTTATAAAGACAAATTGACAATTAAAGAGTTACACAAGGAATTGAATAATGGAAGCTCGGCATGCACAACCAAAATACCATTATTGCTATTCAAAGATAACGATCATATCAACAACAGCTTTACTATTATGCTTCCCTACCACTGGACACTTCCGCTTTATTACAAGCTAAACCGTATGCCACATGTGTTTTTGATAGGTTTGAATCAAATTAATCAAATAGCATACGATAATGGTGCACAGAGTTTACAAAGAAATGTTTTGACTGATGTGACTTCTTGGCAATACAACTACATGGAGTATTTCAATGCCTTGGGAGATAGAGAACATTGGACTAGGAAAGGAAAGGCCAGAAGGGTCAACTATGACAAAATAAAAGCAGAATTCAGAGACGGCCAAAAGATAGATGAGATGGGTGACTATTTCAAATCTGACTGGAAGTTCTTATATGAATACATAAATAGAGACAGAGACATTGATGTTGTGAAATTTATAAAAGATTACGAATGGAAATATGGTAACTGGGAAAAGGACTTCAAAACAAGATTTACCTTATTTGACTCAGATGAAGATAAAATAAAGCTGACTTGTAGCAAAATTAAGCTTGCAAAGAATGGCAACATTAAGAATAACTCAAGGGTGTATAGAATTATTAAAAACGACGAAGATTGCTCTAAACCATACATAACTGATCTTATTGGGTTTGTCAGTTTGAGCAACTACGACTTGTCAAAAGGTGAAAGCACAGGGTTTGCTTACTATAACTTAAGCCACAATGTGGAAAATGTTGATGGATATCATAAAGACAAATTTTTGATTAAAAATACAGGTGAAGATATATTCAGACTAGCTGAAGTAATTAACTAAAACGAATGGGTAATATATATGCTCTTAGTTTAAAATTTTGAAACAGAATCCAAATCATCAACATTTAAAAAGTCCACTTGGAAGTCGTCAAGTTGTTGTTTCCATAGGATGTTTCTGTTGTAGACTGGGAACTGAGGTACGCCCCAAATTCTGACTTTATAATTCTGATCGTGTAACTGGTTTATTAATGCATTTAAACAAATTCTAATGTCATCAGAATCCAAAGACTTTATTTTTTCAAAGGTCATGCTTTCATCTGAAGAACAAAATCCTATCAAGTTGTTGAGTGACTCAGAAACTACTGGAGATTTAAACTGCACTTCTTTTTTATAAACCTTTATCATTGAGGAGTCCAAAAAAATAAAATCTTCATAAGTACTCAACTCAGGGTAGTTTCCCGTCAACTCAATAATCAAAGGTTTATATTGGTTTTTATCAAAGTCTAGCTGTGTAGTTAAATATTTTCTTAAAGGTTTAAGCTCTTTAATCAATTCATCGTAAGCATGCAAATTTGTTGCATCATCATTTTTGAAGTCAATGTAAAGTATTGTGGGTACTTCAGGTGAATCAAAAAAAAGTCCATTGAGTTTATCATCTTTGTCTGTGTTGATTTGGTCCAAAATCTTTTTAATTGGGTCCAAATACAAGGTTTTTAAGTTTCTTTGCTGTGGCTTCAAATAATCTTTGTTGTGTCCAACAGCTAGGTTGTCGAAATTTTCATCTAGAAGCCAAATGTCGGCTTCTATGCTGTTGACTCCGTGTAAAATAGCATCATAAAAAGGAAGTTTTCTCCAGTAATCGTTATGTGAATGAACGTATCCAAGTACACTGACATCACGAGTCAATATCTCGGTTTGCGAAATCCCGGTTTTTGAGGATAGAATATCAACATAATCCTTAAAATTATCATAGTAAGAAACTTCGCTATAGCTTGGATGAACATTATTTTCAAAGTACTGGAGAAGACTAACCCCGCTTAAATTTATATTAGCGGCTCTGTAAATGTCATAATGTTGAGGGGCGCTTTGTTTATTTGAGATATGCAAAACGCTTAAGAATACCGTAGTCACCAAAACAATAAAAACGCCAATTATCATTCTGGCTTTTGGCTTTGCTTTGTTCAATGTACTGAAATTTGTGTTATTGTTTTCATCATTGTCAAAATCATCAATCACATATGATTCTTGAGGATTTGTTTTCTTGGAGGCGTTTGAAGACACAGAAACATAACTGGCTTGGGATTCTCTTCTAGTTTCACTAAACTTGGGTAGACTCATATTGGATAATTTAGTTTGTTTTTTCTTTAAAGATGGGATTTTTTTCTGCTAAAAGATATATTATCTTTGGTTTTTTATCATATTCTTATTTGTGTATTTTATATTTATAGCTTTACAGTTTACCTTGAGCTATTAATTGTTTAAAAATTAAAAATAAAAAAAAAGGAAAACAGCCATATGGTCTAGGTCGTGGCCAACAGCTCCCTTTTGTGTGTGCCGTTTTTGGAAATTTTTGTGGAGTACAGTGCCATGTCCGACGGAAGACAGCTTTCTCTTTTTTTGAGAAAAAATTCATTTTATAATTAAAACCCGAGCATCACGTGGTGGTTAAAACACGTGTTACTTGAGCAAAATACCGCTACACAGTAACATTGTAATTAGTCACCTGACTTGGCATAAACAAATTAAATAACAATTTCCTAAACAAGTAATTATAGCTTTTTTGTATTTAACATTATTACCTAAAGTTTACATTTGAACTAACTGAACTTAAAGGAATTTAAATTACTTTGCAAAAGAAAAGACAATATATGTAATCTTAAAAAAATTATTGTATGACATAATTGAAAGCTATATAAACTCCGGTTTTATCTCAATCTTAACTTTCTTCAACTTGGGTTCTTTTGTACCTTCATCTTCAAGTAAACCATAGCCATAAAGCTCCTTGCTCAACTCATCATATCTTTTGTCCCAGTCTCCTAGCAAATCTTCGTCACCAAATCTCATCTCGATTCCGTATTTCTCCTGGACCAGCACCTTCCATGCTAATACTTTTCTATAATTTTTATCTGCATTTTCCTTGCTTAAATAGCTCAAATCCAAATCCTCAATATCCTTAACAATGCCGTTCTTCAAAGTTTCATCGATTTGTAATCTTCTGTCTTTACATTTGCTAACCAAGCAAATGTCACATTTGGGCTTTTGAGTTGAGGTACATATATTTTGACCAAACCCAACCAAGATCAGGTTGATTTCTGCCCAGAATTTTTTGTCTATGCTTGCTTCTAACAGTTCTCTAGTCTGCTCGGGATTTTTCAAGGGCTTTCTGCCTGCTGGTGTCTTGATCCACTCAAACTTACTGGCAAATCTATTTACATGTGTATCAACACCTATTCCCATGTTCTCGCCAACCCCATTTTGCATGTACAGTAGACCTATTTTTGGGCCGACTCCTTTGATACCAAGAGCTTCATCATATGTTTCTGGAACATCTGTTAACTCACATAAGTCCTTGATATTCCGGGCCTTTGTTTTGTGGAACCCAACCTTCTTAATTAGCTCATCTATTTCTTCTGTCTTTTTTTGTTTCAGGTAGTGAAGAGAAATACCCTTTCGCACACCCTTCTTATCAAATGTCAAAGAGTCTATGAACATGCTTTCAAATGCGTCAAATGTCATTTCATCTTTGGTTTGCGGAGACAACATCAGACTTATGAGTACCTGGAGTTTCAAATCCTGAATTGTGGGTATTATTTTGTATTTGTAATTAACAACCAGTGGGGTGTTCATGCATCCCTTCACGTCAACAGTTGACGACATCAGCTTCCTCATGAACCTTATTTGTTTGTATTGCGCCATTTTTGTGTATTCTAACGGCATGTCTTCTTCTAAAGATTTAAAAACGGTTTTATTAATGTACTGCACAAACTGCGACACGTTCATTTTGTTCGTTTTACTCATTGAATTTTGTTATGAATTTGGGTTGTGGGTTTGTTTTGTCTTCTAGGTTTAAAAAAAATAAAGACTTTCCTCCGGATTTGTTCTAAACCGCGCTTTGTCGCTTAAGTCACGTGTCATTGTTTTTTGTTGGTCATCCAAATCTGCAATTTGAATACTTCAGTTGTTCACAAAGCTTCGCCTAATGCTGACCGCGGCGACTTTACCATTTTGGGCAGAAAACAGTAAAAAATAACTTCTAGAGTTATACATTTCAAATTACCCGTTTTAAAGAGCACTTTTGAAATGCTTATACAAGAGTGTAGCCAATTTTTGTGTACTATTCAGCTGAATGTATGTAAGGACTCTTACCCAGCTTCACAACACTATGCCCTTTTAACTTTTCATGCATTAAATTGGCGCTTAAAGTTAGTTTTTTTCTTATATTTCAGCTTAAAATTGTATAAAATGTTTATATCAAGACATTTAGTCTTTCTTCAAGACACAGTATCACTGTTGTAAAGCAACTTCACATTTTGGGTATCCATCATATTCATGCATGTGTGAGACTATCCGGAACAACTCATTTCTCCATACTGTCTTGCTCATCTCAAAATTCACCAATAATAGGAAAAATATATCTTTTTTTTGGCATATACATCTATTTTTCATGGGGGCTGATTTGAAAAAATCCGAATAAAAATTCCTTCCCCGCGGATTATTCCCTATTTTATGTCACTTAGAATAGGGAATATTTTCATGTTTTAATTAATTACATCTTTTTTTTTTAAACTGAAGGGTTTGTGAATTTGACAGGCTAGCATTTAGGAAAATATATATAAAGAGATTGGTTGTAGCTACTCCTTAACAATTTTTTTAAAAAAAAAATCATCAAAAAATAATTTTATTGTATAGTTATCAAGAAAAATAAAAATCAATTGATTAAACCCGAAGACTCAGAATCATAAATAAACGAAAATGAATTAAAAAGAACATGAGCAGACAGACCATACATTCCCTCGGCAGAATATCGGTAGTCTAAGTCTTTTTTTTTTTGATTTACTAATTTTAATTAACGCTCACCCCAGAATAGCGTATCCTATTTTCTTTAAACACGATACTTTTCACCTGTTTGTTCTCCATGAAAAAATGAACGACGAAAAAAAAAAAAAAATCAGGTCAATCTTAAAAAATCGGCACCTTTTTCTGTGGGGGCCTCTTTATTTTCAAAAGGGTTTGTGGGACCATTTCTTGTTTTTTTTGTGGGGGTCGGGAAAAAAGAAACTTTTCGCAGGCTACATTTCCGGAATAGGAAGGAGCCCCACAAACAAAACCAAGGCATGAGGTACTTTTGCGACAATTTCCCTGCTGAAAAACATAGGTTCCGGAAAAAAACAATAGAGTTTTTGACCTGGTGATGTTATTTCGAGAGGGGTTTCTTACGCTTGTCCATGGTGCTCTGCGGGAAATTTTTCCACTGGTGTTTTGTCAAAATAGAGCGAGTGAGAAAAAAAAAAAACAAGAAGAGGCAAAAAGTTTGCTAATATTCAATAAACGGTGGCATTTCAAATTGTTGAAGTATTTAAAGAAGCGTTTCCAATGTTGAGATGAGTAAGTTTCTCTTCATTTCTTTTAATTCTATGTTTTAAAGAAAAAAAATTAGAAGGAGAACCATACAAAAACATATTATAATATAAAAATGTCTGGTTCCATTACTCCAGAAGTCGGTGCTCCACTAGCATCCGACCACTTAGACTCTCCTATCTCCACTCCATCTAACGATAACTCCATAACTGAAGTCAAAAACGACGAATTAGAACAAGCCCTAGATAAGGAACATAAATACGATGACGCCCAATTAAAGGTGCTTCAAGACTCCATGAACTCCAAGGGTTTGAGTCAATTCACCGGTGTTGTTTTCCTATGTTTATTGATTTCCTTCGGTGGTTTCATTTTCGGTTTCGATACCGGTACCATTGGTGGTTTCTTCAACATGGGTAACTTCAAGAAGAGATTTGGTTCCTACCACCACGGTAGAAAAGAATACTACTTCACCAATGCCAGAACTGGTTTAATGGTCTCCATCTTCAACGTTGGTTGTGCCATTGGTGGTTTAGCCTTGGGTGGTTTATCTGATAAATTCGGAAGAAAGAAAGCCTTGACTATTGTCACATGTATTTACATGGTCGGTATTTTAATTCAAATCTGTTCTCAAGACAAAGCCCATGTTTGGGTTCAATACTTCATTGGTAGAATGATTGCCGGTTTAGGTTTCGGTGCCATTGCTGTTATTTGTCCTACCTTCTTAGCTGAAACTGCTCCAGCCAACTTAAGATCTATCTGTGTTACCTTCTACCAATTGATGATTACCTTGGGTATCTTCATGGGTTACTGTTGTAACTACGGTACCAAGCAATACTCCGACAACTCTACTGCTCAATGGAGAGTTGCTGTTGGTTTATGTTTCGCCTGGGCTTTATTGATGATTGTTGGTATTACCTTTGTTCCTGAATCTGCTAGATACTTGATCCAAAAGGACAGACTAGAAGAAGGTAAGCAATCCATTGCCCACTTAAACAAGGCCTCTGAAGACGATGCCATTGTCATTGCTGAATTCGATGCTATCTTGGCTGCTGTTGAAGCTGAAAGACTAGCTGGTGAAGCCTCCATCAAGGAATTATTCTCCACCAAGACCAAGGTCCTTCAAAGACTGGTCATGGGTGTTATGATCCAATCTCTGCAACAATTAACTGGTGATAACTACTTCTTCTACTACGGAACAATTGTCTTTGCTGCTGTTGGTTTAAAGGATTCTTTCCAAACCTCCATCGTTATCGGTGTTGTCAACTTCTTCTCCACTTTGGTTTCTTTGTTCTTCGTTAACAGATTCGGTAGAAGACAATTGCTACTAGCCGGTGCTGTTTTGATGGTTTGTTGTTACGTTGTCTTCGCTTCTGTTGGTGTCAAGAGTTTATACATTGGTGGCTACTCCGCCAATGCTAAGACCTCCAAGGGTGCTGGTAACTGTATGATTGTTTTCACTTGTTTCTACATTTTCTGCTTCGCCAACACTTGGGCTCCATTAGCTTACGTTATCTGTGCTGAATCCTACCCATTAAGAGTCAAGAACAAATGTATGGCTTTGGCTGTTGGTTCCAACTGGTTATGGGGCTTTTTGATTTCCTTCTTCACTCCATTTATTACCTCTGCCATTCACTTCTCTTACGGTTACGTCTTCATGGGATGCATGATCTTCGCTTTCTTCTACGTCTTCTTCACTATTCCAGAAACCAAGGGTTTAACTTTGGAAGAAGTCAACGAAATGTGGTTAGACGGTGTTTTACCATGGAAGTCTGCTTCCTGGGTTCCAGCCTCCAAGAGAGACGAATCCTATGACTCCGAAGCCTTAAAGCATGACGAAAAGAAGGGTTTCAAGAAATTCTTCTAAATGAATTACAATGACCACTTAATGACGAAAAATAATAATGTATTTATACATATATGAACTTATATAATAAACATAATCTATACACATTTGCTAATTAATCATAGATATCACTCTCGTTTGTAAAAAGATATGTATTTTTTGAAAAAAAAAGACGATGGCCACTTATATCCATCGGACTCAAAAAAAGAAAAAGAAAAACACCCACTTGCCCGTGCTAAATCCATTTTTTTTTTTCTTTCACCCACCTCAAGAATCCTAAACTGCGCTACATTCTGTGCGTTTTTTTTTTCAAAAAAAAATAAACAGAAAAATGCCTGTTTGGGGAAAAACACGGAGCGTGTTAGTCGTTTTTTCCTTGCTCTGCCCACCAAAACCAAAGTCATTTTTCCACAATTTTCTGTGCTATTTCCTGTTTGGGAATGTCTTATCTCAAAAGAAAAACAAATGAGACTCCTAGCCGCGCATTTTAGATGCTCCGAAAAAGACGAGACAAAACAACAACATAGTTGCGGAGATAGCAGAAACGCCACCTCATTTTCATTTTTTTCATGGGCACAGGATTTAACCAAAGCCAATCGGCCTATCGAGTTTGAACAGATGGCGTTTTGCCCTTTAATGTGCACCGGTTTTTCACAGCACACACCGAAGATGTATTTTTTTTTTTTTTTTCCCTTGATTCATAAAGATAAATAAAAACTATATATACAGTGTCGTCATCACCTTTTCTTGTTCATTGAATTGGGAGTGTGTTTATACTTTAAAATACAATCAGAGTATTACAAGAAGAACCACCAATAACTAAATACTTCTATGTCTGATAACTCTGAAGTTGAATCATTCAACGCCAAACATGTTGAGATGTCTGGTGACCCTTACACTGGTGTTCCAGACACCAACTCTGTCCAATCTTTGGCCAGAACTTTCACACACATGTCTTTGGCTTCTACTTCTAATGACAACGTGGCCTATGGTGTGCCTGTTGATGGCCCAGAAGGCGTTGAAAGCTACAATCCAAAAATTGATCCCAACTCCGAAGAGTTCGATGCCCACGCCTGGATGAGAAACTTGAACAGATTGAGATCCGCTGACCCTGATTACTACAAAAACATATCATTGAGCATGGCATACAAAAACTTATCTGCCTTTGGTGACTCATCGGATGTTGTTTACCAGCCAACTGTTTTCAATGTTTTCCAAAAAACTGCCGAAGACGTATACAGAAAGTTCAGAAAGTCAAGACCTTCCGACAAGTTTACTATTTTGAAACCTATGGATGGTATCTTGAAGCCTGGTACGTTGAACGTTGTTTTGGGTAAGCCTGGTTCCGGTTGCTCCACATTATTAAAGACCTTATCTGCATCCACTTTTGGTTTTGAAGTCACAAAAGACTCCGTTATTTCTTATGATGGTATTACTCAAAAGGAAATTCAAAATAATTACAGAGGTGATGTTGTTTACCAAGCAGAAGTTGATATCCATTTCCCACACTTGACTGTCTTTGAAACTCTGAATAACGTAGCTTTGCTAACCACTCCTCGTAACAGAATTAGAGGCTTGAGCAGAGAAGAGTTTTCCAAGCACATGGCAGAAGCCACCATGGCCATGTATGGTTTATCTCACACCAAAAATACCAAGGTTGGTAACGATTTCGTTAGAGGTGTTTCCGGTGGTGAAAGAAAGAGAGTTTCCATTTGTGAAATCTCTTTGGTCAACGGTAAGATCGTTTGTTATGATAACTCCACCAGAGGTTTGGATTCCGCTTCCACATTATCTTTCATCAAGTCCTTGAAGACCCAATCAAAAACTTCCGACACCACCTCTGTTGTTGCTATTTACCAATGTTCTCAAGAAGCTTACGACTTATTTGACAATGTCATTGTTTTGGATAACGGTTACCAACTATACAACGGTCCAGGTAGCAAAGCTAAGGATTACTTCATAAGAATGGGTTACGTTTGTCCTGAAAGACAAACCACAGCTGATTTCCTAACAGCTGTAACTTCTCCTACGGAAAGAATTAAAAATACTGATATGATGGAAAAGGGCATCAAGATTCCAGATTCTCCATTGGAAATGTACGAATACTGGAACGCTTCCGAAGAGTGCCAAGAATTAAGAAACCAAATTGATGAGTACCTAGGTAACATTGATACTTCTTTGAAAGACCAATTCCACGAGGCCCATGCTGCTTCTCTAGCCAAGAGAGCTAGACCTTCTTCTTCTTACTTGTTAACTTTCGACTTGCAAGTCAAGTACCTGTTGCAAAGAAACTTCACAAGAATTAAAAATGATATAGGGTTATCACTGTTCCAAGTCATGGGTAACTCCTTCATGGCTCTGATCATTGCATCCATGTTCTACAAAGTCATGTACTACACAAACACATCTACTTTCTTCTACAGAGGTGGTACTCTTTTCTACGCTGTTTTATTCAACTCCTTCTCCTCCTTATTAGAAATTATGACTTTGTATGAAGCTAGACCTATCATTGAAAAGCAAAAGAATTTAGCCATGTACCATCCCTCTGCTGAAGCTATGTCTTCTATTTTATCTGAGATGCCTGCCAAAATTATTACAGCCATTGCCTTCAACATGTTCTACTACTGGATTTCTAACCTATACAGAAAAGCTGGTGTCTTCTTCTTCTACTTGCTGATGAATTTCATGTGTTTGCTAACCATGTCTCACTTGTTCAGATTCATTGGTTCGGCCACCAAGTCCTTCCCTGAATCCATGGTTCCTGCCTCTGTTATCTTATTAGGTATCTCTATGTACACCGGTTTTGCTGTTCCAAAGACCAGTATGTTAGGCTGGTCCAAGTGGATTTACTGGATCAATCCTATCCAATATGGATTTGAATCTTTGATGATCAATGAATTTCACGGCAGACAGTTCCCTTGCGCTTCCTACATTCCAAGTGGGGGCAATTACTCTGATGTTGATATAGCCTTTAAAACTTGCTCTGTTGTAGGTGCAGTTCCAGGTGCCAATGCTGTTAGTGGTGATGCATTCTTGAGATTGTCTTATGGTTACGAACATGGTCACAAATGGAGAGGTTTCGGTGTTGTTACTGCCTACGCCATTGTATTCTTTTTCATTTACTTAACATTCACTGAATACAACGAATCTGCCAAGCAAAAGGGTGAAATCATTGTTTTCCCACAAGCTATTGTTAGAAAGATCAAGAAGATGTCTAAGTCCACCAATGATTTGGAATCTTCTTCTGCTTCTGATGACTCCTACACTGAAAAGAAAATGGCATCTGATGATTACGAAGAATCTGTAGATAGTGCTGATGGTGTCGGTTTGAGTGAATCTGAAGCAACTTTACATTGGAGAGACTTATGTTATGATGTTCAAATTAAAGGTGAAACTAGAAGAATCTTGAACAATGTTGACGGTTGGGTTGCAAAGAATTCCATTACAGCTTTAATGGGTTCCTCTGGTGCCGGTAAGACCACTTTAATGGATTGTTTGGCTTCAAGAGTCACCATGGGTGTTATCACTGGTGATATTTTGGTCAATGGTCGTTTAAGAGATGAAGGCTTCCCAAGATCCATTGGTTATTGTCAACAACAAGATTTGCATTTGGCCACTGCCACTGTTAGAGAATCCTTGAAGTTTTCCGCTTATCTAAGACAGCCTGCTTCTGTTTCCAAGGCCGAAAAGGATGCTTATGTTGAATCTGTCATTAAGATCTTGGACATGCAAAGATATGCCGATGCTGTTGTTGGTGTTATGGGTGAAGGTTTGAATGTTGAACAGAGAAAGAGATTGACCATTGGTGTTGAACTTGCTGCCAAGCCTAAGTTGTTGATGTTCTTAGATGAACCTACCTCTGGTTTAGACTCCCAAACTGCCTGGTCTATTTGTCAATTGATGAGAAAGTTAGCCAACCATGGACAAGCTATTTTGTGTACTATCCATCAACCTTCCGCTATGTTGATCGAACAATTTGATAGATTACTATTTTTGCAAAAAGGTGGTAAGACAGCTTACTTTGGTGATTTGGGTAAAGGTTGTAAAACCATGATTGATTACTTTGAAAGTAAAGGTGCTCCAAAATGTCCTCCTACTGCTAATCCTGCTGAATGGATGCTGGATATTGTTCAAGCAACAGATTACCACGAAGCTTGGAAAGCTTCTGAAGAATTCAAAGAAGTCCATGCTACTTTGGACGAAATGGAAAGAGAATTGCCAAACATTCCAATATCTAATGCTGACGACACCTCTGCCTTTGCCGCTTCCTTCCCTGTTCAATTGGGCTATGTTTACAAAAGAGTTGTTCAACAATACTGGAGAACTCCTATCTACTTATGGGCCAAGTTCTTTGTATCCATTGCTTCTCAGATTTTCATTGGGTTCACTTTCTTCAAGGCAAACCATAGTTTACAAGGGTTACAGAATCAAATGTTGGCTATCTTCATGTCTGTTGTTATTTTCAATCCATTCTTACAACAATACTTACCTGTCTACACCAAGCAAAGAGACTTATACGAAGCCAGAGAAAGACCTTCAAGAACTTTTTCTTGGTACACTTTCTTGCTGGCTCAAATGCTAGCTGAGATTGTTCCTAACTTGTTATGTGCTGCTATAAGTTTCTTCTGTTTCTACTACCCAATTGGTTTTGCTAGTAACGCCTCCTATTCTGGTCAATTGGCTGAAAGAACTGGTTTGTACTTCTTCTACTTTTTGATTTTCTACACTTGGTTAGGCTCTACTGCTATCATGGTTGCTGCTCCGTTTGAAGATCCTCAAGCAGGTGGTAATTTGGCTTCTTTGATGTTTACTATGGCTCTATCTTTCAATGGTGTTTTCGTTGGTCCACATAAATTACCAGGCTTCTGGATGTTTATGTATAGAGTATCTCCACTAACATACTTTGTTGATGGTGCTCTATCTCTAGGTTTGGCTAACAACCCAGTTGAATGTAGTAAATATGAATACACTCAAATTAACGCTCCAAATAATATGACGTGTGGTGATTATTTGTTGCCTTACATCAAAGCTGCTGGTACTGGTTACATTCTGGATGAAAGTGCCACTGGTACATGTAAGATGTGTCAAATATCTTCTACCAATGCCTTCTTAACATCGGTAAGTTCCAAGTATTCTAGAAGATGGAGAAACATGGGTATATTCTTAGCCTATATTGTATTTAACTATGCCGTGGCCTTTTTACTATACTGGTGGGCAAGAGTACCTAAGAAAGCCAACAGGGTTGCTGATGAAAAACATAAAAGCAAACAGAAAATTGAACCAAAAGAATAATGGTCTTTGCCTTTACAGTATATATTTCAAAAAAAAAAAAAAATAGGTTTATTAATTATTACTTTTTTAAAATTTATCTTTGAATTTGGCAAACCCATTTCAATGATACCTTGCCTAAAGGTTTACGCGAATTATGCAAAAAAAAAAAAAAAATAGATGTTGTAAACTTTCAAAATGCAGTAAATAACAACTGATGGGGTTTTGTTATCACCTGAAGTACAGTTTATAATTAAATGCTTAAATTAAAGTTAGCCCGTTAGCATATACTCGAAAGCAAGTACATTGATCCAAGTGTATAATTTGAAGAAGTTATCAGTGATGATCAAAAACAATGCTTATTTTCAAGGGAAAAAACATAAAATACTTTAATCCTTGTTTTAGCAATATCATTCCAAACAACGTTCCAATTTTCACCCTGAGTTTATTTGCTATATGATTACAAAATACCGTGACACTTCATAAAATACATTTTTGAAAATTGTAATCACTTCAAGCTTCATCACGTAACTTTAACGCGGTTACAAAGAAAAAAACGAAAAAAAATCAAGAACACAAAAAAAAAAAAAGATGTGACAACATACAAGCGTGTTTAATCAAATAATCCTAATAAAGAAGAGCAGCAAACAACCATTAAGATGTCATCAGTATCTGCAAGTGTAAATGTAGGGGGCATAAACAAGTGCTCTACAAGCCCAGACCTTAAAAAAATATACTTCAACTTTAAAAAAAGTGAGAAACAGTTAGCAAGTTTTACTCCATTAAAAGTGGCAACAAACAAGACCAACTATGAATTAAGTAAGAATTATATACATGATTATGGCACTGGTACAGACGGACAAAGAGAAACACAGCTGTTTATTAACGGCTATAGAATTGTTGCAGGGTGTGTTATTGTTAACAAAGCAACCCAGAAGTTAATGCTCATCACCTATGGGGACAGCCATCATTACCACTTTCCAAAAGGCGGTGTGGAACACGACGAAGTCAAATACGCAAAATCCAAAACTACTGAAAACTATGAAGGCATACCACTTATGAAGTACAGTTTTATGGAGAGCGCATTGCGGGAAACATGGGAAGAAGCGGGAGTAAAGGGTAGAGTTACAAAAGAATTGGGAATGTATTACTACTACAATGACAGTGTTATCACCGATAAAATACACCAGTGGGTAAACAAGAAGCCTGGAAAATTTCCAAAAAGTATTGATTACTATTACGAGATGGAAGTTGAAGAAGTAAGTGACAAGTGGCCTGATGGTACTTCAAGACCTAGAAAGTGGTTTGACTTGCAGGAATGTCTCGATGAATTAGTTAGCAACGGCAGGTATGCGCAGTTTAAGGCTGTTTTGGAGTGCAGTTTGGTTGGGGATAAGAACAGAATATACAGCAAACAGTTTAGACGTGACCAGCTAGCGTTGAAAAAAAACCAAGAGTATTGGCCGCGCTTATATAACAAGAAATACAGGAAAGTATCCGAAGAGTTTTCCGGCGCTGAAGTATACGTGAGTGTTTTAGTCTATAATGAGGAAGGGGACGTTTTGATAGGTGGCGGTGAATTTGGTATTGGTACTGACAGAGTCAAAATAGATCACGAGCCGTTTGCCTGGAGAAGTAGTGGGACTTTTGCAAATATTGGGGAAAAGCTAAGTTTTGGAAAATTGGTACATGTTGTTGGTTTTGAGTCAAAAAACGGGGTCAGCAGTGGAGTGTTTGATATGGGTAAATACAAAAAATGTATACATTTTTATTCAACAATGGTAAAAACTTGTGAAATTAAGGGAAGTATATGGATGAGTATTGGTGAGTGGGAAACAAAGTATCAAACAGACAGTGAATTATTCAGATTGATGAAAACTGCTTTGGAGAATGGCAAAGTTGATAATTGGGCAACACTGAAAGACAATAACTTTGATGAAATGCAGCTTGAAATTGATAGATTGAAGGGTGAGTTGACAAAGACAAAAAATGAGTTAGTTGCAGCTAAAATTAGCTTGTGCAAAAAAAAAAGTTTGATGGTGTAAAAGTAAAACTTGAGTACTGTCAAAGGCAGGAAAGCAAACAGATAGCTTATCATTTACAAAATTTGAATTTTTCAGGCTATTATATTGGCAGTACTGCCTAACTTATATATTTGTTGTAGTATATAGTTTATTTGAATTCAGTTTTTATACAAAGTAGTTTCACAAGTAAAAATCATTTTATAATAAGCAAACACGTGACTTAAAAATTTTTTATTGCGTTTGTAAAGTCTGCTGCGCACCAAACGCGATAACCACAATTAGCTGGTGAAGCGAATACTAAATACAGCAAGAATAACAACGCATAAGACAAATAGCGTAAATGCAGTAACTACAATAATGTAAATATAAGTTATATGTCTATATTAAGTAGTAACAAAAACAGCTTTATAATCTGCTTATATCAAAAAACCAGTATAACAACTATATAGTCTATAAATCTAGTATGCAAATAATAAATTAGTATCAACACATATAATGTGTAAAAATTACAGTGCACGTGTTATACACATATATATATCACTCATTAAAGCAAAATATAGAACGCTAACAAAACCAACACCGTTGATATTTTTAATAGAAACAAAACTACCAGATGTAATAAACATAAAAAAGAACATGTTTAAGAAGAGTTTATAAACAAATATATGCAGTAAATAAAAAGAACAATACCATAAAATTTAAATAAATTGTAGTAATAAAATAGCTAAACCACCTACTTTTAGAGAGTTAGCTTTGTTAACATTGTTAATGGTAATCAATGAAGCTGTTGATGAGGTTTCGATAGAAGGAACCACACTTAGAGTGCTAGATAAAACTGGGGTACTTTCAGGAGAAACCACAGTACTCAAGCTAAAGGAGGCTTTAGTGTAGCTTTGAGTGCTTGCACCTTTTCCAGAACTTGTCAAATAAGAAGATTGAAGGCTTGGAGAGTTAGCAGAGCTGGATGCTTGATTAGAAGTAAATTCTTTGCCAGAACTAGATGTTTGGCTTTGAGCTAAACAACCGTATTCGGTACAGACAACAGTTTTTGTGTCGGTACTAATAGCAGTGGTAATAGAAGTGGAAGGCTCGGTGGAGGTAGATGCTATCATAGAACTAGAAACTTCAGTAGATGTAGATAATTTATCAGAGTTAGATTTTTGGCTTGAAACTAAACAACTGTATTCGGTACAAATAGCAGTGTTTGTTTTAGTAGCAGTAGAAGTTCTAATCAAAGTAGAAATTTGATTGTTGGAATCGGTTGGCAACAATGTATTATTCCAACCAGAGAAAGTAGGAGTTTCAACAACAATAATTTCAACAGTAGATGAAGAGTTTTCGTATCCAGTAACAACAGTTTTGGTTGTAAATGAGCTAGTGAAATGTCCAGACCAAGGAATGGTAGTTATTAATGTAGAAACTGGAGTTTCAACAACAACCTTGGTGATTTCAGTGGCGGAACCATCAGCACCAGTAACAACAGTGTTGGTGGTGTAGGTGCTGGTGAAAGTACCGGTCCATGGAGTGGTGACGGTAGTCTTAGATTCAGGAGTTTCAATAACAACAACAGTAGAAGTAGCAACCTGTCCGTCGGAATTAGTGGTGACAAAACTGGAAGTGGTGGTTGAGGTACCAACACCAGTCCATGGGACAGTAATGGTAGACTCTGGAGTCTCAACAACAACCTTGGTGATTTCAGTGGCGGAACCATCAGCACCAGTAACAACAGTGTTGGTGGTGTAGGTGCTGGTGAAAGTACCGGTCCATGGAGTGGTGACGGTAGTTTCGGAGACTGGGGTTTCAATAACAACAATAGTAGAAGTAGCAACCTGTCCGTCGGAGTTAGTGGTGACAAAACTGGAAGTGGTGGTTGAGGTACCGACACCAGTCCATGGGACAGTGATAGTTTCGGAAACTGGGGTTTCAACAACAACCTTTGTGATTTCAGTGGCGGAACCATCAGCACCAGTAACAACGGTGTTGGTGGTGTAGGTGCTGGTGAAAGTACCGGTCCATGGGGTGGTGACGGTAGTCTTAGATTCAGGAGTTTCAATAACAACAACAGTAGAAGTAGCAACCTGTCCGTCGGAGTTAGTGGTGACAAAACTGGAAGTGGTGGTTGAGGTACCAACACCAGTCCATGGGACAGTAATGGTAGACTCTGGAGTTTCAACAACAACCTTGGTAATTTCAGTGGCAACACCGTTGGCATCAGTAATAACAGTGTTGGTGGTGTAGGTGCTGGTGAAGTTACCGGTCCATGGGGTGGTGACGGTAGTTTTAGATTCAGGGGTTTCAATAACGACAACTGGGGAGGTAATTGTTTTACCGGCGGAGTCAGTTGTAACAACACTGGAGCCGGTGGTTAAAGTACTAACACCGGTCCATGGGACAGTAATTGTGGATTCTGGAGTTTCAACAACAACAATTGGGGAGGTAATTGTTTTACCTTCGGAGTCAGTGGTAACAACATCTGAAGTGGTGGTGGAAACGTAGGTGTTAGTCCAAGGAACAGTAATGGTAGACTCTGGGGTTTCAACAACAACCTTGGTAATTTCAGTGGCAACACCGTTGGCATCAGTAATAACAGTGTTGGTGGTGTAGGTGCTGGTGAAGTTACCGGTCCATGGAGTGGTGACGGTAGTTTTAGATTCAGGGGTTTCAACAACAACAATTGGGGAGGTGATCGTTTTACCGTCGGAGTTAGTGGTAACAACACTGGAACCGGTAGTTAAAGTACCAACACCGGTCCATGGGACAGTGATGGTGAATTCTGGGGTTTCAACAACAACAACTGGAGAAGTAATTGTTTTACCTTCGGAGTCAGTGGTAACAACATCTGAAGTGGTGGTGGAAACGTAGGTGTTAGTCCAAGGAACAGTAATGGTAGACTCTGGGGTTTCAACAACAACCTTGGTAATTTCAGTGGCAACACCGTTGGCATCAGTAATAACAGTGTTGGTGGTGTAGGTGCTGGTGAAGTTACCGGTCCATGGAGTGGTGACGGTAGTCTTAGATTCAGGGGTCTCAACAACAACAACTGGGGAGGTGATTGTTTTACCGGCAGAGTCAGTTGTAACAACACTGGAGCCGGTGGTTAAAGTACCAACACCGGTCCATGGTACGGTAATTGTCGACTCTGGGGTTTCAACAACAACAACTGGAGAAGTAATTGTTTTACCTTCGGAGTCAGTGGTAACAACATCTGAAGTGGTGGTGGAAACGTAGGTGTTAGTCCAAGGAACAGTAATGGTAGACTCTGGGGTTTCAACAACAACCTTGGTGATTTCAGTGGCAACACCGTTGGCATCAGTAACAACAGTGTTGGTGGTGTAGGTGCTGGTGAAGTTACCGGTCCATGGGGTGGTGACGGTAGTTTTAGATTCAGGGGTCTCAACAACAACAACTGGGGAGGTGATTGTTTTACCGGCAGAGTCAGTTGTAACAACACTGGAGCCGGTGGTTAAAGTACCAACACCGGTCCATGGTACGGTAATTGTCGACTCTGGGGTTTCAACAACAACAACTGGAGAAGTAATTGTTTTACCTTCGGAGTCAGTGGTAACAACATCTGAAGTGGTGGTGGAAACGTAGGTGTTAGTCCAAGGAACAGTAATGGTAGACTCTGGGGTTTCAACAACAACCTTGGTGATTTCAGTGGCAACACCGTTGGCATCAGTAACAACAGTGTTGGTGGTGTAGGTGCTGGTGAAGTTACCGGTCCATGGGGTGGTGACGGTAGTTTTAGATTCAGGGGTCTCAACAACAACAACTGGGGAGGTGATTGTTTTACCGGCAGAGTCAGTTGTAACAACACTGGAGCCGGTGGTTAAAGTACCAACACCGGTCCATGGTACGGTAATTGTCGACTCTGGGGTTTCAACAACAACAACTGGAGAAGTAATTGTTTTACCTTCGGAGTCAGTGGTAACAACATCTGAAGTGGTGGTGGAAACGTAGGTGTTAGTCCAAGGAACAGTAATGGTAGACTCTGGGGTTTCAACAACAACCTTGGTAATTTCAGTGGCAACACCGTTGGCATCAGTAATAACAGTGTTGGTGGTGTAGGTGCTGGTGAAGTTACCGGTCCATGGAGTGGTGACGGTAGTCTTAGATTCAGGGGTCTCAACAACAACAATTGGGGAGGTGATCGTTTTACCGTCGGAGTTAGTGGTAACAACACTGGAGCCGGTAGTTAAAGTACCAACACCGGTCCATGGGACAGTAATTGTGGATTCTGGGGTTTCAACAACAACAACTGGAGAAGTAATTGTTTTACCTTCGGAGTCAGTGGTAACAACATCTGAAGTGGTGGTGGAAACGTAGGTGTTAGTCCAAGGAACAGTAATGGTAGACTCTGGAGTTTCAACAACAACCTTGGTAATTTCAGTGGCAACACCGTTGGCATCAGTAACAACAGTGTTGGTGGTGTAGGTGCTGGTAAAGTTACCGGTCCATGGAGTGGTGACGGTAGTCTTAGATTCAGGGGTTTCAATAACGACAACTGGGGAGGTAATTGTTTTACCGGCGGAGTCAGTTGTAACAACACTGGAGCCGGTGGTTAAAGTACTAACACCGGTCCATGGGACAGTAATTGTGGATTCTGGGGTTTCAACAACAACCTTGGTGATTTCAGTGGCGGAACCATCAGCACCAGTAACAACGGTGTTGGTGGTGTAGGTGCTGGTGAAAGTATTGGTCCATGGAGTGGTGACGGTAGTCTTAGATTCAGGGGTCTCAACAACAACAACTGGGGAGGTGATTGTTTTACCGTTAGAGTCGGTGGTAACAACACTGGAGCTGGTGGTTAAAGTACTAACACCGGTCCATGGGACAGTGATTGTAGATTCCGGAGTCTGAACGACAACAATTGGGGAGGTGGTTGCCTTACCATCGGTACCGGTTGTAACAACAAAAGATTCGGTGGTAAAGGTTTCAGAACCAGTCCAATAGCCAGTAGATGTAGATTCAGGAGTTCTGATGTAAATAACTGAGCTTGTTATAGAAGAGCCATCAGTATCGGTAGTTGTCATGTATGAAGTACTTGTTAAAGTACTTGTATCTGTCCAATAAGTAGTTACTGTAGGAATAGGAACATAGATAATTTCAGTTTCTTGAATCAAAGTACCTGAATAAGTAATAGCTTGGTCAGTAAAGTAACTGTTAGTTTGAGTTACAACATTAGTAGCAGCTGAAGTAGAAGAAGAAGTGGTTTTTTCATTCCATTCCAAAGTAGAAACGTGTTTTTCAATATAGTTACAAACGGAGTCGGAGTTCATATGATAAACAAACCCTTCCAAAGTTTGGTGAATAACACCATTTGGATCTGTATACTCAAATTGCATACCACCTGCAGCACCTCTGTTAACATAGAATACTTCAATAGGATACGCAACACCAGCAACCAAATCTATAGCAGCTTGATTGATACCAGAAGGACCACCTCCAGTCCAAATAGATTGAACGCTATTGTTACCACTAACATCACCAGTTGGAGAATAATTGTTACAACAATTTGGAGAATCAAAACCATTGGACCCAATGTTGATAATACCTAGATCATCAATATACTTTAAGTTAAGTATATGTTGACCAGTAATGCTTGGAACAATATAACCATTCATGTGGAAAGCGAAGTTTTTGAAAGGAACACTAACTGCAGATCCATCTTCATTGCTAAAATGGTCCAAGTTTAACCAAGGTTCACCTGAACAAATACCATCAAGTGTACAAGGGTTGTTGTTTCCGAAAGACAGCTCAGTAGCAGTAACATCGTTAGCAATAACACCTGGACTAGTATAAACAGAGTGATCTTCAGTTATTATAGATCCATCTCCAACATAGCCACCAGCCAAGTAATCGTGTGTAGTGTATAATTTCAGATTTTGGGAACCAGTATTTTTGGAGGTACTGAAACTTAACCATGGGTAGTAGTAAACACTACCGGTCAACCCAGAAACTAGCTCCTGGTCGTTATTAATTTGACATCCAATTTTGCTGTCGAAGTTAGATTTACCAACAGCGTGAGCTGTCTGTACAAACAGAAATGCAACTAATACTTTAAAAGTTGATTGCATTGACAGTTAGCAAGAGTATTTTTTTTTTTTTTTGGTTTCTGGAAGCAACTTACTCTTATTTTAATCTAAAAGAGTAAATAAACATGTTTAAAAAACCTCAAAAGTGAAGTTAACTTAATTCTACCCATTTATATAGTTTTTTTGAAAATCCAAAAGCAAGGCATGGGAGTTTTCTTTGGGCAGTCTCTCCTTGAATAAAATAAATATCTACTGCAGTAATTACTTAACAATAAACCATAAGTTGCAACGGTCAATGCTGCATAAACCACAGATACAAAAAAACATGCATAACCATTTACGAGAGAGTTCAAACAAAAGAGTTCAACAACCCGTTTTTTGAATTTTCCGCTCAAGCCACTGGAAATGTGTTTTTAGGCTAAAAGCCTCAAAAATAAAAAACGTTGAAAAAGTGGGCATCTTTAAAATGAGGGAAATCGCTTTGTTTTAATTTCTTTTCTTTTTTTAAGAAAAAACGAAAATTATGGGCCCACAAAAAAAAATTCTTCAAGCAATAATGTTTTTACTTCTAGTTAAAGGTTTCTTGGTTTTCTATTGTTATTCAACACATTTTACAGTTTTAAGACCGCGTTTTACACGGAACATAGAAAATTTTTATTAGTGTATCACATGACGTTTTTTTCAAGGAAAATCATATGCAAAATAATTGTTTTCTTTCTTGAGCCCACGCTTCTTTTTTTTTATTAATTTAAGCCTCGGTTATGTTGTTGTATTTAGTCATCAAGCAGTCTCAGTAAATCACATTCCAGAAAATTTATTAAGTAAAGTGAGCTTCTTGCAGAATATTGTAAAATAAAAATGACTCAAAAATGGTCAAGGGACAATCAGTCAAAAAAAAACACATCAAACCTTTAGCAAATACCAATTTATATCACAGAAAATAAATGAAAGAAAACTCACGACTAAAAATTAATAAATGAATTGAATTAAAAGTAATCACAGTGATATAGGCTCGAAGATGAAATAAATATCCTTTAACATAAGAGTAAAGAAATAACATTTCATAAGCCCTAAGCATGTAATTTTGTCTTTTATTTTTCAATAGGTTCACATCTACGAAAATACGTATTTGTTTATTAGTTAGCATACTAATTCTAATGCACCTTTATCATTTGAAATAATCAACAATTTTTTCTTGAAAAGTATCAAAAAAAAATCAAACGATATTTGTATTGTTTTGCAAACATAATAAATACAAAGCTTTTATACATTCTCTTTATTTCCTGTTTCTCAGG